>CM074782.1:25334747-25934747 GCA_037355745.1 Pseudo-nitzschia multiseries | reverse complement strand
TTGCAGCAGGAGAGCGGATTTTGCGTTGAGGAGAGGGTATGCTAGTTGGGGCTTTTCCTCCACGCGGGCTCGATGGCTCTGTAGCAGTATTTTTCGGGGCCTTTTTGGCATTTACAGGCGTTGCCTTTGGCAAGGACGACTTTACAGTAGATTTTCTGGCAGTCTTTGCGAGAGTTTTGTATGCTCTCGGGTTTGATTGTTGGAGCTCTTCCACGATATCATCGACAGCTATTAACACCTCATCATCGTCAACCTTTTGGAGACTTGTCAAGATTTTCAAGGCAGACTTTCTTACGTTAGCATCGGAATCATTCAGTTTGTGCGAAGCAAGTTTGGCACAAGCTTTGGCAGCTCGAGAAGTGAGTGAGGCACGTGGCCCTGCCGAATCACCCCTCGTAATGCAACGATCCAAATAATCCAACGTCGAGGTTCTTGCCAAGACATTCTTCTCCTTCTTTTCGTTAACTGCTTCAGGGATGGAGGCCTCCGAATCTAGTAAGTTGTCGTAGCCAAAAATATTTCCAAAGCACGCGTCGAGGCAATCGGAAACAGCCTTGGTGAGCTTTTTGTCCTTGGTGAGTTGGAAAAATTTTGGCAAGAGGGGCCGTAGATTTGGATACAGTTTTTCACCAACTCCCTGTGCTAACATTCCCAGTACAGTCAAGGCCTTGCTCACAACCGCAAAATGCGTATGTGTCAGCAATCCCGTCATATCCCTAATCAATGGAACATAGTTGTTCGATGAAGAGGGCTGGGACAGTTTGTAGGGCTTTTCTCCGCCACACTTTAGTACCATATCCAGGGCTCCTACCTTTTTCGACCACTTTGATTCCTGCAACTCGGATGAATATGCCGTCTTTGAGATTTCTTCCACCAGTTTCACTGCCGGTCGATTGGCAAATCTTTCCTTTTCGAGCTCCTCACTCCCGGCCTGGAGAGCGGCAAAGACGTCTGCAGCGGAGGTGGCGGTTTTGCCTCCAGCGGTTGCCGACTGACAGCGCAACCCGGTATTTGGGGGAATGGGGTCTGATCGTTTGTCCAACAGAGTGTCGAGATCTTTGAGCTGAGACTTCTGCATTTTGCCAATGACTGATTCCAGAGGATTTTTCGACCCGAACGATCGGCAAAGTTCGGCTACTATTTCCATTCCAATTTCTCGAATCTTCTTGTTTGTATGACTCAAAATCTTTGGAAGTGCCGCGGAGACTCCGGCCAAGGGAAGGTGCACGGCACCAAACGAATGAGTCGCATCTAGAATCAAAGAAGCCGACAATTGAACAACCTTGGGTTTTTTTGAAGGCCACCCTTTCTCGACCAAAAGGGATACAACCGCCTTGAGAGAGTTCGGAGTCGCACCGACCTCCATCAGTTTCAGAACAAGAGCCGTCGCGATCTTGGTAGAACTAGGCCGTGGTGATGCCAATCCATTGCCCTTTAAGAGGGCATTCATTATTGCCACAGCCATTTCTTCCGACGATGCTCCCTGACAGACGTTTGCGTATTCTGTTGCCGACTCCATGGCAGACTCCAATGCAAAGGCATTTTTCTCTGTTAACAAGCTAGGGATTGAACCATCCAGTCCACTAACAATGGAATCCGCATTGACGGAACCAGGCGCCACCCCTTTGGAAGCTTCCGATATCGCATTCATAAGCATTTGATACGATTTCTGTCGAACCTTCCAGTTCTTGTCCGTGAAGGCTGACGGGAGATCGCTGATAGTCAATACAATTTCCTCCACTTCGTTACCATCGGTTGGGAACGGAGAAGGAGGCGAAGAGGTGTTTGACGGAAATGGTAAGGGTTGCGGTGCCGCTGCTCGTGCTCGCGTGGCTGCCGCTGCTCGTTGCGGTTCTGGCTGGGATTGTTCGGCAAACCGATCGGTAGCACGGGCCGAGGATGCTCCTCGCAATAGTGCAAGCAGTTCCTCGTCGTGAGCATCTCCACCACGATCGCCTTGGAAGGTAGACTCTTGTTTGAAGTTTCCACGACCTTCAGGGATGCGATCCTTCCTTTTTGCCGGAGCGGGGGCTGCTGGAACCGAGGATGCTCCTCGCAGCAGTGCAAGCAGTTCCTCGTCGTGAGCATCTCCACCACGATCCCCTTGGAAGGTTGATTCTTGTTTGAAGTTTCCTCTTCCGGCTGGAATTGGAGCTACTTCTGCCAGTGTGAGAGCTGGAGCTAGAGCGGGTTCTTCCTCGGCAAACCGATCGGTAGCACGGGCAGAGGATGCTCCTCGCAACAGTGCGAGCAGTTCCTCGTCGTGAGCATCTCCGCCTCGTTCTCCCTGAAAGTTGGAGGTTTTTTGGAAGTTTCCTCTTCCGGCTGGAATGGGAACATTTTCTGCCGGTGTGGGAGCTGGGACTGGAGCGGGTTCTTCCTCGGCAAATCGATCGCTAGCACGGGCAGAAGACGCTCCCCGTAGCAGTGCCAAGAGCTCCTCGTCGTGGGCATCTCCGCCTCGTTCTCCCTGAAAGTTGGTTGTTTTTTGGAAGTTTCCTCTTCCGGCTGGAATGGGAATATTTTCTTCGGGTGACATGGATTCTGTTGTTGGGACTGGGGCTCGAGCGTGTTCTTCCTCGGCAAATCGATCGCTGGCACGAGACGAAGATGCTCCCTTTAGCAGAGCCAGTAGTTCTTCGTCATGGGCATCCCCGCCGCGCTCTCCTTGAAAGGTCGATTTGTGTTGGAAATTTCCCCGTCCTGCCGGAATGGGAACTTCTTTTTCGGTTGTTGGAACGGGATCATCGGGAGTTGAAGCGGGTTCTTCTTCGTCGTCTTCTTCGTCGTTGCAGTCGGCAAACCGATCGCCTCCCGACTTGGTCGAGACTCCCCTTAGCAACGCCAGCAATTCTGCGTCGTGGGCATCGCCTCCACGGTCTCCCTTGAAATTGGAGGTTGTAGAGAAATTCCCGTGGCCTCCCTCGATTAGTTGTGCTTCGGGCTCTGCGTCGACCTTGGGTGGTTCCGACAGTGGCGGTGCCGTCAACACGGAAGACCGCGGCTGCGGTGTCGGTTCCACGACGAGAACATCGGAGGACTCGCTGCCTTCCACTTGCACCTGAAGTTTCTTCTTGCTCTTTTTCTTCCATGGCGGAGTCAATCCCAGTTTCCATCCCTTTTTCTTTTTTCCTCCGGGTGTCGCGGTGCTGTTGTTGCTGCTACTGGGTTTCGAGGGAGCCGCTGGTGGATGAGAAGCAGGTTGGAGCGCTGGGTTCGGGGGCTGCTGTGACTGTTGCGGATGTTGCGATTGTTGCGTGGGTTCAGAGTACCGCTGCTCCTGCTGCTGCTCGTCGTGGTCTTCGTCATCTCCCCCGGCAAAGCGATTAGCAGCTCCCGATTGGGCCGAAATCCCGCGCAGAAGGGCCAGCAATTCTTCATTGTTGGCATCTCCTCCACGATCTCCCTGAAAGTTGGATTTTTGCGCAAAGGATCCTCCCCCACCCAGAATGGCTTCCTGACTCAGACCAGAGGGTGACACTGGTGGTGGTGATAAGGGTGTGGCTTCTTGCGGGAAGGGTTCCGGTTTCGGTTTGACCGCAACCACCACGTCTACCATCCATTCCTCTTTGCTCGGCTTGGATCGAGCCGCAGCCGCAGCCGCCGCTTTCCCCCGTTTCCAGGGAGGAAGCTCGTTGAGATCCCGGCCGGACCTCGGTGAGGGAACCGGAGGCTTTGGCTTTGGTGCCACCGGTTCGGGGTTGGGTGGTGTGTCCCCTTCCTCGTGGTGATCGTCATCATCCCCTGCAAATCGATCGGCAGCTCCTGACTTTGCTGAAACCCCACGTAGCAAGGCCAGCAATTCCTCATCGTGGGCATCTCCTCCACGATCTCCCTGGAAATTGGAGGTTTTGGAAAAGTTGCCTGCTCCACCAAGAATGGCCTCATTGGATGATGAAGCAGTAGCTACCAGGGGTGGCCGTTGTGTTTGTGGTGGTTTGGAAGCCACCACAACATCGACCTCCATAGCTGATGCTGCTGTTGCCGCCGCCTTGGTGCGCTGGGCTTTCCCCCGTTTCCAGGGAGGAAGATTTATGTCACCAGTGCGATTGACATTGCTCTCCTTTTTTCCTTCCTGCCGTCCAGGATTTGCAGTCATTTGGGGTAGGGCTTTTTCAGGGGCCCTGTGGTCATTGATGTTGTCATTGATGTTGTCATTGATGTTGTCATCATCTCCTCCTGCAAAGCGATCGGCAGCTCCTGATTTCGCTGACACCCCCCGCAGCAAGGCCAG
Organism: Pseudo-nitzschia multiseries; assembly: GCA_037355745.1. NCBI lineage: Eukaryota > Bacillariophyta > Bacillariophyceae > Bacillariales > Bacillariaceae > Pseudo-nitzschia > Pseudo-nitzschia multiseries. The sequence continues at coordinate 25,930,513 of CM074782.1, read as the reverse complement.
TAATTCCTCATCGTGGGCATCTCCTCCACGATCTCCCTGGAAATTGGATGTTTTGGAAAAGTTGCCTGCTCCACCGAGAATGGCCTCATCCGACAATGGTAAAGCTGGTGGTTGTGGTTGTGGTGGTTTGGTGGCCACCACAACATCAACCTCCATAGCTGTTGCTGCTGTTGCTGCTGCTGCTGCCTTCGCACGTTGAGCTTTTCCCCGTTTCCAGGGAGGAAGATTCGTGTCATCATTGTGATTGGCATTGTTCTTCTTTTTTTCTTCCTGCGGTCCAGGATTTACAGTTGTTTGCGGAATGGGTGCTTTGGGCGCTCGGTGGTCATTGTTATTGTCGTCGTCATCGTCTCCTCCCGCAAAGCGATCTACAGCTCCTGACTTTGCTGAAACCCCACGCAGCAAGGCCAGTAATTCCTCATCGTGTGCATCTCCTCCACGATCTCCTTTAAAATTTGAGTCATTGGAAAAGTTGCCGGCTCCGCCAAGAATGGCCTTATTGGACAATGGCACAGCCGCCGGTGGCGGTGGTTGTTTGGAGGCCACCACGGCATCGGCCTCCATAGCTGCTGTTGCCGCCGCCTTGGCCCGCTGGGCTTTTCCTCGTTTCCAGGGAGGAAGATTTGCGTCGTCATTGGAATTATTATTTTTGCTGCTGCTGTTGTTGTTACCGAAATTCCGCATTGGTTGGTTCTCCTTTTTTTCTTCCTGCAGCCTAGGATTTGCGGTCGTTTGGGGGATGTGGTCATCGTCGTTGTCATCGTCTCCTGCAAAGCGATCAGCCGCTCCTGATTTGGCCGAAACCCCGCGCAGGAGTGCCAGCAATTCCTCGTCGTGGGCATCGCCTCCCCGATCTCCCTGAAAGTTGGATGTTTTGGAAAAGTTGCCGGTCCCCCCAAACACGGCCTCCTCGGAGGGTGGCGCAGCCGCTGGTGGTGGCGGCTTTGAGGCCACCACGATGTCCACCTCCGCAGATGCTGCTGCCGTGACGCGCTGGGCCCTTCCTCGTTTCCAGGGAGGCTGAGCCGAGTCGTTCGTCGTGCCAAGGTTGCGTGCGTTGCCGGAATTTCGAATCGGTTGGTTCTGTTCCCTAGGACTCGTTTGGGGGATGGGTGCTCCGTTGTCGTGGTCGTAAAAATTGGCGTTGTCATCGTCATCCTCTCCGCCGGAAAATCGATCGGCGGCTCCAGAATTGGTCGATACTCCGCGCAGCAAAGCCAATAGTTCTTCGTCGTGGGCATCTCCTCCCCGTTCTCCGACAAAGGTTGAACGAATCGGCGGGTTTTGCATTGTTGTTGTTGTTGTTGCTGCTGTTGCTGCTGCTGTTGCATCCGGTGCTGTCGTTGCTCTTGCATCTGCTGCTGCTGCTGCTCGGGAGGCTTTTCGGGGAGGAGGAGCCGCCACCACTACAACGTCCGCATCGTTGTCGTTGTTTTGGTTGTTGTAATTTGCACGGGCGGCCCGCTTCCAGGGAGGAATCCCGGGTCGTGGGGAAGCTCGCCGGGGGGCGGCCGGGGGCTCCTCGGGTTCGGGAATCGGCGGTGGGGAACGGTCTTGGACCGGATCGTCGTTCTGTTTGCTGTCGTTGTCGTTGTCGTTGTCGTTGTTGTCGCCGTCGTCGTCTCCACCTGAAAATCGATCGGCGGCCCCGGAATTGGCCGATACTCCCCGCAGCAGGGCCAGCAATTCGGCATCGTAGGCGTCTCCGCCGCGTTCTCCCCTAAACGTCGATTTCGATTGGTCGATCATAGAGCTGCTCGGACTGTACCGAACCGGACCGGACCGGATCGTAGGATTGTTCGGAACGTGAATGCAGCTACGCACGCTCGTTATGGTACCGTGCGTTTCGTCTTCCTTCGAATGCTGCTATGGGAAGGGAGCGCAAGGTTGTGACGGTTCCGTAGGTGGCGGTGAAGGTTCTGTGGTTCGATTGGTGGCAGGGTGGTGGGTGGAATGCTGCTACCGAATGTTGGTGTGGGCGTGTGTGTGTGTGTGTGTGTGTTAACTGTCTTTGTGTGGGTCTGTTTTTGTGTGTCTTTGTGGGAGATCGAGAGGAGGCATCATTTCCATCCCCCAGGATTCAAACGAGCTCTTTCGAGCCGGCACGCCATCGGATCGAAACAGTAAGAAAGAGCTATGTCTAACCTAGTCGCTCGAACGCGAACACGTACCATGTTATGGTAGGTCTGTACGGTACCTTACGGTACGTTGCAAAAGACTCGAGGAAGGAACCATCAAAGTGTCTTTAATACGAGATGCTAGCAAGGCCAAGAACCAAGATTGTGTCATCCTTGGAACTGTTAGTCCTACAAAGAGTTTTTCTCATTGGAATAAGCACGTCTTCCCATAATATATGTATTGTGCTGAAAAGAGAGTCATTCTTGTCCTGCTCTACTCTCCTTGTTACTAGTGCGTCCGATAACTGTCACGCGACCCTCTTTTTTTTGTCCCGAGGTACTTTCGCAACCCCTGCTTGTGTGTAATTTTAACACGAGTACCCCCTGTTATTCACTAGGTCAGTATCATGCCCAATTTTCTAACTCTCAATACCTGGCTCGGGATTATTTTTTTCGTTGGGTCATGAATAATTATTATTAATTTTTAATAAAACCTACCCATACGCTCGCAAATCACATCTACTAAAATTAAATACGCAAGATCATGACTCACAACCAACCCCCCCCTGTGATTCGATAGCTTTGTATCATGCTCATTTTTCTAACTCTCAATCCCTGGTTCGCGATTATTTTTTTCCTTGGGTCATGAATAATTATTTTTAATTTTTAATATCACCTATCCGTATGTTCGCGAATCACACCTACAAAAATGAAATACTTAAGGTCATGACTCACAACCAGTAAAATTTAACATTAGTGCTCACGACACACAACCATTAAAATGCATCTCCATTGCTCGCGACACACTACCCTTATAATTTAATATTTGTGCTCGCAACAAACAACCCTTAAAATTTATTATCATCGCTTGCGACTACTCGTACCTACCACTACAGTTGAATTATTTGTGTCAAGAATTTGCATAGTAGTATCATATGCAAAATATGTATGATATGTACGAGTACTTCCTTCCGTATAATTTAATCATATTTGTCACACAATCTACTATTTGCAACCATGGTATGCAACGTATGTAGGATATGTACCTTTTACCCTAATCACTTTCCCCAAAGATTTACCTGTGTCGTAGGTGTGAACCAACCCACGTCAAATTAGTGAATGGACTAACACAATGAACAGTATCAATTCTGAAAACAAGGCCTAAACTTCCTCCATTTCGTCAAGCAATCGCATCCATGCTGGATCAATTAGTTGTCATCCTCACTTTCATCTTCAGCAAGACTACTGGCAACAGTGCCACCATTTTTCGACACAGTACTGGTAGGATTGTTTTCTGAGTTGAATCTTTCCAGCATCATTTTCTCAAAAATTGTACCCGTTTCGGGATTTTCTCTTAACGTTTGTACCTTCTTGCACAATTTAGTGAACACTTTTCACTATCAGCTGCGGTGATGACAACAAATGGCAGTATGATATCATAGTATGGCTTGGTTAGTTGTACGTCGGTTGTAGGCACATATGGAAGAACGTCCAAAGCACCATAATTTCCAGACGATTCAACCATTACGCCGTCACTTACCAAACCAATTTTTTCTAGCCAATGTTTGATTATTGTGCCTCAATATTACTACTACCGGTGAAGACTACTTCAACTACGCAAATAAAAATTACCACTACATCTAATAAACAACCAACTGATCCTGAAGATTGTCCAGTAAGTATAAGAGAAAGAATGTCTTACTCCATCATCCCTTTCAAGTTTGACTTCAACCAAGAGTCTATCGACAAAGTAGACTTCAAGAATACACAAGAAGTTAATGGAGCTCAAGAAGTAACCAAGATCAAGATCCCCTTGATTACTGCAGGATCAACCAAACTACAAATCCTTTTTACCATCAATGAGTTCATGCGATCCAAGAAGATGCTCAATCTAACCACAGGACCAAGACTCTATGACAAGTTTGTAGATCTCCTCAGAGACTGCACTGACAGTAGCTTGTGGAATAGCTATGTGTCAACCAATGTTCCACAGAGAACTGTGGATAACTTCCAAACCACAGTGGAAGAATTTGTCAGCTACAAGTTCGACAACAACCTTGACGCCTATCAAAACCACAGAAGATTCCTCACCAATATCAAGAAGACAACCACCATGACAGTACACCAATTCATAGCACAAGTCAATTTCCACAACCACGTCCTCCTTCCACTACTCCCAGGACATCCACCTGAGGATGCAGAGATCAAGGAAAGAGAGTTCAAGAATCTAATCTTTGAATTGATGCCTGAGGATTGGAAACACACCTACCAGCAACACCGCTCTCCCCATAGGGATTCCCTCTCTGAAATGATGATGAGATTCGAATGATATCAATATGCGCAGAATAGAAAGAAGAAATCAGATAACCCATCTCAAAATACCAACAACAACAACAATGCCAGCAACAATCGCAACAACCGGAATGGAAGCAACAATTGTAACAACCAAAATAATCGCAACAATTGCAACCGAAACAACAACAACAACAACAACAATAACAACCAACGCAACAACAACAACAACAATAATCAACGCAACAACAACCAAGGAAACAACAAGGGGCGGACTAGAATCTCCAATGACTCACCATGTCCTACCCATCCGGGTACCAACCACACTTGGGGACAATGTTACACCAACAAGTATGGCACCAACTCCAATCAGTCCAACAACAACAGAGATAATACCGACTCGCATGTGAATGATCGCAGCAGTTCCAACAACAGCAACCGATCCACTACCTCCTCTTCACACGGCAGTAACTTCCATGAACCAGCACAACACATGTGTGTCTTCATCAATGAACCAGAAGAAACCACCATCCCTGCAACTCCTTGGCCGGATCTCTTCCATGTAGACATTGACATCGATGAAGAATATTACAACTCGGATCTTCAACGATTTCCTTCTGAAAACACGATTCCGACAGCAACAGGCAAGATGTTGCTCCCAGCAACGCCAATGTCAACGTCGACCTTGCTCCAACCACAGTAAGTGTCTGCAACTCAATCAACGGATCCCTTGGCAAGTACTACTTGAAAACTCTCTTCGATTCTGTATCAACCGGCAATCTCATAGTGGAATCAGCAATTCCCTCGGGAATCAAGAAGCACCTTCTAGACCAACCAATCCAAATGCAGACAACAAATGGCAAAACCACTTGCAACCACTATGTAACCTTGGAGAACACTGTATTTCCAGAACTATCCTACTCGATGAAGGTCCTACAAATCAAGTGCTTTGTAGTCTCTCAGAATATCAACTACCACCTCCTCATTGGAAGGAAAACCATGAGAGATCTTGGAATGAAGATGGACTTCAAAACTTGCACCATTGAATGGTATGAGAAGACAATGGACTTCCATCCCAGGAATTACTTCGACAACAAGTCCTTGCTCCACAAAGTCATGTCTGCAGAACCACACGCCGTTGCAGAAAGTTACTCCAACCAATCTATCCAACAATCGTATGTGGATGGAACCACCAAGTATGAGAAAACCGGCCTCCACAAGTTAGTCACTGAACAAAACCATCTCTCCTACCATGAGAAACAAGCCCTGTTACCAATACTCCTCCAAAATGAAGAACTTTTTGAAGGATTGAATGACAAAGAATTAGGCATTTTACCTAATCAAACATTCCACATTGATCTCCAGCAAGGCCCAACTCCATATCATGTAAAACAACCATATTCCATTCCACTGCACCAACAAGAAGCAGTGAAGAAAGAAATCGACCGGCAGGTAAAGCTTGGCATCCTCGAATGTTGCTATGCCACTGAATGGGGAATGCCAACCTTTGTAGTCCCAAAACCAGATGGATCCTGTAGACTCATCAGTGACTTCCGAGAACTCAACAAAGTCACCAAGAAACTTCACTATCCACTTCCAAAGCTCCAAGATATCTTCCACAGACGAAGAGGCTTCAAATATGTCACCCTTATCGGCGTTAGTATGCAGTTCCACACCTTCAAACTTGACGAAGCCTCCACCTGGCTTTGTGTCCTTGTTACTCCATTTGGAAAATACCGACTGCTTCGATTGCCAATGGGCTTCCTCAACTCTCCAAGTTGGGCCCAAGGCTGTATAGAACAGATGCTCCTACACTCGAAGGATATTGAAGTATACATCAACGACATTGGTATCTTCTCAGATACTCTCAAATCCCATTGTAAATCAGTCTCTTCTGTCCTCTCCTTACTGAAGTCCCACAACTTCTCTGTCAAGCCCTCCAAGTGCCACTGGTTTCAATCCCAAGCTCCTTGGCTTGGTCACATCATCTCTCGTGATGGAATCAGACCCAATCCGAACAAGATTTCTCCTATCCTGAAACTTGCTATTCCCTCAACAACAACCCAACTTTGATCCTTTGTTGGAATGATTAACTTCTATCGCAACTTCTATCCCAAGCGGGCTGAAGTCCTTGCACCCCTAACCGGCCTCTCTGGAAGAGCCAATGGCAAGAAGAGATCTCCGACTCTCGAGCTCCTCCAAGCCTTCAACAAAGCCAAGTCCCTCATTGCGAACAATATCCTCCTTGCCTTTCCTGATCCAAACAAGCCCTTCCATGTCTATACTGATGCTTCTGATTACCAACTCAAAGCTGCCATCCTCCAAGATGGCAAAATCATCCTTTGCTTCTCCAGAAAACTCAACGCCGCTCAACAAAAATACCCAATGGTCGATAAAGAGATGCTCTGTATTGTCGAAGTCTTCAAGGAATTTCGCACCATTCTTTGGGGTGCTCAAATCATTGTATGGACAGATCACATCAACTTAACCCAGCAAAACCTTACAAGCCATCGAATCATGACTTGGAGAATGCTTCTTGAAGAAATTTTCCCAGTATTCAAGTACGTCAAAGGCAAAGACAATGTCATTGCTGACGCGCTCTCCAGACTCCCACTCCAGCAAGACACTCCTGAGAAGAAGAAGGAGTTCTTTGGTCCTCCCGCTGCCGCTCCCGATCCAATGGATGATGACTCGGACCTTGAAACTACCGGTTCCACAATTGGCTATGACTCAACGGACTCCGGCCTTCTCTCTCTTTCCAAACTGTTTCTTAACTACCCAGAAGACATCCCCATGTACCCCTTAGCCACCACCCAAGATCAAGCAGCCAATGTAGATATCTCTACCAATCCTCAATACACAACTGAAAACTTCAATGGCACCGACTTGCGAGTTGTAGACTCCAACGGTTGACAGAAAATTGTACTCCCTCCAAATTGAGTGCAAGCCACAATCAAATACTACCACCATGTGTTTGGCCATGCCGGCGCAGAAAGATTGTATCGAACCATTGACCAATTTGTATATGCCGCAAACTTGAAGGACCAAATCAATTCCTTTTGCAGAACTTGTGACGTGTGCCAAAGATACAAGAATAGCCACCAAAGCCATGGACAACTCCCAACCAAGGAACACCAATACGTCCCTTGGGACACTATTGCAATTGATGGAGTAGATCCTTGGAAAATCAAGATCCCTGGCCATGGAACCGTTTCCTTCAATGGCTTTACCATCATGGACATGTGCACCAACCTCCTTGAAATCATTTGAGCTCCACAAGTAAATCCAACCGGCCTCATGGCAGTCCATGCCCTCAACAATGGCTGGCTCTCCAGATACCCCAAACCAGTAAATTGCATCATCGACCAAGGAACCAACTTCATGAGCAATGACTTCCAACTCCACCTTGCCAACCTTGGAATCAAGGCCAAGGTTTTCTCTGTCCGCAATCCACAATCCAACGCCGTACTTGAACAAGTCCATGATACCATGAAGTCATGCAATGAGAACAGAGCTCAATACCAATCCTCCACAGACCCTCCAGGAAGCCACCAACATCATCGATAGTGTGCTTGTGTCTGCTCAGTTCGCTGTTCGATCAACCATCAACAAAACGTTTGGAATGATGCCTGGAGCCCTTGTCTTCCATCGAGACATGTTCCTACCAATCCCTGTAATCACTGACTTGGCCATGGTCAGAAACAAACAACAGGCTCAGATAGACAAGAATGCTATGAAAGAGAACAGCCACGGGAAGATTCATGATTACAGTGTAGGAGACCAAATTATGGTGAAAAATGAAAAGCAAATTGCTGGAGCTTTCGATGCAAGAAGCAAAGGCCCGTATACTACTATCCAGCAAATCCACACCAATGGTACAGTTTCCTTTCTCTTAAGAAATCACATTATCCAACATATGAACATTCAAAATCGGAAACCATATCACGCCAATTAAAAATTTCTTATCTAAGGAATACTGCTGGTCGCACACGACTAACAAAATTCTGTGCCACCAATCGAACTTTTACGAGAAGGAGAAGAGTGTGGTATTCCAAACGGTCAGGATTGAAATTACCCACGATTCAAGAAAATCTGGAATCTGACATCAGCATCAATGCCACACCAGCCGGCCTTCAATATTGTTGAAGACTGGATGAAGAACATATCCAATTTCTCTATGTACAAGTACGTTGAATTTCGATTCAACGCCTGTTTAGTATTGTTAGAAGCTCCCAACTGCTCCTCAGAGTAGTTGACAGGGGAGCTAGCTCACAATCTTAGTTTTTAACCATTACATAAACCTTATTTTAGTACCTTTTTCTAGAGGCATACGACAGTCAATGACACCGTGACTGGACTGATGGAGTGTGTCAGTGACTCATGACTGAAGTGTCTGTGCGTTGTTCATATGGGCTCCGTGGTACTATTCGTAATCTTACCTATTGTACCGGAACGTACTCGTACCGTACGTACCGTAGACGTCTCGAAATCCGGAGGACCATCGTAAGATTTACCATTCGTACCCTACCGTACGGTACGAGTACGAGTACTCGTACGTGCCTGGTACAGCAGAATACGGTACGAGAAGGATTCTATGATGTTTTGTTACTTTTGTGAAGAATAAAACATTCAACATCCTGCTTCCAAATTTGTTTCTGTCGTTCACTCCCAACTCGAGAGAAGCCATCTATTTGTACTTATACCGTATACCATACCATACTCGTACTTCATTCGCTATCCCACGAGTACAGTACTGTTTCTTCGTCATGAGCATCGCTAGATTCTTCGTCGAAAACGGCATCGATCCGACCGATCCCTACCAGATGGACGAATTCATGAGACGTCACCGGGAGGACCTTTGGTTCGGCCACGAAGACGATGATACGGAGGAAGAAGAAGAGGAGAATCCCCCGCTCGTGGGGTATATCCTCTCTCCCTTTCTGTGCGAGGTGATCACTCCCGCTCTCAACGAAGCAAGTCTCGACGCCCTCGCCGATCGGCACGGGTATTCCAAGCTCGACGCCTCGGCATCCACCGCGCCGATGGCTTCCTACCGCAGGGGAGCCTGCCGTCTCAATTTTTGGCTCACCACGGGGACCGTGGGATCCTATCTCCAGCACCCGAGGAGGGGAAAGACCCAGCTGTTCCGCAGGGACGTGAAACTCGCCGAGGCTGAGACCATTTTCGAAAACCCACGGATCCACACCGGCAAGGGGTACGAATACAACAACCGGAGGACCAACGGGAAAAGCCGGGGGCCGTGCCGGTACGGACAGAGATGTTATCGGTCCAACTGCTGGTTCGATCACTAACTAACTAGCTAACTAACTAGCTAACTAGCTAACTAACTAACTAACTAGCTAACTAACTAGCTAACTTACCACGGGTGTGCGTTGCGTGCGGTACGGGGAATTGCGTGGCCAGCTCTTGCCCCCAACAGTGGCTAGCTGCTGGTGGTGGTGTTGCTGCGTGATCCGAGTGCGGCGGCACGATGTCAATGTGTCGCACACGATGCGATTTTTGGAGCCACAAAAAGGACAGTGCCGCAAGCTCAGACTTGTTGCAGCTGGTTGTTCACCTTACCTCCCTCCCGTGCTTGCACAGCCATACCGTTTCCAGAAACAGAGGAGCAGCGACGTTCTTCTTCGATCTTTCTCCAGTTTCCCGGGTGTGAAAGTCGGCTCTACGGTATCAGTTGGTGACTTAATTCGAAACCTGCCTAGCCTTTATCGATGCTTTCAAAACGGTGAACAAGTCGAGCGAAAATGCGTGATGGAGTTGCGCTGATCGTTGCTTATCCCTCATTGATTAGGAGTTCATCAATAGTAATCTCTTATTATTATTATAAACACTCTCTGTCAAACCCGAACTATTCATTCATTCATTCAATCAATCAATCATTCAATCAATCATTCAATCTTGGAATAGTTCGGTCGGACGACACCAACCAACGAAAATAACCCAAACTATGGCGACGAATTCGTAATTACGAGTGACTACCGTATAGTAACCGTCCCGTAGGATTTTGAAATTTTTGGTTGTCCAATGAAAAGCAACCAACGAACGTGCCCGGGAGAAGAAGATCACCCGTGACACCGAGGCCGAGCGAACTCGGAACGCACCCACCCCGTAATATTCCATATAAATACCAACTTTCACGTGAAAGCCTGAAATTTTGGTGTGTCCAATGAGAAAAACGAGAATCGAGAATTGGGTTGAGCCGAATAGAGCGGAAAGATCTACCTGACACAGGACTACGTACCATGATATTGCACACACGCATCACTGTCAACCGGGCCTGTGTTGCTCCTCCATGGAAAGTGCTCGCAACAATTGCGGTGCCTGGGCCCTACCGGTACGTACCGGTACGTAAGATCCTAAATACCGGTACGCTTGTAAGCATTGCGACACATTTTTGAAATCACAAGAGATGCAAGGCGTCGTGCATCGAGTACATACCGTAGAACAATTACATACTTCAAGTAATATTATACCGGTAGTAAAAGGGCGAGAATAGCAGCATTATCATGAGTCGTACGGAAAGACAGTGCCAAGCAGCTTTCCAAGGCTGCCGCAGAGCTCGTGAAAGCAGCTTGCGATCAAACCGAAGGAGCCAGCCTCGACATTCAGCGAGAAGTAGCAGCAAACATCTTGGATCTAAAGGAGGAGTCGGTTGCCTTCAAGAGCGACATGAACAACAAACTGAACACCGTGAACCAGAATTTGCAGGATACCAAGAACACAATGGAGTCTCTGTTGACAGCAATCAATGCCCTAAATAAAGCTATCAAAGAAGAGGGAAAAATGAATCGTCTAAACGCAGCGTTTCCACGCATTGATAAACTTCAAACCGTGAATCAACATTATGGTTTCGTCTGCAATTATGATGAACGCGGGCACTACGTAGGAAATTCAATGAATTACACAAATTTCATCCAAGACGTTATTTCAAGCTTTATCAAAGGGAATGGTTACCAGATTGGCAGATGCGGCTATAATCATGGACCAGGAACTCATGAAGAAAAGCTAGAAAGGTTTCGGAAGACGTTGAAGGATGATATCCAATCTCTCACCGGGACTGTTCCAAACATTGCAAAAGATGTCAATGGAACCTGGTGTATTTGGTACCAGTAGAAAACAACACAAGAATCCATGCCCTGTTCTTCTACTCGTTCCATGAACTGTTTTTGAGTGCAGGGAAATACTGATGGTATCATTGAGTAAACCTAGCTATAATCTTGCAGTTTGAATACCTTCGTTTCATATTCAATACTCTATTCAGCTAACACCCAAAAGCCTAGGTGATTGTTTTAGTTCCAGACTCGCCGAACCGACGAAAGATTCGGTCGACCCCCGACGACAACAACCATGCACGAGGCGGGCCTCCCTACCGTACGTTCGGCAACGAATACCGAAGTGCAACTAGAGAAAAGTATGGGACAGCGTCCCGGATTCGTTTGGGGTGTGTTCCTATTGAGAACGTTTCAACGATGTCTCGAAACCATTCCAGACATGCTCGGGATTTGGCGGTTTTTCTTCCGGATTGTGTCCAATGCCTCCCGTAGCCAGAGAGAGCGAGGTTTCGTCAAGAAGAACCTGTGCCTGCATACGGCACGGATGGTAGGGATTTGTGTGGGATGTGGGATGTTGTTGCGTCGTTCTGCACCCTCTGCCTTCCATGATACACGGCGTGGTGCATCGTCCGATCGCATTGCGGTTCGAGACAGCTCGGGGACTGGAATTTTTGCTTAGCGTTCCCATCCACCAACACGATTGTGTACGCTGACTATGGATTTCATCGGAAGACAACCGTTCTCCCAGAAATCTATCCTGGCACAAAAACTGTGCGAATGCATCCTTCCACCTTCTCAAAATGACTTTGCAAACTCGATAGAATCCATGCAACGCGATTGTTGTAACCTCGACGAAACCAGCTGGCTTGCACATAATAAATGAATCGTCCATCCAAAATCCGATAACATTATCTTCCACCCCGTTCGAACTAATAGTTTCGATACGACCCGGTAGCAAGCGCGTGGCAACTGTTCCCAGCTATCGCCATCGCCCCCGTGCTTTTTCCGCGGTTCTCGTCGCGGGCCAACACCGAAGAATGGAATTCCAATTGCAATTCCAATCCCAATCGAAGGTCTTGCGTTCGTCGAGAGCGCGCTGTCGTCGTGTGTTCGCCGAGAGTGCGCACGTCGTCACGCCCTGGGTGGTGCTGTGCCTCACTCCGTGACCGGTTCGTATATGCCAATCATGTGCCCGTCGGGAGAGCGGAGGGCCGCAATCTTTCCGTGGGCGGGATACTGGATCGGTCCGTCCAGGTTTCCGCCGAGCTGGACACACCTGGCAATGACCCGGTCCATGTTTTCCACCTGAAATTGCAACAGGGGAGAATACCCCGTCGTCACCTGGGCCTCGGAGGTGACCGCGCGGAGGCAAATGCTCAGCGGCAGTTGATGCTGCTGCTGCTGTTGATGCTGCTGACGATGATCCTCTGACCTCGTTGGTGGCGTCGTTCGCAGATCGGCCCACTCATCCGTCACGCGGACTGCCCGGAGGCCGAGGCCGCTCGTATAAAATTCCAGGGCTCTCGCGAGGCCGTCACCGGGACGAACCATCAGGACGATCCGCGACAGATGTGCCAGCATGCTACCAATCGATCGATCGGTCTGTGTGTGCGTGTGCGTGTGCGTGTGCGTGTGTGTGCGTCCTTGCTTGCTTGCGAGTTGTGTAGACCGGCCGTATGGTTTTATCTTGCGCCAGCTTCGTTTTGTCTCGATACTGTATGCGTCTGTTGGGGGTGCCTATTCTGGATATGGCTGACCAAAGATGAATGTACCGGTACAAGTTCGTAATTACGTTATCAGTGGTTGGTTGGCTTTTCGACATCGGTTCCAAACGATGATGCTACGATAGAGTGTGACGCATTCGGACTACAATAGTCCTAATTACGGTAATGAACAATAGTACCGGGTACGAGTACCGGGTACGAGTACGTACTCGTACTCGTAATCTTACGAGTAAGAGTTTATTTAGGTCCAGGCTATGACACCGTACAAGCAGAAACTGGTACACTTTGTAGCTAGAAATAGCAAGAAAAACAGTACCGGTACCGGTACTAGAGTGCTGTATTAAAACAATGTGAGGATGAATCCCGAGTAGCTAGTGAATAACTGCTCACTCATTAGTTGTTTTGGTGTCGTAAACCTCTAAAAAGAGAACGTGTAATGGTGATTTGATTTAGGAAATGTTTAGAATTGTGGGATTGATAAATCTGAAGAGAGAAACATGTTTTTGGATACTTTTGTATTCAATCGTATTTAGATTGGGAGAAGCATCTCATATACAAAAGTGACGTGTTCTCGGAATTGAAACGTGTGATTAAAGTTCTGATTCCGATCAATTGTATAAGGAAGGACGGATAGACGGGTAACGGAAGAAGGAGGGACGGGATACAACACCCTTCTCCTTCTCGTAAAATGAGTCAAAGAGTAGGATGATAAGGCTTGATGTGACGAATGTTGATTCTTTCTTTGAGGTGTGAATTTTTCCAATAGGCAATGGTGCCATTGGTGAAGATTTGGTCAATGGTGAATGGACCAATGTTTTTGGCATGAAGGGCATCTGCATTTGGTTTGGTGATCATGATTTGTTCATTGACCACAAAGTCGTGTTGCTTGCGGTGAGAGTTTTCACAAAGTGCATCTTTGTTGATAACGTTTTGGCGTTTGTTTCTAATGATGTTGATATCAGTAATGATAGGGATGGGGAGAAACATATCGCGGTTGAATACAAGTGCACCTGAAGAGATACCAAACGTCTTGTGGACAGTGCAATGAAGAGCAAATTGAGTGGATGCGAAGATGTTGTCGATGAGATTGTGAGCTTGTTGTAGATCTTGAGGAGGATTGGTGTTAAGTTCAATGCGCATGGCTGATTTGATGGTGTCATGGGCACCTTCAAGAACAGCATTTGATTGTGGATTCTTGACTGTTGATATCTTGGGTTTGATTCCTAGATATTCAAGGTGAAATTGGAAATCATGGCCTAGAAAGCAAGGGCCTCTGTCAAACTGGCAATTGTTGGGTCAAGGATAACGAGATAGCCAGGCATTGTTGAGTGCATGGACTGCCATTAGGCTGGTAGGGTTGACTTGGGGAGATCAAATGATTTCCAGTAGGTTGGTTGACATATCCATGATGGTGAACCCATTGAATTGGATAGGTTGAGGATGACCATGGAGTTCGATGGACCATGGACGTATTGCGCCAATGGCTATGGTATCCCAGGGTATGTGCATTTCTTGGCGAGTAGCTAAATGACCATGGTGGTGATGGTCTGTCTTATATCGTTGACAAGCATTGCAAGTATGGCATATTGATGAAGCTGCTTCCTTGAGACCAGGAGAGTAGGTGAATCAATTGATTGTGCTGGTGAGACGATCAGCTTCCAGCATGCCCAAGGACATGGTGATACCATTTGATAGTGTTGGATCTGAGGATGTTGGGAAGAACAATTTTGGTTTGGTTGTTGTGGTTAGTAAATACAATGATATCAGTTCCATTGAAATTTTGAGTTGTATACTTTTCGTTTTGGGTGATACTTTTGTCAGTAAGTTGTGCTTGTGCAAGGTGTGGAAGGGCTAGTGGACAATATTTGAGGATTGCTTCCAGATACTTAATACAGAGATCTGAGAGTTCAAGAGCAGGAGGATCGGTGATAGAAGATTTTGATTCTTCAGGGAGTTCCTTGTTGTCGTCTTGCATGGGAAGCCGCGAGAGTTCATCTGCAATGACATTGTCTTTGCCCTTGATATATTTGAAGACTGGAGAGAATTATTCAAGGAGGATTTGCCAGGTCATGATTCCGTTGGAAGTGATGGTTTGACAAGTGAGATTGATATGGTCGGTCCATACAATGATTTCCTGTGCCCCAGAGGATAGGTCAAAAATCTTTGAAGACTTTGACTACGCAGAGCATTTCTTTATCGATGGTAGGATACTTGATTTGAGCCTTGTTTAGTTTTTGAGAATAATAGATGATGATGCAGTTGTCTTGGACAATTACGGCGCCTAACTGATAATCAGAAGCATCAGTGTAGACATGAAATGGTTTGTTTGGATCAGGGTAGCTGAGGAGAATATCTTTGGCTATCATAGCTTTTGCACGTGCAAAAGCTGCAATAAGTGCTGGATTGGGCTCACCCTTTGGTTGGCCAGAGAGAGCTGTGAGAGGAGCAAGGACTTCAGCACATCCGCACCAGAAGTTTTGGTAGAAATTAACCATACCAATAAATGATCTTAGTTGGGTAATGGTCTTGGGGAAGGTAAGCTTCAGGATGGGTTCTATCTTGATAGGATGAGGTTGAACACCATCGGAGGATATGATGTGTCCGAGCCATGGTGCAGATCTTTTGAACCAGTGGCATTTGGCTGGCTTGACTGAGAAGTTGTGGGCCTTTACTAGATAAATGACTTCATTAACTGCTTTGCAATGAGCATTAAGTTCATCAGAGAAGATTCCAATGTCATCAATGTAGACTTTGACTTGAGAGAGATGAAGAAACATTTGTTCCATACAACCCTGGGCCCAATATGGAGAGTTTAGGAAGCCCATGGGTAATCAAAGAAGGCGAAACTCGCCAAAAGGAGTTACTAGGACACACTTCCAACTGGATTCTTCATTGAGTTTGAAGGTGTGAAACTGCATGCTGAGATCAATGAGTGTAAGGCATTTGAAACCTTGACGTCAGTGGAAGATGTCTTGAATTTTTGGTAGTGGGTAATGAAGTTTCTTGGTGACTTTGTTGAGTTCACGAAAGTCACTGATAAGACGGCAGGATCCGTCTGGTTTGGGTACCACAAATGTAGGCATTCCCCATTTGGTGGCATAGCAACGTTTAAGGATCCCAAGGTTGACTTGTTGAAGGAGTTTGGTTTTGACTGCTTGTTGCTGGTGGATGGGAATGGAGTATGGTTGCTTGATATGATAAGGAACTGCATTGGGTTGGAGGTTGATGTGGAATTCTTTGTCAGGAAAGATTCCTAGTTCGCGATCGGTGAGACCTTCAAATAGTTTTTTGTGTGGACTAAGGGTCTTGAGGAGACGATCTTGTTTGTATGAAGATAGATGAGTTTGTTCAGAGACTAGCTTGGGTAAGTCAGTCTTCTTGTATTTTGTTGCGCCATCGACATAAGCTTGTTGTTTGGCTTGGTTCATGTAGCATTCGGCAATGACGTATGGTTCATTGGACATGACTCTTTGGATGATGGTCTTGTCATGAAAGTAACTAGGAGTATGGAATGGCATTGTTTTCTCATACCAGGTCATGGTTGAGTTTTCAAAATCCATTTTGATTCCAATATCCTTCATAGCCTTTTGACCAAGTATGAAATGATAATTCATCTTGGCATCAACTACAAAACACTTGACCTTGTTGATAAGGAGCGAGAAGGATAGCTCAGGAAGCATGAGGTTGTGAAGAGTTACATACTTGGAGCGTCTGGCTTTGCCATTGGTAGTAATCATGTTGACCAGAGTTTTGAGATCATGGAGGATGACTGTTGGCGGAAGCAATGATTGAAGAATGAGGTTGTCAGTTGATCCTGAATTGAAGAGTGTTTGAAGTAGTATTTTCCTTTGTGTTCATTGACTTGGTTGCAAGTAGTGATGGTAGTAGGAGCAAGATCTTTAGCTTCTTTTGGCTTGGAGAGAGCAGTGAAGTTTTCAGTGTAGCCGTTAGGTGGGCTTGGAGAAATGACATAAGAGGCGTTGAGTGGTTCCTTCTTGGGTTTGTTGTTGATATAGATCAATTCTTCTGTTGGAATCTCAACGGACAGATTGTTGTTGTATGACGGGAACCGTTGAATGTCTTTATCGTAATATTTGGAGCCGGCTTCAATATTAACATGAAAGAGATCATGCCAAATTTCTTTTAGGGACTCAGAGAGTTCTTCAATAACAACGCACATGTATTGTTCTGTATCAGGAAGGTTAGGAGGACCGTTGTTGTTGTTATCTTTGGAACGGTTGTTGATGTATGAGTTTTTTTTTTTTATTGTTGTTGTTGTTTTGATTGTTCCTGTTGGGATTGTTTGCGTTCTGGAAGCATTGCCCCCATGTGTGGTTTGATGCTGAGTGTACCCAACAAGGGTCTGAATCCTGTAATCTTTGTTTGTTGTTGTTATTGTTGTTGTTGCGACGAGGGTTGTTCGTATTGTTGTTGTTGTTGTCGGTGTTGCTACGGCGATTGTTGTTGTTATTCAAATTGTTGTTTTGATTGTCATTGTTGTTGTTGTTGCGGCAATTGTTATAGTTGTTGTTCCGACAGTTATTGTTATTTTTGTTGTTGTTGTTGGTGGTGGTGCTGGTGCTGTTGTTGCTGTTGTTGCTGCTGTTGTTGTTTTGTATGGATTTTTGGTGTAGTCTTTCATTCCGGTGATGATTTGGTGGAGATCATCGTCATAGGGTGAGTTGTGTTCTTCATAGGTATGTTTCCATTCAGTTGGCATTGATTCGTAGATAAGACTCTTGAAATCTTTGCCATCGATAATGGCAGCGGGAGCACCCGAAAGCAGAGGGAGAATGGCGTTGTTATGGCAAGATACCATTGAAACAAACTTGTGGACTGTCATGTTGGAAGTTTTCTTGATATTGAGGATGAATCGTTTGTGATTACGGTAGGAATCGAAGTTGTTGGAGAACTTGTATTGGATGAATTCTCCTAGGACAATATTGAAGTTGTCTTCTGATTCTTTGATTTCTTTGATTTGTTCAGAATACCAAGCATTGTTGGAATAGTCATCAAGGATGTCTGGGAACTTGTTGAAGAGTTTGGGACCATCGTCCCAATTGAGGGTTTGTCTGACCTTGTTGAATTCATGAATAGAGTGAATGATTTGCATATGAGTCAAAGAAGCTGAAATGATGGGAACTTTCACTTTGGTTGTTTCAGTAACACCATCTTTGATTCTTGAAGTTTTGTATTCCACCTTTTTGATGGTGTTTGGATCAAAATCGAACTTGAAGGGGATAATATTGTAAGTAGTCATTGTGAACAATAATGTTGATAGTTAGTACTGGTGAGAAAAGTGTTGATTAAGATATAAAGCGTTGAATAGTAATACTCAAGTAATAGTAAAGGGTAAATATCGAATAGAAGCATTTACTTGACTGTTTAAACAGTGTCGTAAGCCTCTAAAAAGAGAACGTGTAATGGTGATTTGATTTAGTAAATGTTTAGAATTGTGGGATTGATAAATCTGAAGAGAGAAACATGTTTTTTGATACTTTTGTATTCAATCGTATTTAGAATGAGAAGCTTCTCATATACAAAAGTGACGTGTTCTCGAAATTGAAACGTGTGATTAAAGTTCAAATTCTGATCAGTTGTATAAGGAAGGACGGAGAGACGTGTAACGGATGCAAGAGAGACGGATACGACATTCTGTTGTGACCGGTCTCTGAATCTGAAGAGTTGCCTGCTACCATAGTACCGTGAAGTACAAACAAAAATGCTCCAAAGAAAATACCAGTAGTAGATATTATTTTTACCAGAATCGATCAGTTGTCAGACTGTCTGACAGACCTGCGCGCGGGCGGTTTTAGAAAGTACTGTAAAATAACTGAGTTGTTAATACTCGAATTTAACAATAACTTAGTTACTATTAATCCTGTCAGCGTAGGTTTTGCAATGGGCACTTATTTTAGTCCCACACCTCTTCTATCCAACGGACCAAACCCGAACCCGAACCCAACAAGTGATCACCACTCAAGTTTTTTATATGAATATGAGGAACTGAAGAATGAACATAAATTAAGACGGCCCTACCTGTTGGGACTAAACTTGCCGGCTGAGGTAAATCCCAAAACTTTTTCTAAGATGATTTCTGTTTTTTTATATTCAACTAAGCACAACGCGTTCTTCAATACTCAACGAAATGGGATCCGACACGATTGCTTGGAGTGATTTGCAAAAGGAAGAAACTCTAATTACAATTTGCAATTTGCACGTGATTCCACTACGTAACATGCGATATTACTAGATAACAAGTGATTCCACTTCATAATTTCTACTTTTGCAACAAAGTGCTCATAATTTCAAATTTGGAACTAAACTCTGCATCTTTTTTGGTTCTGCTGTAAACTTCGCTAAGCTGAATAATCTCAGAATGGAATCAACCATGGGATTCTTCCTCCGCCAAATTGACTTAACTGATGCTAAGCAAAACAATCATTCTTGAATCGTCGGATGGAATCGACCATGGGATTTTTCTGAACAATCAACAATCCACTCGCTCATCTCCTCTCCAATCAACAATGGACTTGCTCTCCTCTCCAATCAACAATCAACTCGCTCTCCTCTCCACCAATCACAAGCGGCTCTCCTCTCCTCTCCCCTCCGCTCCTCTCCAATTGAATTGACTCGTCTCCAACAATCGAATCAACTCTCCTCCTCTCCAATCAAATCGGCTCTCCTCTCCTCCTCTATAATCGAATCAACTCGTCTCCAACAAATGAATCAGCTCTCCTCCTCTCCAATTGAATTGGCTCTTCTCTCCTTCTCTCCAATCAAATTGACTCCTCTCCTCTCTCCACCAATCCAATCGACTCTCCAATTGACTCTCCAATCGACTCTCCAATTGACTCTCCAATCGACAATGGGAAACCAATCAACAATCTACAAGTCAAGCTGCTTGCAAAGTGTTTGATGCTTTGGGGATGGGCCACGAATCGATTGGCAATTGGTTGGTGGTGGGAAGTTGAAAGGACTTGGTCTTTCGAAGATGGGTGTGGAGTGTTGAAAGGGCCTTTGCCTTTGTCTTCATGAAGTTGTTGCCATCTTCCAGTATGGCCTCTAAGGATTTGCCAGCAACAACTCTACCCTTTGCATAATCAACAATGCACTTGAGGCCGGAGAAATGCTTCTGGTCGGCTGTGTTGTAATGCTTTCTCCATCGGCTGCATATCTTTTCAAGGTCTTCGATCCCCCCGGGGAAGTCAATGTCATTGAAGTCCCCAAGTCCAAACCACTCATTCCACATCGATGAAACCAACTTATGGGTACAAAACAACAAGTACTTCTTTCTTGTTTCTGGAGGATTGTCATCCGGCGTGCCGGTTGTTGCTTCTGTTGGTGGCGCTGGCAGTTGAAACGAATGCATGTGCTGCAGGAAGTGGTGGAGTTGGTTGTTGACAACACCTTGTTGTTGTCTGAAGGTGGTAACTGAAGCCTGTATCCGCCAAATGTCCTGTCAAGCATTATGGACTTCTGAATGAAGGTTTTGAAGCCGGTCCTGAACCCCCGGAAGGGCAACATCAATACTCCTTTCAATTGAGGTAGTTATTAAATTCCTTTCGTGACCAGAAGTACCAAAGCTACCAGATGGTAGATACCCTATTCGTACGAATCCATGAGTCCCGTATCAATCAAAATAATCGATTCCCACGGCATATCAATTCCCACGGTGCATCAATTCCCATCGCGCATCAACGGTGAGCAATCCCTGTTTTACAGTATTGCCATCGTTCTTCGGTGAGCAAACTCTGACTTCATAAAATATCACTCGAGCTACGGGAGCAATTCCTGACCTTAATGATAAACAATTCATGGAGTCTTCCTAACGGAACAAGAGAAGAAAACCGTTGGCGTGTGATTCTCACGCAGTATATATACATGCATACAGATATATATGGTCAATGACCAATACATGTACGGAAATAATCAGCGATTAATTTCATCACTACGCAACAGCAGTTGCAACGTATTCATCTCAATAAAAGAGATATCTTGCATTTCGGCAAGATTTCACTTTATCTCATACTTTTAACATTCAACTGATTTATATCCCAAAATTCACATTAGTTGCTACCAACTACTTGTAATCTACATACTAAGGTCCGGTGTCCGCTCTGCTCTTACGCCTGAGTCCCGTAACAAACGCGCGGGCCTATTCACTGATGATGGTTTCATCAAATGGCGTAACGCCAAGGATTCCTTGCCCCGTTTATACGCCACTGGAGACGCTCCAGCATTCAAACATGGGGAGCATACCACTCAGAGTAACCCCATTGACGAGTCTACAAAACCGGGCAACTCAATTCCCCCTAGCGTTTCACCCGCTGATTCTGACACTGCCGATGACACCATCCCATCTGTACCCAACGAACAACCAGGTACTACGCCTCCCGCATCTGGCACTCAAACTATTCTTCAACCACCCGCCCACCCCTCGTTACCGAGCTTTCTTTATAAGAAGGTCGATGACAGCCCGAGCTGGTCACCTTCTCCACTCCCTAACAACTATGGGGAGAGTTTTGATGGTCCTCCTACGACACACATCTTCAGCAAGACCTCCGATGACGTTCTCCTTACTGAAGATGATTTTGATCCACCGGAATTAGCATACTTTGATGTTAGTGACGTCACAACTCCACACACCAACCCCGCTACTCCTTCAGTAGACCCATCACAGGTAGTTGTTACCGACGAAGAAGGTAACGCACAATTTGACGATGATGGTAAACCAATTACCGTTCCTACGGTCCTGATTGCCGATCTACAAGGACGATCCTTCCTTGTAACCAACCCCGATGGCACCCGGAAGCGTCTTACCATCGTCGATGTAGAAGACAGTCTTGAACGCAACAAAGACTTCATCAAGTTCAAGTGCAAACACTCTGATGACGAACTTAATGATATCATTGCATACAATGATGTCATGAATTACGTCCATCGTGATTCAACACAAGAAGACGGCAAACTTTGGTCATTTCGCCGCATCCTAGGACACCAAGGCCCGCTGGATAACAAGCACCCCCAGTACAAAGGTTCCAAGTATAACCTTTGGATTGAATGGGAGAATATGGAACGCACATATGAACCTCTGGCCAACATTGCGGCTGATGACCCTGTCACCATTGCGAAATATGGGAAAGACAACAACTTGCTTGACCTCCCGGGTTGGAAACGCCTTAAGCGAATCACCAACCTAGCACGACAAACCAAGAAACTTGATCGACTCGTGCACCAAGCCAAACTTCGTTCTTTCCGTACCACTCCACAGTACCAATACGGATTCAAAGTACCTCGTAACCACGAAGAAGCCCTCCAATTTGACCAAGCCAACGGAAACACCAAATGGGAAGATGCCACCACTCTGGAAATGGCACAACTCAATGAATACAATACATTCATTGATAAGGGCGCGTACAAGACAAGCTCCATTCCCCCCGGGTTTCAACAGATCAAGGTACACATGATATATGCTGTCAAACATGATGGTAGACACAAGGCTCGTCTCGTTGCTAACGGTAATCTCACTGAGGCACCTATCCACAGTGTTTACGCAGGTGTCGTATCTCTCCGCGGCCTACGTATGTGCCTATTCCTAGCTGAACTGAACGACCTGGAAGCATGGGGTACCGACATAGGTAATGCCTACCTAGAAGCAGTTACCTGCGAGAAAGTCTGCATCAAGGCAGGTCCCGAATTCGGATCGCTGGAAGGTCACCTATTGATCATTTACAAAGCCCTATATGGCCTCAGATCTTCAGGCAAGTGTTTTGGAGACTTACTTGCGGCTTGTCTCATTGAACTCGGCTTCGAAAGATCACGCGCAGAACCGGAAATATTCCTCAAGCCTGGAACGAACAAGCATGGTGAACGTGTATATGAACTTATATGCACATATGTCGATGACCTATGTCTTTGCATGGCAGATCCCAATTCCTTCTTGAAGATATTGCAGTTGTCACCATATAACTTCAAACTGAAGGGATCCGGACCTATGAACTTCCACCTAGGTTGCGGATTTGAGCGCGACGCGCATGGTGTTCTCTGCATGAATCCCATAAAGTTCATCAAAAAGATGGAAGCGTCTTACGAACAAATGTTCGGATGCAAACCTAGCACTAGGTTCCAATCACCCATTGCAGAGAACGATCATCCCGAATTGGACTCCTCAGCCTTTCTCAAAGAAACCGGTATACAGAAATACCAAAGTATGATTGGTTCACTCCAATGGATCATCACTATTGGCCGTTTCGATGTACAAACAGCCGTGATGACACTCTCGAGTTTCAGAGCTCAACCACGAGATGGGCATCTCGAACGTGCCAAACGTATCTATGGATATATCTCCAAGTTTAGACATTTTAAAATCAGATTCCGCGTGGAACCCCCCGATTTTATATTGACTAAACCCGACACCATCGACTGGTCCAACACTGTCTATGGGGAGCATTCTGAAGAGCTACCCGACGACGCTCCTGCACCGCTTGGGAAGACAGTAGTGTTGACACATTTCTATGATGCCAACCTCATGCATGATATTCTTAGTGGTAAGGCTGTAACCGGCATTCTTCATTTCGCGAACAAGACTCCCATGATGTGGTTCTTGAAGAAACAGTCTACTACGGAAACAGCCACCTTTGGAGCTGAATTTGTTGCAGGAAGAACTTGCATCGAACAAATCGTCGATCTATGCCACTCATTCCGATACCTCGGAACACGAGTCCATGATATCTCCTACTCTTGGGGTGATAACGAAAAGATGATTCAAACGTCGACCTTTCCTTACGCAAGGTTGCATAAGCGTCATAACATTCTATCGTTTCACTACGTACGGAGCATGATAGCGAGAGGTTTCATTCTAATGATGCACATCCCAGGTAAGGATAACTGTGCAGATATTCTCACCAAGCATTGGGGGCACTCAGTTGTGTATCCACTGCTCAAGCCCATCTTCCACTTTTGTGGGAATACCGGCGATCTTCTCCAAGATGATGAAAGCATCATGTAGAGCGTGATGACCTTTCACAAGGAGACATGGGGAGTATTAAATTCCTTTCGTGACCATAAGTACCAAAGCTACCAGATGGTAGATACCCTATTCGTACGAATCCATGAGTCCCGTATCAATCAAAATAATCGATTCCCACGGCATATCAATTCCCACGGTGCATCAATTCCCATCGCGCATCAACGGTGAGCAATCCCTGTTTTACAGTATTGCCATCGTTCTTCGGTGAGCAAACTCTGACTTCATAAAATATCACTCAAGCTACGGGAGCAATTCCTGACCTTAATGATAAACAATTCATGGAGTCTTCCTAACGGAACAAGAGAAGAAAACCGTTGGCGTGTGATTCTCACACAGTATATATACATGCATACAGATATATATGGTCAATGACCAATACATGTACGGAAATAATCAGCGATTAATTTCATCACTACGCAACAGCAGTTGCAACGTATTCATCTCAATAAAAGAGATATCATGCTCTCCAGCAAGATTACTCTCTTATCTTATACTTTTAACATTCAACTGATTTATATCCCAAAATTCACACTAGTTGCTATCAACTACTTGTAATCTACATACTAAGGTCTGTCTCGCTGCAATCTGAACAAGTCACAGCAAGAAGAGATCTGGCGTTTCCCTAGTCTCGCCTGTAGTCCGATTATCCGTTGTCGAAAGTATCCAAACACAATTATCACGTGTAGAGTACAATTGTTCGTCTACTAACACACTAACGCAGCGTTGCTGTTCTCCAGAAACCTTTTAATCAGACCTTCAACGGACCGGATTCAGAAGGAAAATAATAGTAGTAGCTCCCATTCCTGCTTCGACGCTGACCTTCTCCATGAGAGCTGTTTGATAAGCGTGGAACGCGGTAATTGCAAAAACAGGCAACGAAAAGAGGCAGTTCTTCCGACCTTGGTGGAGCAAGATGGCCGCATCCTGCAGTACAACACATTGTAAATTAAGGAGGAGCTCAAAGAAAGCTTGAGCAGTGGGCTTTGGGGTGCTGCTATTGATGGTGTTCATTGCCTTGTCAAGGAAGGGGAAGACTTGACGCCTAAGCTCCGGAGGTGGATCGAGACTACATCTTGGCAAGAAGAACCCCCCTTTATCTTGTGAATGCCCAGCCAATGCCCTCATAGCCTTCAAAGGGAGTTTGGAAGAATATCAGTCCTCTCTGACGTCAAGGTTCCAATTGCCAATCATTTTGATGTATTGGGGATCAACCTCTTGCATTTCACATGCAACTGCGCCTGTACCACGGCCAAAGTGAACGAAATGCTTTGAAGTGATCCCCAAGGCATTGCAAGCTTGTTTCATTGTACTGGCATAGGCTTGAATGGTGATCGACTGTTGATAGTTCCCTGTGTTATTACAATCCGTGAGTAATTTGACGTTGAACCAAGTGGCATTCGTTGCAAAGTCGTAGCGAGCAAGCTCAGCCACTGAATGGAATCGTGCCATCAAATAGAAGCAAGCCCAACGCACCAATGGGACACATGTTAACGTTTCGATGTCTTATAACACGTCCATATAAAGTTTTCTGACCATTCGTTTTGCCTGTTATTATTTGCATAATTAGGATCTGGCGGGCGTGTGTGCCTTCATCGTATTTGATAAGATCACACAGGTCCGACAGCTCACATTTGAATAAGGACTCGCCCCGCAGAACGCCTCCATGTGTCATAAGGAAACAGAATCTGTCTCTCAAGGCTGCCACATGATAACTTGGTTTGTACTGATTCTTAGAGAACAAGAAATCCTCTATCCGCTCGATGTTTTGCACATTCATGTATGGTGACAATGTATGATCTATCTTCTCATCAAATCTCATTTTTTTATCTTCTTCTTTTGGACTTGAACGACTCCCAGCAGTTGGGTGACTCTTTCAGATTGAATGTGTTCCTTCGTGAGATTGTTTGCGCTTTGACTCCTCTGATGCCTCAGTATTTTGAGGATGGAACACAAGTATTGATTCACTGTATCCCAACCTACAGGGTCCTCCAGCTCCTCCACAAGGGACTCCTCGCAATTATGCTGATTGCTGTCGTACTTCGCCATCACCATCGCATAGTCGTCGGCATCAAATATTCTTTCTACTATTGGTCGTGTTCCCTATTCTTGCTTCATCTTTTGGCCTCTTCTCCTTCGGGATCGATAGGCCTGATAGAAAAGGAAGTCAAATACCTTCTCTTCAGTTACTGTTTGGGGATAATCCAGGTAGCCAAACATGGTAGTGCAATACTGGAGGAACTCTGCCCCTTTGCGACCGTAGGCAATTTGTGTATTCGCTGGAATGCCATCGAGGTTATCCTGCTGGACGTGCCGTGCTGCTCTTGCAAATAGGCCACTTGTGTAGTAAGACATTTTGCTTGCTAGAGATGAAGGGTATTGTTTTGTTGAGGATAGTGGTGTTATTTTGGGTGGATAGTATCGTAAGCGGTTTGGTTGTTTTGGCGTTTCATCGTGCCATCTCGTTCTTGTTGTTTTCGTGTGTTTGTGTTTTTTTGTGTCTTCATGTTCGTCTGTTGGAATTGAAGTGTATGTGGTTGTTGCGGTTGTTGTTCCTTTGGTGAGAGGTCAGCCCCGGGCCCGGGCCCGGGCCCGGCGCAAAGTGACACCACCTTAAAGCTGATTGGCTGAAGAATTTGGGTATTGGAGGGTTCGGCTTGGTCACTTGGTCGCGCACATGGTTCGCCCATGGTTGAATTTGGTTGAATTTGATTGGTTGGTTTTAGTGTAAAGTTGTCATCTTACTAGTATGTCAGAGATTGCGACCGTTACAGTTAAATCACGTGCATTTCGCTAAGAGAGGAGTCCGACACTGCTCTGACATACAAATAATAATCTCTTATTATTAATACGAAGTAGTTCGTAATAGATAGTACTACGGTACTCCGATGATAATAGATATGTGTTCGCACGGTTATGCCGGCAGCGATCTCCCAAGTCCCACTTGTTATGAACACCAAAAATTCGAATTTGCCAACCATTGTTACAAACAATACAATATTGAATATTGAACATCATGTATAGTACTGATGTTTCTTCTATGATTCAACAAAAACAATCTGCACCTACCGTACGGTATGTATATCATAATATGTACATATATATATATTTTTATGTATGTTGCTTTCTTGTAATTTGCTTTGAATCGAAAGAAACGCACGCATGTGTCTCGCACCGTAATCAGTCGATGTCCTCCTCTCCTTGCGTCTTACTTCTATCTGCCTACCACCAACTTTCTTGTGTCGATTGTTCGTTGTTGTTGTAGTAGCCGATATCATCGAGTTTTCCATCTACAGTATATCGTTCCGTTCCGTTCCGTTCCGTTCGGTATGGTTTGTTCGTTGCTAGATCCATTCTGCTATGTACAAGTGTGAAGCAAGTAAGTTTGTCTCGCCCTTCATTCGTTTTTAACAAGAAAGTGTGTGTGCGTGTGTGCGTGTGTGCGTGTGTATGTGTGCGAGCAAAACCACAAAACCATTCG
This sequence comes from Pseudo-nitzschia multiseries, assembly GCA_037355745.1. Taxonomy (NCBI): domain Eukaryota; phylum Bacillariophyta; class Bacillariophyceae; order Bacillariales; family Bacillariaceae; genus Pseudo-nitzschia; species Pseudo-nitzschia multiseries. The sequence goes on along the minus strand of CM074782.1, from coordinate 25,902,797 downwards.
AGGCATGCATGTGCATATGCATGTGCATATGCATGTGCATACGCATATTGTGCATGCTTCTATTACGCATTACTTGTTTGTCTGCTTGTTTGGTTGTTTGGTTGTTTTTGCTTGGTTGCTTGGTTGCTTGCTTGCTTGGTTGCTTATTCCGTTTTCCACTGCAACACGAGGACGGGGACGGGGCACCGCTTGTTCTCGTCGACGGATTCGGGATGGAACCAGGCCAGCGCAACCTTGGTTCCGACGGTCGGGAGCGTCCCGACGATCGTTTGCGCCCTTGCCGCAAATTTTTCGAGGCTCGTGGCGGAGCTGCTCAAGAAATGGGGCAGGACCATGTACTGGCGTTTCTGCGCGTCCTCTTTCTGTTTCTGTTTCGTGTTGGTGCCATCGTCGCTCGTGTTGTTGGGTGGTGACACCTCGGATTCCGATTCCGATTCGGATTCGGATTCCGACAGAAACCGCGCCGTTTGCATGCCGAGGTTGGTAAAGAGAAACTCGTATGCCTCGTCGACGTGCGTGGCGTCGCTGACGGTAAAGGAGCACTTGGTAATGTCAAAGTCGGGATCGTTCTTGTCGATCCAGTTCTGGGCGATCATCAATGGTGTGACCGACGTAAAGGTTTCGATGTGGCTTCCGATGGATTCGTAAAAGTCTCCGTCCTTGCTGCCGCTGCCGCCGTTGCCGTCGTTGCCGCTGTTGCTGTCTAGACTCGACTTGGAAAAGAGTGCCTCCAGCTGGTTGACAAAGTCGGCATCGATGGCGTCGTCGCTGTCGTTGTCGCTGTAGCTGCCGTCGCTCGGTTTCTTTTTGTTGTTGTTGACGTTGTTGTTGACGTTGTTGTTGTTGACGTTGTTGTTGTTGACGTTGTTGTTGACGTTGTTGTTGTATGGCGTGTCGATGCCGTCGATCGATGTCGATCGGGCGGGCGGGGGAGTGAATTCCGGCGGAGCCATGGCTCGGACCTCGATGACGACCGACGGGTAGGGAGATCGTCTCGCGAGGGTGCGTTGTCGCTTGTATTCCCTGAGATTGAGATCGATTTCTCCCTCCTCCTCTTCTTCCTTGAGTTCCTGGAGTTGTTGCTCGGGTGTTTTTTCTCCGTACTTGGGGTGCAGGTGGGCGCAGTTCACGGAAACCCTGAGCGAGACAAAGACAAAAACACACACGGATGAGTTGGTATATTCCTATCGGTTCTGTTGCGAAAGCGGCGGTGCATTTTTTTCTTCCAAACACTCCCAAGAAAAATCCAAACAAACAAACAAGCAAACAAACAAGAAAACAAACAAACAAACAACAATAAATATCCATCAACAACCAATTATTACTCACACCCAGTCCTTTTCGTCGTTTTCTCCGTACAGCTGCTCGTCGAGCTTCTCCAGGGAATAATCCGTCACCAGATCCCGTGCCGCGCGGCGGGCCTCGTTGATGGCCGCAATGACCGCGTCAAAGGTGTGAAAACTCTCGCTGAGTTGCTCGTTGGCGGGAATGACCAGGACCTGGGTCTGTCGCAATGTGACCCGGTTGTGCTTGTCCTCTGTAGCGATTGTTGTTGTTGGTGGTGTTGTTGGTGGTTGGTTAGTTGTTGGTTAGAATAGAAATAGGAATAGAAATAGAAACAAGAGACGGGGAGGCAGGCAGATAGGCAGATAGATAGATAGATAGGTTAGCACTGTACAGGAAGGGAGTCGAAAAACACCGACAAACAGACGTCGCCCAAATCCAAACACAAACGACCGCCAATGACTCGAACCACAGCAATAATTGACAAACGACAATCCAAATACAAACGACAATACACATACTGCAAATGCAGACGACAACGACAATACACACACTGCAAATGCAAACGACAAATGAGTACCGCAACGCAGCGCACGCACACTGGCACGAACGAACGACACGAAACGCACCTCCCTTCTCCTCCACCAGCGCCTCCTGGTCCTGCGCGTGGGCCTCCCCCAGCTGCCGGGCCTCCTTGACCTTGCGAAAGATGTTGGCCAGGATCATGGCCGGATCGCCGGACGTCTCGCAGACGTAGCTCACCTCCTTGCGGCTCAGGGGGTTGCTGTTGCTGTTGCTGTTGGCTCCGTTCGTTCCGCTCGCCCCCCTCTGGGCCTCGGCCAGCGTCGTCGAGATCCATTTTTCCGTGTTGGACAGGATCGCCCACACGTTGTCGTTGGGTTGCGGGTCCCGCTGGATGTCGTAGAAGAGACGGGTCGTGCTGCTTCTTTTTTGGGTGCTTCTTTGCTTCTTCTTGTTGTTGTTGTTATTGTTATTAGTGTTGGTGTTGGTGTTGGTGTTCGACTTCGACTTCAACGACAGAGGAACAAAGGCCTCGGAGGTGGCAAAGACGAAAGCCAGGACGCCAATGGCCAGGGAAAAGGAACCGGAGGATTTCATGGTTGTCACTGATGTATTGTATTGAAGTAGTATTGTATTGAAGTTTTGTACCGTACTACTGTATTATGTTGTTACGAAGTCTGTGAGTACGAAGTGTTTGATTATAGTTGAATACCCTGCGTGTAGTATCGTATGATAGTAGATGTTTGCGCTTGTGCTTGTGCTTGTTGTCACTATATTGTAGAAATGACAGGAAAGAATGTCTCGATTGTGATACGATACGATACGATACAATGTACGGTAATGCAATGCAATGCAATGCAATGCTGTCTGTACGGTACGGTACGATACGATACGGTACGGGTAGTTATCGGATCGGAAGATAATTCCAATCGGTCCGTAAGGTACGAGTATCGTACGAGTAGGGAGGGTACGGTACGAACAGAACAGAGCACGATACAATACCAAAAAGAAGGACCCGTCCCGTTCGCGGTTCAGTTGTTGTCGGCATTTTCTTCTTTTTCTGGTTTGCTTCTTTTATCATCACATCAGAACTTTTCATCAAAGTTCGAGGAAGTTCGGAAACTAAAACGCGACGAACGTATCGTACCGTACACGAACGACTCACTCTCTCAACTTCACTCAACTCACCCTACGGTACCGAGTTGTTGTCTTCTTCGTGATTGCCATCTGGTTCTAAGTAGGATTAGATGATTTTCATTCGTTCGGGAGTGACATGCACTGATGACACCAGTTTTTAATGGCCGACCGGCGCTCACGACTGGTATGGAAAATACCTCGCAGAATTTGGTGACAGCAGTACGAGTATTACTACGACTATCAGTACGAGTAAGAGTACGAGTATTAGTATTAGTACGAGTACGAGTACGAGTTTTAGTACTCGCACCGACCAGGGCCAGAACCGGTGCCGGATTCCGGAAAGCGAAAGAATTACGGGTGGTCGTGGAGACGGACGGCGATGGTGATGGATGGTGATGGCGATGGCGATGGCGATGGTACTTCGTAATACAGTACGAGTAATCAATCACGCAGCCTACGTGCCTAATGGTGATAGGCTGTTTTGGAATTGGGACCATATGACCAATGGTTTGTTCGTCATTCTGTGTTCTTCTTGTTCCTTCGCTTCTTCTACTACCTATACCGTACGTAACGTATTCTACACCATTCGACTACGAACTTACCGTACCGGTACGACAGGCGAAGGAGTCTTAGTCACCAGAAGGTTTTCTTTCTTTCTTTGGTCGCGATGGTGGTGGTTCAGTTGCCATCTTCTCCTCCACTGGTGGACCGGTGAGATTTACCGTACTACGGAATTATGAGTAATTACCGTAGTACGAACAGTAATTACTTGTACTTCATTATTTCATTCTTGGGTGATTCCCGAAATGAATCTGCTGGTGCTGGGTCCTACGATACCCAGATCTATGTCTTTTTTGTATTTCGGGAATGAAAATTAACATACCTAGATTTTGGAGGGCCAGCGTCTTAAAATCTCATTTTTGGAACAAGCAATTCTTCCTATGGACAATAATAATAATAGCCAAATTTGTCCTCTTGATACGATTAGAAATGCTGTTAGTTTGCTTGTTAATAGTACTACTACGATCAGATTCTTTTTCAGTTTTCGTCAGTGACTTCAGTTGTCAGCGACTCAACTGGTGGTGATACTCAACCAGCAACAACATAAGTTATCATTTTACTCCTCTCAATCCATTGGCTATGTCACGTGAGTTGATTGTTTGTCTGTATCTTTTACAAAAGAACGATGATGATGATGATGATGATGATGACGACGACGGCGATGACGATGATGATGATGATGATGATGATGACGGCGATGACGATGACGATGACGATGACGATGACAATGATGATGATGATGGTGCTGCGGAAGAAAGGCATCAAAGAGATAGGGGAACACTAAGCAAGGATAGCCCTTTGTTGTCATTCTGAGCCCCCATTTCCTTATCTATTCAACTCAGGCAATGAACAGGCTCTTCTCAACTGCTGTGGTGTCAACCACAAGGTCTTTGGAGAGCTTCTAGGTACTAGGTCTATTTGAACCCATATTCGATAGTTACAGCACAATCGATAGCGCTACCACAAGAAGAAAGCGTGAGGCAAATGCAACTTGCTGTCTTGGTCTAGTACTACTTCATTGGTTTCAAACACAAGGATCTGTCGCAAGATCTGTGCCAATGGACATTTGGACTGCTGACCTCTACTGTTGTGTACAAATGGTTGAAGTTCTCCAGAAAGGTTCTTTTGTTTGTATTGCAGAAGCATCCAATGGCAACAATGGTTAGACCTCCACCAACTGAAGAAGAAGTGGAGGAATACATCAGCGCAATTGGTGCCAAATATCCCAGACTACATGAACGCTGCATCTGGGGTGCGACTGATGGACTCAAAATCAAAATTCAGCAGTCTTCTAATTGGTTGGTTCAGAGTTGCTTTTACAACTAGCTGGGTCTGTGACACAGTACGTCAACAGTGTCTTTGTCTTTGCAGCCGATAGGAGAATTTGTATTTGCAGTTCCAACTGCCTTGGTACCTGGCACAACAGCGCAATTGCAGATGATGGTGTTTGTGAGAAAGTAGAAGAACTGCTTGTCAAGTACCGTGCAATGATTTGTGTTGACTTGGCATTCGGGGTTTATACAGGGACACACCACTGCCTTGTCCAAAGCTCACAGACTGACCCGGATACCCCAGAGGCTCTTCTGTTGAATCAAGAAGCAACAGCCCTTTGCCAGTTGTCAGAGTGGGGAATGTGGATGATTCAGGGGCAGTTTCCCTGACTGAAAGACAAACTCCTATTGGAGACATTTGGAGATCAAAAGATCATTATGAACTTGGTGATTCTTCTGTACAATTACCAAACAAGTACCGTTGGCCACAACCAGATCCTGAATGTTTTTATGCATCAATTGGATGGATACTTCTCTTATGCCGATGAGCCAACAGAAAATGCCTCCAGCATGTTTGAGTAGTCAAGTGTTGAGCCATTGAGCCCTTGGACGCTCAATTGGACTTGGATGTTTTTCAATTGGACTTGGATGGATGGATTGAAGGTTGACTTGGATGGATGGATTTAAGCTTTGAGCTCGGATCCATACAAGTAGTTTTGATCCGTCCGGAGTAGTTTTGCTTTGGGTGTTTGGGTTCCTAAAAAACGCACGACTCCTTAAGAGGCCGGGCGAAGTTAATCCCATCAGTCCTTTATACATGGAAGTGGGAATTGTTGGGAATGGTTGCTGGCAGGTGCATGTGCTTACATACATGGATGTGGGAACTGTTGATTCTGATCAATTTGATTCCAATCGATTTCAGACTTTCATGTACCAACTTCACGATTTTGCATAAGTTATTTTGGTTTACAGCAGTTAGACTGATTCATTGTTTCTTTTCTTTGCAACTTGCAAAGCTCATTATTGGTTTTCTTGTAAAACCAAAAACAAAAACAAAAACAAAACAGAATTATTCTAAGTTTGAATCTACTAATCTTTGAAGTATCTAAATCCTAAAATAAATTGAACATGGTGATGAAGCTGAGATTCAAAGACAGCAATCTGTGCTGGGTGGAGGTGGATATTGACCCAAGTCCATACCCAGTTCAAATTGTCAAGAGCCTGGTGTCATCACTTGATCCATGTCAAAGTCCAACCATTGAAGTCAGAGCCATCTCTATCATAGTAGACCCCATCTCTTGTCAAGTGAAGTGAGCGGAGCCTTCCCTTCAAATTGAAGTCGACCCAAATGCACCAGCGCCTGTTGCAATTAAAGTGGAACCAATGCCTTATGTGGAATCTCTGGCTCTGGGGGAATTTGAGCTGGGAAGCCGGTTTCGGAATAAGGGGGCGGTATCTATTATGGCTGCCTTTAAGGATTCGAAGGCAGCCTCTCTTTGTCACCTCTCAGCTTCGAAAACAGCCTCTCTATGTTCCCTTTTGAGCTGGGAATTCTCTCTTCTTTGTTCCCTCTCAAGCTTAGAATTCTCTCTCAAGAAATCAAGGATTTCCTGGCCATTGACTTTGGTGTTCCTGTATTGTCTCTTGGCAGACCGAGGAGAGGGAGAGGAGGAAGCAAACCAAGGAGAGGGAGAGGGAGAGGAAGCAGACCGTGAAGAAGAGGACGCAGACTGTGAGCACGTGGCGATTGCTGGTACGTTTATGGTGATTGGTTCATGGAGTTCTGGTTGGGTTGATTGAGTTGGTTGGAAAGGTTGACATAGCAGTAGTTGGGCTGGTTGTGTTGGTTGTCTTGGCTGGGTTGGCTGGGTTGGTTGTGTTGACTGGGTTGGCCAGGTTTGTTGCGAAGGTTGACAGAGTGGGAGCGGAGGAATGTTATCATCATCAGAGTTACCATCCTTGCTACTTATCTTATTTTCACTACTTATGTTATTCTTGTGTCATTCTTCCATGTTATTCTTGTATCCTTCTTCCAAATTGAACTCCTCTTCTCCATCACCAACTTCCGACTTGTTCTTAATCAACCACTTGACCCTCTTTGCCAACTGTACCTCCTCCGGGCGACTTGGATCACCAGTAGGAATTTGTTTACAGTAAAGCTTGGTGTATTTTCTATGGAGGTTTTGAACACTTCTGTCAGTATCAGGGTAGTTGTCTTTATGGATTTGGGCAACTTGTTTCCATTCCTCAGGACCAACAGGAAGGATTGCTTTGAAGGTTTGTAGCAATTTCATGAATTTGGTTTTGCTGTAGTTGCTCACCCTGGACTTACGTCCTATCCATGATGGATTCTTCACCATCACTGTTGCTGGCTGATGATGTTACGATACAAAAATTATGTCTGGAACTGAATATGCATCTCCTCCCCCATAATTGTCACATAGCAACAGCAGATACTAGAGCATTATCATTGATACAATTTGGTTTTTGTGCATTGGAAAATATTTTGTACTGCTGTAATCAGCCAAAAATGGCAATCCATGATCCGTTGGATGTGTGATTAGTCAGCTGGGTGGGTTTAAGGGAACGAGAAAAATTCAGTCCAGTATTCCACAAAAAATCTGGGTAGGACCCAGATTTCCAGCCGACATGAGCTCACGTCTACCGGAATCTGGGTCCAAAAAGACAAAAACCGAGGTACAGGATCCGATCTGGGTAGGACCCCTTATTTTTGTTCTTATTCATAGTAGAGATTTTGGTCAACTTGTCTTGTTGTTCTTCTTGTTGCTCGCCCACTTGCTGCTTGTTTCCCATTCTTCATAAATCCGTGGTGTGTGGTGACAAAGATGGTCATCCATCAAGGAAGATGGACCATGAATGGCAAGAATACCACCTCCGGTACCTGATGATTGCATAAGCAGCAGGGCGGGACGAGGAGGACGCGGGCAAGGAAATTAATTGATTTTGATACTAGCAGTATTCAAATCTGACGATCATGAACCACCTGGGCGGCAAGCCCTCCTGGCTGGGGGCTGTTCTTCCAACACCTGCAAAGATGTCCGTGGCACCATAGCAGGTGCATGCCTTTTGTGGTCATAACAGTGTGGCTGGTGGCTTCTTGAACTAAAAGGATTGTTGTCTGTTCTTGCAGACAACCATCTGGAATGGGAGTTGATCAACTCGTCTTGCACCCCCCACCACTAGAACCTGGGAGGAGACACACCCACCCACGAATGGAAATCGGAGAGCTCTGCTGGTACATCATTGACAGAATGCCGAGACCAACCAAATGAAGAAGCCCCAAGAAACCCAAAGCAACAACAATCTACAACTTTCTAACATGGTGGACCTTTTTGGTTATGGCTGTCAAACACACCACACAACATAACCAGAGCAGCTCTGGACCCTCCGGTATTTCCAATTTTTGCGTGTTCCTGCACGATAAGTATTGAACACGTCCTTTGAATCCAAGGGGTGGTGGATGTAGACAATTTTTGGGATGCAAGACGCATGATGGTCACAAGTCTCATTGAGATGCATTGTGAGTCTAAAAAATAGTTTAATAATGCAAAATTGTGGGTCTCCAAAGATGCAAGACACAACAAGACTTGCTATCATGAGTCTAGACTTGAGATGCAAAACAATAAGACACACTTTTATGTGCCTTGTGTCTCGTCTTATTTTACACACAATACACGTGGACCAACATGAGTCTTAAGTCTAGACACAAAATCATGCTTCTCCTAACATGCAAGACATATGGTGATGCATCTACTTAGATCACAAGATACATAATGGTGAGTCTGATTAAAATGCAATGCAAAACGCAAGAATTGAACAATGGTACCAGCCAACAGATTCAACAGACATCTTGAGAATATTATTTGTGTGCCCATTTCCATCAGAAACTGAACAAAAATAAAAATACTGGGCAGTCCTGGTAGGATGACATGATAGGAAGAATAGTGGATTCATTGCAGATTTTGGTGCCAGAAATTCAACAGCATGAATGGAACCAGAAATGAGCTCAAGCAAATCCAGTGTGATGACACAGAGAAAGACACAAAATTTCAGGAAGCTATCAATAGTGAGGAGTGGTACTAGCTTGGAGCACAATTAAGTTTATGGCAAAGTTACTGACCGTATCAGCATTGGAGGCTGTTGTTGTACCTGATTCCATAAGATGTGGTGTGCTCTTTACGTGCAATGGTTTGTAAATGATGTCACCAAGTTGGCATGCTGAATGTGGTGGAACACAAGGGAAATGCAAAAATCCAGTGTCAATGGATGGCTGGAAGATTGCTGACTGGGTTAAGAAGATGCAGGTTGCCAGAATGACTGGAGTTATCAGGACCCTTCAGACCAGAACAGCCAAGATCCTGGCAAGAGGAAAAGCATGTCTCTTTGCATACTACTACTACTAGTACTCAGAAGACCATGGCAGAGACTCCCACACCATGTTTGATCCAAAGGCCAAGTCATTCCTCCAATCAAGAGATGCCTAATCTTATGTTTGGACAGGATGTATTTCTCTAAACAAAATGAGGCTAGAGCCCTGACTGAAGTGTTGGGTTTTAACATGGGAAACGTCCCAGATCTGGAGGCAGAGACCAGAGTAGAAGAGCCCAATTTGATTGTTATTTACCCTATCAGCTGAATAGCATGTGTATCAAAGCATTCAAGATGGATGCGGATATGTCAAGGGCAATGACTATTGATTGGTTACTGCAGCCGTAAAAGCAATGGCTACAGAGATATCTTGTCGGGGCACCTAGTAAGTGTAACTATGGAAATACAAAGGAGTTCCAGACCATGAGCTATGAACAGGCAATGGCTGCAATCGACAAGAAAGAGTGGGACAAGGTGGTCAAGGTAGAGCATGATAAAAGTGTCAAATATAATGTGTTCAAAGTGGCACAAAAGAAGGGTATCCCACTGGGAACAAATCTGTCTGATAGTTCCTGGGTCATGAAGAAGGAAGCTAGTGGGTTATATTGACCATGCAATGCTATCCAAGGTTTTTGTTTATGCAGATAGATGAAAAGCACTATGATAGACAGGATAAGTCTTCACCAGTTGTACCAGAAGTTAGCATCAAAGTGGTATTTGTTCTGGCTATTATGGGAGGATGGTATCAGCATTTGTTGGTGAGCGTGGAAGGAGAATTTCTTAATGGCTTGTTCAGAAAAGATCACAAACTGTACTTGTTGGTTCCAGAAGCCTGCAGGAAATGATACCTGAGCTGAGCCTTGTTGTAGATGATGAAGGTTCAGTGTGATGCCATCCAAGCAGCCTTTGTGATACTATCAGTGCTCTGACATTCACAAAGTTTGAAAGGAATAAGACTGAGCTATGTATGTTCTTCAAGCGGGAAGGAAAGTACCTTGTGGTGTTCTTACTGTTGGTGCATGACTGATGTGTGTCCGTACCCAAACACTTGGTAGAGGGAGCCATTTTGAAGTTCACATGCTTGTCAAGGCGCTTTTATTTGATATGTAAATCATGTCATTCATGTGAATGGTGTCGTATTTTCATTATTGTGATGAGATCTAAGCCAGTCTTGGTAAATTGTTACTCGATACTTGCTTGTTTTCTTGATATTCCTCTCTTGAGAAGTATGAGTAATTTCCCCAAGGCGCATAAGTAACTTTTCTTGGATTTACACGCATTGGACATAACCACGTGCACATAAATGTGGAATGGATACTTGAGATTTATTAACCCCCTTTTGTCTCAGCTTTAAAGCTCGTATCTCTTGTTTAAGTTTTTAACATCAGTATCGGCTCCATATATCCACTCCATTTTATTTGCTTAACTGGTAATGTCAATGCTGTTTTTTAAACCAACAACGTTCATTGCAAAGATGAGGGAGAGCTTAAGAAGTATGCTGGATGCCAAGTGGAAAGGACCCACAAATGGGTCTGATTGAAACAACCAGTGAAGACGCTGCAATTCCAAGATGAATTTGGTGCCATAGGAGATGGAGAACCACCACATAAAAGACTCCCAAGTACCCAAGAAGCAAAGCCAGGAAGTGTGGTGGAGTTTGCTAAGGAAACTGAGGAAAGCATTGGTATGAGATAAGCAATTCAAGTTTAGATCCAGAGTAGGAATCATGCTGCATATGATGATGTGCAGCAGGCCAGATGTCCTGAATGCTGCAGGAGAACTATCCAGTTATATATCACAGACATCCACAAAAAGATACAGGGCACTGTATATAGTTATGAGCTACATTGTAGTACATACTAAATGGAAAGGATACATGCCTCATCCAGATGGACCAGAAAGCTGGAATGGCACGAGATACAGCAGGAAGTTCTGGATCACAGGGATATACGACTTTCAGTATGATAAGTATTCCAGCAGAAGAAGAGTCAATGTCAATAACCTTTCTTGAAGGTGCAGCACTGGTGGAGCAGTTCACCAAAATGAAGCAAAACTAATGCAGTAGTGGAGGCTGTTAACACGAAAACAATATTTACATTTTCAACCTGTTCTAACAGAGATCAGGACCCAGATGCTGTTCTCATTTCTTCAGGGCTTGAGGGAGCGCATTACTAAGCGAAATTTAGGTACCTTCGTTAGATCTTAGGTGTAGACGTAACATTCAGTACGTACGGTACTGTAATAGAATTGTGATTTGTGATGTTTCATCACCCACGATCTGTCTTTTGGGAACGGAACGCGAAGACGTCTAAAAAATTCGGACGCGCCATTTTTTTTATGTGCAAATTTTTGGCGCACGTACACATACCGGTACCGTAAGGTACGAGCACTATGGGCAGGATTTTGAACAAGAACATACGGTACGATACCATAATTCTTACCGTTAGTTGCAGTATCTTGTGAGGTACGTTACTCCATATTATTACTTCTATTGCGTAAGTTACCGGTAGAGTATGTAGAGGTAGTAAAACAAAACCGGTTCCGCGTGCATGAAACTGGGAAGATTTTCTGTGTTCCCATGTTGTAAAGTGTCATCAAGAGTTATCCCTTAAGGGATAAGGCCGTACCGTACCTGTACCGGTACATACCGGTACGAACTTCGTTATTTGTGAAGAACACCGTCCAAATCACATCATAAACATCGCCAAGATACGATACCGTGCGACAGCGGTGTCGTTCCCAAGACAGGATGCCCCGTTCACCCGCAAAGTCTCCTGCGTCACGCCCCGAAAAGGTGTATCTGTTCAATTGTCCCTTCGACGAAAAGGACAACGCGAAACGCGCCGGTGCCAAGTGGGACGGAAGCGCGGGATGCTGGTACGTCCTTTCGTCCCAGAATCTCGAACCCTTCAACCAATGGCACCCGAACGAACGCAAGTACTTGGTGTGCAGCTACGAAGAAAAAGACGACGCAAAGCGAGAGGGTGCAAAGTGGGACGCGGCGTGCAAGCAGTGGTACATCGATGCCGGCCGGGACGAAACCGGGTTTGCGCGGTGGTTGCCAACCTCTTCTGCCGGAACGAGTGCGAAAAAGGCCGGCAAGGCCAAAGCAAAAACGACAAAGGCACCCACCCAGAGCCAGATCGCTACCATTCCTCGAATCAATAACGACATGACGGTGGCACAACTCCAGGCCGAGTGCAAAGCTAGAGACCCTTCGATCAGGGGTCTAACAACCAAGAAAAAGGAATGGTTTCTCGATTATCTGGAGGTCGGCAGTGTTTGGATATCGGCAGAGAACCCGACAGCCGACAATCACGACGACGAACCCCCCGCTCCAAAGACTCTCGCCAAACCAAAGCCAAAGCCGGTCAAGGCAACCAAATCTGGCAACAGCACCGTCAAGAAAAACACAAAACCCGTATTCAAAATCAGCCTGGACATGACAGCGACACAGCTTCAACTGGAGTGTCGCGCGAGAGATCCGACAATCAAGGGCATTTCCAACAAGAACAAATCCTGGTTAGTGGACCATTTGAAGATAGGAAGCAAGTGGAAATCTCACGGCTGGACGGAGGAGGATCTACCCAGCAGCGATTCTGTCGTTGCGAACCAAGCAAAGGTCCCCCCGAAACAACCGACCACCTCGAAAAAGAAGGATTCCATTGCCCCCAAAAAGAAAAAAGATGACGGATCGAGTGGTGCTAGCAAGAAAAATAATATCAGGAAAGAGCCGCCAGCCGCCAAGAAGGCACCACCGACCGTTGCCAAGCAGAGCATTTCCAACAAGTCTCAGCCAAAGAAGAGGCCAATAAAGGAGGAACCAAAAGACACGATTGTGTTGAAACCACAGTCCGAACCGTCGAGAAAGAAACAAAAGGTCAAACAGGAAGAAGCAAAAGCAGACGCACCCATATCGCTATGCATGTCGCAGACAAAACCACCTCCAAAGCCCGCAACTGCAGCGAAAGCAAAAACTGATACCAATCGTGCTCCCAAGGCGCCGTCTTACACAAGGATCAACGGCAATATGACGCTTGCGAAGCTCAAGGAAGAAGCTAAGGTTCGCCAGATTCACCCAAAGAATACACCAAAACTCAAGGCCGAACTCCTGCATCATTTGGTGGAAGGTTCTATCTGCGTCCACGAGTCTGCCGAATACAAGTCGTATCAAGCCGGATGCGAGTCGTATCGAAACGTGTTACAGAAGGTTCGAGACGAACGTTCTATGCACCTCGAAGCATCACTTACAAATTATAACAATACGCTAGCCCGTCGACGGGAGCTCGAGCAACAACGTTGGAATAGAGAGCAACAACGGTTAGAAAAGGAGAGCCAGGAAAGAGAGGAAAAGCGCCAGCTCGAGATTGCCCAGCAGAAGTCGCTACACATGCATAGTTTCCCCAGGGTCCACCGGTGCCTGATGGCAAAGACCGAGAAACTCATGAAGCACGGTAGTCCAAGACGTGCCAATTGCGACATCTGTGAGCGACAGTTTTTGTTTTTTAGTACAGCAATTTATTCCTGTGACCAGTGCGACTTTGATATTTGCAAAAGCTGTTTCGATGAAGGAAACATGAGCAAAGCAGAAAAGGAAAAGTTACGAATGAAGCGGGAAAAAGAACGAGAAGAAGAAGAAGAAGAACAAAGGAAAGCAGAAGAGGAACGCCTGCGGAGATGGGACGCTAATCAACGATTCAACTCGACAATCATGAAGGTAGAGGGGAAGCACATCAATCCCAGGTCCGGATTGAAATTCACGGTATGGTGTTCGGATGGATATGATTACGATGGATGGCACTCGTACGAAGGAGAACCAACCAAAGAATTCGACTCGGTATGGAAGACAAAAGAGGAGGCAAATCTTCGGTCTGAATACTTATTCTTCTGGAAGAATCCTTGGGGGTGGAAACCGGAAGAAACCGAATTACATTGGGAAATCGAGCAAGAGGTCGTAGATGGTCTAAAAAGATATACCGTCGCTCCTCCTGATAGCAGTCGATGGACTGTAGGTGTAGTTCCGACAGCGGCATTCATTCATCTACCGAATGCATCCACAGACCGTCACACATACGACCGCGACTGTGATACCGACGATGAGCAATACGATGAGCAATACATGAGATTGTGAATAGCTCTGTGTACTTTGCAGTACCGTACGTAATTTGAAAAATATTGTATTTTCAGTGCGGATCGATGTTGACTGTAGTCGTAATCCTTTCTCTCTTTGAAATTAGGACAAACTCCTATTACTCTACATCATAACGATCTTCCCTTCTATAATATTGTAGTAGCCATTTTCTCCACCATTTCCTGCACCATAATTATCATACATTTGCAACCTAGAAAGTTGTATGGAATGTGCTAGCTTGTCATCTCAACGCTCAGACTCTGTGCCTGGCTTGTGATAGCAATAGTATATACGGTACGTGCCGTCAAGAGATGCACGATACTTGCAGATTGTGCCCACAACGAATACAAGAATGTTTACGAACTTCTTCAATGATCATGTTGTTTGAACACTAAAATTGATGAAATGAAATAGAGTCAAGTGAAGTCTGAAAGAATACAGAAGTGCAAATAATCCTATTGACTAGATTAAACAAAAAAATATGGATCTTCTGATATCTTGGTGAATTGAACTCCGACCTGTCATTCCGGATTACCTCACAGTATTCTTCCCCCAAAAGAAATTTCTTCAACGATCCCATACCTACCTATGCATTCGTTATATGTTCGTAAGTCTGCGCACGCGCGTCCTTTCTCAACACACTCCCGTTGTTATGGGCTATCAAGAAGACGGCCAAATTAATCGTGAACCGGAAGGGTTAATTCCTCCCAGGAGTGATTTCCTATTTACTCACTGGCCGGCTTGTTGACCTGAGCAATGCTCTTAGACATGGTGCGCGCCCGCCTTGCTTGTAAGTATGTATTTATGTACGTAGTGTAGTCACTGTCTGTAATGCCCAGAATGGTATTTCTAAACTTCCGGAATAGCGATCCTTGCAATGGATTAGTGAAGTAGTTGGCAATCATTTCCTTGGTTGGACAATATTCAATGGTGACCTCCCCTTTTGCCACCCTGTCTGTGATGAAGAAGTATCTAATGTTGATGTGTCAGGTCCTCTTGGTGCTGGAGGCTTTGCCGTTGCGCTCAAGTTGAATCTAGCTTTTGTTATCTTGATAGAGGATATTTTTGGTTGCGAGTGGGGTGGTGCTGGTAATTGTTCCTGTTGATTCGATAACATGTTACTCCTGGGCGATCAGAAAGTATCTGGCCCAGCAGATAAATGGCATATTGCCGCCGGCTCCCACCACCTCTGCTTCTGTTGAACTCTTTGTGTTGATTTTTTGCTTGGTTGAATTCCCAATGATCGCTCCTTGTCCCATTGTTAACATTCCTCCTGAGTGACTCCTCATATCCTCATGCACAGCAAACACAGCATCCACATACCCAAGATTCGTCATGTCCCAACACAAGTGGGAGGAAACGAGTCTCTTTGAGATATGACAGGACTCTTTTAAGCTTCTTTTGGTCGTATACGTCAGGCCCCTTCACCGGGGTACACAGGAGTGCTACTATAGCTGTTTGGATATCAGGGCGCACCCATTTGATAGTTAATAAACACCTCTGAATCATGTTTGTTCAATTTCTCAGCTGCCTCATTGACTTGGAACAGATGGTCCGCAGCTGGAGTGACAGCTTCACAGCTGTCACGTTCTTTTGGTAGGTTCTGGACAATGTCTTTGATGTAATCGAACATGGTGAACTTGACTTTCCCTGCCTCAGTGTAGTTGATGGTCATCCCCACATAGTCGTGGATTTTGCCTCTTGTCTCAGTGAGGGGTGATATCTTCCCGAATTCCTTGTTGAGGCCAGCAATCACCTGGGTGACAACATTCAGGACTTTATGAGAAATCTTGAGGTCATCCACATGCCATGCAATAGTGCATTGGTGGCTATTGATCATCTTGTTTACTGTGCATCGGTCATATGGGTTCGGCTTGTACCCTTGCCCAATCAGCTTGCTGGATAGTTTCTTCCAGAATAGCAATGCTGCACAAAGTGTTCCATAGATGGCTTTACAAGCCTTGCCAATGATGGCTTTCTTCCCATTCAACATGATCATGTTTGGTCCATACAGCTTGGGGTCCACTGGGCATAACAACTCAGCCATGGTGCCATCAAGCTTGATATACACGTCTTCACCTTCTGGCATGTTGGCTTGCAAGAATGCTCCGGGAATGTCTACTGTGGCAACGTCTCTTCCCTCAATTGCACCAATCATATATGAGAGCATTAGGGCATATAGCGAGACCGTAGGTGAGGTTGAGTCCTCTTTAGTAATGAATTCCCGCTGGGGTCTGCTATCTGCACAGCCTTGTCCTTTAACCTTGCCTGTTCTCTTGTGTTTGAGCAGCATAAGGTACTGTAGGGACTGTTGTACCATTTCTCATGTAAGTGTCTTCAGATCCATCACTTTGATGACACCCCTATCATGTAGCTGCTGAAGCTCTGTGAGGACTGCATTCACACCTTCTTCACCAAATATCTTGATTCCTTGATTCACGCCATATCGTTTTGTTACCTGTGTTGCCTCTAGGTTGTTGTATGATTTGATTGCTTAGAGGACCATCATCATTGATGCGTGCTGTCCTGCAATTGCTCTGATTATGTTGCTGTAGCTTGCGGTGAAGCCGCTTTGTTCTCTGTGCTCGGGGGTGTATCCTTCTGCTGACCCCAACTTGTTGTGTGATTGGGTGACCCTTGGCCGTAGTCTAGGTAGGTGTTCAGTCTCTTGTTTTTCCTTGAAACTCACCCATTGAGTGTGCTTGGAATTGTCTGTAGCATGTGATGGGTCAACGTCGGAGGGGTCGCCAATATCCTCTGCCGTTGCCTCACCTTCTATATTGTCTGCGGCTGGTAGAGTGTGTTTGGTGGCATCCACTCCTGCTTCGGCATTGGGGCCGGAGTCCATCCCTGGTTCCTCGGGTTCTGGATCCACTCCTAGTTCCTTGGGGTTATTGGTGTCATTGTTCACACCACCTTCTATAGGTGGTTGCTCATCAGCCAGGTGGGAGTCAATAACTGCTTCATCCTTGTCAATCACACTGACCAGACTTTCATCTTCACCATCAGACGCATCAACAAAGGATTGATCAGATGCATTGCCATCGTCATAGTTATCTTCTGTATCTAGATCATGGATGGTGATTGGCTGATCTATCTCAAATTCAAGTCCTGTTGGCGTTCCCTGTTCCAGGGTGTTGGCTTCTAGTTTATCTATGACCACTTAGGGCATAGGGAGAGCAGTTGCTTGCTTGCGGTGGATTCTTTGTCCGGTGTATATGACGTATGCATAGTATCCCTCTGTCAGTTGCCCAGTAGGTCATAGGTACACCACATCAACAGTTTGTGGCTTCATGGTGTTGTTAGTGTCCTCACAGTGATCTTGGATATATTGCAGGAACTGGAACTTTCCATGGGTCCAGGCATTGCACATTAGGCCCATATTGAGTTCCTGGGCTGACATGGTTGATGACACCCCGGTTGTTCTGCAATTTAGTCAGAACACGGTTACATAGACTAGCTCAATTAGGCAACGGCGTGGTAGCCTAGTGATGGGGATATGATTAACTACACATCAAATGTTCTCCTTGAGTGTTTTGTTGCTCCTCTCAATCATTGGCTCGTGCTGTTCAGCCGGGATGCAGTGGACAGTAATCAGATGCTCCATGTCCAGCAGGCTATCCCGAATACATTCGAATTGATTGTCCGGGTGTATCTGAGTCACCTGAAACCCGCAGGCAGAGTACTGCCCTGCAATTGCCCTTATGGTTTTCACCAACACATGATGTTTCATGCTGTTGATTGTCACTGCTGTCTGGAATCAGATGTGACAGGAGATCAACACCAATAACTGTATGCTGTTCACTGTAATGATGTCAATACATAGGGTCACATTGCGATAGGCTTTTAAGATATTTCTGGGGACTGGGCTGATATCCTTTCTGGTGTGTGGCGCCTGTTGATGCACGTTCTCCCCTTTGAGAATGCTTGCATGTTTACCATAGATGCCGGTCATGACCTTGATGTCTCTTCTGGTGATTGGGCAGTCCTTGATGATGTTGTTGCCAATCATTTTGATGAGCTCCTCAGAGGTTGGAAAACCCAGGACCTCTTGCATGTCACATGCCTTCTTTATCCGGGAGCAGTCTAAGAAGACTGAATAGGAATAGGAGTTGGATTGTCCTTTGACTGTCTCTAGGGCCAGCACTGTTCCATTGTGCTCTCGGATGTCACAATAATATAGGTTGCAGTTGGACCACTGAAACCTTCTTGTTCCTCCATCCTTATGCACTTAGATAGCATTATTGATGCTGGAGTCCATTGCCACCCAGTATTGGTCAAGTGTCCTAACAACAGCACGTTCGACAAACCATACTATGCATAGAACCAAACCACGCCAAACCCAGGAAGGTTGGCAATAAAGTTGGTTTTAGACACTCCAGAGTTACAGTGTATGTTCATAAACTTGCCATTTGGGGCCTGCCGTATGTTGTTTATGAGTTCCGGATTGACGATGAGGTTGAGGGATGATTCGCTGTCTGGGAGGATCCAGTAGGGGTTCCCTCCCCCTTCTGATTTGGATTGGATGAATATGTGTTCTACGTCGTGACTGAAGTGAAAGCCCTCCTCTGGGTCAGTGTGGTGGTCCGCCCAGCGTTCTCCATTGGTGCTGTCATCATCAGATTCACTGTCAGGGTATCGGTCGGTTTTTGGGACAAGCCCAGGTAGACTGTGGTACTCATTGCTGCTGTAGGCCGATGTGGACGAGACATTGGATAAGGTTGCGTCAGAATTGCTTATTAAATTCCTTTCGTGACCAGAAGTACCAAAGTTACCAAAGGGTAGATTTCCTATGCGCACGAATCAATGAGTCCCGTATCCATCTAAGTAATTGATTCCCACGGCATATCGATTCCCACGGCGCATCGATTCCCATCGCGCATAAACGGTGAGCAATCCCTGTCTTACGATATTGCCATTGTTCTTTGGTGAGCAAACTCTGATTTCATAAAATATCACACGAGCTACAGGAGCAATTCCTGACCTTAATGATAAACATTTCATGGGGTCTTCCTAACGGAACAAGAGAAGAAAACCGTTGGCATGTGATTCTCACACAATACATATACATGCATACAAATATATATGGTCAACGACTAATACATGTACGGAAATAATCAGCGAGTAATCTCAGCACTACGCAACAGCAGTTGCAACGTATTCATCTCAATAAAAGAGATATCTTGCATTTCGGCAAGATTTCACTTTATCTTATACTTTTAACATTCAACTGATTTATATCCCAAAATTCACACTAGTTGCTACCAACTACTTGTAATCTACATCTAAGGTCTGTCTCGCTGCAATCTGAATAAGTCACAGCAAGAGGAGATCTGGCGTTTCCCTAGTCTCGCCTGTAGTCCGATTATCCGTTGTCGAAAGTATCCAAACACAATTGTCACGCGTAGAGTACAATCGTTCGTCTACTAACACACTAACACAGCGTTGCTGTTCGTCAGAAGTCCTTGAATCAGACTCTCAACGAATCGGATTCAGAAGGAAAATAATAGATTAACAGTCGCAAGCTCTAAGAGGGCTTGCACACAAGAAGGAACAGGAACGGAATTGAACATAGTCCCTACGCTGGCATATGCACGTCGCACATCGCACAAGAAGCAGTTCCCATTCTCAGTTACCACGCACTTCCTTCCAAGGCTCCGAACCACCACAGATGCCGAACATACCGGTACCGGTAATGGCCGTCAATGCACTCGGAAGCGAAGAGAAGAATGACGCCGAAGTCACCACTATCGAACGCTTTCCCAGCTTCGATGCTGATATGAGAAAGATACTCATATCATTACTCAACGTAACAAGTGAGATTACTAGCAAGTTGTGCTTAGCTCTCAAAGAAGGCGGATTATGCGAGTGGAAGTCGTTCCTCGACGCACTTATCGAACCGGATTTTGCACGCGAACTTACCTATATGGAGCGAGGATTGGCAACGCATATCCCTCGATCCATCCAAAGGAGCATAGAAGCACTTGCGGACTTCGCCATCGACCTACAAGAAGAAGGTGTTGACTTAGGAGAAGACGAGAAGGACTGGAAAGATGTAAAGTCATATACATACATGGAATTCCAGGCATTCCGCGGAGAGCGTGCCCAACGCTTACGTAACGAATCTGTTCTGAACCCACCACCTCCTCCAGCGGGAAGTAACAAAAAGTCCCCTCAGCAGGTAAAGTACGAATCATGGTGCCGAAAAGCACGAGATGAAAAGTCCTTTACACCCCTCACGAATGACTCGAGATTCGAACACTGGCTCGTCGGTTTCAAAGCTAAACTCGAACCATACGACATCGATACAGAGACATTCCTCGATGAAACTTGGCCTCCAGCCACACTTGTGGGTTACACCCGTGACCTCTACATCAAACAATGTGCCTTCTTCTGGGTACTAATGTTGGAAGTCTTCAAGAGTGACCTTTCTGCATCATGTGTACACAGTCACTCTACCACTCGTGATGGACGCCAGGCCTACTTCGACTTCGTAAACCTTCATAGCCAATCAAAAGCAAAGGTATACGACAACTCGACCCAGCTACAAGCGTTGCTCAAGTTGAACCTCAACAATTGGAAGGAATCCAAAGTGAAATTCATCACACATTGGTTTGATGAATTGAATCACCTCAATAAGCTCCGTCCTCCCAACAAGCCTCTCGAGTATCACACTGTAAAATCAGCATTGTGTCAGGCATGTTATTCCAGCTTCCAGCTAAGCAAACAGTTTGCCAAAGTCAAGGATCCAGGTGGGACGAATAGCACCGTAACGGATGCAGTTGCCGAAGCCGCTGCTATCCACGATCTTAAAATCACGCTTTTACTCGAAGCAACTCGACTTGATTCCCAGTCTGCGATGTCTGCTCCTCGGTCGACCGTATGTGCACACGTTCATGATTTCTCTTCTGACTCGATCCAACACCATGATGACTATGCTCTTCCCATCGAATTTGAGGGAGACTATCAAGATTATGCTGTGTTCAAGGCTGGACGTACCCCTGATCCTACCACAAGGTTGCCTACAAACATATGGAAGGCCTTGTCACGTCAGGACATGAAGAGTTGGCTCAGTTTTTCTCCGGAAGGAAAGAAAATCGTGGTTGCCTCATTGCGACACGACTTACTTAACACTAACCAACCTGACCCCAACAGTGTCAAACCCATTACCCGAAAAGCATACCAACATGATCACTCAGTATCTTTCCAAGAAGACGATACTTCGACCAAGGATGAGCATGCCAATTCCGCAGCAGACCTACATCCTGCTGTAGAGAATGATCATAGAGGCGTTTTCCATGCATCCCTAGGTGTATACAAATCAACGACCTCCTCGTCTAAGGACCAGCGACCTCTCAAGTCTTCCGTGTCACCCGCGCATCCAGCTCGATTCCTTTCAAACAACCCTGACATTCAGTACAAAAAGGACGGTGACACTCAAATACCTGTCGGAACACCATCGTATTCCGCCAATTTTCACCAGTGGTATACTCCCAAGGATGATCTCACCTTTCCTAATGATGGGCCCGTAACGTCATACACATACCGCATACACAAAACTAAGGTTACTAGCCCTGGTTTTGCCATGGTCGATCGCGGCGCAAATGGCTGCATCATCGGTAATGATGCATGTCTCATCTCCAAGGATATTCCACCACGATATGTTAACGTCACCGGCATTAACAATCATCAGGTACAAAACATCCCCATTGCTACATGCGGAGCATATTCCATGTCAAACAGAGGCCCCGTCATTCTTATTTTCAATGAATGTGCCTATACAGGACGACATCCTTCTATATTGTCATCCGGCCAGATGGAGGCATATTTTTCCACTGTAGACGACACATCCATCAAAGCAGGCGGAGGACAGGTCATCACCACCTCCGATGGATATGCACTGCCTCTTAGCATACGACACGGCTTACCATACCTTGCGATGCGAAAGTATACGACTGTCGAATTTGACACGCTACCACATGTTATCATGACGTCCGATAAACATTGGGACCCATCTGTTCTAGATACCACGATCAGTGCAAAAGATGAACAATTTCTCCAGAAATATCCTCCCCAACCACAGCAACTCCCCTATGCCGATTACGACAAATATGGGAACCCACGCTGCCTTGAAGGATTCGATATATCTGTTTCCCCCGGGTCCTCCACGGTCACATCCCTTAGCTCGTATTCCAGCCATTCCACCCGATCTCCCTTTCTTCCAATTGATGATCATAAGAACAACGATCGCTCCTTTTGGCTTACTTCCACTGACTACGCTCATCACGAACGTCTCGCATGCTGCGCGCCAACCGCAGTCTCTGGAACAGTCACTGCGTTTCCGACAGATTGTACAGCAAGTGACACTACACGCATTGCAGCCACGCCCCGTGAAAGATACCCAAATGAACATGACTACTTATCCCTGAAACCTTTCTTTTGTTGGGTTTCCACCGATCGCATCAAAGCTACTTTTGAAAACTCAACCCAATACGGTTCGTTAGCGGTTAGCCCTGATGGTAATATTTTCAAACGGTTTCATTCCCCTCAACCGGCCATGAACGTTCGCCCCTTCAATGACGATGTTATGTCCGATGCAGTCTATTCAGATGTCCCAGCAATTGATGGTGGATCCAAGATTGCTCAGATCTTCTTTGGCCGCAAATCGCATATTATTCACGTTGAAGAAATGCGTACCACCGGCGATTTTCTACCCTGCTTTCAGAACTTTGTTCGAAAATGGGGCAGGCCCATCCGCCTCCTTTGCGACCACGGTAACTATCAATCAAGTAAGAAAGTCATGGATTACCTCAAAATGTTATGGATTGGACTCTGGCAAAGTGAACCGTACCATCAACACCAGAATCAATTCGAACGACGATACCAAACGTTCAAACGCATTGTCAATCGCGTCATGGATCGTACCGGCACACCACCACACATGTGGTTACTGTGCATGACATACGTCGCGGGTCTCCTCAATGTTTTCTCTGACCCTACGTTGTCCGATAAACAACCGATCTTCATTGCCACGGGTACAATTGGCGACATCAGCGCATACACCAGTTTCTTCTGGTTCGAACCTGTGTATTTCAAGACCAATGACTCTCCTTTCGGTACCAAATCTACCGAACGCCTAGGTCATTTCGTCGGCATCGCCGAACATGTTGGCAATGGACTCTGCTTTCGAATCTGGGATCCAGTTACCAACAAGTTACTAGACCGGTCCGGTGTTCGATCTGCTCTTACACCTGAGTCACGTAACAAACGCGCGGGCTTATTTACTGATGATGGTTTCATCAAATGGCGTAATGCAAAGGATTCCTTACCCCGTATATACGCCACTGGAGAAGCTCCAGCTTTCAAACATGGGGAGCATACCAATCAGAATAAACTCATTGACGAGTCTACTAAACCAAACAGCTCAGTTTTCCCTAACGGTTCACCTGCTGATTGTGACACCGCCGATGACACCGTTCCATCTGCACCAACAGATACCACGCTCCACGCATCTGGCACTCAACCAATTCTTCAACCATTTTCCCACCCCTCGTTACCGAGCTTTCTTTATAAGAAGGTCGATGACAGCCCAAGCTGGTCACCTTCTCCACTCCCTAACAACTATGGGGAGAGTTTTGATGGTCCTCCTACAACACACATCTTCAGCAAGACATCCGATGGCGTTCTCCTTACTGAAGATGATTTTGATCCACCGGAATTAGCATACTTTGATGTTAGTGACGTCACAACTCCACACACCAACCCCGCTACTCCTTCAGTAGACCCATCACAGGTAGTTGTTACCGACGAAGAAGGTAACGCACAATTTGACGATGATGGTAAACCTATTACCATTCCTACGATCCCGATTACCGATCTACAAGGACGTTCCTTCCTTGTAACCAATCTCGATGGCACCCGGAAACGTCTCACCATTGTCGATGTTGAAGACAGTCGTGAACGCAACAAAGACTTCATCAAGTTCAAGTGCAAACACTCCGATGACGAACTCGATGATATCATTGCATACAATGACGTCATGAATTACATACATCGTGATTCAACACAAGAAGACGGCAAACTCTGGTCGTTTCGCCGCATCCTAGGACACCAAGGTCCACTGGATAACAAGCACCCTCAATATAAAGGTTCCAAGTATAACCTCTGGATTGAATGGGAGAATATGGAACGAACATATGAACCTCTGGCCAATATTGCAGCCGACGACCCGGTCACCGTTGCAAAATAAGGCTCGCCTCGTTGCTAACGGTAATCTCACTGAGGCCCCTATCCACAGTGTTTACGCAGGCGTCGTATCTCTTCGCGGCCTACGTATGTGCCTATTCCTAGCTGAACTCAACGATCTAGAAGCATGGGGTACCGACATAGGTAACGCCTACTTAGAAGCAGTCACCTGCGAGAAAGTATGCATCAAGGCAGGTCCCGAATTCGGATCGCTAGAGGGTCACCTGTTGGTCATTTACAAAGCCCTATATGGTCTCAGGTCTTCAGGCAAGTGTTTTGGAGACTTACTCGCGGCTTGTCTCATCGAACTCGGCTTCGAAAGATCCCGCGCAGAACCGGAAATATTCCTCAAACCCGGAACGAACAAGCATGGTGAACGGGTATATGAGCTTATATGCACATATGTCGATGACCTATGTCTCTGCATGGCAGATCCCAATTCCTTCTTGAAGATATTGCAATCGTCACCATATAACTTCAAATTGAAGGGATCCGGACCTATGAACTTTCATTTAGGATGTGGATTTGAGCGCGACGAACATGGTGTTCTGTGCATGAATCCCATAAAGTTCATCGAAAAGATGGAAGCATCTTACGAACAAATGTTCGGATGCAAACCTAACACTAGGTTCCGATCACCCATCGCGGAGAACGATCATCCTGAATTGGACTCCTCAGCCTTTCTTGAAGAAACCGGTATACAGAAATACCAAAGTATGATCGGTTCACTGCAATGGATCATCGCTATTGGCCGTTTTGATGTACAAACAGCCGTGATGACGCTCTCAAGTTTCAGAGCTCAGCCACGAGATGGGCATCTCGAACGTGCTAAACGTATCTATGGATATATCTCCAAGTTTAGACATTTTAAAATCAGATTCCGCGTGGAACCGCCCGATTTTATATTGACTAAACCCGACACCATCGACTGGTCCAATACCGTCTATGGGGAGCATTCTGAGGAGCTACCCGACGACGCTCCTGCACCGCTTGGAAAGACAGTAGTGTTATCACACTTCTATGATGCCAACCTCATGCATGATATTCTCAGTGGCAAGGCCGTTACCGGCATTCTTCATTTCGCGAACAAGACTCCCATGATGTGGTTCTCGAAGAAGCAGTCTACTACGGAAACAGCCACCTTTGGAGCTGAATTTGTTGCAGGAAGAACTTGCATCAAACAGATTGTCGACCTACGCCACTCATTCCGATATCTCGGAACACGAGTACATGATATCTCATACTCTTGGGGTGACAACGAAAAGATGATCCAAACGTCGACCTTTCCTTACGCAAGGTTGCATAAGCGTCATAACATTCTATCGTTTCACTACGTACAGAGCATGATAGCAAGAGGTTTCATTTTAATGATGCACATCCCAGGTAAGGATAACTGTGCAGATATTCTCACCAAGCATTGGAGTCACTCAGTTGTGTATCCACTGCTCAGGCCCATCTTCCTACTTCTGTGGTAATACTGGTGACCTTCTCCAGGATGATGGAAGCATCATGTAGAGCGTGACGACCCTTCACAAGGAGACATGGGGAGTATTAAATTCCTTTCGTGACCAGAAGTACCAAAGTTACCAAAGGGTAGATTTCCTATGCGCACGAATCAATGAGTCCCGTATCCATCTAAGTAATCGATTCCCACGGCATATCGATTCCCACGGCGCATCGATTCCCATCGCGCATAAACGGTGAGCAATCCCTGTCTTACGATATTGCCATTGTTCTTCGGTGAGCAAACTCTGATTTCATAAAATATCACACGAGCTACAGGAGCAATTCCTGACCTTAATGATAAACATTTCATGGGGTCTTCCTAACGGAACAAGAGAAGAAAACCGTTGGCATGTGATTCTCACACAATACATATACATGCATACAAATATATATGGTCAACGACTAATACATGTACGGAAATAATCAGCGAGTAATCTCAGCACTACGCAACAGCAGTTGCAACATATTCATCTCAATAAAAGAGATATCTTGCATTTCGGCAAGATTTCACTTTATCTTATACTTTTAACATTCAACTGATTTATATCCCAAAATTCACACTAGTTGCTACCAACTACTTGTAATCTACATCTAAGGTCTGTCTCGCTGCAATCTGAATAAGTCACAGCAAGAGGAGATCTGGCGTTTCCCTAGTCTCGCCTGTAGTCCGATTATCCGTTGTCGAAAGTATCCAAACACAATTGTCACGCGTAGAGTACAATCGTTCGTCTACTAACACACTAACACAGCGTTGCTGTTCGTCAGAAGAAGTCCTTGAATCAGACTCTCAACGAATCGGATTCAGAAGGAAAATAACATTGCTGTCCCCTTCTGAGACCATCCTGATATTCAGAAACATGTATGTTGTCTGCTCTGATCAAGTAAAGTCTTCTCTGGACTCGGCTGCTGTCATGAGGAGCTGTTGGCTGTGTTGATTTGTGGGTAGGTCAGTTGTTTCACTTCCTTGCTGGTTGAATAGGTTGGATTCTTGATTACTTGATTCGTCCTTCTTCCTGTCTTGTTGTTTTCCACTGTTGTTGCTTTGGTTTGGCCCGGTGTTTCCATTCCGGTTGTTGCCCCGGGCTTGAGTCAGTTTTCTTGAGCCCTTGAAAGCAACAACCGTGTCAAGGGCCTCCACGCTTGTGGCTGGACAGTTGTTCTGCTGTAGGGCATATTTGTTGGTAAGTACTTGTTGCAAGTTGCTGCTGTCGGTATCCAATCCCTTGATGATAAGTGCAGCTATTGTGCATTGATCCACGGCATGGTCAATAGCTGTCCTTGTTGCTCCAGTGAGGGTTAGGTATTTCACATAATCATAGATGGCGTACAGTGGGTTTGTCTCTAGCTCATACGAAACTGTTGCTTTGCAAACCAATGTTCCACCTAATGATTTCACCACATCAAGGTTCTCCTTCATCATCTTCACGTATGATGCTGCATCAAGGTTCCGCTGCTGTGTTCAGAGAAGCTTACGAATGGCCCTGAGTATGTTTGTTACTGGGTGCACCTTGGTTCAGCTTGACTGGAAGCGTACTAGATCCTGAACTGCCTTGAGTAGCTCCACAATGCACTTGGAGCTGTCGATTGCTTTCCATCCCTTGAATCCTTTGAGCTTTGCCTTTATTCCGTCATCAATCTTCCCAAGGGCAAGTCTGTATACCTTCTTCTCCATGTCACGTTGGTATTGGATCCATTCGTCGGCCTTCTTTTTTAGTTCTTCATTGTACATATCCATGAGGGTTTCCTTGAGCTCGGGAATTTCAACAGTCTGGATGGACTGTGTCACCGGATCAGTCACGATCTTGGAGTATTCCTTTGCTGTAGGCTTGGTTGATGCTTACATTCAAATTGGGTTAGGTGCTCGATGGACGATCCTACCTGTGGGATCCTCCAAGTGTCTCAAGTCGCTCCTTTGGCTCATTGTAGTGCTTTGCATTTGAGTCTTCAAGGAAATAAATTCCTTTCAGGTCAGTTTGGTTGTGTCCAACAAACCTGTCGGGAATGCGCTTGGCACCAGTGGGCTTCTTGGTTTTGGGTTGTTGTCCATTGGATCCGGCGGCGTTGCCCGGGTTATTGGTGGTCTTTTGAGGTGGCTTTGCTGCCACACTGGAGTAAGAAGAAGTCTTTGTTTCTATGGTTGATTTATCTTGTTGTTATTTGATAGTAGACTTGTACTGTCTTTGAGTACAGGTGTACCCGATACTTTTTGTTGAATGTTGTTTGAACACTAAAATTGATGAAATGAAATAGAGTCAAGTGAAGTCTGAAAGAATACAGAAGTACAAATAATCCTATCGTCTAGATTAAGCAACAAAAAGTATGGATCTTTTGATATCTTGGTAAATTGAGGAACTCCAACCTGTCATCCTGGATTACCTCAGAGTATTCTTCCCCCAAAAGATATTTCTTCAACAATCCCATACCTACCTATGTATTTGTTATATGTTTGTAAGTCTGCGCACAGACCTCCTTTCTCAACAGATCATGTATGATTGTAGCATTGCTATGTTGTGATCCAACCCACCAGCAGTGATGCAGGATAGGTAGAGGAAGTAAATAGAAGTAATGGATTACTAGTTCTTGTCTGTGTAACATAACTGGTGGTACCGGTAGGAGGTACTGGTATACAATCTGATGAAGTTGTGGATTCCTCTTTCCTTTGCTAGTATTCTTTCACTGATGTCAGTCAAGTACGAGTACTACTACACCAAGGAGCAATAATAGCTCTGTTGTTGTACCGGTATCGTATATCTACAAAGTACTTGCAGTCATCAATGATGGCTTTTCTGGAAGCTAACAACTGCGACGTAATACAGAACCGGTACGTACTTACTGTAGTGATAATAATAATGAGAGATTATTATTAATATGTCAGATCAGTGTCCGACACCTCTCTTAGCAAAACGCGCATGATTTAACCACAACGGTCAAAATCTCTGACACTCCAAGATAACCACTTTACAGTAAAACCAACCAATCAAATTCAACCATTTACAATGTATTCAAATGCATGCGCACGTGCGCACGATATGCGCGTGATATGCACACGATGTAGGTTTGATTTGATGTAGGATTGGATCAAACCAATGAAATTCAACCAAATTGGTATAAAGAAACCCGGATATACGCCCCTACGAGTGATGTTAGTACAAAACTTACTGTGGTACACAACCTACATATCATATTATACGGTAGTACAAAATCTACGTAGAAACTACAAGAAAACCTGGATATACGGCCCTACGAGTGATGGTAGTACAAAGCCTACTGCAGTACAAAGCCTACTGCAGTACACAACCTACGTAGAAACAACGATGAAGAAACCCAGATATACGGCCCTACGAGTGATGGTAGTACAAAACATACTGTAGTACAAAAACTTCGTAGAAACTACTGTGGTACAAAACCTACACTGACAACTATGTAAGAAAGGAACCCAGATATACAGAACGGAACCAACAAAACCCAGATATATGGTCGGAACCCGGATGTATGGTACAAAACCTATGCTTCCAGAAACAATAATAACTAGGGTTATTATTTATTTTTAGTATAAAATAACTGCATACTTCGTATTACTTTGTAAAACTGCATGCGCAGGTCTGTCAGAAAGTCTGACAACTGCTCGATTCTGGTAAAAATAATGTGTTCCATTTCTACCGGCAGGGGTCCCGTCATAATGACCCATGTGTACGGTACAGGTACTCTTACGCACTCGTACCGTATCTTGATCGGCCGATGGATGAAGCTGGGTTCGAATGTCCCTCATGTCGTACCGCACGTGTACCATAGGATTCGCAATTCGCACATGCCCAGGGCCTAGTATAAGGCATAGATATTATTTCATGCACACGTCTATTAAAACTATCGAGACACACTCACTCGACTTATGAAAAATCGGTAGGTAGTTGTGTAAAGACTGCAAAGGAAGCAATTCGAACGGGCTGACCGTATGATTGAATGAGCGGTACGGTACGAAGTCTAACTCTTCTTTTTCTTTCAGTATTCTTGGGGAGTAAGATCTGTGATACTTCAAAACTGTATGAAACGATTTGTTTCTAAAGGCAGGAACGTTAATAAGATTTGTTGCCTCTCTTTGCGAATACTCGTACTGTACTGTAAACCAGAAGAAAAAGAAGAAAAACTAGGGCCCTTTTAGTCAATGCAAATACCTCAGCCCTACTGCTGACAAGTTCGCACTTCGATCGTCACTGAACGCGACGAAGGCAAAATTCCTGGTCATTTTAAGTACCGGTAGAACCGATTCGACTCTTGCATTATTTGTTATTCAACGATATAATCTACGGTAGGGGAAAGCGGGAAATTACAATAATAATAATATCGATGGTTTCGTTGGTAGCGGCTATGAAGTTCGAAAATGCAACGCATCAAATAAACAACCGATCCCGATATCAACGACTGATAAATCGGCTAATTCCGTTACGAGTAAGATACACCGCCCAGCGCGAACCACTACGGTACGTAAAGACAGTTGGGATTGGAAAAATAATCCACCTTACCGTACGTACGGTATGTAGGGTATTGCTTAGTTTAAGGTTCATACCGGACGATCCAAGAATTGGAAGTATTCAAACTGGCGTAATTAACGTATGACTCCGTTCTAGAGCCAACAATGTCCGGGTGAAGAATCTGAAAATCTTAATAATTCTATCGCTAGGGTTTGAGATATTAGGCTTATGTTTTCAAATTTTGAGTGCTTAAACAGAGGTGTCCCTGAGACACGAGCGATTGTGTGCCATGCGTACAGACCAACACCCCCAACTTCTCAACCCGTCGTTTAATACCGTATTTTCAATTTTTTTTCCTCGCTATTAATCTGTGCCGTACTGGAACTACGTATCACGTTCACCTTCTTTGCAGTCCTGTCGTTGTACCTTACCGTAGTATCTGGTAAGGACAAGTAATTATTATGGTATGGATACGGTTCGTATGTACCGTAGGCCCCGTTCTTCGTCCTCAAATTTTTTTTACAGGTGCTGCGATAAGTATTCAATACCTGAATACTGCAATTATTTATGTTCAGGTTGCCAACTTTGGTTGTGATTGTTGCAAGTCACCGCAAAGATGACGTCGGTTCACGATAACGATAACGATAACGATAACAGTAACGATAAGGAAACCAAAAGGGATAGCGAAAACGAAAATGGAGAGACATTGATCACAGATGACTGCATCGAGCTGGGACAAACCAAGAGCGATGGCGATGGCGAAAAGCGAAAACGAAAACGAAAATGGAGAGACATTGATCACGGATGACGGCGTCGAGCTGGAACAAACCAAAAACGATAGCGAAAACGATAGCGGCAGCGAAAACGATAATGAGAACGATGACGATGACGATAACGATAACGAGAATGGTGCCGTGGCAGAAGATGGATCCTCTCGGTCCGGAATTTGGAGTCATTTCAACGGGGAGGAGGAGGTTGAGGAGGAAAGCAACACCGTCTCATCGGGAGTTTCTCCAAACACCAATCAGGACAGCAACGAAACCGGTCTCAGCAAACCCGATTCGGAAGAATCACTGAATATTGCCAAGAAAGAGAACATGGCCGTCATGAGGTGGAGACTCATCATGTTCGGTGTTCTCATGATTACTACAGTTGTGGTTGCGGTTCTTGTGTATTTGTTCGTATACACCACCGAGCGCACGGAGTTTGAAACGTCGTTCGATGTGAACTCGAACAAGATCTTCGAATCCCTTCTGAGTACCAGGGACACCAAGCTGGAAGCGATAGATTCCCTCGCTATGCTCATGGTTACCAACGCACGAGAGAAGCGCCAGACGTGGCCCTACACCACTCTCGATGATTTTGCATCCAAAGCGGCCAAAATAAGGATTTTGTCCCAGGCGATTGCCTTACAAGAATACAAATACGTGGAAGAGGATCAGCGTGCCGAATGGGAAGCGTATGCGAAGGAAAACGTAGCATGGGTCCAGGAAACCATTGACATACAACGCAGAGATTGGACCTTTCGATCGTCGTCCGATGTCCCGGATTACGATACCGATCAGGCGACTACTATTCGATACGCTGGTCCGGTTCCAAACAATACCGGACCGTACACGCCAACATGGCAGACCTATCCGATGCTGCCACAGACCAATACATCCGCGTATAATTTTAATGCCATTCAACACAAAACGCTTGGACCCGGCATTAAAAAGGTCTTGGCGGATCGCAAAGTTGTGATCGGGCCTGTTCTCAACTTTGAGGACTCCAATGAAGCGAAGTGAGTATAATTCAATTGCACTGCATGCATTGCAATTGCAATTCATCCGTTGCGGTGGCTGTAACTGTAGCTATGGCCGTGGCTACGTAACCCATGAGCGTGGGGTTGGATGCACGAAAGTCTAGATTGTTTGGCGCGGCTAACGCATATTGTGTACTTCCCTTTTGTCAATTCAATTCTTCAGTGGAAACAATCGAATGAATAAATGGTCGAAACGTCACGTACCGGAAGAAGAGGACCACACAGAACCGTTCATCCGAATCCTGTATCCTATTCTTGATACGTCGACGGGAGCTATCACCGTCGATAAAGGAGACTCGAATGTGGTTGGGGTCATCGCCTCCAGCTTCTTCTGGAAATCGTTCCTCGAGAATATTCTCCCCAACGGCGAGGATGGTTTGGTTGTAGTGTTTACAAACACACATAATCAGAGTTTCACATACACAGTCGATGGCAAAGAAGCTAACTGGATCGGTCCCGGGGATTTACACGACACAAGGTTCGATGACATGAAGAAAGTCACTTCCTTCGAAGAAATGGTTACGGATACTGTTAATAAGGGGAGGATATACGGTGGTCTACCCATAGATCTGGATTTCTGTGCTTACACTGTGACAACGTACCCCTCCGACCTTATGAAGAGCAAGTATGTCACGAACGAACCAATCTTGTATACAATTATTGCAGTGGGAATTTTTGTGTTCACAGCTTTGGTCTTCGTTGGATACGATAAGCTTGTGGCCATGCGTCAACGGAAGGTAATGAAAACGGCCGTGAAGAGCACTACAATTGTTTCGTCCTTGTTCCCATCGAATGTGAGAGATCGTCTCTTGGAAGGGAACGCCGATGAGAAGAACAATGCGAGAAATATGACAGGATCCATTTTCCAGCCAACAAAAAGCAGACTACGAACGTTCTTGAACGATGGAGATTCCTCGAATGATTCGACCAAACCCATTGCCGATCTATTCACGGACACAACGGTCTTGTTTGCAGACATTGCCGGTTTCACGGCTTGGTCAAGCGTCCGCGAACCGACACAAGTCTTTACCCTCCTGGAAACTATTTATGGGGCGTTTGATGCCATTGCCTCGAGACGGGGAGTGTTCAAGGTAGAGGTAAGAGAAAAAAAATAGCGGACTCTTTGTCTTTTTTCCGCCGTTGACATTTTTCGATTCTGCTTTGCTAATCCTATTTTCTGCTTTTGTTCTTATCCGTCTTCTAGACTATCGGTGATTCCTACGTTGCCGTTTCTGGTCTTCCCGACCCTCGCAAAGACCACGCTCGTAAGTTTGTTTCGTGCACCTTCGTTGGATTCGGCGTCGCTCGTCAATGGTGAATGGTGAATCAATGTGTGAATTCTAACCGTTTTGGTTGTAGTTGTCATGGCAAAGTTTGCTCGAGATTGTAGGCAACAGTTCAACGAATTGTGTTCGATCATGGAAAGTTCTCTCGGTCCCGAGACCGGAGATTTGACTCTTCGAATCGGGCTTCACAGTGGACCGGTTACCGCCGGTGTGCTACGAGGCCAGAAATCCCGGTTCCAGCTCTTTGGTGACACCGTCAACACTGCGGCACGAATGGAAAGCACCGGCGTGGTCAACAAAATTCAGATCTCGCAGTCCACGGCCGATTTGTTGAAGATCGCCAATAAGGGCCACTGGTTGCAAGCTCGCAAAGAAAGGGTGGAAGCCAAGGGGAAGGGCCTCATGGTAACCTACTGGGTCGAGCCAAGGAGTCGCGCGGCGAGCGTTTCGTCGAGCGGCACGAGGTCGGGCTTGAGCTTGAACTTGAACTTCGCGAAAACAAGCAGCGTAGAAGAATCGCTTTCGTCGGCTCGCATCAGCAGCCAAACCCAGCGCCTCATCAGTTGGAACATAGATGTGCTGGAGAGGCTCCTCAAGAAAATCGTCGCACGCCGCATCGCTCTCAACAGAAAATCCACCCCTGTTGTGTGGAGCAAACCGTGCAAGACGATGATTGTTCTCGCCGAAGTAAAGGAGGTCATCAAACTGCCCGAGTACGATTCGAAGTATTACCTCGCCGAGAATCCCGAGTCGATCGTTCTCGAGCCGCGAGTCAAGTTTCAGCTCAGCGAATTCGTGACGGCGGTGGCCCGAACCTACCACGACAACCCCTTTCACAACTTTCCGCACGCGAGCCACGTTGGCATGTCGGTGGCGAAGCTTCTGAGCCGAATAGTCGCTCCCGACCAAGACTTTGAAAAACACGAACAGCTCCATGATCACACGTACGGCATCACTAGCGATCCCCTGACCCAGTTTACCTGTGTCTTCTCCGCATTGATCCACGACGCGGATCACCCCGGCGTCCCGAACTCCCAGCTGGTCAAGGAGGAAACCGAAATGGCCCAGATCTATGGGGGGAAGAGTATTGCGGAGCAAAACTCGATCAATCTGGCGTGGAACATTCTCATCGACTCCAAGTATTCGGACCTGCGGAGAACGATTTGCGAAACACAGGAAGAGGAGGCCCGTTTCCGCCAGCTTGTTGTCAATGCCGTCTGTGCGACGGATATTATCGACAAGGATCTAAAAAGTGCCCGCAACAAGCGATGGGAGAAGGCATTTTCGACCAACAATCCCGCCCTGGATCTGGACCAGGATCTGATCAACCGCAGGGCCACCATCGTTATAGAACACATAATCCAGGCGTCTGACGTGGCCCACACAATGCAGCACTGGCATATTTACATCAAGTGGAACGAACGTCTGTACGCAGAGATGTACAAGGCCTACATAGAAGGCCGAGCCGACAAGGATCCCACGGACATGTGGTACAAAGGCGAGCTCGGATTCTTTGACTTTTATATCATCCCCCTCGCCCAGAAATTGTCGGAGTGCGGCGTCTTCGGTGTTTCTTCCGATGAGTATCTGAATTACGCCATCAATAATCGCAGCGAATGGGAAAAAAAGGGAAAGGATGTTGTGGCGGGCTACGAGAAGAAGTACAAGAAGGAGGAAATGACGCTCCCGTAGGCCTATTGACGTGTGATCTACTGTTAAATCGACATCTGCACACTATTCTCTATTTAAAATTACAAATGGTATTATTATTATTTCTTGGATCTTGGTTTGAGGACTACACGAGTCGTGTGCGTGTAGATTAGTTCATTTTCAGCTTTTTCTTCGGTTTATATCTGTCAGGCATTTTTCTTTCACTGAAATTAATAAGTCTCTGGAGACGAAAAATAGTACCAGAAGAAGCTAGGTTGATGAAAGATCGGTCTGTGGCTGACGAGAATTTAGGAAGTCTAGTCATCTTTTGTTCTAAAAAAAGAGTGATAGGAGTAGCTTTTCTTCCTATTCGTTTGTGTTGTGTGCATGCTTGATTCCCGTCTCGGTTCATTCCACCACCCAGAATCACGGTGAAAAATTGCGGAAAAACCTCGGTACAATTATATTTTCCGTCTTACGTTCGGTCTCATGATTCTTTGTCTTGATGACGTTCTCCGTCTGTGCCGACTGCTCGGCGTTTGGTGATTCAGCGACTTTTTTCGTGCCATCGAGGCCCTTCCACTTGAAAATAAACTTGCAAAACTGCATCCTATCTTTCGATACGATCTCCTGAAACTTGGCAATGCCCTCCGCTTCGACGAGCCTACATTGGGCCTTCGGTTTCTGTTTCTTTCCCTTTTTCTTTTTGACGAGCTCCATCCGCTTCGCCTCCTGCTCGCTTCGGTCCGTTTCCTTGATGGACGCCGACCATTTCTTCGGCGGGACCACTTTTTTCCAACACGACGTCTTCCACCACGATGTCCCGGGGTTCCAGCCGCTTGTTGAGCTCGTCTCGGAGGCTGTCGGTCTCGGAGTGACCCAACTTGTGCAGCGCGATTGCCTTCCACTCGCGAGCAAGGTCCCGGGTCATTGAGGAGGCCTCCAGGGTCACCAGTGTTGTAACCTATGCGTTCGCAAGCTACTGCTTCACTATATGATGAATTTGCAAATAGAGGTATGCAGAGATTTGTTCTGATAAGTGTTCTTAATGTACTTTCTGAAGAGGTAAAATAATTAAAAGTGAGCTACCGTACCGTACGGGTGACGAAGACTCTGTAAAATTATTTATTTTTAGGATGCGCGAAAATTCTTGAATTGTGACATTCTTATCTCAACAACCCTCGGCATTATGCTGAGATAGTAAGGATTGATTCGCTCTTATATGACATAGTCAACCGATCTCTTGTTGTCAAGATATTAGTGACACAAGATTGGGGCCTTAACAAAATCCCTCTCCAAAAACTATGGAGAACCCTTACTTTTTTAAATAAGTAAAATAACTGTTTCTTAACGCTCCATGCAACTCCTACTAGCCTATGCACGCTTGGAGACTGCGCGCAAGCCCAACCGAGGTGCGAAGAATACTTGAATCCAACAGAGGTGCGAAGAATCGGTCGATCGACCGAGGTGCGAAGAAAAGAATCGACCGAGGTGCAAAGAATGCATTTGGGTACCGTCCCGTACGGTACTGGATTTGTAGGGAAAATACACACTAATTTGCAATTAAAAATTCCAAAATCAGATATTTTGTGTGATTGAACTATGAATATTGTTCCTGTTATGGATAACATGAATCATGAAACAAACAGAAGTGCGTTGTTATCTGTTGTGGTTTGTGTGTCACCACCTAATTAGTGCATTTGGGTACTGGATTTGGAGGGAAAATACACACTAATTTGCAATTAAAAATTCCAAAATCAGATATTTTGTGTGATTGAACCATGAATATTGTTCCTGTTATGGATAAGAGGATGAATCATGAAAGAAACAGAAGTGAGTTATCTGTTGTGGTTTGTGTGTCACCACCTAATTAGTGCATTTGCGTACTGGATTTGGAGGGAAAATACACACTAATTTGCAATTACATACTATGAATGGGGTAGACTATGAAACAATATTGACAAGTCTCAGGCTGATACTTTACTCAGTATGAATTTTAGAATAATGTTTGTCCCTTGACATGCATGTACCAAAATAGTGATTCCTAGTCAGTTTTAGAGTGCAAATATGTGTCATTGGCTGAATTTCTAGGATGAATATTAATCATACTATGGATGAGGTAGACTATGAAACAATATTGACAAGTCTCAGGCTGATACTTTAGTCAGTATGAATTTTAGAATAATGTTTGTCCCTGGACATGCATGTACCAAAATAGTGAGCCCTAGTCAGTTTTAGAGTGCAAATGTGTGTCATTGGCTGCAATTTCAGGATGAATATTGCTCATACTATGGATGGGGTAGACTATGCAACAATCTGGACAGGTCTCAGGCTGATACTTTAGTCAGAATGAATTTTAGAATAATGTTTGTCCCTGGACATGCATGTACCAAAATAGTGATTCCTAGTCAGTTTTATAGTGCAAATATGTGGCATTGGCTGAAATTTCAGGATGAATATTGCTCATACTATGGATGGGGTAGACTATGAAACGATATTGACAAGTCTCAGGCTGATACTTTAGTCAGTATGAATTTTAGAATAATGTTTGTCCCTGGACATGCATGTACCAAAATAGTGATTTCTAATCAGTTTTAGATTGCAAGCGTGTGTCATTGGCTGAAATTCTAGGATGAATATGAATCATATTATGGATGAGGTAGACTATGAAACAATCCGGATAAGTCTCAGGCTGATACTTTAGTCAGTATGAATTTTAGAATAATGTTTGTCCCTGGACATGCATGTACCAAAATAGTGAGCCCTAGTCAGTTTTAGAGTGCAAATGTGTGTCATTGGCTGCAATTTCAGGATGAATATTGCTCATACTATGAATGGGGTAGACTATGAAACAATATTGACAAGTCTCAGGCTGATACTTTACTCAGTATGAATTTTAGAATAATGTTTGTCCCTTGACATGCATGTACCAAAATAGTGATTCCTAGTCAGTTTTAGAGTGCAAATATGTGTCATTGGCTGAAATTCTAGGATGAATATTAGTCATACTATGGATGAGGTAGACTATGAAACAATATTGACAAGTCTCAGGCTGATACTTTACTCAGTATGAATTTTAGAATAATGTTTGTCCCTGGACATGCATGTACCAAAATAGTGAGCCCTAGTCAGTTTTAGAGTGCAAATGTGTGTCATTGGCTGCAATTTCAGGATGAATATTGCTCATACTATGGATGGGGTAGACTATGCAACAATCTGGACAGGTCTCAGGCTGATACTTTAGTCAGTATGAATTTTAGAATAATGTTTGTCCCTGGACATGCATGTACCAAAATAGGAATTTAATATGATTCCTAGTCAGTTTTAGAGTGCAAATATGTGTCACTGGCTGCAATTTCAGGATGAATATTGCTCATACTATGAATGGGGTAGACTATGAAACAATATTGACAAGTCTCAGGCTGATACTTTAGTCAGTATGAATTTTAGAATAATGTTTGTCCCTTGACATGCATGTACCAAAATAGTGAGCCCTAGTCAGTTTTAGAGTGCAAATATGTGTCATTGGCTGAATTTCTAGGATGAATATTAATCATACTATGAATGGGGTAGACTATGAAACAATATTGACAAGTCTCAGGCTGATACTTTAGTCAGTATGAATTTTAGAATAATGTTTGTCCCTGGACATGCATGTACCAAAATAGTGATTCCTAGTCAGTTTTAGAGTGCAAATGTGTGTCATTGGCTGCAATTTCAGGATGAATGTTGCTCATACTATGAATGGGGTAGACTATGAAACAATATTGACAAGTCTCAGGCTGATACTTTAGTCAG
Source organism: Pseudo-nitzschia multiseries (assembly GCA_037355745.1). NCBI lineage: Eukaryota > Bacillariophyta > Bacillariophyceae > Bacillariales > Bacillariaceae > Pseudo-nitzschia > Pseudo-nitzschia multiseries. Next base: position 25,863,744 of record CM074782.1, on the reverse strand, counting down.
TATGAATTTTAGAATAATGTTTGTCCCTGGACATGCATGTACCAAAATAGTGATTTCTAATCAGTTTTAGATTGCAAGCGTGTGTCATTCACTGAAATTCTAGGATGAATATGAATCATATTATGGATGAGGTAGACTATGCAACAATCTGGACAAGTCTCAGGCCGATACTTTAGTCAGTATGAATTTTAGAATTATTTTTGTCCCTGGACATGCATGTACCAAAATAGTGATTCCTAGTCAGTTTTTGAGTACAAATGTGTGTCATTGGCTGCAATTTCAGGATGAATATTGCTCATACTATGGATGGGGTAGACTATGAAACAACCCGGATAAGTCTCAGGCTGATACTTTAGTCAGTATGAATTTTAGAATAATGTTTGTCCCTGGACATGCATGTACCAAAATAGTGAGCCCTAGTCAGTTTTAGAGTGCAAATGTGTGTCATTGGCTGCAATTTCAGGATGAATATTGCTCATACTATGGATGGGGTAGACTATGCAACAATCTGGACAAGTCTCAGGCTGATACTTTAGTCAGTATGAATTTTAGAATAATGTTTGTCCCTGGACATGCATGTACCAAAATAGGAATTTAATATGATTCCTAGTCAGTTTTAGAGTGCAAATATGTGTCACTGGCTGCAATTTCAGGATGAATATTGCTCATACTATGGATGGGGTAGACTATGCAACAATCTGGACAAGTCTCAGGCTGATACTTTAGTCAGTATGAATTTTAGAATAATGTTTGTCCCTGGACATGCATGTACCAAAATAGGAATTTAATATGATTCCTAGTCAGTTTTAGAGTGCAAATATGTGTCACTGGCTGCAATTTCAGTATGAATATTGCTCATACTATGAATGGGGTAGACTATGAAACAATATTGACAAGTCTCAGGCTGATACTTTAGTCAGTATGAATTTTAGAATAATGTTTGTCCCTGGACATGCATGTACCAAAATAGTGATTCCTAATCAGTGTTAGAGTGCAAATGTGTGTCATCGGCTTCAATTTCAGGATGAATATTGCTCATACTATGGATAGGGTAGACTATGCAACAATCCGGACAAGTCTCAGGCTGATACTTTAGTCAGTATGAATTTTAGAATAATGTTTGTCCCTAGACATGCATGTACCAAAATAGTGAGCCCTAGTCAGTTTTAGAGTGCAAATGTGTGTCATTGGCTGCAATTTCAGGATGAATATTGCTCATACTATGGATGGGGTAGACTATGAAACAATATTGACAAGTCTCAGGCTGATACTTTAGTCAGTATGAATTTTAGAATAATGTTTGTCCCTGGACATGCATGTACCAAAATAGTGATTCCTAATCAGTGTTAGAGTACAAATGTGTGTCATTGGCTGCAATTTCAGGATGAATATTGCTCATACTATGGATGGGGTAGACTATGAAACAACCCGGATAAGTCTCAGGCTGATACTTTAGTCAGTATGAATTTTAGAATAATGTTTGTCCCTGGACATGCATGTACCAAAATAGTGAGCCCTAGTCAGTTTTAGAGTGCAAATGTGTGTCATTGGCTGCAATTTCAGGATGAATATTGCTCATACTATGGATGGGGTAGACTATGCAACAATCTGGACAAGTCTCAGGCTGATACTTTAGTCAGTATTAATTTTAGAATAATGTTTGTCCCTGGACATGCATGTACCAAAATAGGAATTTAATATGATTCCTAGTCAGTTTTAGAGTGCAAATATGTGTCACTGGCTGCAATTTCAGGATGAATATTGCTCATACTATGAATGGGGTAGACTATGCAACAATATTGACAAGTCTCAGGCTGATACTTTAGTCAGTATGAATTTTAGAATAATGTTTGTCCCTTGACATGCATGTACCAAAATAGTGAGCCCTAGTCAGTTTTAGAGTGCAAATATGTGTCATTGGTTTAATTTCTAGGATGAATATTAATCATACTATGAATGGGGTAGACTATGAAACAATATTGACAAGTCTCAGGCTGATACTTTAGTCAGTATGAATTTTAGAATAATGTTTGTCCCTGGACATGCATGTACCAAAATAGTGATTCCTAGTCAGTTTTAGAGTGCAAATGTGTGTCATTGGCTGCAATTTCAGGATGAATGTTGCTCATACTATGAATGGGGTAGACTATGAAACAATATTGACAAGTCTCAGGCTGATACTTTAGTCAGTATGAATTTTAGAATAATGTTTGTCCCTGGACATGCATGTACCAAAATAGTGATTTCTAATCAGTTTTAGATTGCAAGCGTGTGTCATTCACTGAAATTCTAGGATGAATATGAATCATATTATGGATGAGGTAGACTATGCAACAATCTGGACAAGTCTCAGGCCGATACTTTAGTCAGTATGAATTTTAGAATTATTTTTGTCCCTGGACATGCATGTACCAAAATAGTGATTCCTAGTCAGTTTTTGAGTACAAATGTGTGTCATTGGCTGCAATTTCAGGATGAATATTGCTCATACTATGGATGGGGTAGACTATGAAACAACCCGGATAAGTCTCAGGCTGATACTTTAGTCAGTATGAATTTTAGAATAATGTTTGTCCCTGGACATGCATGTACCAAAATAGTGAGCCCTAGTCAGTTTTAGAGTGCAAATGTGTGTCATTGGCTGCAATTTCAGGATGAATATTGCTCATACTATGGATGGGGTAGACTATGCAACAATCTGGACAAGTCTCAGGCTGATACTTTAGTCAGTATGAATTTTAGAATAATGTTTGTCCCTGGACATGCATGTACCAAAATAGGAATTTAATATGATTCCTAGTCAGTTTTAGAGTGCAAATATGTGTCATTGGCTGCAATTTCAGGATGAATATTGCTCATACTATGGATGGGGTAGACTATGCAACAATCTGGACAAGTCTCAGGCTGATACTTTCGTCAGTATGAATTTTAGAATAATGTTTGTCCCTGGACATGCATGTACCAAAATAGGAATTTAATATGATTCCTAGTCAGTTTTAGAGTGCAAATATGTGTCATTGGCTGCAATTTCAGGATGAATATTGCTCATACTATGGATGGGGTAGACTATGCAACAATCTGGACAAGTCTCAGGCTGATACTTTCGTCAGTATGAATTTTAGAATAATGTTTGTCCCTGGACATGCATGTACCAAAATAGGAATTTAATATGATTCCTAGTCAGTTTTAGAGTGCAAATATGTGTCATTGGCTGCAATTTCAGGATGAATATTGCTCATACTATGGATGGGGTAGACTATGCAACAATCTGGACAAGTCTCAGGCTGATACTTTCGTCAGTATGAATTTTAGAATAATGTTTGTCCCTGGACATGCATGTACCAAAATAGGAATTTAATATGATTCCTAGTCAGTTTTAGAGTGCAAATATGTGTCACTGGCTGCAATTTCAGTATGAATATTGCTCATACTATGAATGGGGTAGACTATGAAACAATATTGACAAGTCTCAGGCTGATACTTTAGTCAGTATGAATTTTAGAATAATGTTTGTCCCTGGACATGCATGTACCAAAATAGTGATTCCTAATCAGTGTTAGAGTGCAAATGTGTGTCATCGGCTTCAATTTCAGGATGAATATTGCTCATACTATGGATAGGGTAGACTATGCAACAATCCGGACAAGTCTCAGGCTGATACTTTAGTCAGTATGAATTTTAGAATAATGTTTGTCCCTGGACATGCATGTACCAAAATAGTGAGCCCTAGTCAGTTTTAGAGTGCAAATGTGTGTCATTGGCTGCAATTTCAGGATGAATATTGCTCATACTATGGATGGGGTAGACTATGCAACAATCTGGACAAGTCTCAGGCTGATACTTTAGTCAGTATGAATTTTAGAATAATGTTTGTCCCTGGACATGCATGTACCAAAATAGTGAGCCCTAGTCAGTTTTAGAGTGCAAATGTGTGTCATTGGCTGCAATTTCAGGATGAATATTGCTCATACTATGGATGAGGTAGACTATGCAACAATCTGGACAAGTCTCAGGCCGATACTTTAGTCAGTATGAATTTTATAATTATTTTTGTCCCTGGACATGCATGTACCAAAACAGTGATTCCTAGTCAGTTTTATAGTGCAAATGTGTGTCATTGGCTGCAATTTCAGGATGAATATTGCTCATACTATGGATGGGGTAGACTATGCAACAATCTGGACAAGTCTCAGGCTGATACTTTAGTCAGTATGAATTTTAGAATAATGTTTGTCCCTGGACATGCATGTACCAAAATAGTGAGCCCTAGTCAGTTTTAGAGTGCAAATGTGTGTCATTGGCTGCAATTTCAGGATGAATATTGCTCATACTATGGATGGGGTAGACTATGCAACAATCTGGACAAGTCTCAGGCTGATACTTTAGTCAGTATTAATTTTAGAATAATGTTTGTCCCTGGACATGCATGTACCAAAATAGGAATTTAATATGATTCCTAGTCAGTTTTAGAGTGCAAATATGTGTCACTGGCTGCAATTTCAGGATGAATATTGCTCATACTATGAATGGGGTAGACTATGAAACAATATTGACAAGTCTCAGGCTGATACTTTAGTCAGTATGAATTTTAGAATAATGTTTGTCCCTTGACATGCATGTACCAAAATAGTGATTCCTAGTCAGTTTTTGAGTGCAAATGTGTGTCATTGGCTGAAATTCTAGGATGAATATTAGTCATACTATGGATGAGGTAGACTATGAAACAATATTGACAAGTCTCAGGCTGATACTTTAGTCAGTATGAATTTTAGAATAATGTTTGTCCCTGGACATGCATGTACCAAAAATAGTGATTCCTAGTCAGTTTTGAGTGCAAATGTGTGTCATTGGCTGCAATTTCAGGATGAATATTGCTCATACTATGGATGGGGTAGACTATGCAACAATCTGGACAAGTCTCAGGCTGATACTTTAGTCAGTATGAATTTTAGAATAATGTTTGTCCCTGGACATGCATGTACCAAAATAGTGATTCCTAATCAGTTTTAGAGTGCAAACGTGTGTCATCGGCTTCAATTTCAGGATGAATATTGCTCATACTATGGATAGGGTAGACTATGCAACAATCCGGACAAGTCTCAGGCTGATACTTTAGTCAGTATGAATTTTAGAATAATGTTTGTCCCTAGACATGCATGTACCAAAATAGTGATTCCTAGTCAGTTTTTGAGTGCAAATGTGTGGCATTGGCTGAAATTCTAGTAGGATGAATATTGCTCATCGTCCGACGATACTATTGATGGAGGAGACTATGCAACAATCTGGACAAGTCTCAGGCTGATACTTTCGTCAGTATGAATTTTAGAATTATTTTTGTCCCTTGACATGCATGATGTACCAAAATAGTGATTCCTAGTCATTTTCAAAGTGCAAATGTGTGACATTGGCTGAAATTTCAGGATGAATATTGCTCATACTATGGATGGGGTAGACTATGCAACAATCTGGACAAGAAACAGGCTGATACTTTAGTCAGTATGAATTTTAGAATAATTTTTGTCCCTGGACATGCATGTACCAAAATAGTGATTCCTAGTCAGTTTTTGAGTGCATACAGACCAAAACAATGAGTGGTACAGTATTTACTCGTATGTAGTATTAATTTTGCCGTCCGTACCGGTGGTAGTCGTACCGGTACTCATACGATGTCGCACCAATGCAACCCGGGTTGCATTTAACCTGGGCTAGTACAACCGGCTACACGATTCTACGTAGGCACTAGTATTATGTTTGGTACCCCACCATGTGGCGGGGTACACAATTTTTTTTGTACTACTAAGAGTAGAGTACGGGTTGAATTTTCAATTTTAGCATAGTTGCACTACTGGTTGATTTGTAGCCCTGCATTTTCCCACGGAGGTGCGCAACTTATGCAACTCACGGATAGCAAGTGACTCGCTTATATGCAACTCCCGAATAGTGAGTGACTCGCTTATTACCAAGGAAATAATTTTATGTGCTTTTGCTCTCTTAATTCTCATACACATGATGCAAATCGTCGATCGAACGCACTCCGATTAGATCACTTGATTTTTGATCGATGATTACTCGTACTCACTTTTTTCGATCGATTGATCTAATTGCAAATCGATTGAAGCAAAACAAGCAACACCAAGCAACAAGCAACAAGCAACAAGCAACAAGCAACAAGCAACAAGCAACAAGCAACAAGCAACAAGCAACAACAAGCAAGGAACAACAACAAGCAAGATGCTGCGTCAGCTGAGCATGGATCCGAAGAACATTCGGGCAAGGGAACGAGCCCGCGAACGCCGTGCTCGAGCCCAAGCAGCAGCAGCTTTAGCTGCCATGGATCCTGCAGCAAGAACACCAAGGGAGGAGGCAAGGGTTTTGCAGCAAGCAAAGGACCTTGGGGCAATCCGGCGTGCACGCGCTGTCATTCAAAGAGCTGCATCAGCTGCAGAAGCAAAAGATGCTGGTGACTCTGACGATGATGAACCGGAGCCTCCAGAGGAGGACGGCGACGACAAGGATGACGAGGATGAGGAGGAGGAGGACTACGAGGAGGATGAGGAGGAGGAGGACTACGAGCAGCAGGAGGAGGAGAATGAAGCTGAAGATAATGGCCTAGGGGAGCTAGCTGCCTTAGCTTTAGCTGATGATGATGATGAAGAAGTCCTAGATGACGCCGAGGAGGACGACGATGAGGATGCGCCGATGGCCCCACCAGCAACAACTACAACAACAACAACGCCGCCGGCCCCAGCAACAAGAAGAGCGCCAACAATCCCCCCCCGTCGAACAAGAGGACCGGCACGAAGGGGACCGGATCCAATTCTACCCAATGATGTGAATCCCCCACTCAGCTCTTAAGATACCACCGGATTTTGTTGGAGTTGATGTCCTTCATTGCTGGAGGGCATGAATACGCCACCGACCGGGTGTTCAACCAGGAAGAGCTTGTTGTGATTACCCCTGACGATATCTACAAATGGATGTGCTTGAAGGTGTATGGGATGGAGGATCCAGGAGTAGACGATAATCCAGTTGGCGGCCGTTCTAGCACTTTGAGATATTGGAAGAAAGCTATCTCCTACTTCATGACTAACACTGCAGCTTGGGATGAAACAAACAAGACTGGCAATCCTACTAGATCTATCAAGATCAATCGACTGATCAAAGCTGTGGCTAAGAAGGAAACCCGGCAGCTTGGCGTCGAAACGTCTGCTGATATGGCTTTCACACATGAAGAGTTTGCTCAAATGCCTGACCTCACAGCCATTGGAGACAGCCTCCAAAGCCTCCAAAGCCTCCGGCACATGGCAATACTCAGAGTCCAGCTGCACTTGATTGCAAGAGGAGATGACACATCACACATGAAGAAGGCTAACTTGCAGGTTAGTACTACATACCCTGGCTATCTTACGATTCAGATGAGGTGGTCGAAGAACGTCCATGACGAGGGAAATTGTCCATTACAACTCGTGATGGGTGCTATGGATCACAGATACTGTGTACTAATTGGCCTTGCTATCTACCTGGAGGCATGGCTTGGTAGTGGCGCTGGCCGGTTGAGCCAGTGGCTGTTTGCTGAGGGTGATACTGATTCCAGGTTGCCACTGAAAGCCCAGAACAAGGAAGCCGACAAGTGCAAGTCGGCATACCAAAAGGGTCTGAAGGCTATAATAGAAGGTGATCAGTTTAGGCCCCTTGGAAGGCAGCAAAGGCTAGGGACTCATTCAGTGAAGAAGTGGGCTACAACTATGGCTAGGAGAGGAGGCGCGACTCGTGATGATCTAAACTATAGAGCTAGATGGAAGACTAAGAGTATTCAAGATTGGTACTTGGATGTGCAGTTGGACTGGCTGGATATCAATGCTGGTAGCAAGCTTTCCCATCGTGGGATTTGCTTGTACAAGGAGAAGGATGACAGTGGCCTAACAGATGACTGGCTTTGTGCTTCAGTAGCTCCTGCGATTCGAGGAGCCTTTGGGGATGACGTCGCTGCTATCCTAGCAAAGCCGTTGCTTTGGGCTTGCTTTGATCCTGCTGTTGCAGATTATATCCCCCTTGGACTGAAGCAACAGATCATTTGCAGATATGAGCTGTTGCAAGGGAGACTTGAGGATGGGGTGAATCCTATTCGTAGAGCTGAAGTTGTTGCTTCCAATATCGATGGAATCGTGTGGCTAGATGAGATCCCTGAGGGTGAAGAAGGAGATGGCGGAGGCGCGTTTGGTAGAGGTGGGCAGCAATGGAGGAATGCTATCTATGCCAAGCTATCCACCACTCAAACCAATGTAGCAGAGATGAGGAACCATCAGATCTCAGAGCTTGCTGAGCTCAAACGACAGGTTAAGATCCTTACCCAGATGGTTTGCGCGTTGACACTAGCACCAGCTCGAAGAGTAGGAGTAGTAGTAGGAGCAAGACCATCCGCAAATCCGCGTCAAGGAGCTCCTGTTGTAGAAAGGCCAGCAATCCTGTTTGATAGACCACAAACTATCCAAGCACTGTGGGATGAGTATCAGAATGGCATTGGAGGGAGGAAGCCGGCAAGGGAGTTCACTGCTGTGGAACGAGGTCGAGTGAAGTACAAGTATTGCAATCGGAAGGTTCTTTGGGGATGTATGGAGCGCCTCCTAGACCGGGGGAATGATGTGAACACAGCCATTGCCAACATCAAGAGGTGCTATGGAGACTGTACTATGACTCAGCTGATTCGGAAGATGCGCCAAGATGAGAGGCAGGGAGGAAATTTCCAGCTTCGTTGAGTGGCGGCGGCGGCGGCGGCGTTCGATTGGTGGATTGTCAAGTGGAGTGGAGGGGAGTGTGTTGCTATTGGATAGGGGATCCCCCCCTGTTGTTGCTGATAGCAGTGTGTTTCGAAGTTCAAGTTTTCATGTACCGAGTGTAGGATATGATCGATCGATCGTATTGGTCTCTAACTGTATTAGTGATTAGATGTTGCTTACATGTATTCGATGATGTCATCGATGAACAATCTCTGTCGTGATATGAATCAAAATTATTTCTGTTTCTGTATGTTGGCGTGTTATTTGCAGTGATCTGACTTGGAATTTTGTTTGATGCACATCCCAGCGGGCTTTGTGCCTCCTCGATCGCTCGGTTGATCAATCGGATCGGATCGATCGGTTGATCGATCCGATCTATCATCGATGAACAATCTTTGTCGTGATATGAATCAAAATTATTTCTGTTTCTGTATGTTGGCGTGTTATTTGCAGTGATCTGACTTGGAATTTTCTTTGACACACATCCGAGCGGGCTTTGTGCCTCGAGGGAATGATGATCGATCGATCAATTCGATCGATTGCTTCTTGTTGATGTATTAGCGATTAGATGTTACATGTAATCGATGAACAATTTCTGTCATGATATGAATCGAAATTATTTCTGTTTCTGTATTTTCACGTGTTATTTGCAGTGATCGGACTTGGAATTTTTTTTGATGCAGAATTCAGCGGAGTTTGTGCCTCGCTGATGTGTAGCATCTCTGTCGCTGATTTTTGCGCGCGCTTAATCTACTCACGTAGAGTTCTACATGGTTTTTGTACTGTTGTATTTTGGGTTGTATTTATATTGTGCACCCTCACGGTACTTTATGAGTTTCTATTCCAAATTTAAATTCGTAATGGCCTAACGGCTGATGATTGGTCTAACGGCTGATGATTGAGTGGGCATGTGCGAATTTCATAAAACTAAGGCGCACAGATAAATTATAGGCTCATTATTCTTGTATGTTCATATTCAGTAATGAAGATAAAATGCTTCTATATTTGGGCTCCATAAAACTGGGAAAAGAACATCATATTCGGATTCGTCTTGAAATTAGCTTTTCAAAAATATATGGGTTAAGAGGGGTTACACATGATCCGTAGAAGTTAGACTTTTCAAAATGCTGCTTCTTTGTGACCCATACGGTATGTGTGTATGTTGCTTTTTTGATGTGATTTGGATAAAACTTGTTTTTGTCTCTCTTCTAGGTAAAATGTATGTCACATGCATTGCCATTATATGGTGAGATGCTTCTATATTTCCAGCATATATGGCAAGATGGATGTGTTCTGAAATCTTTTTGATTCTCAGAATCCGTCCCAATGTTCTTTTTATCAGTTTCGCCGTATTTGTCTGTCCGTGCTTCCAACACACTCCTGCAACCTTGTGGTTGTCAGTCCATTTTGTCTTGACCTACAAGGTCATATTTTTCATTGAGTTGGCGGTGTTTTTCTAGTATCTGGTAATGCTTTTCCTTATACCCATCGGAATCTGCTGCATCGATGCCCAAAATGGCATTCTTGAACTTGTGGAACAGTGCACCTTGTAGGGGTTTGGTGAAGAAATCAGCAATCATTTCTTCTGTTGGGAAACACTCAACCTTGATGTGTTTCTTCTCAATCCTACCTGTGATAAAGAAATATCTGATGTCGACGTGCTTGCTTCCTTTACCTGCTGAAAAGCGTCCATTATTCTCGAGGAGCATGGCGCTTTGGTTGTCTCGCATCAGCATGTCTTCCTTTGCATAGCCCCCTTGTGCAATGCGGAATAGTCTAAACCACAGGCATTTAGGTAGCTTTTCTCCTGCAGTCAGGATCTCAGTTTCTGTGGAGATGACTGTGTTTAGTTTCAACTTGGTGGATGAGGTCACAGTCCCCCCCTTTCCTTTGGTGACATATCAACCGCCGTGTCCTTTCATGTCTATGTGCACCGCATGGGACCCATGCATATAGATCCTTGTCCCCTGCCCATCACATTTCAGGATGAGGGGCAAATGCGCTGTGAACTGTAGATACTTGAGCACGTGCGTCAGTTTCTTCCAGCCATATTCATCGGGGCTTTTCACCCTTACGTATAGGAAACCCTTGGCGAGTTGGAGGCCAGTGTGACTTTGCATTGCCAAATATAGAGCCGTGGCCGTGAAGGGGTGGAAATCCTCAGATTGTTCCTTTGTCAATTTAGTCGCTCCTGTCTTGTTGGTCCTAAATAGGTACTCAGGGGCTGTGGTTGCTCTTTCCCCCACCATTTCATCTGGGATCTTGTCGAGGAACGTTTTGATGTAGTCATACATGGTCACCATGACCTTTCCAGGCCTGCTGAAATCAATTGTCATTCCAAGGTAATCATGCACCGCTCCCGTGCAGATGGTGAGTGGGTCTGTTTGCCCACACACTCCTTCCAACTGTTTAAGGAAGCTGGTAACACATACTGCATTCCTGTGACTCACAAGTCCACCGTCCACATGGAAAGTCACGGTCAGCTGTGACCCGTTGATGGTCTTGTTCCATACGCAAAGTTTGTATTGATTCATCTCCAATCCCTATACTTTGAAATGACCGGTGAGCTTCTTGTAGGCTAGGATAGTAGCTGCATTCAGCGTTCCACATATCACTTTCGTACACTGTATGTAGATGGTTGGTCTTCCACTCTGTTTCCAAAGATGTTTCTTCCATCGCTTCATGCTGTATTCCACCAATAGGAGGGCCAGTGCCCCAGTGATCTTTAGGAATAGTAGGGTGTCCATGTCTGTTTGTAGAAACTGAGTAGGGAGGTCAAATGATGCCATGTCGTAATCTTCCATGGTGTTTATGGCTAGTGTGTATTTGAGTGCCTCTAGGCTGGTGTTGGTGATGAGTTGTCTTGCTTATTGGTCCGTAACCGTTGTGGCCTGCCATCTGCACAGTCTCTGCTCTTGAGGCAACCATCACGCTTTACCAGCATGAACATAAGGATGGGGAGGGCCTGTTTCTTCTGTTGGAAAGTCAGAGATTCTTGTCTCACTTCTCCAAAACATCCTCTACTGACCAGGTTGTGGATTTCTTTCATGATGAATGCTTTACCTTTGTCTCCACGGACTCGCAATCCTTCTTGGATGTGCATTTGCGTCATGGTGTAGTCATTGATGCAATTGTCTGTCCGCTCAACGTTGTTTATGTACTCGAGGGCCTGAATGAAATTCCGTTGCTCATTGACATGCATCTTCTTAATCTTTTAGGTGGATGATGCAGATTTCTTCATTCCCACAGTTCTGTTTCCGATTGCTGTGTAAATAAAATTGGGGTTTTGTGTGCTTCTGACCTTGCGTCTGCTGGAGGTTTTGTGGCTGGTGCTTATATCATCGTTCTCCATGGCATCATCCGTGACCCCCACTCCTGCAGTCTCGTTCCCTTCTTCTTCCTTAGATGTTTCGTCTTTGTTGTCTTCAGGATCACTTGGTCGATCATCATTGGAGTCACCAGTCAAACTGCTCTTGCTGTCTGTACTTTTATCGTCAGGATTGTGGTTTTCTTCGCTGCTGTTTGACTCTTCTAGCATGATATCGTGTTCAGATATTAATGGTGTGTATTCTTTGTTGCCATCTTCATCTGATTCTGAGCCCTCCAGCTCATTGTTGTTTCTATCTCCAAAGGTTAGTTCCTTTCTGGATTGACGTGCCATTCTTTCAACCCGTTTGATCACCTCTGTTGGCATGGGTAGTATGGTGTAGTCATTTTTTGATCTATGTAGGTATTCCCCACTTTGCAGGCTGAAGAACTTTGCTCCTCCTTGGATATTCCTGACAGGTCCAAGGGCAATGGCGCCGACTGTTCTTCTCTGTTGCATGATGTTGTCTGTCCCCTCATACGTTATCACTTGGAAATCTGTCTGGAATGACAGCAATCTCCCTTCAGCGATAGTTGTTGGACTCATTTCTTTTGACACGCCTTCTGGCCACGGAAATGCATTCAAGTAAAAGACAACAGTGTCTAGTAGTGACACGACCATTTTTCTGGGTACCTTGGCAAACAGTAATATTGCATAACTGGCTCTTGCACTTTCTTTGATCACACAGATACAATGTTTGATCTCTGGAACATGTTCATCTCTGGAAACCACGTTCACTTTGACTCTTGCCGTGGCTAGAATGTTCACTAATCCTTCAAATTGCTTGTCTACTAACAGTGAGGTCACGTTGAAACCCCACAGTGAGTATGCCCTGAATACAAACATTAGAGCTCCTTCCAGCTCGTTCAGCTTGATTGACAGTAGTGCTGCAATTGTGTCATAGTGTATCCCTCTGGATATGGTTGCCAACATAGGCACTTGTTGATTGACGTGCATCACATCTGCTGCCACTGTCACTTCTTTGTAGTGTTCTTCAATGGTTGCTGGTATTGGCACTAGCTCTGTGACCTCTACAGAGTCATTCTTTCTTTTGGACCATTTGCCTTTCAAGCCATATACACTTGGTCCTAGCAATGTCTTTGCTCTCTTCGTGTCTCTTGGTGCAAAAGGGTTGTCCCTTATAGTGTTCTTCGTGGCCATTGCAATAAGGGTTGCTTCGCTTGGATGTGATGCCACATGCTAGAATCGTCCAAGTGTCTCTGCTCTTCGGATATCTTGGTTTTTGAATTTTGCTTTGTTTTCTTCCACAGTCTCTATTGATTGATTCATCAAGCTGATGGGCACTTGTTGGGTCTTGATGGTTCCCCTCATATCATCTTCGGTGTCATACAGTTCCGATCCTACTACTGTGCTAGTCTTGTTGACTCTAAAATGTTCTTCACAGTCGAGATAGTAGTAAAGACCTTGGCTGTCTGCTTCAAAACGCAAACGCGTTCCTTCTGTGGTCTCCACATAAAATGACTTATCTCTGGATCTAGCATTGTTGGGCCAACTGGTGTAGTTCACCTCAAAACCGTTCACCTCATGTAGTGCATGAAAGGATACTAGGATATTTGCAATCCCCTTACGGTGCACCCATACTGTTCCCACTCCTGGGAGGTCACCAACTTCATTGATGATTGCTGTGCTGGCATTGATGTGTAGTTCCAAATGTTTTGTTGGTTTTTGAACATTCACCAGGAACAAGGTATTTCAGAATATATTGATTGCGGACTGGTTGTCGAGGAGTATCCAGAACCTGTCCAGTCTTCCTTTCATGTGCTTCATGTTGAGGCAGTATCAATCATTCCCTTGCATGTCTTTGACGTAGCATGGGTTCACTATGGTGGTTTGAACAAATTGATATGCCAAGTAGCAGGAGTCCTGTCCTAATTTGTTGTTGAAATCAAATTGTCTGGGTTGGTCTCCTGTATCTCTTCGGCCCACGTCACATGTGCTGTCCCTTGTAGTACACTTTGACCATATGATTGATTATTTGACTGGTGGTTGATTCCTTTTCCATTTACTGTGGTGGTTCCCGTACGCTTTGGTGCGATGTGATTTTCTCTTCCACATTTGTAGCAAATGATTGCTCTTTTTTGTCTATCATTGATCATTTTGTCGTGCTGCTCTCCCTTTGGTGTGTTGGCAGCCTGTACACCTAGGGAAAATCCGGTCCGCTGTGTTGGAATGAGTGAGTAGGTTTTCCTCCTTTGGGTCCCCCACCCTTATCACCGTTTTGCTTCCCACCTGGGCGCTTGTTGTTGCTGTTGCTGCTGCTGCTGTTGTGTCTGCCACTTGTTTCGTAGTTCTGCAGCGAAGCATATACATCATCCACTGTTTCTGGGATGTGATTTGTTCCTTTCAGAAAATTGTTGTTCAGGTCCTTATGGCATTGATCGAAACAATCCCCTGCTTGCTTTAGGAAGATCAGAGCGTAGAATTGCTCTGTAGCAACCACAGCAATGACTTTGATCAGTTCCAAGTATTGTTTGTGCATGTTGTTCCCTGCGTATTTCTCCTTGAGGTGATTCTTCAACATGTATTTTTCCAAAGTGGTACATGATGGGTTCAGGCCCGCCTGTTTGGCTGCTTTGCGTTGTTCAGCAAAGTGCTTGTAGTATTCCAATAGTTGCATCTTGCCCCCATGGAGCTCAGTGATGGAAATTAGGCTCATCACTATGGTGGTTGGTTTGTGGTTGATTGACGATGTTCTGTTGCATATTTGAGTTACCAAACCAAAAACTTTGATCAGTCCTTTGTAGTTTCTATGGCTTTGAATGATGGTTCTGTATTTCTCCTTGAGGTGATTCTTCAACATGCATTTTTCCAAAGTGGTACATGATGGGTTCAGGCTTGCCTGTTCGGCTGCTTTGCTTTGTTCAGCGAAGTGCTTGTAGTATTCCGATAGTTGCATCTTGCCCCCATGGAGCTCAGTGATGGAAAGTAGGCTCATCACTATGGTGGTTGGTTTGTGGTCGATTGACGATGTTCTGTTGCATATTTGAGTTACCAAACCAAAAACTTTGATCAGTCCTTTGTAGTTTCTACGGCTTTGAATGATGACGGTTCTGCTCTAATCTTGTTTTATAGGTTGAGCGTGAGTTGCCCTATTATTTTCCTTCTGAATCCGGTCTGTTGAGAGTCTGATTCAAAGGCTTCTGAAGAACAGCAACTGCGTTAGTGTATTAGTAGACAAATGACTGTACTCTATGCGTGATGATTGTGTTTGGATACTTTTGGCAACGGACAATCTTACTACAGGCAAGACTATGGAAACGCCAGATCTCTTCTTACTATCAACTTTGTCAGCACAGCAAGATAAATCTTAGGTATTGTAGATTACAAGTAGTTGATAGCAACTAGTGTGAATTTTGGAGATATAATCAGTTGAATGTTAAAAGTATGAGATAAAGTGAAATCTTGCCAAAATGCAAGATATCTCTTTTATTGAGATGAAAGACGTTGCAACTGCTGTTGCGTCACGATGGAATTACTCGCTGAGTATTTCCATGCATGTATTGATCATTGATCGTATATATATATATATATATAGTTTATATATGTATTGTGTGAGAAGCTTCTGACAACGGTTTTCCTCTCCTACAATCCTAAGAAGATTCCATGATATGTTTATCAATGAAATCAGGGATTGCTCACCATAGGTCGTGTGACATTTCCTCGAACCAAAGATTGCTCACCGTAGAATCTGGGCAATACTAGAAAACAGGGATTGCTCATCATTGATACGCGATGGGAATCGACGCGTTGTGGGAATCGATGTGCCGTGGGAATTGATTACTTGACTGGATCAAAACACATTGATTCTTTTGAACAGAATAAAGTGCTGTCGTGTAGTATTGGTACTGCTGGACACGAAAGGAATTTAATATGCCCCCACACGATCGCGTAACATACCAATAGATTCTTCTTTAGATTTGCATTGGATTCATTGTAACATCTCATGTCTTTCCATTCCTCTTGCATATGGTAGTCTAGTGTCTCAAATAGGGCCTTGTCTTTGTCTTCATCTGGTTCTGCATATCCAATCAAAGTGAAACTCCCGTTCTCAAGCGACACGGCTTCACTCATAGTGTATTTCTTTCCAAACTAGTTTAGTAGTTTCTCTTTCGAGTTCATCCATTTTGTGTTCATACCCTTTCCATAGTAGAATATATGGTCCTCCATGCCTGTTGTCCCACCTTGGAACCATTTACTGTATTCGTTGTTTTTTTCCTTGGGATTTGCCTTTTCCCCATGGTTTCTTATCAGTGTCCGATCTTTCGTCCATCGCATTGAATCCTATTTCTTTTGACATGTTACTTACGTAATATTTTGTCCCTTTTAATTATTTTTTGCTGTGACCTATGCATTCGCAAGCTACTAATACTGCTTCACTATATGATGCATTTGCAAATAGAGGTATGCAGAGATTTGTTCTAATAAGTGTTCTTAATGTACTTTCTGAAGAGGTAAAATAATTAAAAGTGAGCTATGTGTGTATGTTGCTTTTTTGATGTGATTTGGATAAAACTTGTTTTTGTCTCTCTTTCAGGTAAAATGTAGTATGTCATATGTATTGTTATTATATGGTGAGATGCTTTTATATTTCCAGTATATATGGTGAGATGCATGTGTTCTGAAATCTTTTTGATTCTTACAACAAAGCCGTTGCAATGTTCTTTTTTTCGGTTTGCCGTGTTTGTCTGTCCGTGCTTCCAACAACCAGCTTCTCCACATATTTGGGACTGACTGATTTTTGAAGAGTGAGGGCCAGCTCCAGATCAAGGCGCATTGCGATCGTTGTGTCGATCTTGATGACCAGTCCTTCCTTGGAGATGATGGAATTGAATTGCTCTAGGAGCTCCCTTTGGATCAACAGAACGCCGACCTTGGTCATCATCGGTACTTGTAGGTACAGACCGGGGTTGAAACGCTCTGTGTTGCCAAGGGTAGTGGCGATCCTGATCTGTCCGGGTTGCACGGTACAAGTAAAGATGTTGAAGAGCAAGGAACCAGCAAAAACTGTGGCCAAGAATTTCTCGGGGGGAGACCTTTCCTCCCAAAAGTTGTTGCTGCTGTCGATCTCGTCAATCGTCACTCCTTCCTCGGAGGAGGGTGAGGAATTGGATTACTCTAGTAGGAGCTCCCTTTGGGTGATCATCGGTACTCGTAGGTGCATACCGGGGTTGTAACGCTCTGTGTTGCCGCCCAGGGTTGTGGCGATCCCGATCTGTCTGGGTTGCACGGTACAAGTAAAGATGTTGGAGAGCAGCCAATGAACCGGCAAAAATTGTGGCCCAGAACTTCTCGGGGGGAGACTTGCTGTTGTTGTCACCTTTGGGTTCCGTGTTCAGCATTCTGTTGCGAGGCATCAAACAATTGGGATCCAAAAACTTATTGAAACAGTTGCTGATGTTGTCAAGTCCGGATTTGCTACCGTCATCATGCTTGGGTTCCATGTTCACCAGCGCTGTGTTGTGAGGCATCCCACCACCACACTTCTGATCAAGATGGGCCGGGCATTGCACCAATGCTCGGGCCACGGGTCGACGTGACGGACCAGGTTGACGGTGGTGGTGTGAATGCTGGCGAAAGGAATGTCATTCATTTGTTTTGTTAAGTGGTTGTTGAAATTTGATATTATTGGTAGTACTTACTACTTCACTTCAAATGTTCTACGGTGCGTATTCTTTTTTGGATCATATCAGTATGGAGCCGTCGTTTCACTCCCAGATTAAACGTATCTTACCGGTAGGTCCTATGAAGTTTTGATACGATGGGTTTGTTCACATACCGTACTACCGTGAGAAGAATACATTAAAAACGCAACTTAAAATGCAACAGTACAAAAATCATGTAGAAGTCTACAGAGGTAACGTTTGGTGAGCACTCCGCACCTTTTTGTTAGTTTTGGATTTTTTTTGTCGGGACGTTGAATACTCATTAAAACAACAAGAGTACCCACAAGACAGATAAAAAATCAGCCATTCTCTTTCCGAGTCGAGGGACAAAAAGATGGAAGTACTAAATGTGTACAAATAATACTGTTATCTATTACTCACATGTTACACAACACTAGCATTGACTAATACAGGTGATCGATCAAACCCACCGAACGTTGAATACTCAACAAGACTGGCAACAAGACTGTTCAAAAAATTGACCATTCTCTTTCTGAGTCAAGGGACAAGAAGATGAAAGTAAATGTGTACAAATAATACTGTTATCTATTACTCACATGTTACACAACACTAACATTGACTTAGACAAGTGATCGATCAAACCCGCCCGTGATTACAGCACTCAACAACAAGGTACATGAAAACTCGAACCAAAAAACAGAGCTTATCAGCAACAACAGGCGGGGATCCCCTATCCAACAAGAAGCTGCTCCTCCTCTATTGAACCAACAATGAATCGATTGAACAACCAAGGAATCAATCGAACTACCAACGATTGAAACAGCAACGATCAAACCAGCAACGATCAATTGTCAAACGAATCGATTGAACGAATCGCTGCTGCTACTAGGTACTAGTAGTACTCCTCATCCAAGAGCCCGATTCCCTCTATCCCTATTGTCCCTACGCATTGCCTTGATTAGTTTTGTGATGGACACGTCACCATGAGCACACTTGATCTTGTTGATGGCAGTATTCACATCATTGCCCTGATTCAAGAGCCTATCCATACAACTCCACACAACTTTCCTGTTGGAATACTTGAACTTCACCTGCCCCTGCTCCGGTGCAGTGAACTCCCTTGCTGGCTTCCTCCCTCCTAATCCGTTCTGTTACTCATCCCACAAGGCTTGGATGGTTCTTGGAGTGGCGTACAAGGTTGCAGGCCGCTGCCCCTCTGGAAGACCCGGCGCCGCGTCCACTACAGCTGGTCCTCTCCCTCCTCCTCCTCCTCCTCCTCCTCCAAGTTGGCGTGCTGGCGCCGTTGCAATCCCTCTACAGATCTGTTGCAACTGCTTCACCTGTCTCTTCATCTCTGCTATCTCTGCAATGTTATCGTTCCTGAGCTCTGCAACATGGTTCTGTGTGGTACACATCTTTGCATAGATAGCATTCTTCCATTGATGTCCATGCCCTCTCACTCCCCTTGCAATCTCATCGTCTATGGTAGGGATTTCATCCAAGTACACAACTCCATCATTATTTGAAGCAATCACTCAAACCTTTTCCATAGGATTTGCTTCTTCATCCTCCATCCAGTCCTCTAACACCTGATACCAATTAAGGATCTGAACCTTCAGTCCAGCAGGGAACCATATCAACTGCTGCTCCATCAAAGCAAGCCCAAAGCAAGGCCTTTGTAAGAATGGCGCCGGCTGTAGGGCCAAACTTGGCTTTAATTGCTGACGCGACCGCACTGCACAGCAGCCACTCCTTTGTAATGAGCCTAGCATCTTTCTCCTTGTACACGTAGATGCCCTTACAACACAACTTACTAGTAGCTGCATTAATATCTGGCCAATCCAACTGCATATCCATATAGCTGGCTTGCATGCATCTAGTCTTCCATCTAGCTCTGTAGTTGACATCATCCCTAGTAGCTCCTGCTCTGTGTGCCATAGTAGTACCCCACTTCTTAACATAGTGAGTGCCAAGCTTCTGGTCTGTTACAGGTTCAAACTCTGGATCATCAATGATTTGCTTGAGGGCATTCTGATAGGTGCTCTTGCAAGAATTTGCTTCCGCATCTTGCACCAGTTGCAGATGAATTAAACACAGTATCTCCTTTTGCAGACAACCATTGACTCAATTGCCCTACGTCAGTGCTTAGCCAGACCTCAAGATAGATTGCAAGCCCAAGGAGAACACAGTATCCGTGATCCATAGCTCCGATTAGCAGCTGCACGGGACAGTCCCCTTCATTCTGGACATTCTTTGAACATCTCATCCGCGCTGTAATGTAACCGGTATAGCTAAGGCTCGCTTCCAAGTTCACCTCCTTCATATGGGAGGTATTCGTCGCCCCTACCAATCATATGAAGCTGGAACTTAAACATGGCTTGGTGTCTAAGCTGAACAATGCTCTGTCCCTTTGCTATATCAAGTACTTGCAGGAACTCTTCATTTGTGAAGCACCGGTCGGCTTGGCTTTCTTTTCCTAGGTGGTGAGTTTCTTTCTTCTTCACTGTTTTAATAAGGTTGTTAATGTAGCAAGACTTCATGGGTTTTCCTATGCGTGTGCCTTCATTCCAGGTGGCATGGCTTGGCATGAAGTATGAAATAGCCTTTTTCCAATACATCAGAGTACTTGATCCACCAAGTCTTGGATTATCATCTGTTCCAGGATCTTCTTTTCCATACACCTTGAAACACATCCATCTGTAGATATCCTCAGGTGTAATGACACCAAGCTCCTCAGTAGTGAACATCTTGTCCATGGGATATTTGCATTCATGCAAGAAATTCATCAGCATGAGCAAGGACTTGTGGTATCTTAATACTTGGGTTGGGGCATTTACTTTGTTTGGTAGGACAGGTGTTGGTCCTACAACTCGACCCCCTTGGCAAGGTGTGGCTGTAGTATTGCTTTCGTTTAATGCTGCTGTTGCTTCATTGTCATCAGATTCAAGGGGTTCTTGTTGGTCTTCTGCTTCTTCAGCCCGTTGATCTCCAAGGCGATCGCCAAGTTGAGCGCAAGCCCTTTCAAGTGTTGCCAATTGGCCACGTTGGCACATTTCCAAACATTGAATTACTTTTGTTGTTCTTGTTCTGGCAGGAGGGTGGGGAGGAGGAGGGCAAGTAGTACTAGGAGATCCGGGTGCTGATCCTCTATTCTGGAAATCTAGAAGGAACGTAGCATTCTAGATTTCTTCCAAACTCTGACCACCTGCTGGAAGTGGGAAGGCTCTTTCAAATGTTGCAGTGTTGGCTGCAGCAGTGTGGGCTGCAACCTGGCGTTTGCGGGCTCTAACAGCCTGTGGATTTGTACTGAGTACTCGGGGCATACCTTGCTTGCTTTGCTTGCTTGCTTGTTTCTTGTTGCGTGTTTTTGTTGAATTTGGATAAAAAATGTGAGCGTTAGTATAGTGAGCGTTGAATCATTGAATTGATGAGTTTCATTGGCAAAAAGAAATGAAATTAGAAATGAAGCGGAGTCTTGTTGAGTATGGCCAAAAAGAAGTTAAATAATGGGTCGGTACTCAAGGGTGTGGGTTGCATAAGTTGCGCACCTCCGTGTTAAAATACAGCAATAAAAAGCAACCAAAAATGCAACCCATCTAAGGTTAAATATGCAACCGGTATTGTACGGTACTAGTACAAAAAATGTTACCGCACCTCTGTTTCTGGAGGGTGCCAAATGGGGTACCTCGGTCTACAGAACGTGCAGTACAGAGTTGCATGCAGCCAGGAAAATTCAACCCGGGTTGCATTTTATGTGTATCGTACTTGCACTTTCATTTTTGTAGGTACGGTACAATGGGTATGAACGCCTTGCTCCAACCTTTTTTTAACTTTTTCGTATGGTATCGTGAGTCGTGAATGTATCGTCGTACGGTACAAGAACCATATCGTACGGTTCGTACGGTACTTACCATACCATGTTACTGTTGGCATGTTGTTTGTTGTTTGACGCGGCGAACACCAATCTTCACTTCTCCTTCCAACGAAAACAACCACAAAAATCTAGAATGCCGGTACGAACCGGTACGAGTAATACAAGTACGGTACGATACGGTACTCGGATAATCATCATCAACGATGTGCTTGGATTTCGGCACGTGATGTGATACCAGTACTCGTACTCGTATCATGCCGAAGTCCACCAACCAAATAGTTTCCAAGGTTGTTGTTCCCAAGGCCGGCCCGGAACCCCTGCTGCTGAGTCGGAAAGAAATCGATGTCCTCTACGAAGTCTTTGACGTGGTCCGCAGGGCGCTGGCCTTGCTCGGGGTCGAGTACATTGTCACGGGGGGATCCCTGCTGGGTGCGATCCGTCAGCACTCGATTCTGTTTTGCGACGACGACATCGACATTGCGATCATCGATCGCTTCGACGACTCCGGAGCGGACAATGAGACCCGATCGTCGTCGTCGTCGTCGTCGTCGCTTTCGGTCTATGAGTCCGTGGTAGTGCCCAAGCTGCAGTCGGCACTGGATGCGGTGGTGGCCGACGAGAGCAACGACTGCACCAATCGCTGCGTATATCAAATCAAACCCTGGGAGGGAGGCGATCGGATCCGATCGAAGCGGTACAACAGCGTGTTTCTGGACCTCTTTGTCCTCCGAAAGTATCCGACACTGCAATCCTTCGTATCGATCGTTGGTGTCAAGCGAAACGGCCAGGCGCAACCCGAATCGTACGTGCGTTCCCTTCTGGAGAAAATTCGAGAGTGCACCGCAGAAAAATCCAACGACTCCGACAACAGTGACGGGGTCCACAATTTCGAATCCATGTTTCCCTTTTGGCAGTTTTCGACGCGCAAGGCCATCGAGATGTGGCCCAAGGAAGTGTATCGCACGTCTACGGATAAGACTACTCGCACGGGTACCCTCGCATCCCACGACGCAAAAACGTTCGTCGACGAACTGTTCCCCCTCCAAACCGATCTAAAATTCGGTCCACTGACCGGTGTGTGCGGTCCCAACATGCCCGTGACGCTCCTGAAACGAGCCTTTGGCGACGACTGTTTCGACGTCTATTATCGGAGCGTCAGCCATCACCAAGCGCAAGCGCAAGCAGCACCACCGCCTTTAAAACAAACACAGAACGGGAGCCACCACAACGATACCAATGCCAATGACACCGATGCCAAAGAGAACGGTGCTGCTACCGGCAAGGTTTCTCTCCCGCCCCTTGTGGCACCGGGAGGCACGTGGGAAGACAGCCCAAAGGTGCCACTGGAAGACGAACACTATTTGCCCCTGCAACCATTGGCACGGAAGCGGCGGAGACCGACGATGCATTGCAAAGAACGGCTCCTGGAGTATTTGAACACCCAAGCGGCCAGGGAAGCCATCGAGCAAGAAGCCCTGTTGGCGTGCCGATCGAAGGGCGGCGAGAACGGAACGAGTCGTCCCAACGAAACCGTGTACATGGACGGAGTCTTTGATCTTTTCCACGTTGGCCACCTGGAGGCCATCCGACAGTGCGCGGCGTTGGGCACCAAGGTCATCCTGGGGGTGACGGGGGACGACGATGCGACGGGGTACAAGCGACAACCCATCGTTCCGCAGGACGAGAGGGTGGCCATCGTGTCGGCGCTCCGGGAAGTCGACCAGGTCGTGTGCCCGTGCCCGCTCGTTGTCACCAAGGAGTTCATGGACACCCACGAGATCGATCTGGTCGTTCATGGATTCGCCAACGACGCCGATGCCGAACGCCAGAAGGAATTCTTTGCGATACCCATCGCCATGGGTAAATTCCAGCGGATTGGGTACTACCGCGGTTTGAGCACCACGGATCGGATACGGATCATCCAAGAACGAGACGGACAACAACCGCTTGGACAAGGATCGAGTTCGGATGTAAGCAAGCAGGTTGTCGACGAGAAACGAATAAAGGAACAAGATGGTGGCAATGGACAACAGGAGGAACCCGCAACGAGAAGGCTACCCCCGGTTGACGGAGAATTGTCGAACAACGATGCCAAACCGGAAGCTGTCACAAATAGGGCTATCGATGCATCCGAATCAAAACCTCAGTGGTTCGGTGCTTGCGTGGCCGCGGCTACCAACAATGCACCGTTGATTCCTACCGATCCGTTTCCTCTGTCTCTGCGAAATGCCATCGAATCCCACATTGACAAGGCTCGGAGGAGGCGACGAGACGCTATCAACGCGATCCGCGTTGCAACGGGCGAATCCGTGTACGATTCCGTCATGAACCGATTTCTTCGTCAGCAGGAACACCTGCGAGTGAGGTTCGGAGCCCCGCTGGAGGCAAAAGCGAGCCGTGACCCATTCTACGGCGAGGATCTGGTGGCATCCTTGCTGGTCAGCGCCAGTCTGCCACCGGGCACGGATCTGTCCAGGCTGCACGAACTACCCCTCGTCGATGGCCGGTCCGCGAAAGACCGCTTGCTTCATTCCCTGACGCAGAATCCCGGCCCCTTTCGGAAAGCATACGATGCCTACGTACGGAACGTCTGCATCCCGCGCATGACCTCGGCAATGGACTCGGAACCCGACTCGCCGTGTGAAGAAATCTACTACCAGGTGTTTCCCTGCCTGAGAATCATCCAGCCCGACGAATTCAGCATCGGTCCGCACGCGGACGTGGCCTATGGCCATCATCCGTGTTCCATCAATTGCTACGTCACCCTCACCGATCCCGGCATCGATGCCGTTGGCAACTACCCCGAATCCTCAACGGCTTCGATGTCGGTGTCGATGTCCTCTTCGTTGTTTTTGGAGAGCCGTCCCGGGGCAGAGGATTGGCACGCTCTCTTTCCAGGCAAGCGACAGGGACGCTCCGTCGCTCCTAGGCTGGAACTCTTTGCCGGTGCCATGAATCTACACTGGACGACGGAGAACAAAACTCCCAGGACGCGAGTCTCCCTCGACTTTCGCTTGCTGGATGGCCGTGTCTTTCACGCTCTCGAGTGCGGCGGCCATTTGGAGGGAGGGCAACAGGACGTGTATCGAAAGACTCCCGGATACTACCACCGCTGCATTCGGAGCAACGAAACGGCGCCACAAACCGAACCGCGGGATCCCAAACCCACCTGGATTCGCGACGAGAACTATTTCGGTGGTGGCGATGAGAATGGTGGCGAACTCACTCCTCCGGACTTTCGGGTAGGCTTTCCGTGGACCGTCAAGAATTGGGAAAAGTTTTGGAAGAAGAACACTAAGTCGGGATGAGTGGAATTCGCTACTGCCCGAATGGTATTGATATATTTTATTTTGCAGTGTTGAATAGAACTAGTTCCAGTAGTATGACGGCTAATTTTCTTAAGTTTCTTCTATGAATCTTCATTATTAGTTGCCGCTACTGACAGCAATTCTACCTCTGTTAGTAAATAATGATAGTCATGATGTGCACAGGTAGTTGCCACGCTGCCTCTTGAATCTTCTCAATATGTTTCGAAAGTAAGAGTCATTGGTAGGTTATTGTCGTAAATTCAAAAACGGTCCATAAATCAGTGAATGCATGGGCGTCTGCTGTAATTTTCCTCTTTCTCAGTTTCGTCACAGATCACTACTGGTTTGTCCCTTGACGCTGTTGATATCGCCAAGATCGATTGTGGTGGTTGGCGGGCCCGATTTGATCGCCGAATACTTGGACAAGTCTTCCTGCCCAACGGGAATTTGGGAAAAGAGTATCACTGCCAAAAGCCCCCCGGCAACCTTCGCAATCGTTCCCACCACGTTGCCTTGTTCCTCTTCTTGCCGCTTTCGCGTGGCCGTGTTGCTAGGATCGTAATTGGATCGGGCTTCTTTCCAACCCTCCGACAAGAACATGTCCATAGAAGCCTCCTCCAGGGGTATTTCTTCGTCGGCGTCTACCGGGGCAGTTGTGGTTGTCGTTGCTGTCGTCGTTGCTTCCGTCGGGACAACTTCTCCCTTTTCTTCCTTGAGTTTTCTCAACTGTTCCTCCAGCTTCGCAATCTCGTCGTCTTTGCTGCTATCGCTCATGCCGAGCGACGATGGAGATCTTGCACGATCAGATTTTCTTCTGCAGACATTTTGCGGAGCAAAGGCACCCACATGAGTGCTAACGATTACAAGAAGCGCCAGCAACACCACAAACGAGGCACCGGATAAGTTGTTCTTTGTTGTCATTATTTTTTGTACCATATTACTGGGTAACGTTTTGGGTCTATTGGCTTTTGTATCGCTCGACTTTTCCTTTGTATCTATCGTCCATCGATCGGCAGATCTTCCGGTCGTCGGCACTTCAGCTCTTTGGATTTGTTCAATTGGAGCACGAGCGAGGTAGGGTACCGTAGCGGTATTCGCTACGAGTATCGTACCGAGGTGTCACGTTGACGACAGAAGAGTTGTCTAGCTCAGTTGTCTCGTTGTTTCTTGAGAATGTCATCATCACGATAATCTTACTCAATTAAATCATAACGACATATCTTCGTGACTGACGTTCGTTTAGGCGTGTCACGTGACATTCATAAGGGGGTCAAAATTAGGGAGGGATTTACCATCAACCCCTATTTTGAAAGAAAAAGTAAGGTACATACCGGTACCGTACGATACGAACCTACCGTAAATACCGACGGCATGGTCAAAGAGCAGGAAAAAAACATGACAGCTTCGTGATCGGTCATGAGGGACAAAAGGAGTAAATCATGATCAACAAGGTCATAGTTCTTTCAGTCGTTAATACCGGTACTTATTGAATATGATTCCGTCCCAAGCACTTTCAACCGGTATTTCGAAATGGGAGATGTAAATAGAACCTACGAGTACGTACTCGTACCGTACCGTACGGTGCTCGTACCGTACCGTACGGTGCTCGTACCGTACGGTACTCGTAATCTTGCGCACCGTAGTAATCTTGCGGTATTATTTTTGTTTGAAGAACTATGTGTAACGTATCGTACCGTACGGTACTCGTACGTTAATACAGTGCATAATAAGAACAATGGGAGTCATAAGTAAACGTGTTTTAAGGAATGTCCAACGCTAACTTGCCAGTCGTGATATTCTTACGGTAGGTGCGCCAAGGCGCTATTTGACTATGCACGAATTATTCCGTAATTATTTTTGCGAACGTGAATCGTTGATGATTGTCGTGTGATTTCTTTTATGAGTGAGAATCTTTCGTCGACTTGATTATCTTCATTCTTCGAGCTGACATCTTGCCATTACTGTATTCGTTAAAAGACTGAATACTCATATACCTACCGATTCAACCCTGATCAAAATAAGAAAAATAACCACACTGCAAACATGGCGGAATTAATGTTTGGACTGGGACAGACCAAAAAGAAGAAGGAAAGCGAGGCCAAGGTTCGTAACACCAAGGCAACCCTAAGGTCTGTCAATATTACCGAGACGGTCGAAACCAACGCAAGGGCCGAACAATTCGGGCGGGAAAAGAATGAAAAGAAGACGGTCGCCAACACCAGGGCTCACTTGCGTGATGTAAACATTACCGAGACGGTCGAAACCAACGCAAGGGCCGAACAATTCGGGCGGGAAAAGGATGAAAAGAAGACGGTTGCCACCACCAGGGCCAACTTGCGAGATGTGAACATTACCGACACGGTAGAATCGGACGTTCGAAAAGAGCAACACACCCGTGAAAAGGATTGGAAGGAAACGGGAAAGCAACAAAAGAAGAACAACACGAACTTCGACATGGCCCGTAAGTAGACAATGAAAAAAAAAACATGCATATCGAAATGTCCCAAAAGTAGAAAATCAATCGAAGGGTTGACCCATACACTTTTGTTATATTGTCGACTATGTTGAATTTATTCCATGAATGCATTGTTTTGGATTCTAACCTTTGTTTTGCATTTGCATTTGCATTTCGCAACATGTATTTTGATTGGATCTATGTTCTTGTAGGAGCTCTTTTCAACTAATAACTGTGGTTCATCTGGTTGCGTAGCAGTGTTGGTTGGGCAGTATATGTCTCGGCTGCACAGCAAATAACGACAGAATTGAAAATTAATGCATGGAAATATCGATTGTGTCTTTTGAAATTTCGACAAACAATTTATGCGGGTCGCGAGAGGGAAATAGCAGCAACGCCTACAGAGTAAGTTGACTTTTTTAAAATAGAATTTTTTATCATTGTGGAACGACATTTCGACTTCTGTAAAAAAAATATTGTATGATGCACAATGAACTAAGGTGTGTGTAATGAGTGAGGCCGCAAGAGATAGTTTCGGATGATATCGGTACGATACGAATTGAAAGCCAAGAATACAAAAAATTGAAACACAAACAATAAGCTTTCCCTCGTGTCGATAATTGGCTCCGAGTAGTATCCCACGAAATATTCAGTCCTACAGTGAGAACGTTACCAAGATGAGGCATAATGATGGTTACTGTTAGAGTAAACCTCGATGGCTAGAACGGGCTGGATTCTATCATTATTTTTGTACGGGTCTTTTGATGTGAACCTCCTAAGGTCGACGGCGGTTGCTGATTTGACAAGGTTTCTCTCCCAACTTTTTCGATATCACTTTTCAACCAAGACCGCTACAACTTTTAGTGGAGTTACCATCAGATGAGAGCAGTATTGGAAATACGCTGAGTCGTCATCGTAGCAATAGATTACAATTTTTGGAGCTTTGATTCTGTCCCTAGCTACCGATACCGATGCGCATCCTCCCTCCACGCTGTGAGAGGTCGTTAGGAGAAACTTTCTATCACGTTGGACGCCTCGGCTTCCGGACATGTCATAGCCAAAATATCCGTATAGGTCAGATATTGGCTAAAGAAAAGAGAGGCGATGTTTCTGCGAGGTGCCAGAAGTTAGATGCAAAAGAAGTGAGAATCATCCATTCTTAATTCGGATTTCAAGTTTTTGTTGCGTATTGAGTAAGATTGTTCAGTATTTGAGTATAGTAAGCCCGTTTATTTTTCAACGATTTCTACACCTGACACCGTGATGATAGCGACTGTGAAATCTGTCGTATCATTCGGAAGCACGGCGATATCACCCAACCTATTGTTCAAGCTTGAGTTCTACTCTTTTGGTTTTGAATGCATTGAAAGAAGCAAAGAATGGAGTTGGAAGTAGAAATCGCCATTGTAGCTATTGAACGCGTACTGATATTGAATATTGGCCTACAATTATACGAAGCATTTTTATCAGTCGGCGTGAGAGAAATAATGAAGTCACATGGACAAGCTCGAGTATGGCCGTAAGATATATTTGACCTAAAGACCGTAATGAGATTGTAGCAAATATCTTCACGAGCGTGGTGAGCATTTTCACGTCACGATATCCGTTGATGATGGTTGATAGAGCGTGTTTGAGACTAGAAGTGCATTCGAAGCTCCCGTGGGTCAACAACAAATCCCAACCGAAATCATGGTTGGGTTCGAGAACGCGCTGAACAACGAGTCTCCGGGGCACCTCGTACTTAGCAGAGAATGCACACCATGGCACATTCCACAACATAATCAATAGCCGAACAATCTCTGTCCCTTGCGTCTTTGATATCACCGAGTCAAGATCACTGGAACCAATTAAGAAACATAATACTTGCAATGAGTCCTCGTTACCAATACCATAATCGACACGATGAGCGATCACACTGCAAGATATTCAACTGTATTTTTTTAGGATTTCTGGTTCTCGTTTGTTTGCGGAATACACTTGCAGCTACACCGTCTAGAATGTCCTTTATAGACACAACCAAGAAGAATCATTCGTTGGACAACGTTGATTTGCGTTTGGGAACGACGTCTGACCAGAATGTACGACAACAAAGAGGATGGCCGAAGGAGTTGAACGCAATCACGTTGATTCCATACGAACACGGTTCGATGGAAAGTCACAGAGCGCTGGGCAGCCCTCGTTTCAGGGTGGTTTTCTCTGGAACGAAAATCTCCGACGAAACGAAAATCACCGACGATTCGTCTCGAAACGCTACCAACGACACGCTCGGTTGGCGCCATGGCTCTTCGAGCGATCAGAGAGAATTGTCGACACCGGAATATTTGGACAACAATCGTGGTTCGCACTGGCAAAGCCTGGTTTTGACGATTGTGGCATCGGGGGCTCTGTTGGTTGGAGGGATCTTCGCCAAGCGAGCACTAAACCGTTTGGATCGGTCAGAACAATTATCGGAGGAAGACTTTCTGCCTCACGAGCTAGTTCACACGTTGTCGGTGCCAGAAACGTCTAGTTGGAAAAGCTATGGATCCTTTGACTCGGGATCCTCTTTGGATTGGGCGGGAGACTGCAGCTTCGATCGATTTCATGTTTGAAAAGGCGAGATTAAAGAGAGCAATTTGGAGCTGAGCTCCTTTGTTGCTGTGCGCATTCTTCTTACGTATTCTATTGTAATAGTGTCGAATTTAATAAGAGAAGATTTTCCCTGCTAAGTTGTCGCATTCTATAGTATTGACACTCGCTATTGAATTCAAAAGATCTCGATTACAACTAGACAACAATAATTAGAACTCACAAGTGCATGCGTGCTGTGAACCCGTTCCCCCCTCAAAAGGATTCGCATTCGCTCGAGAAGGAATAGAGGTGAAAGTCGCTGCAGATTTTTGAAGAGGTCGAGTAGTCGCTCATGTAATTCAGGATGATCATGACATCCTTCATGGATTTTCGGCAAAAATATCGGTTGATGGATGCATCGAGCCCAAGAGTTCCCGGGTAATCGACGGCCTTTTGACAGGCATTGATGAAACGGCCCAGCGTATCGGGAGTGGGATTGTCAACGCGTATCGTGCAGTGAAGGACGCTATCTTCGGACATTCGAACTCGTTTCAAGACGTCCAGGGACGCCTTCACGGTGTATCCCTCGGTTTGGTGTTCGGCCGCATCCGCACAAGTCCGTATATATGCTTCGCCTCCGGCGAGTCGATCGATGAGCTGGTGGTGTTCTTCGGGGATGGATTCAGAGGTTTCAAAGTATATGCTGAAGGCTTCTGTCGTCCCGTTCTGGTTGCTTCTCGTGTGTCCGTTACTCGACGAGAGACACGCCTGGATTTCATACATGGCTTCGATCGGTCGCTCGGCGTGGACGAGAAATTCGGAACGCTGATTGTTCAGGTTTCGTCGCGACAGCGATTGGTCCCGGTCCAGGGCCTGGTCCTTGTAGAGTTGCACTACGAAATTCGTTTCCTCCCGGTACAACAAAATCCCACGATCCAGCAAGGCCAGCCATTGATCGCTCGTGATGACGGCTTGCAGTCGGAACCGAAAGTAGGACGAATCGACCAACCGCATAAAATCGTTTTCCTTAGAGCACGGATCCAGATAGTTGATCAGGCTGGACATGCGGATATCCACCAGCGATTGATCTCCGGCAGCCAGAATACCATCCACCAAGTCGAGGTTTGGAAGAGTTGTCTTGCCCTTTGTGAGTAGTTCGATAAAGTGTCGGACGATTGCCAGAGACCAATCCGGTTTTCGGATAACCCGACTCGTTGCCTCTTTCATCCTCATCGATCCATCATCGCCATTCTTGTCGCTGTCCTCGTCATCATCATCGTCATCGTCGTTATCGGATCCGTGCTGAAGGCATTTCTGAAAGAAAGGGCAGTTGTGTTTCACTAGCTCTGACTGCTCCTTCGTGATTCCTAACACTTCGTTGTCGTCACCGCATTCGATTAGAAATCCTCCCGTTCCGATGTAGTCAAAGTCCTCGTTGCCATGGTCATAATTAGATTCCGAACTGGGTTCCTCCATCGTGTCTTATTTTGTATAGAGATTGGTTATCGCAAGCAGAGTTGAGAACATTGTTGGTGTTCATCAATCTCGATAGAAAGATCATTACGGAAAAATGATGCCAAAAAAATGATACAAAAATTCAAAAAATTACGGAATCCCGTTCCTCTCGATACTAACGTAGTTCGTACCGATCCAAGGCACCAATAGTAAACGGTCAACTACCTTGATGTATGTATTGTACCATAATTCTGTATGTACCTATAATTATCTGGTACATTGCAAATTACAACGGTCAACGATCAAACCCTGAACCCTGGAATCTACGGTACCGGTACCGTACAAGTACCTACGTAGAAAAAGAATGCACATTGCTTTCGGGGCCAATGCGCAACAAACAAAACAAATCCCCCCCAAGATACGGTTCAACAATAAACCTCAATCGAAACAGTTCGCCGTCAGAAACCGTGAATACGGTACAGTACTCGACTAAGTGCAGTCCTACCGGTAGAATAGGTGTAATTACGATACGGTAGATCGTTTTCATCGATTTTGATCCATCGTTCCCAATTGGACGTTTCCAAAGCTGATAAAAGGCAGCAGGCAAGCATACCCGATCTTCGAAGGCGTTGAAGCATATTGGTGAGCAACGGAAAAGATACGGGAGGTCGAGAGGTCGGGTACCGCGCGCACCGTGGCCGGGACGACGACAGAACATCGCAAACGATGAACCAACAAATATTGGCAGGAGTTTAGCCGTGTCGGGGAATGAATCCTAGTTTCCAATACGCACGTGTGATTTCCATTGATTATTGCTGTGCCCTCCGAGCAATGCTTTCGTTTGTTGTTACCATATCAGACTCCACTCGCTCGGCACTTCCGATCGGTCGCCCGACCCGTGCAATCCAGTGGGAACGTGGAACCGAACCGGTCATTGTTTCGATTGGCACGTTTCGGTCACCCGCTAATCCGAAGATGGCTCGTCCGAGCTCTGCCGAGTTGCCCACAATGGCAAGGCACGGAACCGATGGATTACATTGCATAGCATTGCATCATCTACGCAATCTGCGGTTGGAAAAAATTACAATGCACACGCTTGCTCTGATGATGGATCCGAAGCGAAGCGAGAAACGGAAGATGTAGCAGAGTCGATTGGAATGGAATGGAATGAAGTAGGTTGATTGCACACGGTGCGGTCGGATTGACCTGTACAAATGGAGTGGGATTGCTCGCAAGGACGCATGGAATCGCATTCGAACACGGAGTCCATGGAAAGTCGAGCACGAGCCATTCTTGCTCGCTCGCTCGATCGCTCGATCGCTCGATGGATCGAGGGGTTGTTTTGGGAAGCCGAACGAATGCCGTGAATGATTGTTTGTGCAGTACTGAATCATTTGTTCTGTTTCGCAACGGATGGCTACCGTACCGTACTTCCGTCAGGGTATGGAGAAGCAGCGTAAATGGTGGTAATGCCCGACAACTCGAATACGATTGAAAGGAAAGGAAAGGAAAGGAAAGGAACGATGTCTATCTTCCCGAAACAATCATCGGTCCGTCGCTCCTGTCGAATATCAGACGTGCAATAATTAATTCCGGCTCTTCTGCCACGATCCAAACAGAGACGAGACTTCACAAACTTGATGTAGACGTCTGTTCCCCGTAACTAAACGTGCTGGAATGCTTATTTTATATTTCCATTGAAAGGTCGACGAACTATGTTTTGGCAAAAGATTGTAATGCTTGCAAATGAGAATGTGTGGTAGGAATTCCTTTCTCATGTGAATATGAATATTACTTTAACACAATCCAATTCCAATTTATTCAATTATATATTCGTTGACTTAACGCTTCAGGATTGATTTAGGCGACGGTTTCCTTGGCATCGTCCTTGAGTTTGATGGAGTTAGGGTCGAGGCTGGCGCACTCTTCCGCTCGCTTCTTGTTCCAGAAGGAGGCGGGAAGAATCTTCTTGGGGTCGCATCGGGACTTGTACTTTTCGACAATCTCTGTTACTTCCTCGAACAAACCGGTGTCGAGGGTGATGGGGTCGAGTCCGAGGCTGCGGAACTTGCGGTTGGCAACGTCCAGTTCGTTTTCGGCGGCCTCCTGGCGAGGGTTGGGGATGAAGTTGGCCTCGACGCCCGTCATCTCGGCAACCATCTCGGCAATGTCGCGGACTCGTCGGGTTTCGGCGACCTGGTTAAGAATTTCGACGCGTTCTCCCTTTTCTGGGGGGTTGTTGATGGCGAGCTCGATGCATCGTGCGGTATCGGTGACGTGGATGAAGGCGCGAGTCTGGCCCCCGGTTCCGTAGACGGTCAATGGAACACCCATGGCACCCTGCATGAGGAATCGGTTGAGAACGGTTCCGTAGTCTCCGTCGTAATCGAATCGGTTGACCAATCGGTCGTCAAGGGTGGTTTGGGGTGTGTTGGTTCCCCAGACGATACCCTGGTGGAGATCGGTGATTCGGAGTTGATCGTTCTTTTGGTAAAATTGCCAGAGGATGGCATCCAAGCACTTGGTGGCGTGGTAGACAGATCCGGGGTAAGCAGGGTGCAGGATGTTAGCTTCTCGTCCTCCGGGAAGGGTGACATCAATGTATCCCTCGGGGATTTCTCCTCCGGATGTTCCGTATCCGTAGACTCCCATGGTTCCCAGGTGGACAATGTGGGCGTCGACATCGGCGTCAATGACGGCGCAGCAGAGGTTGTTGGATCCACCGACGTTGTTGTCAACGGTGTATCGCTTGGTCTTGGAGTCCTTTTGGGAATAAGGGGCTGCTCGCTGTTCGGCGAAGTGAACGATGGAATCGGGTTGTTCTTCCTTGATCAATTGGACGAGAAGGTCGTAGTCCTTGGCTACATCAAGGTTGTGGAATGGGATGTCCTTTCCGGAGACCTCCTTCCAGGCTGCGACACGAGCCTATTAGTGGTGGTGTCGTATCGGTCGGTCGTATTTCAAAATCGCAAAAAATGCATGATATTCGTTCGACCAATGACATACAAGAGGATTAGGGATAGGTTTGGTGGCCATTTCGGAGTTTCCAATGCATGCAGTGATTTCATCGAGAGCATAACGTGAAAGAGATTGAAAGGGAATCGGAGACGAGACGAGACGAAATGAGAAAACTTGTCGCAACAACGATCGAGACTTGTCGAACCAACTAGTGTTCGGCATCGTTGCCTCGGTGGTCCTTCCGTCCTTCCGAGTTTTGCGATCCGAATGCGGGAATCCACCGCCAGAAAGGAGATCCGCAACAGCACCACCCCGGAACGACAAAGATAATACAGGCGCAAAAGCGCTCTACTCACCTCGGGACTGGCAATAGGAGTAAGCGAATCGCATCCAAGGTCGAGATCGATCTTTCTTCGGCTGAGGTTGTCCACAATGACAACATCGTGTCCTTGGTCGGACAGGTACAACGAGGTGGGCCATCCGCAGAAACCATCTCCTCCCAGGACAATAACCTTCTTCTTTTCGGCAGATCCGTTTTCGGCGTGTAGCGAAGTGGAGGAAGCGGCGGGGGCAACCTTGCTGCTGAGGCTCGCGGGAGAGAAGGCCGAAGCGAAGGGAACGACGACCACTGTCAGGGCTGTGAATAGGTATTTCATTATCTCGGTCGTTCTAGTTATAATATGGATAGTTGTCGCCGTCGATCACGGTTGTTCGGTTATGTCTGCGAGTCGAGAGGATGTGCCAGGATGGAGGTGAGAAGAAAGGATTGGTGTTTCAAAAAAAGAAATCTTCGGCTACGAAGGCATGACTCTCGCGTAATTGGATTGTACGGTACAAGCAAGTATCGGACCTAAATAGATTCATTCTGATGCGATTACGTGTGCGATAGCATACGATTCTTGAATTTTGAAAAACTCACCCAAATGTTGTTTGTGAGTTGATGTACCGTACCATACCATACAGGCTAATCATCGTAGTACGTACCTTCTTACGCACCGTCGCATTTTCTAGCGGGCTACAAGTACTGCACTGTATTGCGATAGGGGTGAGAGTACGGGAAAATAGTGGGAACGCAATTGGAGGAAATCGCATTGCTGCTGTGTTGCCTGCGGGTTCTCCAGAGTCACCTTCTTCCCCCCAGTACTGGTGGATAGCGTACGACGACAGACGAGCGGGTATAGCCGGCGCGCGGAGACGACTAAGATTTACCGTCCTCGTGGATCATCCCTCCCCATCGAGCTTTATTTGAATAATTGTTCGCGCCATTTGATGATGTTTTTTCGAGCGGGGATGCCCGTAATGGTGTTCCAACTGGAAGTCAATAGAAACCGGTACGTCACATCCTGGATCAATCAAAATCAATCAAAAAAGTCAACCGCAATGAACGAATGAATCTATCAATCAAATCAATCGAATCTTCCATCAACAACAACCAAATCCGGTCATGGTCACAACCCACAACCCGTTGTAAAAAAATCCGAACTTTGAAAAACTACTGGTATGATTTTTTGCTAGTACCGGTACGTACTATTTCGAAGTATTTTTATCACATTTTTTCTGAAGAAATTGTTTTGCACAAATAACTTGTTGTTGTCCTTGCACTTAAAAGGATTATGTCCAGTATTGGTGCGTTTCTGCAAGAACTCTAGAACAAAGCTAAATAATTGGGCAATAGGGTTTTGAAACAAATAATAGGACTGTTCCAGTCAGCACCGGCAATGATGAACCAACACCAGCAGCTATCAAGAGGAATCAAGTTGTGGCGTAGTAGTAATACTTCATATTTAGAGTGACATCACCAGAATTGAAGAGCCTTCCAATTTTGTGTGTGCATCTTAGCTACATGCCAGCCTTACACTTATTGCAAGCTACCAATTAGCTCATAATGTAACGTTTCATCAGAATAAAAGAAAATGACTTGATCATCCTCATGCTCACTACTTTCTAAGAAATATCTTTGTAGATTATGAGCTCAAGCTTTTCAGAGATTGTAAACACACCAATACATTGCATGATAAAAAAGATCCTAATTCTGAATTGTTTGACACTCTCTTGGCATCATGTGTTAATCATACAATCATTAGAAAAGTTGACTACTACAATCAAAGATACCAGCAATCAGTAAAAAGAACCACCAACCCAGATCCAACAAGAAGTACTCAATCCATTAGCTAATGAACAACCACCAGGCAAGCAGCCAACAAACCCAAACCCAAACCCAAACCCAAACCCAAACAACACAAGCACAAGCACAAGCACAAACACAAACAACAACAACAAATCCTGACAAGCAAGAGCCCACCCCATCACCAAGAATGCTATCAATGAGCAGCAACACTACTAACACCAAATCTTCAGACACAGGACCCATGTCAACCTAGAACAACAGATAATAGAATCAACCAATCAAAGCATCCAAGATACAACAACCACAACCATCAAAACAATGGTAGAGACTAACCAATCAACTGCCTTAAACTCCAAGCAAGCAAGGGTACCCAAATTGGCATCCAATTCAAGAAGGAATTCCAACCAGCCAACAATCAGATCAAAAGAAGAAGATGAATTTGGCCACAATGTCATCATTGCAGCAGAACAATAAGGAGCAAGAACGATTCAAGGAATTCCCTGATAACATCATCTATCTCACTCAAAGATCAGATCACGGTAACCTCAAGACCAACAATGTGACAAACCTATCATCACTCTATAGACAGGCAGGAACCTAACCATATACCCCGGGTCATTTGGAAGAGTGCAGAAGACCTACCAGCAACCCATGCTACATCCTATTCCCTGTCAATGGGACAGCCGAAGAACTTGAAACTACAACTGATGACAAAAGGAGGTTTAGCTCATGACTGAACCTTTCATCAATTGAAAAGACAATTACTCCGTGCTCACTAGTCTTGCTTTATCGGCAATATTTTTGTACTTACAGCCTATCATAAATTAATTTGGTATCAGTAACTAATAATAAGAATATTAGAGTGCTTCTACTGGGCAACAGCAAGTGACAGCCAAGTTTCAAAAGGAAAATTCCAATGTATGAATGTTCTGGTTTTGGCTTCCCGCCACCAAGTGTTCTTGTCCCATCCAAGCTGGATGCATGTACAAAGTGTTGTTGTTGTTGTTGTTGTTGTTGTAATAGAGCACCAGGCAGCAGCAATACTAGTGTTGCCCCAGCATTAGCCTACTAGTAGTAGTACTAGTAAATGGATCGTTCAAAAGGAACACAAAATCACAAGCGGTGTACAAAGTTGTTTTTATTATTGCTTGTTATTTGGCTGGTTGGACTCAGGTCTTGTTGTCTCCCTGCTTTGCTGGTTTTGTTGTTGTTAGGAATTGTCATCCTTGGTGGCTTTGGTGGTGTGCATTCAGTCATTGTACTATTAGTGGCAATATGCATAATTCTCTGGATAGGATAGGATAGGATAGGATAGGATGATAGGATACTAGTACTACTGTATGCAGTACACCTCACTTTGCAACCAAATTGTAACGTGTCAGAGTATCTACCATACTCTACAGCAATAAAGAACACTACACTACACTGCACACTACACACTGCACTACACTGCACTACATCACCCCGAGTGGTTCTTGACAAACCGAGTGGTGGTTTGTAATGTATGAAGAACTTCAAACTCTGGGACGGCATGGCACGGCACGGCACGGCACGGCACAACATGAATAGTCCAGAGTGAGACAAGACAAGACAAGACAAGACAAGACAAGAGAATAAGATAAGAGCAAGACATCCGGTTGCATCAAACTCTCTTTGTTGACCAAAGGCTTGTTTTGTTTCCTTAAACTTCCAAATTGATCGAGTTTTGTGATCAAACATGCAGTGATTGGTGTATAAAGGCTCAAACAAATCAAGGAGCTCCCTGAATACTATATGGTCAAGAACACAGCAGCAATTTAGAAGGGCTTGATCATCACCAGACTTAAAGAGAAACATGAAAGCAGATTCATTCTATTTCTGAATTGCAATCCTAGGAGTTCTACGATCCCTTCTTCTCTTATCTTCATCTCCAAGCAGTGGAGGATTGTAATTGGGGGTTAAGTAGTTGTCAATAGTACTAGTAGTATCCAAGCAGTACTACTAACTCGAGCGCCATGTTGTCTGTTGCTTGTTGCTGCTTTTTGATTGTGTTGAAACTCTAAAAATCGACCGAAAGGATAGGATAATTAAAATTTAAAGAGAAGTGAGCTCAAGGTGAAGCTCTTAGTTTTGCTATGTTATTCTTGTAGTGGACTGGTATCCCTGTAATATTCGTAGGGATATCTTAACCGGTCATATATCATGTGCAACTCGTCATAAGACACAGAACACATGATGTGACATAGATATCTTGATACTTGAAGTCATTTTTATCTCTGGAGGAGTATAAGTAACTTTTCAAGTGTAGAATGGATATAACTGCTGTAGAATGTACGTAAGTATGATATGTGTATTTTTGACCGACAGCAGATTGTCGATTAGAAAAGAAAGAGTGTTTTGCTGGAGAGCAACTTGCATGTTTTAGTGAGGGAGCTTGTTACATGAAAAAGTCAAGAAGTTGGTACATGAAAAATTCTGAAATTTTTAACCCTGATGGCCTTGCGCGCCTAAATAGGCGCGGGTAGTGATTAAACAGACAGTTACTGGTTCTTCTTTAGGGATTCCAAGTTCCAAATGTGTCAGTTAATAAAAATATTTGTCCTGTTGGGTGCGCTAAAGATCTATTCAATCTATTCACTCGTGAATACTTTTTATCAGCTATTCACTCTGTGCATTGGGTGATTCCCGAAATTGTCTGGGTAGGGGGCCCAGATTTTTGTGTTTCAGGAATGAAAATCACCATACCGAGATTTTGGCGGACCAGTGTCTAAAGTCTCATTTTTGGAATATGGAATTCATCCATGGATAAAATAAATTAGTTATGCATACTTCCTAAGTGATAAGCAGGCCCGCGCAAAAAAAAATCCATGCGCAATTTCAAGCAAATCTGGGTAGGGACCCAGAAACTGATCAACGCGAGCTCACCCCGACCAGTTTCTGGGTCAAAATGGTACAGAATTTAATCTGGGCCCCTACCCAGATTAAATCTGGGCCCCTACCCAGACTCTTTCGGGAATCGCCCATTTAATACGACAACACAATTCTACGACACAATACTACCGGTACGACACAATACTGCTGGGTGATTCCCTGAAATACTTTTATGTACTACATAAACCGGAAATTTTCTACTTGACCAATCTTTTTGTTACAAATCATAGTCAACGTGAGCTCACGTCGACTATGATTTGTAAAGTTACACTTTTTTATAACGGAATTCCTGACTGAAATTTTTCTCGGTCCCTAATAGGACCCCAACGGACTAATCACACATCCAACAGATCAGATCGCCAATTTTGGCTGATTACAGTACGAGTGGTACAAAATATTTTCCAACGCACCACAACAACCAAATTGTATCAATAATAATGCTTTATCTGCTGTTGCTGCTATGTGACAACGATGGGGGAGGAGATAGTACATATTCAGCTCCGTACATAATTTTTATATCGTAGTCACGCCAACAACAGCAATGGTGAAGACAGGGAAAAGGTCGGGAAAAAAAAACTACAGCAGAAGTGAAGTCTTGGAACTTCTATACACCCTCAAAGCAATCCTTCCTGTTGGTCCCAAGGATTGGGCACAAGTCTGCCAAATCCATAACGACAACTTCCCTGATACCAATCGAAGTGTTGAGAACCTCCGTAGGAAATACAACGGTCTATATCGTAAACAAATTCCTACTGGGGATCCAAATTGCCCCAAGGAGGTAAAGTTGGCGAAGAGGGTTAAGTATTTGATTATAGGCAAGCAAGGAGTTGGTGGTGGACAAGAGCCATACAGAATGGAAGAAGGATACCAGAACAACACGGAAGACAAAGAATACATAAGTAGTGGTGAGGAGGAGGAGGAGGATGACGACTCTGACGATGATAACATTCCTCCAATACCACTTGGTCAATCTTCACAAACAACCACTCAGCCAACCCAACAGTCAACTGAAGGAGCCAACCCAACAGTCAACGGAGGAGCCAACCCAACAGTCAATGGAGGAGCCAACCCAGCCAACCCAGCCAACACAACTGCCGTTTGTCAACCTTCCCAACCAACCCAAGAACCAGAACTCAATACACCAACTGCCATAAACGTACCACCAAGAATTCTTGTTTCCGCGCTCTCGGTCTCGGTCGTCTTCCTCTTCTTCTTCATCTCAATGGTTTGTTCCTGCTGCGCGTGCTTCCCCTTCTCTCACCAGCACTCCGCGATCCAAGAGACAGTACCGCAGGAACGCCACCAACACCGACAACACAACCAACTGGACGCCAGGAAATTCTTGATTTCTTGATAGTGAATTCCGAGCGTGAGAGGGAACAAAGAATAGAGTATCAACGGCTTGAAAGGGAACAAAGAATAGAGTATCAACGGCCTGAAAGGGAACAAAGAATAGAGTATCAACGGCTTGAAAGGGAACAAAGAGAGGCTGCCTTTCAAGCTCAGAGGCAACAAACAGAGGCTGCCTTGGAATCGCTGAAGGTCCGCCATAGTAGATGTTGCCACCATATTCCTAAACGGGCTTTGTCCCAGCAACTCAAACTGCAAATTCCAACAACTCCAACTCCAACTCGGATCACCCCCGGCGCGGCGACTCCACTTAAGGCGTTGGTTCCAGTTTAATGAAAGGAAGTTCCGTAGTAATTTCAGAAATTACTTTGTTGGAATCAGAACCGGAACCAAAATCCGAATCATTCTCATTCTTAATTAACCAGGAAGGTGGATTGATGGTTACATTCGTAACGAACTGGATGACTGCTAGGTGGATCAATGATTGCACCATTCGGAATTATTGGAATGGTTCGCGCAAGAATACGAATCTCTTGTCGGTGTCGAGCAATCTCTTGCTGGTGATAAACAATCAGTTCCCTGTATTCTCGTCCGGTTGTGGCTCGGTGTTCTCGTTCGTCTTTGGCTATAAGAGACCAAAGAAGCTGTTTCTTTTCTTGTGTGGAAAGTGCCACCATTGTCGATTGGAAGAAGATTACGATTAGTGGTAGATTAGTGGTACAATCAGATTAGTAGATTAGATAGTAGTGGTAACAAGCGCAATTTGCTTTTGGCTTTGGAAGAAATCAAAGTATGAGCTTTGCAACTTGCAAGAAAATGAAATAATGAATTACTAGTAAAAATAATGAATTACTAGCAACTACTAGCAACTACTAGTAATATCTCATGCAATCATAAAGTTGGTGGCAGTACATGAAAGTCTCAAATCAGTTGGAATCAAATCGATAGGAGTCAACAATTCCCACGTCGATTCCCATTTCGATTCCCATTCCATGTATGGAAGAACTGATGGGATTAACCCGTCCGGCGCTGTGTTGAACCCCTCTTAAGGAGTTGAACCTCTCTTAAGGAGTCGTGCGGTTTTTATGAACCCGAACACCAAAAGCGAAACTACTCTGGATCAGCAGATCGATCGAAACTACTCCAGTTTGTAACACTACTCGTATAAACTACTTGTATCTTTCCAGCAATCTCTAAGTTCATAATTCCAAAACCACAGCGAAAGCTTTGTTCAAATATAACTAACAAATTGTAATCAATCATTAGAGATTAACCTTCTTTATCTAGTACACTTTGCAATCGACCAATCGACCAAATCGACCATGGTACCACTCAACAACAATCTACGCAACCAATTGATTGATTGACCATGAGGATCCATTGACCATGGAGAATCGAAACTTGGAACCGACAATCTACTCAACCAAGCAAAGCGAAATTTGAAGGCAAACCGCTCAGCGGCTCAACGCTCGAAGATGCCGGTGGCATCTTCCAGTAGATTGTCATCATAAGAGAAGTATCTGTCCTTCTTATGCATGAAAGCATTCAGGATCTGGTTGTGACCAATGGTACTTGTTTGGTAATTGTACAGAAGCATCATTAAGTTCAAAATGACCTTCCTATCGCCAAATGTCTCCAATAAGAGCCTGTCTTTCAATCGCGGAAACTGCCCCTGGATCATTCGCATCCCCCACTCTGATAACTGTCGAAGGGACATTGCTT
This sequence comes from Pseudo-nitzschia multiseries, assembly GCA_037355745.1. Lineage (NCBI taxonomy): Eukaryota > Bacillariophyta > Bacillariophyceae > Bacillariales > Bacillariaceae > Pseudo-nitzschia > Pseudo-nitzschia multiseries. Next base: position 25,821,245 of record CM074782.1, on the reverse strand, counting down.
CTCTGTTCAACAGAATAGCCTCTAGGGTATCTGGATCATTCTGGGAACTTTGGACAAGGCATTGCTGTCTCCCTGTGGCAACCCTAAACGCAGAGTCAACACAAACCATTGCTTGGAACTTGACGAACAGTTCTTCTATTTTATCATAAACACCATGATCGGCAATCATGCTGTCATGCCAGGTACCGGGGCAGTTGCAACAGCAAATACAAATTCTTCCATCAGCAGCAAAGACAAAGACGCTGTTGACATACGTGTCACAGACCCAGCTGTTGTAATACTGACTCTGAATCAACCAATTGGAAGACTGCTGAATTTTGACTTTGAGTCCATCGGCGGCACCCCAGACACGGCATTCTTTTAGTCTGGGATATTTGGCACCTATTGCGCTGATGTATTCCTCCAATTCTTCTTCAGTAGGAGGTCTAATCATTGCCTTTGGATGATACTGCAATACAAACAAAAGAACCTTTCTGGAGAATTTCAACCATTTGTACATAACAGTAGAGGTGAGTCCAAATGCCATAGACACAGATCTTGCAACCGATCCTCGTGTTCTAAACCAATGAAGTACTAGACCAAGACAGCATGTTGCATTTGCCTCATGCTTTCTTCCACTCCATACTCCATTAGCGTTAACCTTCCTCTTCCAAATAGCTTCGGTGTATCTATCGACCGTGTAACTATCGAATGTTGGTTCAAATAGACCAAGAAGCTCTCTAAAAACTGTGTAGGTCGACACCACAGCAGTTGAGAAGAGCCTGTTTGTTGCCAGAGTTGACTAGATAAAGAAAGGGAGACTCGGAATGACGACGTAGGGCTATCCTTGGTGTTCTCCTATCTCTTTGACGCCTTTCTTCCGCGTATCATCATCATCATCATCTTCTTCTTCTTCTTCTAGAAGATACAAGCAAACAAGCAACTCGAGTGACATAGTCAACGGATGGGCAACTATGTATGCTGTCGGCTGAGTACCTATCGCCGTTTGAGTCGCTGAAAGGTTGAGTCGGTGAAAATGAAAAATTCGATCGTGAAGTCACTGAAAAATCTGAACGTCACTGAAAAATCTGAACGGATTAAACCCACATGTTTAATCGTATGAAGAAGACAAATTTGGCTAATATTATTGTCCATGTCATGAGATTCCAGATTCCAAAATGAGATTTATGCACTACTAGCCCGCCAAAAAAAGTATGCACAAAATTTTCGTTCCCGAAATACTAAAAACAGAAATTTATGTACGTTATAAAAAAGTATTTCGGGAATCACCCACTATGATACAATACTACAATACTAGTACGAGTACTACGACACAATACGACGACCCATGCCAATCAACCGCAAAAGTTCGTTGGTTCGAACCGAACCGGACCGGACCGAACCAAAAACTCGATTCATTGATTGATTGATTCATTCATTCATTCTCGCTCCATGGAAACAGTTCCATACGGTACAGTACAGTAAAGTACAGTACAGTGATCTTCCTGTAGTGGTGGGGAAAGAATGCAATGCAATGCTAGATCTGCTGTGTACCGTATTATGATTCATTCATTAACTAATTACCTAACTACTAGCGTTGCTACCGGAACTGTTGACGGTGCTTTGTGCCGTGGAATGCATGGCTTCCATTATTGTTGTTATTGTTATTGTTATTGCTGTTGTTGTTGTTGTTGTTGTTGTTGCGGAATGCGTGGATTCCTTTATTGTTGTTGTTGTCGTTGTTGTTAATGTTGTTGTCGTCGTCGGAGTTTGGGTCGAGATTTTCTCTCGTACAGCACTGTAATTGGTACAAGTAAACAAACAAACAAGCAAGCAAGCAACAAGCAAGCACGTGCGCGTGTGCGGTAGTCCTCTCCTCGTGTGTTGTTGCGTTTTTGTTGTGCTGTTGCGTTTTGATTGCGTTTTGATGCGTTTTGTTGCTTCGCTACGGTACGGTACTATCGTTTCTAAAAGCCGCACTGCCGGATGGGCTTGAAGTAGTTCGGCGTGATGCCCGACCTGGAGTTGCACTGAAAGTTTAGGTTGAGCGAGATGATGTAGTGGAACCACTGCGTCGGCAGGTACAGGACGTCCCCCGCCTGCAGGACGACCTCGTTGCTCTCTGCCTGCGCGAATTCCGGATAGGCTTCCAGGTCCGGATTGCTCCAGTCGACGGCCGAGTGCCTCGCCGAGGGGTGTCCCTTGGGCAGGAGCGACAGCACCGAACACTGGTTGGGGTGCGACAAAATGTAGCGGCGCTCTCCCCCCATGACGGCAATGGCGTTTCGGCTCTGGTCGAAGTGGTTTTCGGCAATGACCCCGCTCATGCCGAAGCGGCAGTGGATCCCCTTTTGTTCCCCGGGATCGACCATGTACAAATTTTCCTTTGGCTGAAAAAAGGTGAGCTCGTCGAACAGGTACTCGCTGCTGCCCTTGTCGCAGGCTCCCTCCGGCGACTGCTCGCCGCATCCGATCAAGCGAAAGTACCAGTGGGGATCGTGGGGTCCGACGTGCTTTTGCTTTTGCTTCTGGTTCTGGTTCTGCTCCCCCCCCTCCGTCACGTTTGCGTGCGTCAGCCACTCGGCGTAGGTCATGCGCATCATCTTGGTGGGTTGCTGCCAGTGGGCCAGGTCCCGGTCGACGCCGCGTCCGTCGGGGTGTCCGTTGCCCTCGAACAGATTTCCGCCGCGGCGGGGTGCGACGTGCTGCTTCCGGCGGACCTGCGCGTTGGCGTTCCAGTACATAAAGTGGTTCGACTCGGAGTACTCGGTGCGGTGCTTGACGGTTCCCATGAGTCGGTCCATGTATCCCGGCGCCATCCAGCGCTTGGCGGTGTCCTGCACGGCCGGATCGTTGGACACGACAAAGGGCACCTCCCGCTTGCGATAGTTGAGTGCCTTTTGGTAGTCTCTCTGGAAATCAAAGACGCAGATTCCCTGGTAGATGGTCGTGTCCTCGGGAATCTCCGGCTTGTCGGGATTCCAGTGGTCCAGGATCTGCAGCAGATTCCAGGCGTAGGGATAGTGCTTGGGCGGGTGTTCCGGGCAATTGTGTATGTCGTAGGGGGCCGGCAGGTGATCGGGGTCCGCAAAGTCGGCGTCGGCGTTGGCCCGCATGGGCATGGTTTTGAATTTGTAGCGCTGCTCCACCCTTGGCAGATCCATCGCGTCGTATTCTTTTCGCAGCCTCGCGTAGGCATCGGACTTGTCCCCGATGTGCGGCATCGATCCGGGAATCGTGTAGATTTTGGAGGGCGGCAGGTCCTCAAAGACGGCGCCCTTGGAGTTGACAACATTCGCGCGGCCGGCATTCTCGTGCTCCCGGTGCAATTCGTGCCGGATGGGGACCTCCCGCCGGAGCAACAACCGATTCATGCGCACCAGCAACGAATTCTGCCACGTTTCGAGGGGGTTGTCGTCGTCGCCGACGACGATTTCTCCGGCACCAAAGAAAAAGAGCACCAGGCTCATGGCGCACACGATAATGACGACGATGCTGGCTAGTTGGATCAGCGTCACGACGGAGTCTTCGTCGCGCATGATGCGGCTGATTCCCCTCACGAAGCGCTTCAGGCTGCTCCGACCGGTGAATGCCGGTTTCGCTCCGACGGACCCGGCGTCTTCGCTTCACCACTCCGTTGCTGCTGCCGTTGCTGCTGCCGTTGCCATTGACATTGACACTGCCATTGACACTGCCGTTGGAAGCCGAAACGTCGTCGAGAGGTACGGGAGGGTCCATGCCCACGGCGCGTCTCTGAATCATGATAGAATAAAATGGAATATAATGGAATGGAATGGAATGGAGGAAGGAAGGGAAGACTAACCGTGACCGTGACCGTGACCGTGACTGTTGCTGTTGCTGATGCTGATGCTGATGCTGTGAATTGTCAACCTATCGATCAATCTCAATGACCGAATTTTTGTGAACGAACGAATGAATGAATGAATCGATCGATCGATCAATCAATCAATCACTACTGGTACTATTCGTATGGACGGAGAGTTTTGTTTGTGGTGGCAATGGTTTCCGTTGCGAGACGAATTCGTTTCGGGAGGTCGGTCTTCGGTTTCTGAAGTTGCTCGGTTTTTAAAATAAGTTACTTTGTACCGTATTTACAGTACGAGTAGTACGAGTATGAGTACTTCGTGTTCAGTATGGGAATTTTTTCATGTGTTGGGATCGGTACTGCGTGCTTGAGGGGTTTCGCGTTGTGTTTCTGCGTTGCAGTTTTGGTATCGAAATGATGATGATGAATACGAGTACGAACCGGTATGTAATCGTAAGATTACTCGTACCGGTGCCGGTATGCCTAAGATTACCAGTGCTCGTACGTACCGGTACTGTAACACCGTACAGGTTAAATCGTGTGACCAACGGTTTTGGGGGGCAGGACCAAAGCAGGCAATAGCGGTGCAGTGCGGGCGTCGTTTCTGGGTCTGGTAATCTTATTCTACGTAGGCTTTACGGTACGTACCGGTACCGTACTCGTGGGAGCAACGGCGTGATTTCTGCATTGGACCGTTGGTAGAGAGTGGAGTGGAGTGGAGTGGAGTGGAGTAGAGAGCGGAGCGGAGCGGAGTGGAGTGGAGAGCCGACGCGTGATTTGCGAATACGACTATCACACTCACTCATACCGGTACATACTACTGGTACATACTTATTTTACCTACACGTACTCGTACTCGTACCTCTTACATACTACGGTATGTACCATGTGAGAAAATTGGGCATACCCGGTACTGTACCGTACGTGTATCAACTATCGGTACGTTTTCTAAAATAGGATAAATAAAATTATAAATGGGTACTAAATTGAATGTAAGAATGTAGAGTGGTCTCTGGAGAAGTCATTGAGATTCCTTCTCCCGGTCTTGAGGAAGATAGATATCTTGCCGGTCATTATGAATCTTCTTCTTCTTCCGGTCATCGGAATTCTCAACTTCTCCTCCCGGTTGTCCATGGAATCTCTCTTGTAACTTGGTTGGGCCGTAGTGACGATGTTCTCACCAGCATGATTCGATCTCCTACTTGGTAATTGTGATTGATTCTTCCTTCTTTGTTTGTTCTCATCAAATTCCGATCGATTAATTGCTGCCGTCTGTTGCGAATTGCCTCCAGGTCGGCGGCTACTATTAGAGGCACATCTACCATCATATCCCTGTTGAACAACGCCAATGCCCCCCCTCCCCTGGTGAGGTCTGCATGATGGTGTGGTTAACTGCGCATCGAGTGGCATGCATGCAGCTGGCCAATGCGTTATCCACCAATATCTGTTCTGCTTCCTGTTCATTGTTGGCGTGTGTCGTTCTTCTCATAGTAAGTGGTCTGCCTTGTTATGTGACGTCAAAGGCTCTCTTAATAATGGATACACAGTTGGAACTGAGTGTCAATCTTGTCTTGGTTACATCTTCTTTTCACAAAGCCCGGTATTACATGGGTGTGTTTTCTCGTATCGAGTAATAGTCTTAATGTAATTACACGTCCGATAACTGTCACGCGACCCTTTTTTTTTTGTTGCAAGGTACTGTCGCAACCCCATTTTGTGTGTAATTTTAACACGAGTCCCCCTTGCGATTCACTAGGCCAGTATCAAGCCACATTTTCTAACTCTCAATATGTGGGTCGCGTTTATTTTTTTCCTTGGGTCATGAATAATTACTATTAATTTTTAATAAAACTTACCCGTACGATCGCGAATCACATTTACTAAAATTAAATACGCAAGGTCATAACTCACAACCAACCCCCCCCTATGATTTGGTTGCTTTGTATCATGCTCATTTTTCTCACTCTCAATCCCTGGGTTGCGATTATTTTTTTCCTAGGGTCATGAATATTGATTTTTAATTTTTAATATCACCTACCCGTACATTTGCGAATCACATTTACAAAAATGAATTTTGCAATGTCATGACTCACAACCAGTAAAATTTAACATTAGTGCTCGCGACACACAACCCTTAAAATGTATCTCCATTGCTCGCTACACACTACCCTTATAATTTAATATTTGTGCTCGCAACAAACAACCCTTGAAATTTACTATCATCGCTTGCGACTACCTACCACTACAGTTGAATTATTCGGGTAAAGAATTTGCCTAGTAGTATCGTATGCAAAATATGTATGATATGTACGAGTACTTCTTTCTGTACAATTTAATCGTATTTGTCACACAATGTACTATTTGCAATCATGGTATGCAACGTATGTAAGATATGTACCTTTTACCCGACTAATCACTTTCCTCGAAGATTTACCCGTGTCGTAGGTGTGAACCAACCCTCATCAAATTAGTGAATGGACTGACACAATGAACAGTATCGGTTCTGAAAACAAGGCCTAAACTTCCTCCATTTCGTCAAGCAATTGCCTCCATGCCGGATCAATATAGTTGTCCTCCTCACTTTCCTCTTCAGCAAGACTACTGGCAACAGTGCCACCATTATTTGATACAGTACTGGTAGGATTGCTTTCTGAGTAGAATCTTTGTAGCATCATTTTCTCCAAATTTATACCAGTTTCGGGATTTTCTCTTAACGTTTGTATCTTCTTGCACAATTTAGCGAACACTTTCCGTCCTTCTTTGTCCCATCCATTTGCACTTCCACTTTTTGAATCGCAATATTTTTTTTTCATGTATTTTGTTTTTTTTTGTGTCGTGTATGTTCCATCAAGTTTCATTTCCTTTTGTTTTTCCCAATTGCTGTACTCGTTGTCAATTATCATTAGGGCAAAAGCCTCATCCGTAACAGTAAAGATGGTACTAATAAGATCCTTTGTCTTCCTCAGCCTAAAGTTAGTCTTCCCCAGATTAATGGCAGACAGGATTCTTGTCACAAAATAATAAAATTCTTCATTTGCCGCATTTCCGTATCGCCGGTACTCTTTCGCCAGAATTTCCATCGATTCCGTATTTAGAGCTACAGTACCAGGGAATGATGCCGGCACTTTTGCCATTTCACTATCAACTGCGGTGATGTCATCAAATGGCAGTATGATATCATAGTATGGTTGGGTTAGTTGTATGCCGGTCGTAGGCACATATTGAAGAACGTCGAAAGTACCATAATTTCCAGTTGATTCAACAATTACGCCGTCACTTACCAAACCAATTTTTTCTAGCCAATGTTTGATTATTGTGTCTCAATTTAGCCAGGGCTTTTGGTACTGCATTATCAAAGTAGGCACAGAATTTCTTAATGGGTATATTTTTTGGAACGGATATTACACACGCATCGATTCCTTGCACGATTATTTTATTGGAGAGTGTGTTTGTTGTCATAAATTTCAGGCCACCGTACCATTTCTTCTTCACATATGCCCTCACCTGTCCTTCAATTGTATCTTTACATGTTTTCAATAGTTTCATAGTTTCCGTTTCAATACTATGTCTAGTTCCACAACTCAATGTACTCACTTTATCAACGCTATCGCTGCCCCGCACTGTTTTCAATGGTACCGTGTTGGTAGTTTTTGCAGCATTCTCTTTAGAATTCTCTCCCTTCTTACCTTTGCTCCACCTTTTCAGGAAATCCTGTACTAGATCCGGATCCTCATTCGCTATTTCTGTTAATTCTTTTTCGTTCACGTTTTTCTTTTTCTGTCGTCCGCCCTCTGTAGTTTTTTGTTTTGTTGTCTCTTTGGTATTTTCTCTAGTATCCTTATTCTTTTTGGAGCTCCCATCATTGTCTTCACTAACCGAACTCGAATCAGTGTCACTGTCAGTGTCACTTTCACTGTCACTGTTGCTGCTGTCCATGATGCTAATGTTTTCCGCTTTCCTTTTTAGTGGTTTTTCTCTTTCCGCCGTGGTGGTGCCTTTTTGTGTTGCTGCAATGTTTCTGTTCATCTCGCTGGACATGTTTGTAATGCTTGTATTTTTGGTATTATCTCTAGTGTCTCCATCCCTGACTGCGTTTGCCATATCTGCTATTTTCTTTTCTTGGAAACGTGTTATTTTTGCCTTGGGTAGGTTGGACCATTTTTGTTTCGTCATCTTGTATTTAAAATTTTCAATTGTTGGTGTTTTTGGTAATTTTGTGAATTTTTATGCTGCCTTGTTTTGGCATCGATTGTACAAATTCAGCAATTTGCAATACATTTGTCTTTCTCTAAGCGGGCTTGTGAGCGCGGGCCAACCAAAAAGAACTGTCTGCCTAGCTGCGCCATTTTTTTTCTTCCATACATTCGCTTCCTATTTCCAAACAAGTAGTACTAGTAACGGTACTAGATTGTACGATACCAATTTATTTTGATGTTCCCCATCCTACTACCGTATCACACCACTTCATATTGAAATCTGTAGAACCAAAAACAGGCACATTGTATGGAAAGGTGTTGGAGATAACAATTCTCTGTTAGGGAAAATCCGCACAACGTATGCATTTTCGTTTTAAGGTTAAGTTTCTGTAACGGCGTTCCTGATTGAGTTGTCTGGAACCTCAATTCTGACTTCTTCATTTGTATGGAACCAGTTGCATTGATGAGCCTGTAATGGAAAATAAGCACGATTTTTGCCACGGCGTTCCCGTGTTATGTGTCTGGAACGATGTTGTAGCTAACAATTCACTGTTTTGGAAAATTTACAGAACGTCTTTATTAGCGTTTCAGGTTTAAATTTCTGGAACGGCGTTTCAGATTTAGTTTTCTGGAACGGCAATTCTGACTTTTTCATTTGTAACTATTGTTTTTCACAGTAGTTAATTTTTATATTTACGTATTTAATGAGGACAGGATTGTGCACGTATTTGTGGTAAGTAGGGGTAAGTTTTTCCATAGTAAAGCTTGTTACTAGCACTATTTCACACGTCCCCACGCACCACAAGGAACGGGATAGTTATTGTATTCCTCTAAATCTTCCGGTGAATGTAAAGCATGTACGAGTGCACGCCACCCCTCCCGCGCCATAATTTTTTCAAAGAGGAAATTGTGATCACACAAAGGTTATGTATCTAAATCCCCAACCCATCTGTAGAATCTGGTAGCCAGGCAGTGGTTTGAAACTCCCTTGGGTCAGTAGTATGGTACCTACCTCGTACACTTTTTGCACAGTACCCAAATATGTACCTTTTTGCATGCAATATAAGCTACAACTAGTAGTACTGGTAATATCTGCACCATTCTTTTGTCTGAGAATCATAAAAAAACAGCACCTCCATCTCAATTAAACAACTTATGGATTATTTTCATTTGACACTCATTAAAGTTTGTTTTTGGTGATTGGATTATACAAAGTAAATGTTGTTCTTCCTATTATGGACTTGACCTCATACTTTGCCTGTCATTACCCAATAAGTCATTTTGTGCCCTGGATTTAAACCAATAATATTCTCTTGTGTGCCATTTGGAGAGACAAGCCACAACAGTTTCAGCAATCTGTGGGGTAATATTGTTATCAATATGCATCATAGGAGTCATGAAAAAATCATTCATGGCCTGGACCGGATACTTTGTAAGTCATTACCCAATAAGTCAGTTTGTGCCCTGGATTTGCAACAAAAATACCCTCTTGTGTGTCATTTGGAGACACAAACCACAACATTTTCAGCATTTTGTGTGGCAATGTTGTTCCCAATATGCATCAGATGAGTCATGAGAAATATATTCATGCACGGCACCAAAAACTTTGAGAGTCATTACCCAATATTTTTCCTCCAAATCCAGGACCCAAATGCTGCACTCAGTAGGTGGTTACACACCAAACATCACACATAACTCACTTCTGTTTCTTTCGTGATTCAACTTATCCATTACAGGAACAATATTCATGAACTGATCACCTATAATATCTGATTTTCTAATTTCTAATTGCAAATGAGTGTGTATTTTTCCTCCAAATCCAGTACCCAAATGCACTTATTAGGTGGTGACACACTAACTAGTATTACAGATAACTCACTTCTGTTTCTTTCATGATTCATCTTATCCATAACAGGAACAATATGCATGGACTAATCACCCAAAATATCAGATTTTCTAATTTTTAATTGCAAATGAGTGTGTATTTTTTCTCCAAATCTAGTACCCAAATGCACTCATTAGGTGGTGACACACAAAGTATCAAAGATAACTCACTTCTGTTTCTTTCATGATTCATCTTATCCATAACAGGAACAATATGCATGGACTAATCACCCAAAATATGTGATTTTCTAATTTCTAATTGCAAATTAGTGTGTATTTTTCCTCCCATTCCAGTACCCAAATGCACTGATTAGTTTGTGACACACAAACTATCAAAGATAACTCACTTCTGTTTCTTTCATGATTCAACTTATCCATAACAGGAACAATATTCATGAACTGATCACCTATAATATCTGATTTTCTAATTTCTAATTGCAAATTAGTGTGTATTTTCCCTCCCATTCCAGTACCCAAATGCAATCATTAGTTTGGCTGTGACACAAAAACTATCACAGATAACTCACTTCTGTTTCTTTCATGATTCATCTTATCCATAACAGGAACAATATTCATGGATTAATCACCCAAAATATCAGATTTTCTAATTTTTAATTGCAAATTAGTGTGTATTTTTCCTCCCATTCCAGTACCCAAATGCACTCATTAGGTGGTGACACACAAACTATCACACATAACTCACTTCTGTTTCTTTCATGATTCATCTTATCCATTACAGGAACAATATTCATTGACTAATCACCCAAAATATGTGATTTTCTAATTTCTAATTGCAAATTAGTGTGTATTTTTCCTCCCATTCCAGTACCCAAATGCACTGATTAGTTTGTGACACACAAACTATCAAAGATAACTCACTTCTGTTTCTTTCATGATTCAACTTATCCATAACAGGAACAATATTCATGAACTGATCACCTATAATATCTGATTTTCTAATTTCTAATTGCAAATTAGTGTGTATTTTCCCTCCCATTCCAGTACCCAAATGCAATCATTAGTTTGGCTGTGACACAAAAACTATCACAGATAACTCACTTCTGTTTCTTTCATGATTCATCTTATCCATAACAGGAACAATATTCATGGATTAATCACCCAAAATATCAGATTTTCTAATTTTTAATTGCAAATTAGTGTGTATTTTTCCTCCCATTCCAGTACCCAAATGCACTCATTAGGTGGTGACACACAAACTATGACAGATAAGTCACTTCTGTTTCTTTCATGATTCATCTTATCCATTACAGGAACAATATTCATTGACTAATCACCCAAAATATGTGATTTTCTATTTTCTAATTGCAAATTAGTGTGTATTTTTCCTCCCATTCCAGTACCCAAATGCACTGATTAGTTTGTGACACACAAACTATCAAAGATAACTCACTTCTGTTTCTTTCATGATTCATCTTATCCATAACAGGAACAATATTCATGAACTAATCACAAAAATTATCTGATTTTCTAATTTCTAATTGCAAATGAGTGTGTATTTTTTCTCCAAATCTATACCCAAATGCACTTACTAGGTGGTGACACAAAAACTATCACAGATAAGTCACTTCTGTTTCTTTCATGATTCATCATATCCATAATAGGAACAATATTCATGGACTAATCACCCAAAATAACAGATTTTCTATTTTCTAATTGCAAATTAGTGTGTATTTTTCCTCCAAATCCAGGACCCAAATGCACTTACTAGGTGGTGACACACAAACTATGACAGATAACTCACTTCTGTTTCTTTCATGATTCAACTTATCCATAACAGCAACAATATTCATGGACTAATCACCCAAAATATGTGATTTTCTATTTTCTAATTGCAAATTAGTGTGTATTTTTCCTCCAAATCCAGGACCCAAATGAACTTAGTAGTAGGTTCTGACACACAAACCACGACAGATAAGTCACTTCTGTTTCTTTCATGATTCATCTTATCCATAACAGGAACAATATTCATGGACTTATCACACTAAATATCTGATTTTCTATTTTCTAATTGCAAATTAGTGTGTATTTTTCCTCCAAATCCAGGACCCAAATGCACTTACTAGGTGGTGACACACTAACTATGACAGATAACTCACTTCTGTTTCTTTCATGATTCATCATATCCATAATAGGAACAATATTCATGGTTCAATCACACAAAATATCTAATTTTCTATTTTCTAATAGCAAATTAATGAATACTGTTTATGTGGTATGTACTGGTATTCATAGTAGCAGTACGGTACCGGTACTTGTACTACTTGGCAGGTACTTGATGGTCTGTCCTTTTTCCGTTTTTATGGTCTGTCCTTTTTCCGTTTTTATGGTCTGTCCTTTTTCCGTTTTTATGGTCTGTCCTTTTTCCGTTTTTATGGTCTATCCTTTTTCCGTTTTTATCGTCCCTCCTCTACCCCTTATCTCACTATCACCGGTACATGAAAGATCTCACTGTATCACAAGTTGAGAACATTAACTAAAAATCAGGGCACTATTCTTTATTGTTCTATATTCAAAACGCGCGCGACGCGCGATTTATTTACTTAACCTTCTTATTTTAATTAAGAGAATCAAATCATTCTTCATTGTTCTATATTTACTGCATTAGATCTCACAGGTTAAGTATCGATTTTTTTTCATTCGAACACACACACACACACACACACACACAGCGAAAAGTAATTTTTTTCGAACACACATTATTTTACAGTGTGATTTTACAGTGTGATTTTACAGTGTGATTTTACAGTGTGATTTTACAGTGTGATTTTACAGTGTGATTTTACAGTGTGATTTTACAGTGTGATTTTACAGTGTGATTTTACAGTGTGATTTTCTTTTCTGTTCGAGGCAAAAAATACTCTTTCCCTTCATAATCTTACCAAACTTATCTTGAGCAGAGTTGCTTTACGGTACCGTACTTGTACGATAAAGCACTCCGTCCGAGAACGCGGGATCCCACTGAACTGATCAGCAATGATCACTAGTAGGCAGGGAATTCAGGCTTGAGATATTTTAATCTGAAAAAACTGCCTTTGCTGGAAAAAGAATTGGACGGCATTGGACAAGAGAGGAATTGCTGGATAGATATTGTTTGGACTGCAGCCTTACATATACGTCTTGAAATCAATGAATCTGCATCCATTGCGTATATATATCAACAGGATAAAGATCCAGTTTTTCGTGAGAAAGGAGTAAGAAGGCTGCAAATCTACGGCAGCAGCAGCAACAACGGCAATCGGCAGAGCGACAGCAAAAGGTCGGCAACGGTGGATTGGATACGAAAAGGATAGGAAACGGTGAACAACGTGAGATACATAGACAATGATGCCTACATCCTACATTGCTGACGATGATGTATTCCTCACTTCTGTTTTCCTTATTATTTTCATAGGTGCGGATTGGAAACAACAAATCAGATCAGAAAGAACGGAGCGGAAACAACGGATCAGAAACATTGGATCGAGGTGCGGTGAATGGTGTGGCAAATCATCGTATTCTTCCCTGTAGGTGCGGCAAATTTTCCCTGTAGGTGTGGCAAATATCAGAACAACGAATCGGCAGCATCGAATCAATCGGACGCCAACAGTGTAGGTTGGTAGCACGTAGATTATATTATTCTGTTGTTATCATTTACTCTACATCAATAGATACTCACCTCAATTTTTTTCAATTATTGTAGATTGTTATAGATTGGCAACAGCAACAACAGCAACAAATTGATCAGTGGGATTCATCCGGCAACTAATCAACGAATCAGCGAGAGCAACAGCAGATCCAACAGCAATCGATCCGCAACAGCAACAAGAATTGCCGTTCCAGACCACTCAATCTGAAACGCCATTCCAGAAATTTGACCCTGAAACGCCAATACAGACGTTTTGCGGATTTTCAAGCAGCCGGAACCGGGAACAATCGAACCAACAGCAACAGCGGAAGCGATAGCAACAGCAGCAAGCGACAGCGATAGCAACAGCGGCAAGCGGGAACAATCGGAGCTCTGCCGCAAAAGTCAGAATTGCCGTTCCAGACAACTCAATCTGAAACGCCGTTCCTGAAACTTGACCCTGAAATGCCAATGCAGATGTTCTGCGGATTTACAAGCAGCCGGAACTGGGAACGATCGAACCAACAGCCACAGCGGCAGTCCTGCGACATTGTGCAATCATTTCGGAGTAATACCCAAATTGGACTTGATTTCACTAAATATGGCTTCTCGATGGCGGGGGTAGGTAGAGCTAAAGTCAACACCATGAATAGTTTGACATTCGTTTGCCCATTGAAAAATAGATTTGAATGTGTTTAGAGGTAACTTGTGTTTTGTCATTAGATTCATGAGCTTTATTTCAGCAATGAGCCTATTGGTAGGTGAAAAAGAAAGATGAGATTGGATCAATTGCTCTTTTTCATTGATGTTTGGTTGGGATGTGGTGGGTTCCGAAGCATCCATACCATTATCGTTCTGAATAGGAAGGCAAATTTCTTCATGAATAACCATGTCATCGTTGTTGCTGTTGTCTTCTGAAGGAAACAACTGTGATTCCATTACATTTCTATCCATTGGTGGAACAAATAAGTTGTGTACTACCTGACTGTTTAGAACAGAGTTGAACGTTTCGTTTGAGGATGCCTTGTTAGTGTGAGCGGCAGCAACAGAAGCGGAAGGAACAATTGGACCATTCTCCGTCAATGTCAGGCCATATTGTGAAGGCGAATGACAAACTGTACTAGTGGTTTCTTCTTTGGCAGATGATGAAAATTCAATTAGGTTGTGGTTTAAATAGAAATCACGGCAAAAAGCTATTGAATCAAGGTGACGTGAAAGGCCTTGTGATACATATCGGTATGATTTGTGTGTAGACGAATCTTGTCTGCTTCCGATGAATGTCTTCGATTTGCCCTTACAGGACATGCAGCTACGACATATACATGATTTGGGAATTTTGGTATAACAACCACTCTTGAAGTGATGGCAATTTTTACTAGGTTGTGACATGTTCTTCTAATGGAAGAAGGGAGGGGGAGAAATGGTTTCGATGGGGGTGTTAAATGAACATGATGAAAATGAGCATGATGCTATCGGATCGAGCATGAAAAGGCATGATGGTATGAAAAAAGAAACGTCGTGACATAGAAACAAGGCAGAAACATAGTACTAGTACGAAGTAGCAAACAAACACTTCTGAAAATAATTTTATTTCATATCTTGGGTTAAGGTTAGGAAGTTGTTTGGCACAAGGATTTCAAATTTAAACATGATTCGAACACAAAAGCATGAAATGCCGTTCCGGTGACTGAATTCTGAAACGCCGTTCCATGATTGTTGACATGAATTGTACAAAAAATCGTTTCACCACTCAAACAGAAATCGATACTATCATACCTACATTACTACTACTACTAGTACTATCATAATACACCCGGACACATATCTAAGAAAAAAGGATTTTTGGAAACAAAATAAAAGAAAGAATGGTGGTGAAGTCGTGTAGGAGGAAGTTAGTGCTGTAGAGTTCTACGAAAATTTGTTAAGACGAGCATGATGCTATCGAAGCGAGCATTAAAAGGCACGATGGTATGAAAGAAGACACGACGTGACATACCGTAGAAAACAACGCGGAAACATAGCAAACTAACACTTCTGAAACTAATTTTATTTCATATCTTGGGTTAAGGTTAGAAAGTGTGGTAGTGAAAAGTAGATTTTTTAAATCAATTTAGTCAAAATGGAGAGATCAATGGACATTTTGAGTCTTCGGGGAGAATTTTGGTCGCAACCTGAGGGGGGTCGAAAATCTTTACCACAAAAATTGTGAATTTAAAAAAATACCCTTGCGCATAACAAACGCAGGGTCAATTTTCTGAAAATAGGGCTTGCGAGGGGTCGCGTGGGGTCGCGTGACAGTTATCGGACGCAGCAGTGTATCAACTATCGGTACGTTTTCTAAAATACGATAAATAAAATTATAAATGGTTACTGAATTGAATGTAAGAATCATGTAAAGTGGTCTCTGGAGAAGTCATTGAGATTCCTTCTCCCGGTCTTGAGGAAGATGGATCTCTTGCCGGTCATTATGAATCTTCTTCCGGTCATCGGAATTCTCAACTTCTACGTACTCATACTAAACGTTAGTAGTTTTTGGAACGCTGCCCACAATACCGTACGGTAGAGTGAAGGGAGTGTGAAAGCACAAGCAATCATCTCGTTTGAATCCTTTGTACCGTATGGTTCATTGCCTTCTGGAAACTTTGCCTCCGCCAGATATGCGCTAGTACGTACTGTACTACCAATCTGTCAATGTTCCTCACATCACTAGTAGGCAGTAACCTTCTTATCAAAACATAAAACACTGCTGGGTGCATTATTTTTACCAGAATTGGTCAGTTGTCAGACTCTCTGACAGACCTGCACACGCACGGTTTTAGAAAGTACTATAAAACAACCAAGTTATTACATACTAAAAATTAATAATAACGCTAGTAATTATTGATCCTGGCAGTGTGTGTTTTGTACTATATATCCGGGTTTCGACCATATATCCAGGTTTTGTATGTCCCGTTCTTTATATCCGGGTTCCTTTCTTACATAGTTGTCAGCATAGGTTTTGTATTACAGTAGTTTCTACGTAGGTTTTGTACTACCATCACTCGTAGGGCCGTATATCCAGGTTTCTATAGTAGTTTCTACATAGATTTTGCACCACTGTATATACTACGTAGGTGGTAAACTACTGTATGTTTTGTACTACCATCACTCATAGGGCCGTATATCCAGGTTTGTTTCTCGTAGTTTCTACGTAGATTTTGTACTACCGTAGATTCTACATAGGTTGTGTGCTACCGTAGGTTTTGTACTACCTATCACTCGTAGGGCCGTACATGCGCGCACATGCGCATACATGATAAATGGTTGAATTTGATTGGTTGAATTGTTTACTGTAAAGTGGTTATCTTAGTGTGTCAGAGATTTCAACCGTTACATGCGCATTTCACTAAAAGGGGTGTCAGACACTGCTCTGACATACTAATAATAATCTCTCATTATTATTTTTACAAGAATCGAGTCCAAGTCAGACTCCCTGACTGACTTGCCGCGCGCGCAATTTTTGACTTGAGTGTATAATAACACAGTTATTATTACTGGAACAAATTAATAACACGAATTATTTTAGTCAGCGTAGGGTTAGTACTGGACTCTTATTTTAGTACCGTGAGACACTACTTATTTTATTTTACAGAAGTCAGCCTAGGTTTTGTACTGGACACCACTTATTTTAGTAGACTAGTACCGTACCTCTTCTTCTATCCAATGGACCAAACCCGAACCCCACCAAAGAGTGTTCTCCACTTTAGTTTTTAATATCAATATGAAGAACTGAAGGTCAAACATAAATTGAGACAGCCCTACCCGCTCACCGGCCGAGGTGAGTCTGATAACTTTTTCTAAAATGATTTCTGTTCTTGGATACTCAACTAAACATGACGTGTTCTTCCATACTGAACTAAATGGGATCCATTTCCATGATCAGTTGAGATTGGTTGGAGTGATTTGCAAAAGGAAGAAATTCTAATTTCGAAAATAAAAGCACGTGATTTCACTACGTAACACTTGATATTACTAGATAACAAGTGATTCCAGTTCACAATTTCTACTTTTGCAACTAAGTGCTCACAATTTCAAATTTGGAACTAAACTCTGCATATTTTTTGGCTCTGCAAACTTTGCTACAACAAATAATCTTGGAATCGAATCGACCATGGTATTCCTCCTCCTCCACCAATCTAAAGGATGCTAAGCAAAACAATCTTAAAATCGAATCGACCATGGGATTCGTCTGAACAATGAACAATGAACAATCAACAATTGACTCGCTCTCCTCTCCAATCAACAATCGACTCTCCTCTCCTCTCTAATCAAATTGGCTTCTCTCTAATCAACAATCGACTCTCCTCCTTTCCAATCCGCGGCTCTCCCCCTCTCCAATCAAATCGATCGACTCCTCCTCCTCTCCTCTCCAATCGAATCGATTGACTCCTCCTCCTCTCCTCTC
Organism: Pseudo-nitzschia multiseries; assembly: GCA_037355745.1. NCBI lineage: Eukaryota > Bacillariophyta > Bacillariophyceae > Bacillariales > Bacillariaceae > Pseudo-nitzschia > Pseudo-nitzschia multiseries. The sequence goes on along the minus strand of CM074782.1, from coordinate 25,803,291 downwards.
CAATCGACTCTCCTCCTCTCCAATCCGCGGCTCTCCCCCTCTCCAACCGAATCGATCGACTCCTCCTCCTCTCCGCTCCAATCGACTCTCCTCCTCTCCAATCCGCGGCTCTCCCCCTCTCCAATCAAATTGATCGACTCCTCCTCCTCTCCTCTCCAATCGAATTGACTCCTCCTCTCCAATCGACAATGGACAATTGACAATTGACAATGGGAAACCAATCAACAATGGACAATTGACAATTGACAATTGACAATGGGAAACCAATCAACAATCTACAAGTCAAACCATTTGCAAAGCGGGGATGGACCACGAATTGATTGTTGATTGGTTGGTGGTGGTGGCGGATGGACTAACAAGTCGAAACGACTTAGCCTTCTGGACATGGTTGTGGAGTGACATCAGTGTGGTCTTTGCCTTCATTAAGGCATTGCCTTCCTCTAGAAGTACCTCTAAGGATTTGCCAGAATGAACTCTATCCTTGATGAATTCTATAATACACTTGAGTTGCGAGAACTGCTTCTGCTCGGCCGTGCTATATTGCTTCCTCCATCAATTACCGAATGTCTTTTCAAGCTCTTTAATCCCTCCAGGGAAGTCATCTTCTTTGAAGTCCTCAAGTCCTAACCACTCCTTCCACATCAACAACACTGCGGAATGCTGTTGGATCAAGGTTTTTCTTGGAATGAGGTTAGTACCTTGTGCCCCAGCGGTTGTTGTTGTTCCTTCTGCTTCTGTTGGGAGACGAAAGGCAGCCATGTGTTGCAGGTAATGGTGTATTTGTCTGTTGGTGGCATCTTGTTTCTGTTCAAATTTGCTAACCTTATCGTCTATTTGTGTAACATCCTTTGAAACATTATGGACTTTGGAATGAATGTTGTGAAGTCGGTCGCAAAACCTTGGAAGAAACACGTCCATACTTTGTTGGATTGCGGTAATACCTCCTCTCTCCTCGTCAAGTCCAGCTTCCATAATCTTTTTGACAACTTGTGCTTGATAAGCGTGGAACAATTCCGAGTTGAAAATGGGCAAGGAGAAGAGGCAATTCTGTCTCCCATTGTGTACCAAGACCGCCGCATCCTGCAGTACGACACATTGCAAATTCAACAGGAGCTCAAAGAATGCTTGAGCAGTCGGCTTCTTGCAGGCATTCGTGATTGTGTCCATTGCCTTGTCAAGGAACAGGAATACTTGGCGACAAAGCTCTGGAGGTGGGTTGACGGTACCTTGGGGCAAGAAGAAGCTGCCTTTCTCTTGCGCATGCCCAGCCAAGACCCGCATTGCCTTCAGTGGGAGTTTTGAGGAATACTGATCTTCTCTGACGTCAAGATTCCAATTTCCGATCATCTTGATGTATTGTGGATCCACTTCTTGCATCTCCAACACAACTGCACCTGATCCGCGGCCAAAGTGAACGAAATGCTTCGATGCGACACCCAAGGCCTTGCATGCTTTCCGCATGGTTTTTGCATACGCTTGGTCTGTTATCAGACGGTGGTTCTGCGAGTGATTACAATCAGTGAGCAATTTGACTACGAACCATGACGCGTTATCTGCAAAGTTGTATCGCAAAAGCTCTCCGGTTGCATGAAATTGCACAATTAAATAGAAGCCCAATGCACCAATGGGACGCATGTTAATGTTGTGGTGCCTGATCACATGACCGTCCAAAGTTTGCTGACCATTGGTTTTCCCTGTAATGATTTGCATGATAAAGATCAGGCAGGAGTGTACGCCTTCATCAGCTTTGATGATGCTGCACAGAGCCGACAATGTGGATTTGAATAAGGACTCCCCACGGAGAACACCACAATGGGTCATAAGGAAATAGAATTGGTCCCTCAAGGCAGCAATGTGGTAGTTATGTTTGTTACAATGCATATAACAAGAAAGCCTCGATTCGCTTGATGCTTGACACCATCATGTACGGGGACAATGTGTGATCAATTTTCTCGTCGTGTTGCATCATCTTGATCCACTTCTTTCTTAATTGGACAACACGGAGCAACTGTGTTACCCTGTCAGTTCGAAGGTGTTCCTTTGTAAGAGTGTTGGCATTCGGACTCCTCTGATGCCGCAATATTTTGAGGATGGAACAGAAGTATCGATTCACTGTATCATAACCTACAGGGTCTGACTCCAGCATCAACTCACAAAAAGCGCCAGCATGATTGCTGTTGTAATTCGCCATCACGGTATGGTAGTCGGTGACGTCAAAAATTTGTGTTCGTGATTGCCCCTTCTTACGACCTCTTGTCCTTTGCGTTTGATAGGCCTGATAGAAAAGGAAGCCAAAGACCTTTTCTTCAGTTACTATTTGAGTAGAGTAACCAAATGAAGAAAACACACTGGTGCAAAAGGAATTCTTCCCCTTTTCGACCATAGGCAAGTTGAGTATTAATTGGAATACCATCATTGTCATCATGTTGGACTTGTTGTGCTGCTTTGGCAAATATTCCACCTGTATAAGACATTTTGCTTGCTGGAGACCAAGGGGAGTGTTTTGTTGAGGATAGTGGTGTTATTTTGGGTGGAAATCGAAGTGTTTTGGTTGTTTCGTCCTTGTTTTCGTTGTTTCATTTTGACATTTTCGACGTTTTCAACGTTTTTTGTGTCTTTATGTTTGGTTTGTTATTTGTTGGAATGAAAGTGTACTATGTGTTTGCTGTGTTCTTTGCCGGTCGGCTTAGCCTTCTGATGTTTCTTGTGGGTTGGTGCAGGTCGTGCCATAGCCTTGTTCTTCTGAAAGCTGATTGGCTGAAGAATAATTATATGTTCTTGTCACATGTTCGCTTTCCTGTGTTCGCGTTCCTATTATGTGCTTCATCTCATTGGTTTGAATTGCGTACATGGTTGAATTTCATTGGTTGGAATTGCGAGAAGTGGTTATCCGACCAAGTCAGAGGAAATTATAGTTAACCGTTAAACTGGGCAGAATCCTACAGACTGAGGTCTGACTGTTCTCTGACTTAATAAATAATCTCTCATTATTATTTTGTTTGTCGGTTTCTTCAACAATGAGTGATTCCCACCAGATGAAAACGAATAAAATTAATAGAAAAACACATAAAAAGTATGTGTTTTCTACATAGATTTATCCATTTCTGAATAAAAACTGTCAGTCGACATGTGTCCGACTGACAGTTTTTATTCACTTTTTTAACACTGAATAGATTTCAACGGAATCTTAAAATCAAACATTTCAGTCTTAATCAATCGTGTGCACCTCTTGCACCTCCCTTGCCGGCACGCTTTTTTTGGTGATCATCGCTAATTTTGCTGAGCTGAAAAATTGCGAAGAGTACGCAAAAAGAAAGTCCAGAAAGAAACAGCAACAACAGTACGACTTGTCTCTCTAGCAAGAAATCAGCAGAAATTCAACTTCAACACTTTCTTTCCATCGAGCTGACGCAGGGCAAGGGCAAGAATGTCCTTCTACCCCTTCACTACAATTGCTCTCGTTGCTCTCGCTAGTAGTTTATTAGATGATTCAGATTCATCGGAAGATGAATCGATTCGAGGATCCCATCGATCAGAATGGTGGATTCGATCGATGCGCTCACAAAAACAAATACCATCCATCATAACAATCAACAACATGGCACCAACTGCTGCTGCACCGGCTGCTGCACCGACTGGCAGCAGTGGAAGGAAAGCCGGCATTACCAACTACACAAAGCCCGAGTTGGAGCACTTGTTCAGATGCATGAGAAGTATCCTACCAATTGGCCCAGAAGAGTGGGACGCGGTTACAAGTCTACATGCTGAAAAATTTCCTGGTAGGGACACTGATTCAATCAGGAACAAATACATTCGTTTGTACCGGAAGAAGATGCCAACTGGTGATCCAATCCAGAAATGGGATGTTAAACAAGCCAAGAAAATCAAGTATCTGATTGGTGATAGAGCCTCCATTCTGAATGGAGAAGAAATATTTGATATTGAAACAGGGGAGTTTGTCCCTGCTGATGACGACGAGGAGCCATCCGGCCCTCCACCACTTCCACTTTGTCAACCAACTCAACCAACTCAACTGACTCAATCAACTCAAGGAACGACTCAAGGAGGAACGGAGGACAACAACCGTCCCGCCCCACTTCTACTTGGTCAACCAACTCAGCCTACACAAATCGATGAAGTAGCAACGGAGCTTACTCCTACCAGTACCATTAGTGGTGGTGTCAGCACCAACAAAAAGAGAGCTTACGGTTGCAAAGCAGAGAAGGACACACATTTGATGAGTGTGATTGCTGCAGCATTGAGAGAGGGACGAGAGGATCGAAAGCTTCATCTGCAGGCATTGGAATCCCATCGAGCGGCATTGGAACTCCAGCAACGCCGACAGGACAAGGCCGATGAAGAGAAGAAGGTGGCAGATTGAGAGAGGAAGTTGATGTTCCAGGTACTCGTTGGTCTTGCTAGTGATGTTGGTGCAAAGGACACTCCCAACGGGAAGCTCAAAAGAAAACTGGAACACCTTAGATTGTGTGCCGACGACAGCAGTGCCGACGGCAGCAGTGACGAAAGCGATGGCGATGAGGACAATCGTTAGATGAATCGAATCGATCAATTAGTAGGATCGATTAGTTAGTTAGTTAGTTAGTTAGTTAGTTAGTTAAAATAAAAGAATTGATTATTAGTTACCAAACTCAACAACACGTTACTAAACTCAACAACACTACCAATGTTGCTCCAAACAGAAACTTAGGCTACAAAGGCAGTAGAAAAACTCTATTGCAACACGTTGAAAGAGGGAAGCAAAACCACTAGAGGTGCCCTGGAGCAAAATTATTCGAACGTGTTGTCGACTGCTCTAAATACGACTAATCGATCAATCAATCTATCGATCAATCCAAAACCACTAGAGGTGCGTCGGAGCAAAAATATGAGTAATCAATCCGACGTGATACGACTTGACTTCTCTAAGTAAATTTATCTAATTTGCTATTTGCTACTGATCGATAATCGATCGAATCTGCTACTAATCGATCCGATCAAATACATCATCTGCGGTTTCTGTTGGTACCAATCCATAGGAGAAAAAGCCTTCAGTTTGACTCATGTACGTGTTGAGTATGGTGTTGATTCCAATTTTAGCTGTCTGGAAGTTGTAGAGACAAACAAGGAGCTTCAGAATAATCTTCCTGTCTCCTGTTTCTTCCAAGAGAATGCTGTCCTTCATCCGGGGGAAACCCCCTTAGATCTGTCGCATTCCCCATTCAGAAAGCTGTCGGACGCTGGTAGCAGCGCAATTCACTAAGAGATCTGCTGCATTGAAAGGATCATGTTGGGAACTCCGCATGAGGAATGGCTTTCTAGACAGTTTGAAAGCCGAATCAACAATAAGCTTTGCTAGATATTTATCATACATGAGCTCCATCTTTTCATAGAGGCCATAGTCGGCTTGAGTACTATCATGCCAACAACCTGGAGCATTCAAGATGCAGGCACGGATCCTGCCGTCCGGAGCAAAGATGAAAACACTGTTGACGTATGTCCCACAAGTCCAACCATTGTAGTATTGGTTTTGCTTCATCCAGTTACCAGACTGTTGGATATGGAGTTTGAGCCCATCGCAGGCACCCCACACTCTGTGAGGTCCTAACATAGGATACTTTGCAGCAATAGCATCGACGTATTGTTGAATCTCTTCTTCATTTGGCAAGCAAACTTTTGCAGCAGGATGGTGTTGTAATGCAGAAAGAAGGACCTTGCGACCAAATTTCAGCCATCTGTATTATTTTCCTTCTGAATCCGATTCGTTGAGAGTCTGATTCAAAGGCTTCTGACAAACAGCAACGCTGTATTAGTGTGTTAGTAGACGAACGATTGTACTCTACGCGTGACAATTGTGGTTGGATACTTTCGGCAACGGATAATCGGACTACAGGCGAGACTAGGGAAACGCCAGATCTCCTCTTGCTGTGACTTATTCAGATTGCAGCGAGACAGACCTTAGTATGTAGATTACAAGTAGTTGGTAGCAACTAGTGTGAATTTTGGGATATAAATCAGTTGAATGTTAAAAGTATGAGATAAAGTGAAATCTTGCCGAAATGCAAGATATCTCTTTTATTGAGATGAATACGTTGCAACTGCTGTTGCGTAGTGCTGAGATTACTCGCTGATTATTTCCGTACATGTATTAGTCGTTGACCATATATATTTGTATGCATGTATATGTATTGTGTGAGAATCACATGCCAACGGTTTTCTTCTCTTGTTCCGTTAGGAAGACTCCATGAAATGTTTATCATTAAGGTCAGGAATTGCTCCCGTAGCTCGTGTGATATTTTATAAAATCAGAGTTTGCTCACCAAAGAACAATGGCAATATCGTAAGACAGGGATTGCTCACCGTTTATGCGCGATGGGAATCGATGCGCCGTGGGAATCGATATGCCATGGGAATCGATTACTTAGATGAATACGGGACTCATTGATTCATGCGCATAGGAAATCTACCCTTTGGTAGCTTTGGTACTTCTGGTCACGAAAGGAATTTAATACTCCCCATGTCTCCTTGTGAAGGGTCATCACGCTCTACATGATGCTTCCATCATCCTGGAGAAGGTCGCCAGTATTACCACAGAAGTGGAAGATGGGCCTGAGCAGTGGATACACAACTGAGTGACTCCAATGCTTGGTGAGAATGTCTGCACAGTTATCCTTACCTGGGATGTGCATCATTAAAATGAAACCTCTCGCTATCATGCTCCGTACGTAGTGAAACGATAGAATGTTATGACGCTTATGCAACCTTGCGTAAGGAAAAGTCGACGTTTGGATCATCTTTTCGTTGTCACCCCAGGAGTATGAGATATCATGGACTCGTGTTCCGAGGTATCGGAATGAGTGGCGTAGATCGACAATCTGTTCGATGCAAGTTCTTCCTGCAACAAATTCAGCTCCAAAGGTGGCTGTTTCCGTAGTAGACTGCTTCTTCGAGAACCACATCATGGGAGTCTTGTTCACGAAATGGAGAATGCCGGTAACTGCCTTGCCACTGAGAATATCATGCATGAGGTTGGCATCATAGAAGTGTGTTAACACTACTGTCTTTCCAAGCGGTGCAGGAGCGTCGTCGGGTAGCTCTTCAGAATGCTCCCCATAGACGGTGTTGGACCAGTCGATGGTGTCGGGTTTAGTCAATATAAAATCGGGCGGTTCCACGCGGAATCTGATTTTAAAATGTCTAAACTTGGAGATATATCCATAGATACGTTTAGCACGTTCGAGATGCCCATCTCGTGGCTGAGCTCTGAAACTTGAGAGCGTCATCACGGCTGTTTGTACATCGAAACGGCCAATAGCGATGATCCATTGCAGTGAACCGATCATACTTTGGTATTTCTGTATACCGGTTTCTTCAAGGAAGGCTGAGGAGTCCAATTCAGGGTGATCGTTCTCCGCGATGGGTGATTGGAACCTAGTGCTAGGTTTGCATCCGAACATTTGTTCGTAAGATGCTTCCATCTTTTCGATGAACTTTATGGGATTCATGCACAGAACACCATGTTCGTCGCGCTCAAATCCACAGCCTAAGTGAAAGTTCATAGGTCCGGATCCCTTCAATTTGAAGTTATATGGTGACGATTGCAATATCTTCAAGAAGGAATTGGGATCTGCCATGCAGAGACATAGGTCATCGACATATGTGCATATAAGCTCATATACACGTTCACCATGCTTGTTCGTTCCGGGTTTGAGGAATATTTCCGGTTCTGCGCGGGATCTTTCGAAGCCGAGTTCGATGAGACAAGCCGCGAGTAAGTCTCCAAAGCACTTGCCTGAAGACCTGAGACCATATAGGGCTTTGTAAATGACCAACAGGTGACCCTCCAACGATCCGAATTCGGGACCTGCTTTGATGCATACTTTCTCGCAGGTGACTGCTTCTAAGTAGGCGTTACCTATGTCGGTGCCCCATGCTTCTAGATCGTTGAGTTCAAATAGGAATAGGCACATACGTAGGCCGCGAAGAGATACGACGCCTGCGTAAACACTGTGGATAGGTGCCTCAGTGAGATTACCGTTAGCAACGAGGCGAGCCTTGTGTCTTCCGTCGTGTTTGACAGCGTATATCATGTGTACCTTGATCTGTTGGAATCCCGGGGGGATGGAGCTTGTCTTGTACACGCCTTTATCAATGAATGTATTGTACTCATTGAGTTGTGCCATTTCCAGAGTGGTGGCATCTTCCCATTTGGTGTTCCCGTTGGCTTGATCAAATCGGAGGGCTTCTTCGTGGTTACGAGGCACTTTGAATCCATATTGATACTGCGGAGTGGTACGGAAAGAACGTAGTTTGGCTTGGTGCACGAGTCGATCAAGTTTCTTGGTTCGTCGGGCTAGGTTGGTGATTCTCCTGAGACGTTTCCAACCCAGGAGATCAAGCAAGTTGTTGTCTTTCCCATATTTTGCAACGGTGACCGGGTCATCAGCTGCAATATTGGCCAGAGGTTCATATGTGCGTTCCATATTCTCCCATTCAATCCAGAGGTTATACTTGGAACCTTTGTATTGAGGATGCTTGTTATCCAGTGGACCTTGGTGTCCTAGGATGCGGCGAAACGACCAGAGTTTGCCGTCTTCTTGTGTTGAATCACGATGTATGTAATTCATGACGTCATTGTATGCAATGATATCATCGAGTTCGTCATCGGAGTGTTTGCACTTGAACTTGATGAAGTCTTTATTGCGTTCAAGACTGTCTTCAACATCGACGATGGTAAGACGCTTCTGAGTGCCATCGGGATTGGTTACAAGGAAGGAACGTCCTTGTAGATCGGCAATCGGGATCGTAGGAATGGTAATAGGTTTACCATCATCGTCAAACTGTGCGTTACCTTCTTTGTTGGTAACAACTACCTGTGATGGGTCTACGGAAGGAGTAGCTGGGTTGGTGTGTGGAGTTGCGACGTCACTAACATCAAAGTATGCTAATTCCGGTGGGTCAAAATCATCTTCAGTAAGGAGAACGCCGTCGGATGTCTTGCTGAAGATGTGTGTCGTAGGAGGACCATCAAGACTCTCCCCATAGTTGTTAGGGAGTGGAGAAGGTGACCAGCTAGGGCTGTCATTGACCTTCTTATAAAGAAAGCTCGGTAACGAGGGGTGGGCGGGTGGTTGAAGAATTGGTTGAGTGCCAGATGCGTTGGGCGTGGTATCTGGTTGTTTGTTGGGTGCAGATGGAACGGTGGCATCGGCGGTGTCAGAATCAGCAGGTGAACCGTTAGGGGAAACTGAGCTGTTTGGTTTGGTAGACTCGTCAATGAGTTTATTCTGATTGGTATGCTCCCCATGTTTGAAAGCTGGAGCTTCTCCAGTGGCATATATACGGGGTAAGGAATCCTTTGCGTTACGCCATTTGATGAAACCATCATCAGTAAATAGGCCCGCGCGTTTGTTACGTGACTCAGGTGTAAGAGCAGATCGAACACCGGACCGGTCTAGTACCTTGTTGGTAACTGGATCCCAGATGCGAAAGCAGAGTCCATTGCCAACATGTTCGGCGATGCCGACGAAATGACCTAGGCGTTCGGTAGATTTGGTACCGAAAGGAGAGTCATTGGTCTTGAAATACACAGGTTCAAACCAGAAGAAACTGGTGTATGCGCTGATGTCGCCAAGTGTACCCGTGGCAATGAAGATCGGCTGTTTATCGGACAGCGTAGGGTCAGAGACAACATTGAGGAGACCCGCGACGTATGTCATGCACAGTAACCACATGTGTGGTGGTGTGCCGGTACGATCCATGACGCGATTGACAATGCGTTTGAACGTTTGGTATCGTCGTTCGAATTGATTCTGGTGTTGATGGTACGGTTCACTTTGCCAGAGTCCAATCCATAACATTTTTTAGGTAATCCATAACTTTCTTACTTGATTGATAGTTACCGTGGTCGCAAAGGAGGCGGATGGGTCTGCCCCATTTTCGAACAAAGTTCTGAAAGCAGGATAGGAAATCGCCGGTGGTACGCATTTCTTCAACGTGTATAATATGTGATTTGCGGCCAAAGAAGATCTGAGCAATCTTGGATCCACCATCAATTGCTGGGACATCTGAATAGACTGCATCGGACATAACATCGTCATTGAAGGGGCGAACGTTCATGGCCGGTTGAGGGGAATGAAACCGTTTGAAAATGTTACCATCAGGGCTAACCGCTAACGAACCGTATTGGGTTGAGTTTTCAAAAGTAGCTTTGATGCGATCGGTGGAAACCCAACAAAAGAAAGGTTTCAGGGATAAGTAGTCATGTTCGTTGGGGTATCTTTCGCGGGGCGTAGCTGCAATGCTTGTAGTGTCACTGGCTGTACAATCTGTCAGAAACGCAGTGACTGTTCCAGAGACTGCGGTTGGCGCGCAGCATGCGAGACGTTCTTGATGAGCGTAGTCGGTGGAAGTAAGCCAAAAGGAGCAATCGTTGTTCTTATGATCATCAATCGGAAGAAAGGGAGATCGGGTGGAATGGCTGGAATACGAGCTGAGGGATGTGACCGTGGAGGACCCGGGAGAAACAGAGATATCGAATCCTTCAAGGCAGCGTGGGTTCCCATATTCGTCGTAATCGGCATAAGGGAGTTGCTGTGGTTGGGGAGGATATTTCTGGAGAAATTGTTCATCCTTCGCACTGATCGTGGTATCGAGAACAGATGGGTCCCAATGTTTATCGGACGTCATGATAACATGTGGTAGCGTGTCAAATTCGACAGTCGTATACTTTCGCATCGCAAGGTATGGTAAACCGTGTCGTATGCTAAGAGGCAGTGCATAGCCATCGGAGGTGGTGATGACCTGTCCTCCACCTGCTTTGATGGACGTGTCGTCTACAGTGGAAAAATATGCTTCCATCTGGCCGGATGACAATATAGAAGGATGTCGTCCTGTATAGGCACATTCATTGAAAATGAGAATGACGGGGCCTCTGTTTGACATGGAATATGCTCCGCATGTAGCAATGGGAATATTTTGTACCTGATGATTGTTAATGCCGGTGACGTTAACATGTCGTGGTGGGATATCCTTGGAGATGAGACACGCATCATTACCGATGATGCAGCCATTTGCGCCGCGATCGACCATGGCAAAACCAGGGCTAGTAACCGTAGTTTTGTGTATACGGTATGTGTATGACGTTACGGGACCATCATTAGGAAAGGTGAGATCATCCTCGGGAGTATACCACTGGTGAAAATTGGCGGAATATGATGGTGTTCCGACAGGTATTTGTGTGTCACCGTCCTTTTTGTACTGAATGTCAGGGTTGTTTGAAAGGAATCGAGCTGGATGCGCGGGTGACACGGAAGACTTGAGAGGTCGCTGGTCCTTGGACGAAGAGGTCGTTGATTTGTATACATCTAGGGATGCATGGAAAACGCCTCTACGATCATTCTCTACAGCAGGATGTAGGTCTGCTGCGGAATTGGCATGCTCATCCTTGGTCGAAGTATCGTCTTCTCGAAAAGATACCGAGTGTTCATGTTGGTATGCCTTCCGGGTAATGGGTTTGACACTGTTGGGGTCAGGTTGGTCCGTGTTAAGTAAGTCGCGTCGCAATGAGGCAACCACGATTTTCTTGCCTTCCGGAGAAAAACTGAGCCAACTCTTCATGTCCTGACGTGACAAGGCCTTCCATATGTTTGTAGGCAACCTTGTGGTAGGGTCAGGGGTACGTCCAGCCTTAAACACAGCATAATCTTGATAGTCTCCTTCAAATTCGATGGGGAGAGCATAGTCATCATGGTTTTGGATCGAGTCAGAAGAAAAATCATGAACGTGTGCACGTACGGTCGACCGAGGAGCAGACATTGCAGACTGGGAATCAAGTCAAGTTGCTTCGAGTAAAAGCGTGATTTTAAGATCGTGGATAGCAGCGGCTTCGGCAACTGCATCCGTTACGGTGCTATTCGTCCCACCTGGATCCTTGACTTTGGCAAACTGTTCGCTTAGCTGGGAGCTGGAATAGCATGCCTGACACAATGCTGATTTAACAGTATGGTACTCAAGGGGCTTGTTGGGAGGACAGAGCTTGTTGAGGTGATTCAATTCATCAAACCAATGTGTGATGAATTTCACTTTGGATTCCTTCCAATTGTTGAGGTTCAACTTGAGCAACGCTTGTAGCTGAGTCGAGTTGTCGTATACCTTTGCTTTTGATTGGCTATGAAGGTTTACGAAGTCGAAGTATGCCTTGCGTCCATCACGAGTGGTAGAATGACTGTGTACACATGATGCAGAAAGGTCACTCTTGAAGACTTCCAACATTAGTACCCAGAAGAAGGCACATTGTTTGACGTAGAGATCACGGGTGTAACCCACAAGCGTGGCTGGAGGCCAAGTTTCATCGAGGAATGTCTCTGTATCGATGTCGTATGCCTCGAGTTTAGCTTTGAAACCGACGAGCCAGTGTTCGAATCTCAAGTCATTCGTGAGGGGTGTAAAGGACTTTTCATCTCGTGCTTTTCGGCACCATGATTCGTACTTTACCTGCTGAGGGGACTTTTTGTTACTTCCCGCCGGAGGAGGTGGTGGGTTCAGTGCAGATTCGTTACGTAAGCGTTGGGCACGCTCTTCGCGGAATGCCTGGAATTCTCTGTATGTATATGACTTTACATCTTTCCAGTCCTTCTCGTCTTCTTCTAGGTCGACACCTTCTTCTTGTAGGTCGATAGCGAAATCCGCAAGTGCTTCTATGCTCCTTTGGATGGATCGAGGGATATGTGTTGCCAATCCTTGCTCCGTATAGGTAAGTTCGCGTGCAAAATCCGGTTCGATAAGTGCGTCGAGGAACGACTTCCACTCGCATAATCCGCCTTCTTTGAGAGCTAGGCACAACTTGCTAGTAATCTCACTTGTTACGTTGAGTAAGGATATGAGTATCTTTCTCATATCAGCATCGAAGCTGGGAAAGCGTTCGATAGTGGTGACTTCGGCGTCATTCTTCTCTTCGCCTCCGAGTGCATTGCCGGGCATCAACGGTATGTTCGGCATCTGTGGTGGTTCGGAGCCTTGGAAAGAATTGCGTGGTGACTGAGAATGGGAACTGCTTCGTGTACGATGTGCGATGTGCATATGCCAGCGTAGGGATTGTGTTTAATTCCGTTCCTGTTCCTTCTTGTGTGCAAGCCTTCTTAGAGCTTGCGACTGTTAATCTATTATTTTCCTTCTGAATCCGATTCGTTGAGAGTCTGATTCAAAGGCTTCTGACGAACAGCAACGCTGTGTTAGTGTGTTAGTAGACGAACGATTGTACTCTACGCGTGACAATTGTGGTTGGATACTTTCGGCAACGGATAATCGGACTACAGGCGAGACTAGGGAAACGCCAGATCTCCTCTTGCTGTGACTTATTCAGATTGCAGCGAGACAGACCTTAGTATGTAGATTACAAGTAGTTGGTAGCAACTAGTGTGAATTTTGGGATATAAATCAGTTGAATGTTAAAAGTATGAGATAAAGTGAAATCTTGCCGAAATGCAAGATATCTCTTTTATTGAGATGAATACGTTGCAACTGCTGTTGCGTAGTGCTGAGATTACTCGCTGATTATTTCCGTACATGTATTAGTCGTTGACCATATATATTTGTATGCATGTATATGTATTGTGTGAGAATCACATGCCAACGGTTTTCTTCTCTTGTTCCGTTAGGAGGACTCCATGAAATGTTTATCATTAAGGTCAGGAATTGCTCCCGTAGCTCGTGTGATATTTTATGAAATCAGAGTTTGCTCACCAAAGAACAATGGCAATATCGTAAGACAGGGATTGCTCACCGTTGATGCGCGATGGGAATCGATGCGCCGTGGGAATCGATATGCCATGGGAATCGATTACTTAGATGAATACGGGACTCATTGATTCATGCGCATAGGAAATCTACCCTTTGGTAGCTTTGGTACTTCTGGTCACGAAAGGAATTTAATAATCTGTACATAGGAGAAGCTGTTAATCCAAATGCTAGAGCAACTGCTCTTGCTGCTGATCCTCTGGCTCGGAACCAGAATAAGACAAGACCAAGGCAGCCAGTCGCATCGAATTGGTTTGTTGTGGAACGGATCTTCTTCTGTCTAATAACTCCAGTGTTCTTATCGACAGTGTACGAATTGTAGAGTGGCTCAAATAGATCTAAGAGCTCCCTGAATACTACATGATCGACGCCACAACAGTTTAGAAGGGCTTGATCGTTGCCAGATTGGTACAGATAAATAAAAGGAGATTGAATGTATCTCTTGATTGCAATTCTAGGAGTTCTACGATCCCTTCTTCTCTTATCTTCCTCGCCAAGCAGTGGATTGTTGTAATTGGGGGTTAAGTAGTTATCCTCATAGTATTGTTCTAGTAACTCCAGGGCCATGGTGATTGTCGATTATAAAAGAGTGTTTCGTGAAAGAAAGAGTGTTTCGCGAAAGAGTGTTTTGCGAAAGAGTGTTTTGCGAAAGAGTGCTTGCTGGAGAGCAATGTGAGTGAGTTAGCGAGGATAGCTACTACTAGTAATTTTACCAGCAAAGCCAATCGATACGGTACATAGAAAATTCTGAAAATTTCAACTGCCGGCCATCCTTGAATACTTAACAGGCTTGCTTGCCAAAATAGGCCGGTAGGTAGCGCGGGCAGTGATTAAACAGACAGTTACTGTTTCTTCTTTAGGGATTCCGAATTCCAAATTTGGCAGTTAATAAAAGTATTCGTCCGTTGGGTGTGATAAAAAAGTATTCATTCTATATACTTTTTATTAACTTTCGATTCTATTCACTTTCATCTGGTGGGAATCACTCAATGTGAGTGAGTCGTTGTCGCGTCGAACACTTTTTTCACAATTGTTGCCTTGCAACTATTCTATCGTAGTACTTGAGGTAGGTCCTTCTCCTGTACATACATGAAGGTACATAGTACGAGTACGGTATAAGTACGTACTTGTATGCAATCAATGAATTCTTCACACGCGACGAATGGGAATGTTGGACTTGTCAACCGTAATTACGGTACTACCGGTAGTAGAGAATGATATAGATAAAAGTGAAAAAATAGTATTACACTGTGTTCACACTACGTACTACGGTACTAATGCTCTGTTCCAGTATTATGATTACTTGGAAAAGATACAAGAAGATCCCTGCTAAGATACAACCATGGGAGCATGCATGCGGTACCGTACAATTGCATCATAGTATCTTACTTTTTAAAATAAATACAGAACCTACTAGTACCGTATCTAGTACCTGCCGTACTACGAATAATACAAGTATGGGAGGACGATGTAAGTACAGCCAAGAGTTGCAAAACTAGTACTTCTAATAAGAATGACATGGAGCTAGTTGTGAGATGAAAACTCCCCCGAGATATCTACTTCCACTACCTACAGCATTGTTGTTGTTTTGTTTGCATGAAATCGATTCGTGAACGTTCCTCTACTAAATCGCAGGGTTCACGGACGCATCCTCCCGTCACGGAATTTCATTCGGCCCGTCCATGGATCCATCCATTCATTCATCGGCTCATCAATCAGTTGCCCATCCATTGCAGGGCCGCGGCCAGCTGTTCGTCCATGTCGTAAATATTCGTATAGGGATTGCGATTGCGATTGCGATTGCGATTGCGATTGTGATTGCCATTGCCAGCGGCACCGTCCCACTCGTCGTCGTCGTCGTCCCCGTCCGCCGCTTCCTCCCAGCAGTGGTGGGTCCCGTAGTAGGGCGGAAAGAGCTCGGTGCCGCACTCGTAGCAAAAGTGCGTCGCGCACGACGGACACTTCATGTGGAAGCAGCCCTCGGACCGTTCCACGCCCGTCTGGCAGTTCGGGCACCGCTGGCCGTGGTCCAGCACGTACTGGAGGGCCGCTCCGTCGTGCTCGCAGAACTGGCTGTACGATACGATCCACGGATACCGGGCCCGGACGGTGGACCGGATGTCCTCCGAGGCGGCCGCGTACCGGCGGCAGAACCGAAGGATGGGTTTGGGGTTGCAGAGTTGTGCGTGGGTGGAAATCGTGTGTTTCTGTTTCTTCTGTTTCTCTTGCTCTTTCTGTTTTTGCGTTTGCGTTTGTGTTTGAGTTTGTCGTGCCTTTGTTGCTGGTTGTTTCCTGCAACAGGACGTCGTCGTCGTCGTAGACCCGGGTCAGGCACAGCTCGCACCACGTCTTCTTGCAGCTGTCGCAATACACCAGGTAGTGCAGATCCTGCAGCGATTTTTTCGATACCGCCGATGCCGATGTTTGTGCTTGGTGCTGTAGTAGTAGGGTGGTTCCGCTCTCGGCATCGATGGACACGACGCTCTTCCGCCGGCGCATGGATCCCAGAGCTCCGCACGTCCGGGTGAGCGGACACCGATCCAGGGACCAGGCGGGCGGGTGTTTCAGGTCCTTGTACCACTCCCGGGCGGTGGCAATGTCGGCGTCGCTCAGGAATTGCTTGCAAAAGGTCATGGGCAGCTCCCGCTGGCACGAATCGAGGGGGCACAAAAAGGGATTGGTGCGGTGCTCCTTCAGGTCCTGGACCTTGATTCGAAGGTACAGGTCGAAGCAGTTGCGACAACAGTAGTGCTGGCAGTAGGGAAGGACCACTCCGTCGCTGTACAAGACGGATTCCTCGAGGCAAATGGGACACTTGGTCGTGTACAGGTCCTTCCAGTTTTGGAGCAGGGCGTGCCGGCCAAAGTCGAGGGTGTTGTCGATGCGAGCGACGACGGCGGCGGCGGTCGTTGGTTTGGAACGTTTCTTTATCGCTTTGGGTTTCGGTTTGGTACTTCCGGTGCCGCTTTGCTTGGAACCGGGAATCTTACTCGCTGCCTTCTGTGGATTGGTAGTAGTCTTTTTCGTTGCAGCTGCTTTTTCTTCCAGCAACAAGGCCTCCTTCTGGGGGTGCAACAAGGATCCAGTGGTTGGGTAGTAGAGCTGATCCATTTTGGGGGGTAGGATGACAAGGCAGATAGTCCGGGTGATCGTCGTCGGCGTATGTTTTCCAACTGTTCGAGGCATTCGTTGTTCCCGGAGCATGGTTGGTGTCCTCCTCCTCCTCGTCGTCGTCGGCGGCGGCGGTGTGGTTTCCGTAATAAAACGATATGGCGTTGTGTTCTAGAAACTGACACACCGAGAAACCATTACCCTCGTCTCGCAGAATCGCGTGGCACTTTTTGGCCAGCGACGAACGGTATGGTTCCTTGTCCGAAACCGGCCACTCGGTTGGATAGTATTTCCAGGTGAGTCTGAGATTGGAAGGTGCCTCGATTTCCGGGTCCGACCCGTAGTCGTAGTCGTAGTCATTGTCGTAGTCATTGTCATACTTGTCGTCGTCTTCGTTGTCGTCGATCGGCATTCTTTCTTCGTCGCTTTTTCGTGTAAAGTAATGCAAATCCAATTGTAAGACGGGAGGCTTGTCGATCGTAAAGTAACGATAGGATCCATCGCTTCGGACAAGCCGAGCAAAAGCGATTTTTGATGTGGAAAGTGTCATGTATACGGTGCCACAAAATCCCGTGGGGAAGGAAGAAACCTTCAATGTTACGGCTCGATCATCGTTGTTGTCATGGTTGTGTTGCTGCTGCTGCTTTTGCTGCTTCTGCTGCTGCTGCTGCTGCTGCTGTTGTTGGCTTTCGTCCTGGGCATCGCCGTCGAAATCGTTTTCGTCGTCTCCATGGTCATAGATTGCACACAGCGTCTCCCAGTCAATGCTCGTGGGTGTCATCGTGTGCCAGTGCCGAGCTTCCGCGGTTGTTGTGGTTCGGTTCCATCGTGATTGTGAACATCGTTCTGTGCGGCACTAGTACAGCTCGTGTTCACGTCGTGAGGTTTCGAAACTTTTCCCATTCGTCCGCATGCATCACACATCGTGTGATCGACGTCCATCCTCCAAAAAATCATCATCACGGTTGCACGACATCCCACACGAACTGTCGTACCGTACGGTATGCCTACAATTGAAGGTAACGTAGTAATACGATGTGTGGGTATGTATGTATGTGTTGAAATTGAATCAAAACTAAGATTGTGAGCAAGTTCTGTAAACTACCGTACGAGTACTCCAAGGTAGTGTTGAGCTTGTCTTTAATTTGCTAAGCCTTGGATTGGTGTTGAACTGAATCCAACATTCTTTGCACATAGAGGAATTAAGATATGTATTTCATCCAGACTTCAATATTGAAGGCCGGCTGGTGTGGCATGCATTCTTTGTTGCTGACATCACCAGATTTCAGATTTTTATGAATCGTGGGAATTCAGCCGCACGGGGCCAAATACCACACTCTTTTTCTTCTTGAAAAAACTTCAATTGGTTGCACAGAATTTTTCATGCTCGTGCGCAACCAGTATGTGATAGTTAGTAAATTTTTAATTCGCGTGATACGATTTGAGGTTCCCAATGTTCATGCGTTGAACCACCACATGCTGGTCTAAGAGGGAGGAAACAGTCTCATTTGTATGAATTTGCTGGATAGTATACGGGTCTTTACATTTGCTTCTTGTTTCAAAAGTTCCAGGAATTTGCTTTTCGTTTTTCATCATAATTTGGTCTCCAACACGATAATCATGCAGCTAGTAACGGTGACTATTTTCTTTCATAGCATTCTTGTCAATTTGGGCTTGTCTTTTGTTTCTGACCATGGCCAAGTCCGTAATCACCGGAATTGGAAGGAACATATCACAATGGAATACAAGAGAGCCTGGCGTCATTCTGAAATTTTTGTGGATGGTTGACCTAACAGCAAACTGAGCCGAAGCAAAGGCACTATCAACAATGCCGGTTGCTTCCTGGGGTCTGTGGCGGATTGGTGTTGAGCTTGGTTCTCATTGCCGACTTGATGGTATCGTGTACTCTTTCAAGGACAGCATTGTTTGCTTGTGGAATGCAGATGGAGCAGACCTTGGCTTTGATTGCAAGATTGGCAAGATGGAGTTGGAAGCCGTTGCTCATTAAGTTGGTTCCTTGATCAATGATGCAATTCACTAGTTTTGGGTATCTACTAGAGAGCCAGCCATTGTTGAGGGCATGGATTGCCATGAGGCCAGTTGGATTGACTTGTGGGGCTCGGATTATCTCCAAGAGGTTGGGGCACATGTCCATGATGGTGAATCCACTGAATGCAATTGTTACGTGGCCGGGGATCGTGATCTTCCAAGTGCCGATTCCATCAATTGTAATTGTGTTCCAGGGAACATACTGGTGTTCTTTGGTTGCAAGTTGGCCGTGGCTTTGGTGGCTGTTCTTGTACCTTTGGCAGACATCACAAGATTTGCAGAAGGCATTGATTTGGTGGCCTTTCAAGTTTGGAACATATACAAATTGGTTGATGGTACAATACAATCCTTCAGCACCGGTGTGGCCAAGCACATGGTGGTAATATTTGATTGTGGCTTGGACTCGGTTTGGTGGGAGTACTATTTTCTTTCAGCTGTTGGATTTGACAATTCTCAAGTAAGTACCATTGAAATTCTTGGTGGTGTATTGTGGATTGGTTGAGATATCTGCATTGGCAGCTTGGTTGGTGGCCAGTTGAGTGAAGGCTAACGGATACATGGGGATGTCTTCAGGGTAATTGATAAACAAATCGGAAAGAGAGAAGGTGTCTGTTGGATCTGGGCCGGTTGGATTGGTTGCAAATTCCAAATCCAAAGTTGGAGTTTGAGATTCCTTTTTTCCTCTGGAGATTGCTGAATAGGGAGCCTTGAGCCTTGGATGTATTTAAATGCAGGAGAAAATTCTTCAAGAAGAATTTGCCAAGTCATAATCCGGTGACTCAGTGAGGTTTTGGAAAGTCAAGTACATGTGGTCAGATCGGACAGCAATTTCTGCACCCCAAAGGATTGGTCTGAATTCTTTGAAAGCTTCAACAATACAAAGCATCTCTTTATTGATCATTGGGTAGTTCCATTGAGCGGTGTTGAGTTTTCTGGAGAAGCAGAGGATGATTTGTTCTTCTTGGATTACTACAGCACCAAGTTGGTAATTGGAAACATCAGTATAGATGTGGAAGGGCTTGTTTGGATTGGGGAAGGCAAACAGGATGTCTCTGGCAATAAGAGCCTTGGCATTGTTGAAGGCATCCATGAGCTCTGGCGTTTGTTGGAGTCTTTTCTTGGATTGGCCAGAGAGGGCGTTGAGTGACGATAGGGCTTCAGCTCTTTTTGGATAGAAGCTCCGATAGAAGTTGATCATCCCAACAAAGGATTGGAGTTGGGTGATTGTTGAGGGAAAAGCCAGTTTCAAGATGGGATCTATCTTGTTTGGATTGGGTCTGATTCCATCTCTGGAAATGATGTGACCAAGCCATGGCGCTTGTGATTGGAACCAATGGCACTTGGAGGGCTTGACTGCAAAGTTGTGGGCTTTGAGCAAGGAGAGAACAGACAAGATAGATTTAAAGTGAGATTCAAGCATGTCAGAGAAGATTCTAATATCATTGATGTATACTTCAATGTCTTTCAAGTGGAGGAGCATCTGTTCCATGCAGCCCTGGGCCCAGCTTGGAGAGTTGAGGAAGCCCATGGGAAGTTGCAGGAGGCGAAATTTTCTGAATGCTGTAACAAGGATACAGAGTCAAGTGGAGGCTTCATCAAGCTTGAAGGTGTGGAATTTCATGCTGACATCAATAAGGGTGACATATTTGAACCCTCTTCTTCTTTGGAAGATTTCTTGGATCTTTGGAAGTGGATAGTGGAGCTTTTTGGTAACCTTGTTGAGCTCCCAAAAGTCACTGATGAGTCTACAAGAACCATCAGGTTTGGGGACTACAATTATTGGCATTCCCCATTCAGTCGCATAGCATCTTTCAAGAATGCCAAGTTTGACTTGTCAATTGATTTGCTTCTTTGCGGCTTCCTGTTTGTGGAATGGAATTGAATATGGTTGTTTGATGTGGTATGGCTTTGTGTCTTGCAGGAGATCGATGTGTTACTCTTTATTAGGGAAAATGCCTAATTCCTTGTCATTCAGGCCTTCAAAAAGTTCTTAATTTTCAAGGAGAATCTTCAGCAAGCAAGATTTCTCATGGTCCAAGAGGTGTTCTTGTTTAGACACTAGCTTGTACAGGTCGGTCTTTTCATACTTGGAGGTGCCATCCGCATATGCTTGTTGAGCAGATTGGTTGGACTAGCTTTCAGCAACAGAGTGTAGCTCTGCTGACATGACCTTACGAAGCATGGGCTTGTTATCGAAGTAGTTCCTTGGATGGAATGTGCATGGTCTTGTCATACATTCTATGGTGCAAGCTTCAAAGTCCATCTTCATTCCAAGGTCTCTCATGGTCCTTCTGCCAATGAGGAGATGATAGTTGATGTTTTGGGTGACGACAAAACACTTGATCTGCAGTACTCTTATGGAGTAGGATAGCTCTGGAAACATGATATTCTCCAGGATCACATAGTGATTACTAGTGCTGGTTCTACCATTGGTTGTTTGCATTTGGATTGGTTGAGTGAGTAAGTGCTTCTTGGCTTCAGCAGGGATGGCAGATTCAACAATGAGGTTGTCCATGGATCCAGAATCAAATAGGGTCTTCAGATAGTATTTTCTGGATGTGTCATTGATGGAGTTGCAGACACTGACTGTGGTTGGAGCAAGATCAATGTGCTTGTCAGTGTTGCATGTGTCGTTGCTAGGAGCTACATTCCCATTGTTGTTGAGGCTAACCAAGGTTTGTTTTTCAGGAAATCGTTGGATGTCTGCATTGTAATACTCAGGGTTGATGTCAATGTTGCCGTGGAAGATGTCTACCCAAGGTTCTGCTGGAGGTGGTGTCTCTTCTGGTTTGTTGATGAAGACACACATGTGTTGTTCTGGCTCATGTGAGTTGTTGCCATAGGATGAGTTGCTTGATCAATTGATATTGTTGCTGTTGGAACTGTGATCATTTATGTGTGCATCATCGCTGTTGTTGTTATTTCTGTACAATTGGTTTGGATTGTTGGCATTGAGGTAGCACTGTCCCCAAGTGTGGTTTGCACCAGGGTGAATAGGACAAGATGAGGTATCGGCTACTCTTGTGGAGGGGTTGTTGTTGCCTTGGCTATTGTTGGAGCCTTGCTGTCGGTTTTTACTGTTGCTGTTGTTGTTTGATCAGTTGTTGTTCTGATTGATGCGGCGATTTCCATTTCGATTGTTTCCATTTCAATTATTTTGATTGTTGTTGCCATTGTTGTTGCTGTTATTCCTGTTTTGGGAGGAATTATCTTGGTTGTTTTTCTTACTTTTCTTGTTTTCTTTGTTTTGGTATCTCTTCATCCTTGTCACAATTTGTGTAAGGGTGTCCTTGTAGGGAGAGTGGTGTTCTTTGTAGGAGTCCTTCCATTCAATTGGCATGGATTCAAAAATCAAACTCTTGAAGTCTTCATCGTTGATAGCTGCATTTGCAGGTGGATGTCCTGGAAGCAGCCGTAGGATAACATGGTTGTGGAAGGTGACCATGGAGACAAACTGGTGTACAGTCATGTTGATGGTGCTCTTGATATTGTTAAGAAACCTTTTGTGGCATAAATATGTGTTGGTGTTATTGTTGAATTTATAAGTGATAAAGGCATGGATTGTGGTTGGAAAGTTCTCAACGGTTGAGTTTGGTACGTTGGATGACACATGCTCATTCCACCAGTTCTGATTGGCAAAATCTCTGAGGAGATCAGCAAATTTTTGATATTGCTTTGGTCCTGTTGTTAAGGAAAGGGTTTTCTTTGCATATGAGAATTCATTAATAGTGAAAAGTACTTGGAAAAGCGATGCTCTGGCAGTAATGAGAGGTACTTTAGCCTTGACAGTCTCGGAGACTCCATTGGTGGTACTTGTGTGCTTGAACTCTATCTTTTCAAGGGACTCTTGGTCAAACTCAAACTTGAAAGGGATAACAGAGTAGCTTGTCATTGCTGGACAATCTATAGGAGCAGTTGGCTGCTTGTTAGTAGTTACTCAAGGGAAGGATAGTAGGTCGAAGCAGTTATTCAACTGTTTAAACAGTGTCATATGCCTCTAATTGAAGGTAATGTAGTAATACAATGTGTGGGTAGTATGTATGTATGTGTTGAAATTGAATTAAAACTAAGATTGTGAGCAAGTTCTGTAAACTACTCTGAGGGAGTGTTGAGCTTGTCTTTAATTTGCTAAGCCTTGGATTGGTGTTGAACTGAATCCAACATTCTTTGCACACAGAGGAATTAAGATGTGTATTTCATTTCAATATTGAAGGCTGGCTGGTGTGACATTTGTTGCTGACATCAGATTTCAGATTTTTATGAATCGTGGGAATTCAGTTGTACAGGGCTGAATACCACACAAACCCGGTGCGTGACTCAGTTGAGTGGCATTTTATCCAGTCTTGCAAACATGACCATCTGCATCATGCATCAACATCTTCTGTGTTAGACCTAGGTAAGACCTATGGTATGCCTCCTACCATAGTAGGATGAAGTATGACCCACAACTACAACTCTTCTTCAACCCTCTGTTGACCCTTTTTGATGAGAATCACCAACAAAATCATCCACTCTCAAATGTCTTAAGATTGGGAAGTTGTAATGCTCGCTAGGCACCTTGCATGAAGAGGAGCTAGTAAGAAGAAACAATCACTAGTACTTCTGGAAGTACTAAGAGATTTCTTTTTGATTTTCAATATTTCCTGAACAGGATAATACCTGATGATTGAGACTGAGAATCATGCACAGTGTTCTATATTATTCATATTTCATGGGAATGTTTTTTATTTTCCTTCAATGTATGTTTGTAGAGGAGTTTTGATTGTTAAGCAGGCCGGCGCGGCATTTTGTTCTTGACATGTCCATGATGACTTTGTGAGGGCTTACCCAGGCTGTGACCTGACTTAGCAACTTTGCAAACAACATATGTGGTGAGAAATCAAGAACTTGATAGTTTGCTTCTTTGCACACCAGACCCATGGCCCAGACCCTTCTGGGACGGTATTCCTCTTTATGTATGTACTATGTACATTTTTCTACAGAAAATTCACTTGGGCTGTGACCAGAGTCCATTTTGCTTATTTGGGACCACACACCAGGAGTGAGTTCCTTGCCTTGTCATCGTGGATATGGCACATAACCATACATATGCACCGTGCAGCACAGTTTTGTTCCATCTTCATTCTGTGGCATGTACCGTACACCAGCAGTGCCCAAGATTTTGTGAGATGCTGTGTCCCTTCTTTTCATTTAAAAAAAAAATGAAAACGTCTATCACCAAGGAGTGTATTTGGCAAGAAATGCGCAAGGCCTAGGACAAAACATTGCTGTAATGTGTCGTAGTAACCAATCCATTTTCGCATCTCACAGTCATGCCAAGTCCCCAGAAGCTTCTTTCAATTAATATATTAGTGACTTGCGTTGATTGATATATTTTTTAGGAATCAAACCACACATTTCTGAATCGCCCACACTTGTTCATTGCTAGAGGTACTAGAGCTCCAATAAGGATAACGAAGCATACTTGAATATAGATGAATTTAAAATTTCAACAAAGAATACTTCATTATTTGTTTCTTTTCTCTTTCTTGTTGAATACAGCATGATGGTTAGTCTTGAGAACCACCAGAAGCTGTCAATACAAGGCAAGATGAAATAATCTTGGAACCTTTTGCATCATTGGAGTGTGACTGGTGTTACCTTACTATTTTTCATCTCATTGTAGTTGGTGGTGATACTTTTCATCTGATTGAGATATTGAGACAAGAAATTGTGAACAAGAAATCATTGTAATCTCACTGCTGAGGTAAACATTTTACTGTGGATTGCCAGAATTTTGCAGCAGCACGCATGATAATGTATCTAAAAAGGGGGACTCATTCATAACACAAAAAATTGAAAATAAATCTACAACAAGACAAGAAGTACTACACATAGAGAAATTAATGTAAAACAATTGAATGCCGATTCTATCAGAATATTTTGCAGACAGGTGAGATATGTCAAAGCAAGATGATGGACTATTGTCCGATTGTTTGTTTTGCAAAAAGATGAGAAATACTGTAATGAAATCAATGCAAGAGAATTATTTTTTTCTGTTATAATTTTTCGAATTTTTGCAGAGAAGTGGTGGGCAGAAATTAATGCAAGACAGTCAATCATTTACAGACAGATGAGTCATGCAGAAATAAGTTTTTTCTTCTAATAATTGCATGATTTTGTGAACAGACAAGAGAAAGATATCAATGCACAACAATAGAGGAGGTGTTTTGGACATTTTAGATATTCTGCACAGCGCAAACCAGATAACCACAAATTAAAGAATAAATGCAAAATAATTGATATTGTTTCTACAATTTATGATAGAAAGTGTTTTTGGCTGATAATGAATGCAAAATGACCGGGGTTCTTCTCATGTTAATTTTGCAGAATGCAAATGGGAAAGAAAGGGCTTACTAATGCAACAAACTGAATTTTATTGTCCTAGTAACCTGCATCAATGTTGTGTACTATTATACATGTGCACTTATTGGTGGCCAATGCAAGAAAATGCCGAGAAAAAACAAAAATCAACAATCTAAAGTGATTGAATCTTTTTCTATCCAAAACTTTGTTGAAGCTCAAGAAGGGGTTGTGTGCACACGTTAATTTTTTAAATAAACATTAACAAGACATGACACAAGAGATACAAAGACTGTCCTGCTTTGACAAATTGAAAAGGAACCACTTACTTGTGATTTCTATCTGTCTAGGCTCTTAGTTAAAATTCACAAAATACCAGCTATTGTTGCCTGCAAAAAAGTGCAACAGAATAGTTTTTTCAGCAAGATTGCATAACATTCTAATTTTAGTTACAGGAGTAGGAAGTATTTGCAAGTAGGAAGTATTTGCCAGAGGTTGATAACACCAAGAATTATAAAGTGCATTCAGAAAAACTTCCAAAGTTTGTGTAAGTCTCATTTTGACCTTCAACCCAAAAGCTAGTAACCACAAGAGAATGAACCATGAAATTCTCTTAACGCTTTTGCATTTCTGCATTTCTCTAAAAATCATCCTGAAAAGCTAGATACGCGTCTCTTCAGCAGACTATTCAATACTTCTATGTTAAAAAAACATTTTCACATTGTAGTAAGAGGTACAAAACAGAAGAAAACAATGAAGCGAACTGTGTCGCGCAGCCAAGAATAAGACATTCTACACACAAAATTACAGATCTTTACCAATACCTAGACACAACTGCCCAAAACCTAAAAACGTATGGAAGAGTGTTTGTTACTACTAGTTTGTCATATTTATCTAAAATGGCTCAAGTTGAGGAGGTCTGAAGCAAAGACCTGTTGTAATCCATTTGAAAAAATTCGGGATGCAACAACAAGAACAAGTGCAAGCAACTTGTTCATTGCAAACGGAAGCAACTGAAGGCACATCAGAGCACCTTCGAAAACCATCTAATTACCTGCAGGCCCAAATTTATCCATAAACCCTCTTCCCACCTGAATTGTTAGAGTTGTGATCACATTGGAGTGAAAAAATGTGTCATCATCTATTAGTAACACGAGTACTAGGAAACCAATTTTACTACTCCGTATCCAACAACATTTTTGACTACAACTTAAGTCAACCATTCTAAATTATTTATGCAGCGTCAGACGGAAGCGACATCTCAGATAGCAAAATTGAGCATCAATATGCTGTCTATGCATGAACAATTATTGGGATTACAACAATAGGTTGAGAGGCAAAACCAATATTTCTACTAGATTACAAAGTATTCAACTATTTATCGAACTTTGGGTGTGCATGGCATTCACAATACAACGGGTAGATAAACATTCTTATTTGTGGTGTTCGAAACTTTGGTTGAGGGTACGTGCTGGTAAAACAGTAGTTGTTGTGATTCACAATCAGCGAAAAACAAACAAACAAAAGCTTTTTCGTTTAGGCCACAGCGAAGAGGTGTTTTTGCCCGACATCTAGCACTTCACTGGAAAAGAGAGCTCCGAGAACGCATCCCCAGAAGATGACGAACGGGGCTTGAAAGTTGTAAATGGTGGCTAACCCTCCCGCCAAAATGAAGACCATGGTATCTGCGTGGGTGTGCACCGACTTTGGATACAAGGTCACGCACCCGGAAACAATCAGCCCAACCGCGGAGGCATTCAGTCCCTTCAGGACGGCCTTAAACCACGCCAGGTGGCGGAATCGGGACCAGAACGGAAGCATGGCAAAAATCAGAATGACACCGGGTCCAAACAGACCGACGGCGGCCGTGACCGATCCGGGAAATCCGGCGGTGACGGCTCCCAGAAAGGCGGCAAAGTTGAACATGGGTCCGGGCATCGATTGAGCGATTCCCAGGCCCTGGAAGAATTGTTCGTTTGTGATCCACCCCCGCGGGACGAGCTCACTCTGCAACATGGGAAGCACGACGATTCCCCCACCAAAAATGAGACTTCCGATGCGGAAATACAGCTCGAAAATGTCGATAAAGAGGTTCGAGTTGTACATGTTGACGACGAGAACGGATCCAACCAACAATCCGAGCCAGAGAAAGAAATAGACGAAGCCCTGAAAGATGCTAAGGCCAATCTTTTCGACCAAGATGCGGTCTTTTTCGGACGGCGCCGTGCTTTCACCGGCGGATCGGTAGTAGTTACCGATGGATCGATCCGGTCCCATCGAGTAGTCCAAGAGGCACAGGATGGCTCCCGAAACCAACAACATTGGGTACACGATTTGACTGCTATTGGATGGAATGTGCTCGTCACCGGAGATCATGACAGCAACTGCACAGGCAACCTGTTGTTCGCGTCCACAAAGAAAAAGAAACAATAGTCAGCGAATCGTATACATCGTACTAGTAGACAGAGCAATCGATCGCGGACAAATCCGACTACAGCTATTCGGTCGATGCAAAAATCACTCATTTGTTTCGTACGTACCATCCCGATGCCAGCCCCGAACTTGTCGAGCTTTTGCACAAACTTGAAGGAAGCCTTGAAGATCAAACTCATGGCCGCGGGACCAATTCCCAACAGCCAGATCGGGGGACTGGAAGGATCGACAAAGCTGTAGAGGAACATACCCGAGAGGGTGAGGACCGTAAATCCCGGCAGGCACCAAAAGATTAGGGCGATCACCCCGGAAATCGCTCCGCCGTGGGTCGAAGCCGTCGAAATCACGAGCTGGGTAGAACTGGGACCCGGGAGTCCCTGGCCTGTAGCGCAGCGCAAATCGAAATAGCAAACAACAACGAGTAGGGAGAAAAGTGAGAACCAAAGCCATGCAGCGCAATGGAATCGAACCCTCAGACGGCCAACCAACCACCATCCGACGAGTTGCCACACACAGAGCCTCCGAAAACAACGCAACGCACAGAACGTGAACGAACGTACCGAGTGCAAACAATTCGGTGAAGACATCTTCTTCGATGAAGTTGTTGACGCTGACCAGGTGGTCGCGAAGAATCGCAACGTGTGCGGTTGGCCCACCAAAGGCAACGAATCCCAGGTACCAAAAGAGCGAGAGGGTTTCTTTGATGCGCGTCACGAGCGGCTGGGTTGCCGTTGCCGTTCTGGTGGCTCCCTCCTGTTTCGCGGTGGTGGCACCATATCCCGCTTCGGACGATACAAGAGGGTCACTCTCTGCAGCAGTCATGATATGTACGGTACGGTAGAACGGAAGACGATTCTGTCCAAAAAAATGTTTTGCTGCGATAGAATAGGTGGTGTGAGAAAACAATGCTGTTTCTGCAAGATATGATCGACCGAGCAACAGCCAATCTTACCGTAATACGGAGTATTTCTTACTGCGGACTGCTGACACCAAGCGTTTTTATTGGTTTGGCACCAAAACTCAAAATTAGTGCTTGTCACCTGCTCACAAAAACACATCACATCATCACAACATCTTCGTCCTCCTCCTCTCGTGCACGAAAAAGATTCGCGGTTTGCAACCGAGAGATTCAGCAAGATTCGTTCCTGATTTAAGGAAAAGACGAAAACAAAAATTATGAAGGAATGTGATTGGCTAAAATAAGTAAAACTTTAAGCTCGAACTCCAAATATTTTCGTTGAAAACATGAAGATCAATTCCCAACAAAAATGAAATCCACTTTTGTTAAAAAACAATCAAATCTAATAAACAAAAAAAATTGACCTCTTCCAGTTCATAACTATTATTCAGCCTACCCCTGCCTCCCTTTGGAGATCTCCCAGGTGTAAATTGACTGTCGTTGATTTATCAATGTTTGTTCATGAAATCAACCCTTCATTCAACACATCCTCAATCATTCCCAATGTCAATCTCAACGTTAATCATCTTCAACCAATGTTCTCAACATCCTCAATTGTCCTGGATCACCATTAACCATCCTCATAATCAGCCTGATCAACAGTAATCATCATCATTGTCATCAACAAATCATCCTCATCCTAAATCAATGCCAATCATCAACATTAATAACCCAAGAATCAATGTCAATTATCAATGTTAATGATTTGACTGAATGGCAGCAAATGGTTGACATGTTCAATGGTTATTGTGATATGGACATCATAGATTCCGATGACACCTTGACTGATATTACTAAGAATATTAGTGGGGGAACTCAAAAGGACATGTCAGACTTTCAAGAAGAATTCAAGATGCAGAAGTATCTAATTACAAACAAGCAATAGAAGTTGGTATAGCTCCATGAGTCAAAAGATGGTGCATCTTTGCAGGAATCAATGATTGCATCCAGGGAGATCACATGTGGTGGGGCAGATGATTCATCATGTGTACTAGATTCCTCTTAGCAATACTCTGAGTAATAGTAATGACTTGACGTGAGTCAAACAGTAGTTGATTTGTTGTCCATTGAAGGTGGTTAGTAATACTCTAAATAATAATAAATGTTTGACACAAAAAAAGTAATACCCCCAATGCCAATCAATAATACTCCCAACATCAAGAATAGTAATGGTTCACATAAAACAAATAGTATGAAATAAATAAAAAATTGTACTAGTAATGTTTATTTTTTGTATTCTATGACGAGTCTTTATGGTTTCATGGGGAAGTTAGCATAGTATTTCTCCAAGCCATCAAATACCTGTTCTGTTCACTCATTCCACAGAATTCAAAGTTGTTACCGTATTTGTCTTTTCCTGCACAAGAAGCTGTTTGATCCAATTGTTTTATACAGTACTTGGTCATCCATTGATCAATAAAGTACCTGTTACTTACTATCATGGTCACACAATAGGGTTTGCCATCAAGCTCAATGATGTAGGACCATGAACATCAATTGTTGTAACCTTTCATTACTTTATTCACTCTGTCAAAATGACAAGCAAGCTTGGTAAGAGTATCGATACAAACAAAGATGTGCTCCAAACAGGTACTTCATTTCCCCTCCTATCTCAAAACTAAAAGACTCCTTAAGATTGGCAACCTCAGGCGATTGTGTTTTTGCACAGATCCTCCTCTGGTCTGCTATCATCTCCTGATTCCTTTTTTTTCAGGAGGATGTAAGGCATTTTTGTCTTTGGTTGAAATTGTACTTATGGAAGAACAGTTACTTGTAGATAACATAGTTCTTCCTCTCATACTGGCTAAACTTACAAATATTGTCACTTGATTATTTTGGGGTTGATTATTCTGACAGTAATTTCTTTTATCACCATTGCATTTATTTTATCTACCACCACCAAGGCTGTCTTGGTTGTTATCTCCGCCCGTTCAGCACCTCAACTGTTCAGTTACCGCCAGAGGATACTTGGTGCGGGCCTTGGCAACGAGCTGTATCACTAGACCTCCACTCCAAGCTTCTTGCGGCGCCTCCCTCTCAAGGGTCGCACCTTGGACGTACATCTTCCTTCTGTTCCCTGCTTGTGGATCAGGGGGTGTACTCGCTAACATAAGCCTTGTAACCCACAGCCAGTTCTCTGGATTACAATTACAAGATAAAGACCAACGCCCTCCTCAATAAAAGCCCATTGCACCGGACACGCCAATTACAATCATCCATATCTCCTTTCGCGTCCATTGTCCAGATAAGGGACCATTGACGCCCATTTGATTGTGCTAAGCACTACTTCAAACCACAGGTCAGTTTTGCTTAGGATATTTTCCTTTTTTTTGTTCCATTGCAAAATTTTCTTGATTTGCTTCCAAAACTGACCAAAGGCTTGGAAGAATGATAGGAGCTACATCTGTATCAATGACATGTTTAATGACTGCCAGTTGAGGTGTCACTTGTCGTGCTGTCTCTAAACTGACATCCACTACCGCTAAGCCACTAAGCTTAATCAGATTATCCTTGCTACCAGGCCTTCCCAGCACAGTCAGTTAGCTCTTGTTAGGCTAGTAGTTCTACCGTGGGTTGCTAAGCAATAGTTGCAAATTTTAAGGTTTATAATCAGCATTGCTAAGGGCGTGAGATGAAGAACTTAAGTTTACTGGGGAGCAAGCTTTGCTCTGTCAATACAGCTACTAGCTACTGGCTGCTGCTGCTAATACAGTTGCATGCTGCTGTTTTTCACTAAAAAACCAATAACTAAAATTACATGTGCATGTATTGGTCACAGAAGTAATTCAATAAGTCCTTTCTTTCTTTTTTACGGCATTCATGTTTCTGGAACAAGTCATTAGAAATGTTCAGTGTCAGGAGAGAATAACAGCCAAATAATGTTGCGGAACTCAACTGATAATGTAGACTCTTAAATTGATTATATATAGTGGGCCTTGACTGATATATGGGATACTCACATCAATTATGTAATGGGACTTAATTGTTACAGTGTATCACTAACTTAATCAGTCATGGTACCACACTTATACCGGTACAGCATAAGCCATAGTATTGTTCTCTGGGTATATGGATCGGTACATGTAACTGAATTCATATAACCACAAAAATCACCAAAACAATGCACAACACTGGCGGGGCTAGGCCAGTGGTTGCAAAAGTCCCATAAATCTTGCGTGTAATGAGGATTAGAGTTTGATTCCTTCTCTCAGAGGATCTTTTCTTGTCCACTTTGCATTACATGGTTTCCAGGAGACGTCCTGTTTATGGCTAACTTTGCACAGAACTGCAACAAGTGTGAGGGCCTATTGATGGTATAATTCGAGTCACTAGGAGTTGAGAAGGTCTTGGAAGTAGGGGCCTCCCTGACTAGATTGACTCTTGTGTACCTGATTAGGAGATTCAATAGGTGAAGAAATATCTCCGGTTGTGACATCTTTGTAGTGATACCATAGTGAGTAGAATGAAGCACATGATAGGTGTAGGTTATTCTCCCATTATTAACCTTAGATACTGGTGGTCCCAGTGAACCTTACCATCAAATGATAACTGGATCTAGGGAAATCTACATGATGTGACATATGCTGACTCATGATAGACTGGTAATGATGCAATATGGAGTGTTTCAGCTACAAAACTAAAGAAAACCGTTGTTGGTCTGGGTTTTCCTACCAAATTGGTAGTCTTTTTGTGAAAATAGGAACACACGAGTTCAGCATGATTTTCTGATAAATGTTAAGACAAAAAAATAGTGGGTTCCTATTTTCTATTGGGGTTGTCCAATTTTAGCCTGCTTGTATATATCAAAGTGTTTTATGAAGTTGGTACAGAATGTGGAGTATGGAAGATTTCTCAAAATGTTTACCTCATTTGCATTGGATTGGGTAGATCCCACTTGCAGGTTGTCATGATCAGGGATGTCACTTTTCAAATCTGTGCCAACCTTCATCATGAAATAGTTGTGGTCTGAATGCAGTCTCTACGATACAAATGGCACATCCTCTGAAGTGTTATGGATGTTCAAACAAACAGTATGCCACTCACCAATTTGATCATCTGCATCTAAGAGTAAGTTGTGCAAGACGGATCATGTCTTCCATGCTGCCCTGTCAACTGATTGTATTGATCTCAAAGGAACAGGTATTTTCAAGACAGCCCACTTTTTTTAAAATTTCAAAAACGCATTTAACATCTTTCCTTCTGGACTCCGTCCACTGTGGCCAGTGTACATCTTTGTTAGACAAAAATCTTTCATATAAGGAATGATGCACTACAATTCAACTAGCCATTGTCCACTAAGAGCTGGTCACCCTTGTAATGGACCTGGAATATCACTGTTTGAGTTAAAGTCATATAAGGAGAACCCCACATCATTTACTCTGGAGCCAATATATCACCATATCAAACCATTTTGTTCCAAGAAGAGGGATGATGTAGTGTGTAGTACAAAGCATTAATGGTTACATGTCAAATTGTGAGTACAGCATAGGTAGAGAACTTTGAAGCTGCTGTGCAACAATCTTCTCAAACCAGAAGCACAAGAAGCCATTGTTATATGAGTGGCACTACTAGTGCTACCATCACACATGATGAGTTCTTTGTTGACTTTTGCCTCCTCACTATTATCAAAGGCTCACACCCTCCCTCAATACCTCAGTGCCCCAAGTAGAAGAAAAGATATGGCCCCTATGAGCCACATATTATGTGCACATGTACCAAAAGGTATCAAAGGACACAAATTTTG
This sequence comes from Pseudo-nitzschia multiseries, assembly GCA_037355745.1. NCBI lineage: Eukaryota > Bacillariophyta > Bacillariophyceae > Bacillariales > Bacillariaceae > Pseudo-nitzschia > Pseudo-nitzschia multiseries. Next base: position 25,769,860 of record CM074782.1, on the reverse strand, counting down.
GTGCACTACTACCCAGCCCAAATGTCTCATTTTTAGAATGAGGAATCTCATTTTTTATCAATGTGACGATACATAACAGCCAACAAAATGTGTTGTTAAGGAAAAACAATATGTGGATACATATTTAATACGAGGGAATGAAAAAAAACAGTCCATGATTCCAAGGGAATCAAATGTCTTCTACTGTACTCAAATACCAACTTTGAGAATTTCAAGGCTTCAAATTAAATGTCTTTGGGTTTTCAGGAATCACCCATTGGAATGTGCAAGCCGCTGAACATTACTTTTGGCATCTCTGTACCCAATGAAATGTTAGTGTGGTGGCTCTTCTCTTTGACAACTTCATGATGAGCAAACATATCTGTCTTTGCAATAAATGTTAGTACCTCTTTTCCATTTCAATCTCCATGTCTTATATCGGTCATCCTAATCACCCCCAAAAGAGAAAGGACAATCCAATGGTCCGTTGTTGCTCACTTCCATGTTCTTTTGACATTCATGTTGCATCAATCTTAAAATTGGATGATGGAAATCAACATTTTATTGGATGATGGATGAAACCAACATGATGTTGGATGTTGGATGTTGGATGTTGGATGTTGGATGTTGGATGTTGGATGTTTAAGCAATGTTTAATGTTTAATGTTTAATGTTGGATGGAGTGTTTGTTGTGAATGAAAACAAAAAAAATGAATTTTTGTTTCTTTTAAATGTATGAGGTGTGCCTGAGGTGCAAATGATTCTCCTACTGGTATTATTATTATTATTGTCTAGCAGTTATGTAACAAAAGTCAGACCTCCATGACAACACAAGAACAACAGATTTTCAACATTTTTATACTGTTCTGTACTGTACTGGGTTTGCTAGGTTATAGGTAAGAAGTATCAGCTTCGTGAAAGCACAAAAATAGGACTGGTAGTACTAGAAATAGCCTTCAATTTCTTCTTCCACCGTCTTTGTGTTGTTTGTTTAATAATTGTCCAACCCAGCAAGCTTTCCACACAAGCAATACTGTACTGGCGCTTAACAAACTGGATAACCTGTAGAAGTGACTCTTTAGGACCTACTAGTCGCAGATGTAATCTGATGCTAAAACAGAAAGTGAGACAATGGATGATCTTCCTGATCTCCACAAAATTATGCTGATCCTAATCCATAGTGAGAAGGAACATATTGTATGGAAGATGCATATGATAGACAGATATGAATAATATACATGAGCAGTATGTGTGAAAGTGACCTTTGGACACTCTGATCCATCCAAACTGAGGCCCAAGACAAGAATGAACTATCCTAGTAATACTGCAGCATCTGGACCAGCCTGTAATAGAGGAACCAAAGACGGGAAGTTCTTGTGCCATCATCCACATCATTGCATCCATATTATTTTGTGATGAGGTCAAAGAACAACAATGGCGACCTATTACTACTGGGATTGCATGAATGCACTAGCATCAGCAGCAGACAGGAGGTACTATGTGACATAGTAGTACTAGTACTAGTACTACGTGGCACAATGAGCATGGTAGAAGATAGGGAAGCAGGTGTTCCTATCTTGTTGGATAGACGAGCGAGGATCTTGCTACCAGTATTCCATGTTTGGAATGGTTAGAACTGGGTCGTATTGGGTCATTCCCAAAATACTTCTATGTAGTACCCAGACCGGATCTTTTTTACTTGACCAGTCATTTCTTACATAGATCCTTGTCGACGTGAGCTCACGTCAACAAGGGTCTATGTAATACACAATTTTTTTTTGAGTCCACATGTTTTCGCGCCTTTTTTGGACGCGTGCGCCTAGTTGTTTATACTCATATATTCCAAAATGAGATTCCACATTCCAAAATGAGATTTTAGACACTAGCCCGCCAAAAAATCTGTGTAAAATTTTTCATACCCGGAATACTAAAAACAGAAATCTGTGTAGTACCCAGAAAAGTATTTCGGGAATGACCCATTGAGATTGAAACATTATTTTGAGATTGATGTCCTGGTATCCCGTTGAAGAACATCGGTCATGTGTGAACCCTAACCTCAATGACCTTTTTGTGCGTCCGTCTTTTTGACAATTCCATGGATCCCAGCATGGATCCGATCTTTTCATTGGGTGATTCCCGAAATAGTCTGGGTAGGGGCCCAGATTTTTGTATTTCGGGAATGAAAATGACCATACCCAGATTTTGGCGGGCCAGTGTGCAAAGTCTCTTTTTTGGAATAAGGAATCCTTCACTCGGACTATCGTAATGGCCAAATTTGTCCACTTCATACGATTAGAAATTGCAAATTGTTGTCTTGATACGATTAAAAATCTGGGTTGTTCTTTAAATGTGCTTGAAATTTTTAGCGACTTCTTTCAGTGGGTTCAGCTTCTTTCGGGGGCTCAACCGATGCACCGATACACAATATTTGTTGATCGGTTGACCATGTCTCTTGAGTTGCTTGTTTGTTTGTATCTTTTGGAAGATGATGACGACGATGATGATGATGATGCATTGGAAGAAAGGCATCAAAGAGATAGGAGAACACCAAGGATAGCCCTTCGGCGCCATTCCGAGTCTCCCTTTCTTTATCTATTCCAGTCAGGTAACAACCAGGCTCTTCTGAACTGCTGTGGTGTCGACCACAAGGTCTTTCACGATCTCCTACGCATGTTTCAACCAGTATTTGATGCATACACCATCGACAAAAACACGGGATGCGTTCAAAAGCGGAAGGTCAATGTGAATGGAGTATGGAGTGGAAGAAAGCGTGAGGCAAACGAAACTTGCTGTCTTGGTCTAGTACTTCATTGGTTTAGAACACGAGGATTGGTCGCAAGATCTGTGTCTATGGCATTTGGACTCACCTCTACTGTTATGTACAAATGGTTGAAGTTCTCCAGAAAGGTTCTCTTGTTTGTATTGCAGAAGCATCCAAAGGCAATGGTTAAAGCCCCAACAGAAGAAGAAGTCGAGGAATACATTGCTGCCATTGGCGCCAAATACCCAAGACTTCAACAACGACGAGTCTGGGCCGCTGCAGATGGACTCAAAGTCAAAATTCAGCATTCGACGGATTGGATGGTTCAGAGTTACTTTTACAACAGTTGGGTCAGCGACACTTATGTCAACAGTGTCTTTGTCTTTGCGCCGGATGGTAGAATCCGCATTTGCAACTTCAACTGCCCTGGTTGCTGGCATGACAGCACAATCGCCGATCATGGTGTTTACGATAAAATAGAAGAACTGTTCGTTAAGTTCCTCGCAATGGTTTGCGTCGACTCTGCATTTAGGGTTGCCACCGGGAGACTTCACTGCCTTGTGCAAAGTTCTCAGAATGACCCGGATACCGCAGAGGCTATTCTATTGAACAGAGAAGCAACATCCCTTCGCCAGTTGGCAGAGTGGGGAACGCGTATGATCCAGGGACAGTTTCCATGATTGAAAGACAAGCTCCTTTTGGAGGAATTTGGAGATCGGAAGGTCACAATGAACCTGGTGATTCTTCTGTACAATTACCAAACAAGTACCATTGGTCACAACCAGATCCTAAATGTTTTCATGCACAAGAAGGACGGATACTTCTCTTATGCTGACAATCTACCGGAAGATGCCACCGGCATCTTCGAATAGTGAGGCGTTGAGCCGTTGAGCCAGTGCTCAGTAGCCATTGGGTTCTTCGTTGTGGTTTGATGTTCGCATTTTGCTTTGAGTGGTCGAGTAGATTGTTGTTCTTGTTGAGTTAGACCATGGTTGATTCTGTCTGTAGTAGATTGTTCTTGTTGGTAGTAGATTGTTGTTCTTGTTGAGTGGTACCATGGTCGATTTTGTCGGTAGTAGTAGATAAAGATTAGTAGCTTATATTTGGACATAGCTTTCGCTGTTGCAAAGTTCGTGAATTATGAGCTTAAGCTTAGAGCTTCTTCTTGCTGGAAGGATAGCGTCAAGGATAGCCTACAACTAGTAGTAGCTGGAAGGATAGCTGCAAGAATATGAGTAGACACGAGTAGATTACGTGTAGTAGTTTCGATCTGGATGGAGTAGTTTCGCTTTTGGTGTTCGGGTTCGGGTTCGTAAAAACCGCACGACTCCTTAAGATGGGTTCAACTCCTTAAGAGGGTTTCAACACAGCGCCGGACGGGTTAATCCCATCAGTTCTTCCATACATGGAAATGGGAATCGACATGGGAATCGACATGGGAATCGTTGACTCCTATCGATTTGATTCCGACTGATTTGAGACTTTCATGTACTCCCACCAACTTTACGATTGCATGAGATATAACTAGTAGTAGTTGCTAGTAGTTGCTAGTAATTCATTATTTTTACTAGTAATTCATTATTTCATTTTCTTGGCAAGTTGCAAAGCTCATAATTTGATTTCTTCCAAAGCCAAACGCAACTTCCAAAGCCAAAAGCAACATCATGGTGGTAGCTTCCAAACAACAACAACAACAAAGAATTCTTAAGGCTCTTAAAGCCAAAGTTGAACAACAACACGAACAACGACTCACACGACAGATTGTTCAACACGAATGACAGATTGCTACATACAAACAACAGATTGTTAAACACCAGCTACAGATTGATAAAACCCGGCAACAGATTTGACAGGATCTTTTTTGCCGGACTCTCGAAGCCCGAACCAATCAATCAGTCTTTCATTCGTCGGATTCCGATTTGGATTTATTTGATTCTGATTCCGACTCCGACATTGCCATTAAACAAGAAGCAAATCCTTAAGTGGAATTGCCGGCTTGGGGGGAATCTTCAGCTTCATCTTCAGAATTGGAATTGGAAAGTTGTCGTACAAATAAGGAGGCAACGTCAACAATGGCAGACTTGAACGATTCCATCATGGCCTGCCGTTCTTCCCTATCAAGCCGGGATTGCTCTCTCCTTTGTTCCCTCTCAAGCTCAGAGTTCTCTCTCAAGAAAGCAAGGATCTCTTGGCCGTTGACTTTGGAGCTTTTGTACTGTCTCTTTGTGGCTCCTGCGGTGGAGGAAGAAGAGGAGCGCGAGCGTGAGCAAGTAAGCTGGTGGGGTACTGCTGGGGAAGGTGGTACGTGCACGAATGCAATCCCTGGGACCTCGTTTTTGTTTGCAGTTGCTTCTTGTTCGGAAGGCTGGCGTAGTGGTGGTGGTTGGATTGGTTGGGTTGGCTGAGTTGGCTGGGTCGGTTGGGTTGGCTGAGTTGGCTGGGCCGGTTGGGTTGGTTGAGTTGGCTGAGTTGGCTGGGTCGGTTGGGTTGGCTGAGTTGGCTGGGTCGGTTGGGTTGGCTGGGTTGGCTGGGTCGGTTGGGTTGGCTGGGTCGGTTGAGTTGGCTGGGTTGGCTGGGTTGGCTGGGTCGGTTGAGTTGGCTGGGTTGATTCCGTTACTTGCAAAGGTTGACAGAGTGGGATTGGAGGAAGAAGAATGCCATCGTCAGAGTCCTCATCCTCACTACCACTAGTACTCATGTTGTCGTTGTTATTGATGTATCCTTCTTGAATATCAAACGCCTCTTCTCCATCACCAATATCTGCCTTATCATGAATCAAATGCCTGATCTTCTTTGCCAACTTCACCTCCTCGGGGCAATTTGGATCGCCGGTTGGCATTTGTTTCCGGTAAAGGTTCGTGTATTTCCTACGGAGGTTGGGAACAGTTCTGTCAGTTTCAGGGAAGTTGTCTTTATGGATTTGGGCAACTTGATCCCATTCCTCGGGACCAATGGGAAGGATGGATCTAATGGTGTGTAGCAATTCGATGAGTTCAGTTTTGCTGTAGTTGGTCACACCCGACCTGCGTCCAGCCTGTGCTCTAGTATTGGCATTGGGTGCCATCGCTGATGATGATACGATATAAAAATTATGTACGGAGTTGAATATGTATCTCCTCCATCATCGTTGTCACATAGCAAGAACACCAGCAGATAAAAAGAAGAGCAATATTAAATATATAATTTGATGGAAAAATTTTGTCGTGTATCAGCAGCAAGGGAATGAAATTTTCTTCAGTCCGGAATTCCATGCCGGTTTTCAAGCAAATCTGGGTAGGGACCCAGATACCCGTTGAGCTCACGTTGACCAGTATCTGGGTCAAAATGGTACAGAATTAAATCTGGGCCCGGGCCCAGATTGAATCTGGGCCCCTACCCAGACTATTTCGGGAATCACCCATTAGGTTCCTCGAGGAAAAATACCGTACCGGTAGCTGTTTCGTTCAGCACGAACGACTCTCCGTAATCCTAGACGCACACTTCTTTTCCTCCACTGCTTGCAGCCTATGTTATGCTCTGCTCTGCTCTGCTCTACGAACGGACGGGTGAACGGAGTTTCGAACGGAGAAATATCAACCAGAGATCATTGATACTGTACACCGAATACCATGAGAAGCCCGCTTCGTTCACGCGCACAACCACTGCAAAACGCGGGACGTTGCCTTCTGGTTCTGGTGGGCTACAACTGGTGCTGCTGCCACGGATTTTCGGTGCCGAATCCCGGAAAACCGACAACAACGCCAACGACGACCCCGGTGACTCTTTCTTTCCCTCCCCGACTCGAAGACTGGGACCACCGACAGGTCGAAGACTGGCTGCGTTTCATCGGGTTTGGCCGATACTCTCCGAGCTTTGCCTCCGATTTCGGTGGCATCGGGGTGGACGGGGACCGTCTCGTCTACCTCGGAACTGAAGACCAGTTAGACCACATCGAATATCAGCTGGAGCTGATCGGGGTCGAGCGCGAGTCGGACCAGCTGGTGCTGGGAGCCGCCATTATCGATCTGGTGGCGGCCTCGTCGGACGACCTGGCGTGGGACGTGCTGCAATCGCTGGCAAGGGAGATACCCCCGGAGAATCGAGAGCAGGACGGCGACGGCAAGGAGGACAATACTAACAGCAACGGCGACGATGACGATGACGACAGCGACAGCGACACCTGCGACAAAGAACAACCCGATAGGAAATCTAGTTCCCAAAGTATGGATTACGAAATTTGAATCGATCCGTGCGTGCATCGAAAGGATGGCGGTTTCTATTCTATTCTCTTCGATTCGAGATACGAAAAAATAGAATCGCATCGAACGATCGGCATTGTGCCTACGGTGCCCACAAGTGGTACCGTGGGCGCACTGTGATTGTCCGCACGACACCAAGTGTTTGAACCAACACCCTTCGTGTCACTCATCTCATCGCTTTGGGAGCTCATTGGTGCGAGGAGGTGAGAATCAACGCACCCGGTGGAAGCCACATGTCGACCCAATGAATATGCGCGAAGCATACCATGCACGTGTTCCCTGGTCCCGCCAACACTATTATTTGTGTTGCACATTCAAAAAAACCAACATCCAATACAGCGCACTATTAAATAATGATATCACAACAATGGTAACACTTAAGTCTAAATTATTTTAACTTCTAATCACAGAAAATACACTATGTACAAAGGAATACCCCGCGTCCTACTATGTTCGGACGATGGCCTCCGTAGCATTCGGTGCCGCGGCTTCCGCACCGGAAACTGTCTCGCCGCCGCCGCCGTCGTCGTCGTCATCCCCGGGAATGGAAGCCGCCCATCTCTGCACTGCCTCTTTTACGGCGCGGGCCTTCAACAACATTTCGTCGTATTCGTCCTCTGCCTCGCTCAGCGCGGTGATCGCTCCACCGGCGCCAATGCCGACCTTCCATTCGTCCTTTCGATCCGATGGAGTCACCGTGGCGGATCGAATCAGGATGTTCATGTCCATGCAACCATTGACGCTGAGGTACCCCAGGGATCCAGAATAGGGCCCGCGATCGACGTTCTCCTCCAGGTCCTCCAAAATTTCCATGGTGCGGATCTTGGGTGCCCCCGTCATGCTTCCCCCCGGAAAGGACGCCCGCAGCAAATCGATGGAATTGCACGACTCGGAGAGGGTTCCGCGAATCGTCGACACCATCTGGTGCACGGTGGCGAAGGACTCGATGTCCATGAGTTTCGAAACGTGAACGCTTCCGGTTTCGCAGACGCGGCTCATGTCGTTGCGCAACAGATCGACGATCATGAGGTTCTCGGCCCTGTTTTTGATGGACAATTCCAGAGAACGGGCCCGCCGGTCGTCTTCCCGGCTCTCGGCGTCGGTGAGGCACACCCCGTTCTGGGGCATGACGCGCGCGCAGGTTCCCTTGATGGGTTTGGCTTCCGCCTGCAGAAACGGTGGAATTTCCGGGTGGGGCTTTTTTCGCGAGACGCTCATGAATCGCTCCGGCGAGGACGAACAGATGACCAGCGAGGTGGAAGACGGCACATCGGCTGCTTTCTCCTCCCGGTCGCCTGTGCTACCGGTCGAAAGGTTCCAACGGAAATAAGAGGAGTAGGGTGCCGGGTTGACCTCTCGGATGATTTTGTACAACTCAAAGGTGGAAATAGCTGGTCCCGATACGCGTGCTTCCAGGTTGTTTGTCAGGCACAGCTCATAGGAGTCACCCTTTTTGATGTATTCGTGGCATTTTGCGACATCGTCCTTGTACGTCTCCTCTGATCGATTCGGAACGAACTCGAGCGGCGATCGACACGATTCCCGAGAATCACTCGAACGGGACCCTATCTGGGATTTTGCCGAGCTGCTGCTATGTCTCTCAGCGGTTTGCTTCAGATCCGTGCCGACCTGTTTCATCCATTCCAGATTTTCCTGAATGTCATCGTCTTGTTCGGCCAGTCCGATCAAGTACCACGTGTCGGTGGGGTGGTGATACACCATGCTTTGTCGTGCCAAGAAGAATGCAGCGGTCGGAACGCGATTTTTGCCACCGTCTTTGCTTCCATTTCGATTTCGTCCAGTTGTTGTGTCGTCCTTGCAAACACCGCCCTCCAGTTGCTGTAGGTATCGCTGCGTGTCGTGTCGAACCTCGTACCCAAGAAATCCCAAAAACCCACCACGATAATTGAACGGCAGCTCCTCGGCATCGCCGTCAATGTCATTTTCTGTCACCCATTCCAACGCCTCTGCGTCGTCTCCGAACTCAACCCATCCAATGTTGGTATCGGCGGGAGTGGCGTCGCCGCCGCCGTCGCCGCCGTCGCTCCCCGTTCCGAAGAGTTCTTTCTCCAGACGGCTAAGAATATCGTTACCATTTCCATCGTTTTCATCGATGTGGTATTCCACCACGTCGTCCGCTCGGGAGGGCGCCGCCAAAATGTCCGTTTCTCCCCGTCCCGTGTGGTACGACGAACTGTCCAACCAAATGGTGTGTGACTCGCGGGCGTAAAGCCTTTCGAATACCCGCAACGGCGAGACACTCGGAATCTCCGACGAAGGAATCCGGTGCACCATGACCCGGAATCGCGGCGAGGGTTCCGCATTCGAACCGGCATCCGGCGATGGCCTCGGTTCGGATGCCGACACTACCGACCGCGCCGCATCCTTGTCATCGCAGTCGCCCCCCGCCAGACAGTCCTGTTTCTGTTTCTGTTTCTGTTTCTGCTTCGTTTGTTCCACCACCTCCACAAAATTTTTCAGGAGCGCCATCCCGTTCTCGGTCCCGATGCTTTCTGGGTGGAATTGAACACCGTAGTGTGGATTGGATTCGTGTTGAATGGCCTGTACAACATCGTCACGACTCCGGGCGGTGACCGCGAGACTCTTTGGCAAATCGTAGGCACAGAGGGAATGATACCGAACCACTCGGAAGGTGGACGAAATGCCCCGAAACAACGATGGATATCGTGGCGTTCTTATTCCGACGGAATTGTCGTCGTCGTTGTCGTCGTTATCGTCGTCGCCGTCGATTACCCATGGATGCTTGTGAACGATCTGGTGATCCTGCCCGTGAATGGGAACCGGTGCTCTGTCTACATTGGCACCATACGCCAACGACATGAGTTGGTGACCGAGACACACTCCCAGGATCGGAACGTCCGGATTCTCGGAAATCGCCGTGTGGGACAGCGGTGGCTGTTCCTGGGGCGTCCCGGGTCCCGGCGACAACACGATGCCGTCGAAGGCTTCGAACAACGAAAGGTCCCCCCGATCGGCGGCGTTTTCGAAATCGAATGCGTCCTTGGCCACCACCACGGGTGGATCCACCGTGATTTGTGCGATCATGTCCACCAGGTTGTACGTGAAGGAATCGTAGTGATCGATGACGAGGAGCGAAACGTTGTACTTGCGTTCGCTCTGGAATGGTTGGTTGGGTACCGACCGAAACTCCATGGGAGAATCGTTGTTGTCACAACTATTGCCGCTTTCGCACAATTTCGTTTCGTTTCGTTTTTCGAATTCGTTATCAATTTCGTTTTTGATGCCACCCGCACCGGCATTTGTTTCCATTCGTGGAGCGTAGAACCGCGAGGAACCACAGCGAATGATTCGATTGTCGGCAGGAATGACGAAACGTTCAGCAAGAACAGAGAGAACACACTCCAACAAAACTTGATCCGGGGAGACAACATTGTTGTTATTGTTGTTGTTGTTGTTGCTGCTGCTGCTGTTGCAGGGGATGTCGACGATACCGATGGATCGGCCATTTTATTCTATTGTATTGTATTCGATTCGTTTGGTGAACGAAGAGCGACGGATTGGGATATCACGCGCGGAGGAATTGCTTGCTTCCTTCCTTTGGGTCGGATGTACAGTATGTATGGGTGTATGTACGGTATGTTGATTGACCACTGTTGTCGCGAAGAAACCGGCAAGAAGATCGGCCCGAAACAATGCACGGAAGGGCACAACGTATTCTTCTCCGTGTTTTTGGCTGCGGAAACTTCTCGATTGGAAGACTGGTTCGAAACTGTGTCGTGACTTGTGACACTGCCGTACTAGCGAGGGCGAGAGCAAACTCGGAATATCGTACCGTATCGTATAAACCGACGTCCGTTTTTGGGTTGTCAACAAAAAAATGATGGCATTTGGACGCGAAAAAGTGATGGTGGTGCTCTCCTCCGTTGACAGAATTCGAACGAAAATTTATGACGCAGAGGAGGAAATGAGTCGAAGTTGAAATCGAAATCGAAATCGAACAGACCACAACTTTGGGGGAGCAAGATGGAGGGACCATAAAACCACCATTCACATTTTGCAAGGTACAGTATCATACCGGTACTTGTACGAGTGCGTAGGTACGAGTACGCGAATATTCAGAATAGATATTATCCATACCGGTACGATGTCACATGAATGCAACCCGGGTTGCATTTAACCTGGGCTAGTACAACCGGCTACACGATTCTATGTAGGCACTAGTATTATGTTTGGTACCCCACCATGTGGCGGGGTACACAATTTTTTTTGTACTGCTAAGAGTAGAGTACGGGTTGCATTTTCAATTTTAGCATAGTTGCACTACTGGTTGATTTGTAGCCCTGCATTTTCCCGCGGAGGTGCGCAACTTATGCAACTCACGGATAGCAAGTGACTCGCTTATATGCAACTCCCGAATAGCGAGTCACAACGAAATAATTTTATGTGCTTTTGCTCTCTTAATTCTCATACACATGATGCAAATCGTCGATCGATCGATCGCACTCCGATTCTTACTAGATTAGATAGATTAGATCACTTGATTTTCGATCGATTAGCCAAAAGCTCACTTTTTTCGATCGATCGAAGCAAAACAAGCAACAAGCAACAAGCAACAAGATGCCGCGTCAGCTGAGCATGGATCCGAAGAACATTCGGGCCCGTGAAAGGGCCCGTGAACGCCGTGCTCGAGCCCAAGCAGCAGCAGCTTTAGCTGCCATGGATCCTGCAGCAAGAACACCAAGGGAGGAGGCACGGGTTGTACAGCAAGCAAAGGACCTTGGAGCAATCCGGCGTGCACGCGCTGTCATTCAAAGAGCTGCAGCAGCTGCAGAAGCAAAAGATGCTGGTAACTCTGACGACGACAAACCGGAGCCTCCAGAGGAGGAGGAGGAGGACGAGGATGACGAGGAGGAGGAGGAGGAGGACTACGAGCAGGAGGAGGAGAATGGCCTAGGGGAGCTAGCTGCCTTAGCTTTAGCTGCTGATGATGACGCCGAGGACGACGACGATGAGGATGCGCCAATGGCCCCACCAGCAACAACAACAACGCCGCCGGCCCCAGCAACAAGAAGAGCGCCAACAACAATCCCCCCCCGTCAAACAAGAGGACCGGCATGAAGGGGACCGGATCCAATTCTACCCAATGATGTGAATGCCCCCACTCAGCTCTTAAGATACCACCAGATTTTGTTGGAGTTGATGTCCTTCATTGCTGGAGGGCATGAATACGCCACCGACCGGGTGTTCAACCAGGAAGAGCTTGTTGTGATTACCCCTGATGATATCTACAAATGGATGTGCTTGAAGGTGTATGGGATGGAGGATCCAGGAGTAGACGATAATCCAGTTGGTGGCCGTTCTAGCACTTTGAGATATTGGAAAAAAGCTATCTCCTACTTCATGACTAACACTGCAGCTTGGGATGAAACAAACAAGACTGGCAATCCTACTAGATCTATCAAGATCAATCGACTGATCAAAGCTGTGGCTAAGAAGGAAACCCGGCAGCTTGGCGTCGAAACGTCTGCTGATAGGGCTTTCACACATGAAGAGTTTGCTCAAATGCTTGACCTCACAGCCATTGGAGACAGCCTCCAAAGCCTCCGGCATATGGCAATGCTCCGAGTCCAGCTGCACTTGATTGCAAGAGGAGATGACACATCACACATGAAGAAGGCTAACTTGCAGGTTAGTACTACATACCCTGGCTATCTTACGATTCAGATGAGGTGGTCGAAGAACGTCCATGACGAGGGAAATTGTCCATTACAACTCGTGATGGGCGCTATGGATCACAGATACTGTGTACTAATTGGCCTTGCTATCTACCTGGAGGCATGGCTTGGTAGTGGCGCTGGCCGGTTGAGCCAGTGGCTGTTTGCTGAGGGTGATACTGATTCCAGGTCGCCACTGAAAGCCCAGAACAAGGAAGCCGACAAGTGCAAGTTGGCATACCAAAAGGGTCTGAAGGCTATCGTAGAAGGTGATCAGTTTAGGCCCCTTGGAAGGCAGCAAAGGCTAGGGACTCATTCAGTGAAGAAGTGGGCTACAACTATGGCTAGGAGAGGAGGCGCGACTCGTGATGATGTAAACTATAGAGCTAGATGGAAGACTAAGAGTATTCAAGATTGGTACTTGGATGTGCAGTTGGACTGGCCGGATATCAATGCTGGTAGCAAGCTTTCCCATCGTGGGATTTGCTTGTACAAGGAGAAGGATGACAGTGGCCTAACAGATGACTGGCTTTGTGCTTCAGTAGCTCCTGCGATTCGAGGAGCCTTTGGGGATGACGTTGCTGCTATCCTAGCAAAGCCCTTGCTTTGGGCTTGCTTTGATCCTGCTGTTGCAGATTATATCCCCCTTGGACTGAAGCAACAGATCATTTGCAGATATGAGCTGTTGCAAGGGAGACTTGAGGATGGGGTGAATCCTATTCGTAGAGCTGAAGTTGTTGCTTCCAATATTGATGGAATTGTGTGGCTGGATGAGATCCCTGAGGGTGAAGAAGGAGATGGCGGAGGCGCGTTTGGTAGAGGAGGGCAGCAGTGGAGAAACGTTATCTATGCCAAGCTATCCACTACTCAAACCAATGTAGCAGAGATGAGGAACCATCAGATCTCAGAGCTTGCTGAGCTCAAACAACAGGTTAAGATCCTTACCCAGATGGTTCGCGCGTTGACACTAGCACCAGCTCGAAGAGTAGGAGGAGGAGTAGGAGCAAGACCATCCGCAAATCTGCATCAAGGAGCTCCTGTCGTAGAAAGGCCAGCACTCCTCTTTGATAGACCACAAACTATCCAAGCATTGTGGGATGAGTATCAGAATGGCATTGGAGGGAGGAAGCCGGCAAGGGAGTTCACTGCCGTGGAACGAGGCCGAGTGAAGTACAAGTATTGCAATCGGAAGGTTCTTTGGGGATGTATGGAAAGGCTCCTCGACCGGGGGAATGATGTGAACACAGCCATTGCCAAGATCAAGCGTTGCTATGGAGACTGTACTATGACTCAGCTGATTCGAAAGATGCGCCCAGATGAGAGGCAGGGAGGAAATTTCCAGCTTCGTTGAGCTGTGGTGTCGCCGGTGGTGGCGTTCGATTGGTGGATTGTCAAGTGGAGTGGAGTGTGTTGCTATTGGATAGGGGATCCCCCCCTGTTGTTGCTGATAGCAGGGTGTTTCGAAGTTCAAGTTTTCATGTACCAAGTGTAGGATACAATCGATCGTATTGGTCTCTAACTGTATTAGGGATTAGATGTTACATGTAATCAATGTTTACGATGAATAATTTCTGTCGTGATATGAATCAAAATTATTTCTGTTTCTGTATGTTGGCGTGTTATTTGCAGTGATCTGAATTGGAATTTTGTTTGATGCACATCCCAGCGGGCTTTGTGCCTGATCGGTTGATTGATCGATCGGATGATCAATCGGATGATTGATCGGATCGCCAATCGGATCTATCATCGACGAACAATCTCTGTCGTGATATGAATAAAAATAGTTTCTGTTTCTGTATATTGGCGTGTTATTTGCAGTGATCTGACTTGGAATTTTCTTTGATACACATGCCAGCGGGCTTTGTGCCTCGAGGGAATGATGATCGATCGATCGATCGATCGATCAATCGATGATCGATTGCTTGTTGTATTAGCGATTAGATGTTACATGTAATCGATGAACAATTTCTGTCATGATATGAATCGAAATTATTTCTGTTTCTGTATTTTCACGTGTTATTTGCAGTGATCGGACTTGGAAGTTTTTTTGATGCAGAATTCAGCGGAGTTTGTGCCTCGCTGATGTGTAGCATCTCTCGCTGATCTCGTGTAGCTTCTCTCCCTGAAGATTTGCGCGCGCTTATTCTACTCACGTAGAGTTCTACATGGTTTTTGTACTGTTGTATTTTGGGTTGTATTTATATTGTGCACCCTCACGGTACGAGTTTAGGTGCGAATGACGAAGAGACAAAGTAGGCCTCTGTAGAATTTGTACTGTAAGCAAAACCTTGAATTAACACTCATGATTTAAATTTGTCTCATGACTGATTCAGCACCTCTATCGGTTCGAAATTTCGCTTCGAATCAAAATTTCCGAGACGAATTTTTGCACCTCTATTGCAAAACTTGAAATTCGTCGTCACTTCTTTCCTTCCTAATCCATCTAATTGCAACTAATTTAACAGCACTGAATAACAAACAAATAACAGATACTAAATTAACTAATTCAATTGCAACACACTGGGGGGTGCAGAGGGACGCGATTCAAGCAACGGCGGCGGCGCCGAAGGGCGAAACAATGCGGTGTCGTCAAAGGGCAAAACGACGACGACGCCGCCGCCGCCCTTTACACTGCTCTAAGCTCCAAATCGCGCGTCGCTTCCACGCCCCTTGTTGCTTGCATCCTTTTAATGTATTCAATCTTCCCATCATCCAGGGCTGCTATCTCCAGCATCTCTGGAGTCACCTCCTTAATTGTTTGAACACACTTCTCTAATTTCTCTGCCATTGCCTTCCCCAATTCTGTTTCTTTCATTTCGATCTCTGCTTTCTCCAGTCGCTGCAACTCAGCGCTGTCCTCCTCGCGCCACTCGGCCGCCCCGACCGGCGGATCATCCTTTGCTTTCACTAGGGCAGCAACAACATGCTCTTTTTTCATTCCAGCAGCAACCTTCTTTCCAATCTTCCATTCATACACTACCTTCAATGCTTGCAATCCTAGCCTAGCGAATTCGCCCCCACACTTTGCAAGTAAGGCCTTAGCTGCTCCCTTCTTTGTTGCAAAAGCAGCGGTGCGCGCCTTTCTAGTCTTCAGTATGGTGATTTTGTTCAAGCGTTCCTTCAATACCTTCGCTTTCCAAACGTCGTATGAGTTAGTCACGAACCTGCCCGTGATTCGAAATTTCTGTCCTGCTGTCTTTGCCGTTGCAATTTTCAATATTCGTTCCTTCGAACCCGGTTTTGTAGACGCAATCTTGTCTTTCCCGTTGTTCCGCGGTGCTTTTGCAGCAAATGCTTCACCTTTCAAACCATACTCACTTAGATAGTTTACTGCGCTGCTGTTGCGAAGTTCGAGGTCAAGCAACTTTGCCGTCATTGGATCCGCTGTATGGTCTACAGAACCATCCAGTAAGGTTGTCACCTCACGAGCTACATTGCGATTCTCTAGACATTTGCGTGTAAAAGGGACGATGCCGATGTGTTGCCAGATAGCCTTCAATTTTTCCACAGAAAAAGCCTTGTAGTATGCGCTTGTCAACGTGCAAGTTGGTGTCTCCTGTCCTCCAAATACGAGCCGCGGAATATCGTCTGATCGCATTGTGAGTTTTCTTGCAAGCCGCGAGTTGTTCAATTTTGTCTTGTTCTTGCAAAAAAAAGTTTTAAATGGTCCATAGTTCATATCTGTTGGTTGCCAAATATGAGTCGTATTTGGAACTCCGGTGAGTATGTATAGTCCTTCTGCTGCTGTAACAATCTGTAGGTCATCATCTTCGCGTCCCGGACCCGAATCTACCAGCATCACTACTCGCTTTCCAGGAATGGGGGCAAGGTCTGGATACAACGGCATATATGCATCCTTCACTACCTTTGTAAACTCCGTACCGTCCATGCCTGCACTGGCGTTACAGTTCACAGTACTCCACCGTTCGGTTGGTTCGTTGAACCCCCATGTTCCGGTTACCGTATTGTGCTCGAGCTCTTCCAAAAACGAATCCTGAATCCTCTTGTTTCCATCATCTTTAGCCATACTTTTCAACTGAAAATGCGGGGGGATTGGATCGCCCGAAGCGCAACTCCCACAGATAAGAGTTATGCGGTGACTACTCTTGTTAGCCCGGTTTGCACCAACAGGTAGATGTTTGCTGCTTGGTCCATAGTGTGTCACGGGTCGACCGCCGGACTTACTCGTGGTCGTATCGAGTGACAGGCCCGTTTCATCCACGTTCATTATCCTTCGAAGTTGTTCAGGTGGGAAATAGAGCTCTCCTTCGTGTCCTGCAGCCGTCTCCTCTGCCGTTGGCAACCGTGCAAAGCCCATTTCGAGAAAAAAAGTTTTTAGAGTTGTAAACCATTGGTTAATATTTTTACGCGTTGCATACGTTGCCCGGCGTTCCTCCATCTGCGAATTCTGGTTTGACACTTCCACCGCATTTGCAAACTTAGGTTCCAAGCGCTTGAATAAAGAAACAGAGTCGGTAAGCGGTGCTGGAATAAAACCGGTAGTGATGCATGCCATCAGCTTCTGAATGACCATCTGCCGATTTGGTTTGTCCTTCATCCGAGCCGCCGTCAATGTAACATAAGTTTCAATTGCTTTGCCAAGAGCATCCTCCACTGCGTCTGGAAGTACTGGTCGCCGGCCCCTCCGTGGTGGACCCTTGAGTCCTTGACAAAGACGATTCCGCAATGTGACTGGGTTGATGTTCGTACCATACGTCATATTTACCTCGTCACAGATAACCGTTGATGGCACCCGTTCTACTCCCTTGGGGAGCTCCACCAACTGCTGCTGCTCCAACTTTTCCTCTGCTACCCTCCAGGCATGATTAAATCGAATCCTGATAGCTTGCTCATTTGCTTTAGAACATAGTGCTTGGTGGGGAGTCCTTCTTGTTTTTTTCAAAGACAATGGAGTTGGAGTTAGTTTCTTCCTTTTGCAAGGTGGGGGGGGGGAGTTTTCCTTTTCCAAAAACGCTGCTGTAGACACTGTTGTGCTTCCTGCTGTGCTTCCTGCTGTGCTTCCTGCTGGCGCTGCTCTTGTTGCCGGCGCTACCGGCGGCGTCGTCGTGGTCGAGGATGTGCTTCCATTGCTGTTGCTTGAGGCCGTATGGGCTCTTTTGTTGTTGGTGTTGTCATTCGTCGTTTTTTTTGGGGTGGGGGGATCCAACAGTCCACTTGGATTGGTTACAGTCGAAACGCTGGTACCATTCGATCCACCAACAACAACAGCAGGGGGTGGTGGCGGCGGCGGCGGCGGTGGTGGTGGGTGGGCAGCCTTCTTGTTTTGTTGTTCTTCCAAGAGTTTTGCCTTCTTCCGCAATACTCTCTTCTGTAGGGACCGATTCTTGCTCTCCTCCTTTGTAAATCCCGCAATTAACATAGCAGTTGCTGTAGTGATAGTACCAGTGTGGGAATGGTTTAGAATAACAGCCGCGTTATTTGTTAACTTGCAAGGGGGAAGGGCAGCGCCGTTTGCCACAGCGCCAACTGTGTGTGTTGTTGTTGCTGCTGTAGGGGGAGTTTTTTGGCCCTGGGGGGTGTTGTTGTTGCTGGAGTTGTTTTTTTCGAAACGACCGGGAGGATCGATCTGCAACTTGGGGGGCATCTTCTACTTGATAAGTATCGATTTATCCTGTACTGGTGCTTGCTGGTTGATGCCGCGAGCAGGGGGATCCTTGTTGCTGCTATGGGGGGATTTTCGACGTTGTTTTTTGGGCCCTTGGGGGTGTCAGTGTGGCTGTGGCTGTTTTTTTAAAAATCGACTGGGAGGATCGAGTCGCAACTTGGGGGTCTGCTTCTCCTTGATAAGTATCGATTTACCCTGTAGTGGGGCTTGCTTGTTGTCGGCGCGAGCAGAGGAATCCTTGTTGCTGCTATGGGGGGATTTTCGACGTTGTTTTTTGGCCCCTTGGGGATGTCACTGTGGCTGTGGCTGTTTTTTTAAAATCGACTGGGAGGATCGAGTCGCGACTTGGGGGTCTGCTTCTCCTTGATAAGTATCGATTTACCCTGTAGTGGGGCTTGCTTGTTGTCGGCGCGAGCAGAGGAATCCTTGTTGCTGCTATGGGAGGACTTTGGGAGTTTTCGCAGTTGTTTGCCCTGCCTCGTCGACTTGGTGTTGCTGTTGTTAAAGCTCTTTTCTCCTGTAGGACGCGTCCAATCGATCCGAAACTTACAGGTCTTGTTGATCTTGGTATAAGGAAGGTAACCCTGAGTAGCGAGCGGCTGAGGTGGTATGGTTAAGGAATGGTTGGGTTGAGACAGCTTGGTATTATGAGGTTGTGTTAATGGAGTTTTTTTTTTCAACTTTTTGTGATTTTCTTGACCAGAAGAATCATAAAGTCCGAAGGGGTTCCGGCGCGCGCAACCCCTGCAAATTGGGTATCTATGGAAAGGCTCTTGCTCTTGCCAATTCTGGCCCGGTGCTTACTTTGGTAGAGAAGTTCCAGCTGGAGAGAAAGATCAATAAGACTAACAAGACCCAAATCGATGCTTCTAAGCATCGGGGAAGAAAAAAAAGCTGTCTCAAATTGACTGCTCCGATTAACACTTAAACTCGTACTGCTCGTACCGTACTCGTACCGGTACCCGGTAATATCTTGGTTGAAGGAGGCAGTTGCGAGTCCTGAGCGATCCCTGATTCACGAGTATGAAGATTTCAATGTTCAACTATCTCTCTTGTTTGACTCCGAATCCTTAGTTTTCCGTTTTTCGTGTGTCATCCGGTCCAACGAAGATAGATGGACTGCACAACCTTGTCGAAGGCGAGCAGAGTCTACGGTACCGTACAATACTGCGCCAGCAAGCCAACAAACACTGTTTATCCGAAATCGACGAGTCGACGAGTCAGTCGACGCGATGAAGCACTACACGCACCGAGGAACACCGTGCAAACCACGAGAACACGGAAGGATGGGCCTCTTCGGCATCGGCATCGGCATCCCCACAGCCACGGCAACGATGGTGATGATCTCCCTAACACTGCAAACAACGGCAACGGTATCTGCCTTTTGCGGTGTGCCCACGCACAACCATTTACCTACAACGATTGCGAGCCGGGGGGCCGGTAGCGTTGCCTTCGGCAAACAACAAGCGAATGGATTGCTTGCGACAGCGGGCGAGAATGGCGGCAGCACGGAACGGACCGTTGACGAGCTCTTGGAACGAGTGGAGAGCAAGGACGACGAGAACAGCACAGAAAACTTCGACGAGGACAAGGTACGAGACCTGATAGCCACGCTTTCTTCCGACGCGGATCGATACGTCTGGGACGAAGCGACACCCTCGGCACTCTTCGAGCCACTCGTGGGATATTACAATGTTTCTTGCACTCTAACGTCGACACCGAACGACAACCCGGTCGGTGGGAAATGGACCCGCGGGCTGTGGACGGTGAAACGCACGATGCAACACGTGTTGCCGCCCCTGCCGGTGAAACGGGCTCCACAGAAGAAGAATACCGATGGTTCCGAGTCGGCAGCGGGTGCCGTGATTGTTCCGGGAGACGCCGTCTCGGCAAACGCCGTGGCCCAGGTGGTCAACGCGATTCGGTTGGAGCTGCTCTGGGGTTTTGTCACCATTTGGGTGTTGTTGAGAGGGGACGCCGTGCCGCTCAAGACGGACCAAATCGTAGCCGCCGCAACCAAACACGGTGGCGACAACGACGACGAGTCGAAGACGAAACCAAAAAAGTCCCCCCCGAAACTCCTCCCGGATCTCTCCGATCGCACCGTCAAGGCCTATTTCGACCGCCCGAGGATCGGCGTGAGCCTGCGGGGCCGAACGAAATCGAAGCCCCTCTGGAAACAAGTGCTGACGCTGGGACCCACGTCTGCGGTGGTACTGGACACGCCCTATGCCGATGGCCGGATACGCCTGGGCAAGGGAGGGACCAGCGGCTCGCAATTCGTCTTCCGCCGCCTGTCCGAAACCGACGAGGAAGCCCGAGAGGGGTGGAAGTGGGTCCTCGAAAAGACGGCGAAAGCCGCGACGAAGCGAACGTTATTGGTTCGGGTGGGAGTCGCGGGACTCGCTTCCGCAATGTTGTCGACGATCCTGCAGCAGCGGTGGATGAAACTGGCTGCCAGAGCGGCCGCTCTGGTTTCGGGCATCTCCGTGATCGGTCTGCTGAGGAGCACCGGTGGAATCGAGACCGAAGGAGATACGTACATGAAAGGGAGAAGACAAAACCAGTAGACTCCGCAGTGTGTAAATTCCTAACGAACGATTCATTTCGCAATTTTTGATTGATTTTGAAACCTGTGTGGATGTTGTTGCATGGACGAAGCGAGTCACCCGACTTCTGCTGATTGCCAAAACGTCTCGACGGGACGACGATCCTTACTTTATGTGTACACATCGTTGCAAACAACTTGAATGGAGAACGAAACACGATTCGACAATACAATGATTTCCATTTGTGCCTTCTCTCCGGCCAAGAGATGCTTTTCGTTTTCGAATCAATACATATTTGAGCGGTATACGGTACGTGGAATAGATACAAGTAGACTAGAAACGAAGATCATCACTTCTCTTTCGTTAAGAAAATACGTCGTATGAAAGAATAGACGTTTGACGATACATGTCGCTTGCCGAGGATTGGGTAGTATCATGCAGGAGACATGGTCCTACATCTAGCGAGAAAGGGTGCAAATGGCTGACACCGCTAATCTCGAACCCCACCCTCCACACTGTCGTTTCAATGGAGAATTGATTCTCATCGCATCGCATCACGATACTTCAGCAATCCACGCATACTGCATGAGTTACGATTCACAATGCGTCCGTTCATTTCAAAGAATTGTTGTTTTCTTCGGTGGGGCTCTATCATTGTTTTATAAGGATTAGTTTCATTTTCTTAACGAAGACGGCGGGCTTCACGTTCCCATTCCAATAGACAGAGGATATCGTTCTCACGAACAGGCCCCTTGACGTTTCGGACAATGGATCGCCCTGATCCGGCGCCGCTCTCGGAATCCATGAATTCGACACGGACCTGGGTCACGTTACCGGTGTTTCCGGTACGTCCGAGGACCTTGCTGACCTTAGCGAGTTTGAAGCTAGTTTCCTGCGATGAACAGACATGGTGGAAGAAAATTAAACACAGGAGTTTGTTGTTAGTAAACTGTTGCGTGGTACAAGTTCTACGTGGGGCCTACGGAATCGAGTAAAGCGGTAACCTTCACGGGCCACAATGCGGCGATGTGACCGATTCGGAACAACGCGGCCATGGTCTCGGCGGTTCATCTCCACCGACCACCACCGTGCTTTTGTTTGGGTTGCAGTGGTGTCAAACAATTGTTTCCGATGAAACGGACTCACCATCTTGGTATATTCAGCGGTTCTCGACAATCAAATGTATGAATTGGGAGTGCGAGCTGACCTCGTCGAGTTGGTGAGTTTTCGGTGCGCAACAACTGCGCTGCTACCGTACTCGTACCTACCTACACTGCGTCCGTCTACTATCAGTTCTGGCGTGATGGCGGTGACAGGAACAAAATATTTTTTTGGTGCCTCCGATAACGAGTAAATTGTTTGAGTGGTTATGAGCCTTGAATCTAATCGAATGAATCGATATATTGATCGAACAACTTTCGGTATCGATTCATTCTTAAAACGTCCCTCAACCCCAAAAATTTCTGGGGGAGAGCTTTTCCGAAACCGCGCTCGACCCACAACGGTTCGTTGCAAGCGAAAGCACTTGTACGAACTCGTACTCGTACTATCGTAAATCAGGCAGATAACGGTAATACCGTACGACATGTGATGCATGCGGCTGATGTTGTTGATGTGGTTGATGAGTTCAGTGGTTTGTTTATTGATGCTGATAACCTTCAAAATGTAAGTATGCTCTCTATTCGGCGATTCATGCTTGTTATCAATAAAGAGTGAGGAGTTATTCTCTAGCTACACTACTCGGGCTTTCATCCTCACAACGAAAGATCAGAAGATACTACCGTACTAACCTCTTCAAAGGTAGTGCTGTGGAAATCAAAGTCGAATGCAGTAATGTTTTAAGCTCTCTATAAGGACGAGCTCTAGTAGTGAACTCGTTTACTTTTGCGCGGGTAGGAATCCCCATGAATTTACTTCGCTTTAAAGGGTCGTCGTACCGTACAAGTATCGTACGGTACTTTCATTCGCCACCCACGAAATCGAAAGATCGAAAAAGAGTTGACGGCGTTTCGCGCTGTCGTGATGTGATAAATGGGCTGTGTCCCACGGAGCGATCCGGATCTATGGTGATTCGTTGCCCTGCGTTGCGTTGCGTTGCGAGGGGATCCGTGCATTGGCTTCATTCATACATCGTCGGTTCCAAACGCAAAGAATCCAATGAACGAACGAACGAACGAACGAACGGATTGCACTGTAGTGTAGTGTATCACGGGTGCAATCCGGACGATTGCTGTTGTTGTTGCTGTTGCTGTTGCTGTTGCTGTTGCTGCCGCTCCTCGAATTTTTGGAGATTTTGTTTGTCGATCTCCAGCCGCTGCGAAATCTTCTTGATCAGCCGCTCCTCCCTCAGCACCCGATACTGTGCTCTCGCTCGGAGTTCCTCGGTGGACGGCGTCGGGCTCGGCAGGCTCGAATCGGAATCACCGGGAGACGCGGTCGTGGTCGTGGATATCGATGTTGATCGTGCCGTGGCGGCTGCCATCGACGACGACCGGGGCAAGAGCCTCGATCCCGCCATAGGTGTAGCCGTGCCCACCGTCAGAACGGTGGGCGTTTGTTGCTGCAACCCCAACGACTCGTCCCGAACGATGGACAAGCCGGCACCGTATCCGATGCAGGCCGAAAGAATGGTCGAGCTGACCAGAGCGGAAACGACCGCCGTGCCGCCGGGAAGCCACCAGCGCGAGGATGCGCTTTCGCCCCGTCGGACTGTCTCGTTGTCGTTGTTGCTGTTGCTGTTGCTGTTGTTGCCGCTGCCAATCGTGCCGGGATTCTTCCTGTCCCAGTGTTCGACCGGCATCGGTTGGCCCAGTTCGTAGATTCTTCCCCCCACCGCTTCGATGTATCCTCCCGGAAGGAGGGAGACGACGCTGGACGATCGGTCGGCAAACGGATCTTCCTCCAAGCGGCCGATCGAGTGGTAGTGGAACCATATGGTGCGTTTCCCAATCTGGCCGACGACCCGGTTGTCCTGTTGCTCGAGATCGAGTTTCCAATTCTCCAGGATGGGCGGAGACTCTCCAAAGACGAGGGACCGGCTTGCACGACCATTGATTCGGCTCGTTGAAATGCCGTTGGCATTAACATTGGCATTGCCATTAACATCGCTCGTGTCTCTTTGGTTCTGCAATTCGAGCGTTCGCCGGTGCAACTCCTCCGGTTGCTTGGTCGAAAACAAGAGAGGATTGGAGGACCAGAGCTGGGTCCAGAAGGTCTTGATTTCCGTGTTGGTCGACACCGTGTACAGGGGCAAATTGTCGATCAGTGCCCAGTCTTCCTCCAGGGTCCAGCTCGTGCCCTTGTCCATGCCAGTGCCCTTGTCCATGCCAGTGCCCGTGTCGGTGCCCTTGTCCATGCCAGTGCCCGTGCCCGTGCCAGTGTTATCGGAAGACTCCGGTGCTTGTGCTGCCTTGTCGGAGTGGGGGCCTTTTGCATGGAGGGAGGCCAGCGGAGGGCCGCGGGAAACCGAAGGCGTTTTTCTACGGGTGCCGCTGCCGCTGCCGCGACTGAGAGAGTGGCTGTGGCTGTGGCTGTGGCTTCGAACGGAACCCCATCGTGGAGGGAGGCTCTTCGCGTGCTCTAAGAGGTGTGGCAGCCCGGCAATAGCTACCATCCAGTGGACAAGAATCCTCATGGTTTGCTTCGTTTCGCTTCGCTTCGTTTTGTTTTGTTTTGTTTTGTTTTGTTTTGTTTGTTCTATTCTGTTCTGTTCTGTCTTGTTTTGTCCTGTCCCACTACACTTTTACTTCCTCGTAGTTACAATGATTCCGCGGACGAAGAAAAAGTACAATCTACCATAATATTATGGTACGAGTTGTACACGAGTAGTACGAGTATCGTACCAGATGGTGCGTTCTCATTGCCGTGGACGCCCCCCCCAGAAGGATGTTCTTTGAGAGAAACCCGAAAGATTTTTTCGTTTCGAGATTGCTTCTTTGCTACCGTAATCTTACGGTACTCTTCTTACTCGTACCGGTACCGGTACCGGTACAGTCCGGTACGAAACCAGTAGCTTTGATGGAATTTGGGATTCATTCGTTCGATTGATCCATCAATCAACAATCGAGAGAACCCAAAATAATCGAATGAGGCAAATACGAGACTTCGTGATTGAGAGATAATAATACCGGTACAGCATTTTGACACACTCCATCAGTCACGAGTCAATGGCACATTCCCAGTCATCAGGCATTGTTCAATCGTATTCTAACATCAAGAGAATCTTTTCCTTGAAGTCTCATCTGAATTCTGAATTATCAAAGAACCCAGTTCTTTTCCAACTGTATGATAGAACTAGCTGAGAAGTATCTCGATCAAGTATCTCGAAGTCATCGTAGACACTAAAACTCAATAGCGCACAATTTCATACACAGCAGCGTAGTTCATATTCAATTCAATTGCAACGTATGGTACGTATGAATAGTACCTAATACACACAAGACATACTACTAGTAGCAATGTGTTGAATGTGATCTACGTGCCATCATCAAGGTCTGCTATCTTGAGCATCTCTGGCACCACCTCCTTAATTGTGTAAACACTCCTTTGCAACTTCTCTGCCATGGCTTTTCCTACAAGTGTTTCTTTAATGGTGATCTCTGCTTTCTCCACTCTGTGCAATTTGGCTTCATGGTCCTCCTCAGTCCACTCCACGGCAGCACCAAGCAGGGAATCATCTTTTGCTTTAATTAGAGCGCCAGCCAGATGTTCTTTTTTCATTCCAGCAGCAACTTTCTTTCCAAGCTTCCAATCATACACTGCCTTCAAGGGTTGGACTGCTAGCTTAGCAAATTTCCCCCCCACACTTTTGAAATAAAGCAAGCCTCAGCTGTACTACTACCGGTACTAGCTTTATTCTTTGCAAACACGCCAGGACGAGCTTTTTTAGTCTTCATCTCTACAATTTCCAACTTGCACTTGGCCATTTCTTTGCAAGGAATGTCTCCTCCTTGGCATTTGTAATGTACTATCTGCTGATAACCTCAAATTTTGTACCTGCTCTCTTAGCCTTCATGTATGCCTCTGCCTATTTGCTCCTTTCAACCTGGTTTAGTTGATGTAATTTTCGTCTTCAAGTTATGGGCAGCTGTGTGTGCAAATACACCGCCCTAGAGACCATAATTGTTTAGATAATTAACCGCAATCCGCTTTTGATGTTCAAGATCCAACAGCTCTGCTGTCAAGGGATCATCATCCAAACTGATTGAGCCATCTGCTAGTAGTACCATCATCATTTTGTGTGCTACTTTCTGGTCACCTAAACAATTCCATGTGAATGGAACAATAATGTTGATCCTCTTCCAAACAGCACAACAAGACATTTGTACAGAAAATTTATCACCAAATGCATTCTGAAGTGTGACCTGCGCTGTTTCTTTTCCACCAAAAACCAAACATGGGATAACAGTCATAAGAAGACCATTGTACTGTCATTTCCCTTGCCTTGCTGGGGAAGTTGTTAAGACGTGTCTTGTTCTGACAGAATAGACTTTTGAATGAACCAAAGTTCATATCAGTAGGTTGCCACACATGAGTCACATTTGGCACACCAGTAAAGATAATAAGGCCCTCCACACACTTGCTTATTTGAAGCTCCTCACATTCCCATCCAGGTCCTGAATCAGCTAGTAGAAGCACGACTCACTTCCCTGGTACAGGAGGTCAGGGAAAATAGGCATATATGCATCATTCACCACCTTCATAACTCAACACCATCCATACCGGCACTTGCATTGCAGTTAACAGTAGACCACCTCTCCGTAGGCTTGCCAAACCCCCAAATAGCCATAACTCCCTTGCCCTCCAACTCTTCCAGGAGCCATGACTGGATTTGTTTGCTTTTCTCATACTTTGCAAGGCTTTACAGCTGGAAATGGGGGGGGGGGGCTGGCATTGGGTCACTGGAAGCACAGCTCCCACCAATACGGGTTATGCAATGGTTGCTCTTGTTAGCCCTGTTTGTACCAACACAGAGTGCCCACTGGACTTGCTGGAGGTTGTATCCAGTGATAAGCCAGTCTCATTGATATTGATAATACATCATAGTTGTAAAGGAGGAAAACAAATTCACCCTCATGCCCAGCAGGTGTCTCTTCAGTTGTTGGTAAGCGAGCAAAACATTTCAGGAAAAACCTTTGAACGTTTCAAACTACTAAGTGTTAATATTTTCAATTGTTGTCCACTTTGCACGCTGTTCCTCCATATTGGAGTTTTGGTTTGCAACTGTTACTATATCCTTTGCAAACAGGGGTAGCAGTTCCCTGTACAGTGAATCAGGACCCTGCAACGGCGCTTTAATTTCACTGTTTGTGACAGAAGCAGTCAGCTGTTGGATCATATCAACCCGATCTGGTCTAGATTTCATTTCAGATGGTCTCAAAGACATGAACGTTGACATGGCTTCACCTAGAGCCCTCTCCACAGCTGGTGGCAGGGTAGGTCTTCTTCCTTCTAGTGGGGGTCCAAGCAAGCCTTGAGACACATGTTGTTGGAAAGAACTCTCACTTACGTTTGTACCATACCACATATTCAGTTGGTCATAGATTGTCCTTGCTGAGGTACATGGAATACCACCAGGGATTTTGAGCTGTTCCAGATACTCTTCCTCTGCCTTGCTGTATGCATAGCAAAACCTTTCTTTTGTTGCTTGCTCAACTGCCATTTTGCTTTTCAGGGGGGGGGGGGGCTGATGTTTTCTTTATCCCTTACCTTTGCAGCAATGCTCCAATTGGTGGCGTTGAATCTGGACTCATTCAATCTTGCATTTGATCTTGTGTTTGATCCTTAGTTTGATCTTGTGTTCAATCCGGCGTTCAATTCAGCGTCGCTGGTAATAGCAATAGTTGGTGATGGCAACTTCCTCTTGTTTCCATTGCTGTGATTGCTGTGATTGCAGTGATTGCTTTTATTGCTTTTATTGCTTTTATTGCTGTTATTGCTGTTGCTGTTGCTACTGTTGTTTTTGCAATTGCTGTCATTCCCGCATGTTTGTTTTTGCAGTTTGAATCCGTGGACCCCAAGCCACTGGGAGTTGTTACATGTCAAACACTGCTCATTTTGTTTGATGCTACAAAGTACCATTATTGAGATGACTGGCGCTGGTGGTGGCGGTGGTGGTGGTGGGGAGGGGGGGGGGGGGGGGGCACTTTCTTTTTTCCTCTTCCAATTTTTTTCCTTCTTCCTGCATACTCACTTTTGTAAGGCACAGACCTTGCTCTCTTTCACTGTAAATCTACCACGAATCATAGCCAAAGCAGTGGTCATTCCCTCAGTAAATTGGGAAGACCATCAAAGAACATTAGCTGCGGTGGTGGTTCTAGGGCACTCGGGGAGTGTATCTCCGTTGGGAACACCAGATCCAACACCCCCACAACGCTGATGAGGCTGTTTTTGGTCCTTTGGTGCCAATGCCGATGCTTTGCTTCTGCGGCTCTTTTGTTCCAAACCACTTGGTTGCTTTGTCCACAACTTGTGGGGGTTGATGTATTTGGTGTATAGAGAAGAATGCAAAGAATTTGTGGTCAACTGTAAGAACTGTTTGGTTTGCTACAGGTAGTGTGTTGTTAATGAGGATAATGGAGTTTTCCCCCCATTTCTTGACTTTTGAGAATCCCTTAGCCAGAGAGGCCCCGGTGTGAGTAACCCCCTGCAAATTGGGTATCTATGTGCAGGAGTCATATTTTTAGAGGGGTGCAATATGTCGTCTGTCCGTTGTCCATTTTCCCTGCATGATACGAGAAGAAAAAATTGAAAAAATGAGGGTCCTTGAAACCATGATGGTAGGATTTTCTTAAAAAATTCCCCAGCTAAATTTTTAAGAGTCTGTTTTTACTGCATAATCCTAGTAAAACAACTACACTTTCAAATCATAACAACTCAATAAAAATCAATATTACAATTAGTGACAGGGTTCATCCTAAACCATTTTTTTAATGAGGAAGCAGAATATTTAGCTTGTTTGGGCTGATTATGCACAGAATTGTATTTATTAACGATTCAAAATTAGAACGTTTTTCTTACACATTTCAACTTAGTTTAAGAATATTATCTTTCTTTCTACATCCTTATTGAGGATGAATTACCATAATTTGAAACTAGAGTGAGAGAGTAGTTGCTGTTTCTTTTAATTATACTTGTATAACTTCAACACTTTAATATTCTAGCTACATGCATGTCATTCTTCCTTCCTTTCCTCAATGCTCCTGCCAGCATCACTGTTGCTACTAGCTCTCTTTCTTTAACCTATAACATCAATCTTCTCTCTCATTGTAAGATTTGTTCCCTTATACTTGGTCTCTCTTGCAGTATGTTCCTCTCTATACACTCTGATCTCCTCACTGAATCTGGCATTGATCACCTTGTCAACCAACTCTGCAAATATTTTCTTCTTTTCACTAAGCTTTCCCAAGTAAATATCACCTTTGCTACAGTCTAGAAATACTTCCAGTAGCTCATCATTCTTCAAAATGTCATCTTATGCATTTGCTGTCACATCAGAATCATTGTCCACCTTCTCTTGGTTCACATAAGCTGAAACTCTTCATCAACATCACTCGAAAATGAAAATATTGCTCATTCACTAGAGTCAACCTTCCTCTATCTGATGACCTAAGAAAACTGTCATAGCACTTATCCAGATATTTGTGATTGGAGGGTTTCTTCTGCAAAAAATCTCATATTTGATTCATATTTGATAAGAAATCAATTTCTTTCCGCAACTGAAGACCATTCTCACTCTCTTCCTCCTCTATGCTGTTGACCATTCAAATTTTTTCAGCCTCAAATGAAAGATTGCTCACCCAAGGATTTTATTCACATCTCCCACATCAAGATGTGACGTGCTTCTTCTTCCCTTGCTCTTTTGTCATCTTTGATTTAGCATATTTGACTAGACCTTCCCTCTGTTTTCCTTCATTTCTTCATTCAAAATCAATACAATTGATGAAATTCCTCTTCTCTCTTCATCTGAAGTGTTACCTGAGATAACTCCATTCATGTTTCTGTGTTGAAATCTTGAATAGTTTCATATGGAATGAGATCCCACTTGCTGCTCTTTAAGGTCTTGCTCTCTTTCTTTCTTCTGCAATCTCAACAAGAAATTTCAGCAGCGTTAGATTTATCTTTTGGCAGAGACTATCAAACATGACATCAGCTTGTCCTAGAATTATCTTTGTGAACCATTCTTTTATCCCTTGTGTGAGCATTGAAGCTGCTGCATAATTCTTTTCTCTTTGCAAATACCCTTTTGACTTTTACTCCATTCTTTCCATTCATCAAAATATTTCATCATCACAATGTACTTTTCCATTCTGACCAACTCCTGATCAACATAAAGTGAAAGAACAATTCTTTCATTCAAACTATCACATACTCTTGACTCTTCAGTAAGAACAAGTCTTGCATTTTTATTCAGAAATCTTACAATGCATATCATACAAAAAATAACAGATATCTCAATGAATGCTACTAGTAGGGTGTTCTCAAATTTCACTTTGTTGCTGCGAGATGGTAAAGTAGATAATTTGTCTTTCAGAAGCTGTACCTTTCCTTCAAGAATTTCATCCCCACATTCATCTTTGTTTTTGAACTCTTCCAGCAACTTGTCAAAGAAATCAGGAGTGCATCCAATCTTATTTGCAAGCCATTGGCACTGGTATGAAATTGTTTCTTCCTCAAATGCTTTCTTTGCATCATTTACATTTTGCGGGGTGAATTGATCTGGGTATGCAACACTTATTCTCAGTCTCCTCAATTCATGCACATTCATTGAGTATTCACAGTTTCCTTATAAGTGGTGGTATAAAGCAATATCTGCATCATGACTTTAAAACCAACACATTCCAATGCCACAACAAAATGCAATAGCTGTCTTAGCACATCATCATCACCATCTAGACTACCACTATTAAAAAAATATGCAACATTAAAAGTCTGATTTCTAGCTGTTCTGCTGGCCCTGAAAACATTGGCATATGTTGCAGGTTCAAAATATGGATCCTTGTCTTTTTCACTGCTGGTAGTTGTTGCTTCTTCACCGCTCAGGCTGTCTGTGCTGAACTCCTCACAAGACAAAACGTGTTGGAACAGTCACCTCCCTGAAGTACTTCGGGTTCACTACTTGGCACCTAAAATCAATCACCACTAATGGCAACAACTGTAACGTAAGCTAGGTACTACAAAGCTATGTACTACAATCTACTGTACAAGCTGTACTATCTAAAGAATCGTACTATCAAAGATACCAATGAAAGATACACACGATCAAACTAATCAGACCTGGACTACTCTAGGAATCATTAAGCATCCAAACATCTGTATACGATGGTATATAGATGACAGGCAGGCGCACGATATAATTATCAATGTGCCAATATGAATATTCATGTGTGATCGAAGCAAGCACGCTCGATTGCTCATTATTTTTATCTGTTAACTTTCCATCCATTTTGGTAAAGTATTAATCCATCATAATTATCACTCCTACTCAGCAAATTCTACCCCTAGTGTGTTACAACAACTAATTCCTAGGGACCACAACGAAGAAAGGGAACCACAAAATTTCACTCCTAACCAACCTTGCTGTAGATTGTCAGCCTGCAAGAACTTCTTGGTACAGTAAATGGTATGTTTATATGTTAATCCTGCTGTGGTGTAGAGAGAGAGAGAGAGAGAGAGAGAGAGACAGCACAAGAAATTGTGAGAAAAAAGCAGCAACAAAAATGGATGATGGACAGACCATTTGTGGTTTTGGAATAATTTTTGTTGGGACTGACCAGCAAAAACAAATGACGGACAGACTGTTTCTTGTGGGTTTGGAATAATTTTAGGTGGGACCGACCAGCGAAAACGGACGGCAGACAGACAGTTGAACCATTTTTTGGTGGTCACCCCCCTACATGTGCTTGTCAAGAATTCCAATTCCAGACCGCATATGCACAATGCGGCCAAACACCTCTTACTACGTGACTCTCAAGAGTATAAGGAAGGTGTGTACTTTGTAATATGAAGGTCAGAAAGTGATTGAAAGTAACTTCTTCGTCACATTTGGTGGGAATCAGGTGTTTCACAGTCACTTTTACTAGTAAAATGCAGTGAAAATGGAGATGAAAAAAAAAAACTGGGGAAGTTGTTTCCAAAATCCTACCATCATGGTTTCAGCTGCGCACTGATTGTGTCTTACCCCTCTAAAATTATGACCTGTCCCCTGTCTATGTGTATGGTAGGTGAGAACCTTGGCATTTCGGGTGCGAAGATTACGGGGGGGGAGGAAACTTATCCCCAAACGCTTGGCCCCATTAACCCATAAACTCGTACTCTCTTGTCGTACCATAGTACTCGTACTCGTACTCGATGCTTCCTTGACAGGATTCGAAACGGGATGATTGATGATTCGAGACAGGCACATTGAACAACGCACAGACACTTCAATCATGTGTCACTGACACACTATTTCAGTCCAGTCACGAGTCATCGACACAGCCTTTCGGTCATGAGTCACTGACACACTCCTCCAGTCCAGTCATGCGTCATTGACACATTCCCTCAGTCATGAGTCAATGACATCGTTCCCGATCCTCTGTCATTGTTCAATCGTATTCGAACATCAAATAGAACCTTCTCCTTGAAGTCTCATCCGAATTCCGATTATCAAAGAACACAGTTCTTTTCCAATCGTATCACTGAACTAGCTGGGAAGCTTCTCGAAGTATCTCGAAGTCATAGTAGACACTAAAACTCAATAGCACACAATTTCATACACAGCGTAGTTCATATTGAATTCAATCGCAATATCGCTTTGAAATTTTTTTTTTTTATCGATAAAAATATCTAAAAACTAACCGTAACCTCTAACTCACCATGTCTGCTGTCGCTCAACTTCAAGCCGCTAAGCAGGCCCCCTTCTTTTTCAAACCCAAGCTTCGCTATGAAGATTACCCCACGGTTCGTCTTGTCCACAGTGTCACGCAGTACAGCACACGTCCCTCTCCTTCGGTCACCACCACACCTGGCACCCCAGGCACGACCCTCCCTCCTCCCCCTCCTCCGGTGACAACTTCTTCATCAACCGTCAAGAAACAGGATACCACCTTTTGCCCCGACTCCAGCGACTCCGAACGTCTCATTCGCGTTCTCGTCGATTTCATCGACGCCGTTGGACCGCACAACCTTAACATCAAGGACGATGCCAAACATTACAAACTTCGTGAAGTCCTTGGTGGCGACCTCAAACACACCTGGGACGAAATCGTTACCGACGCCGGTTCTCGCATTCACGATGCTGATTTTACCAACAATCTCAACGCCTTCATCTCCCTCTTTCTTCCGTCCAACGCGTTTCTCATTCAGCAAGAATACATGTCCAACGCAACTAAGCCGTACCACATGAATTGCTTCGCAGCCGCCGGCCGACTTCGCTTAATCAACATTCTTAGCGTTCACCTACCAGGATCCGGAGGAATGCGACTCTTTCCCACTAAGACAACCATGAAGAATGCCTTCTTTCGCCTCATGCTTCCGACTTGGCAGCTCAAATTCAACGAGACGGGAAATCAACTCGATGATCAAAACTTTCCTCTTCACCGTCTCGTCGCGTTCATGGAACAACAACGTTTGCATCACGACGCTGGTCAAGTCTCTCGTCCATCGAATCGACACACCTCCGCTTCCACTGGATACCGCAACAACCGAAACGGCAATGGTAACGGCCACAACAATCGCCCTCGTTACTCTTCGTCATCTCAGTATACGTATGGCAACAACACCACGTATCGCCGCCCGACATACACTAATCGCACCACTCGCGACAACTCAACCCAGACCAGTCGCTCGAATCACGGATACGCCCCGCGCCGATACAGTCCTTATCCTCGTTCCGAGCGTACTAACCGCTCCGACCAACCATCCTCGGCTAGTCGTACTACTCGTTCGCAATCCGCCAACAAAACGCGTACCAGTCCGTACCGAACCCGCTCAACTGCTGCCACCGATGCTCATCATTTAGAAATGGGTGATGATTTCTACTACGATCACGACCCTCAACAGTTCGACCACGAGCATCCCGATTCCAGGCCACGTGACGACGACAATTATTTTCACGACCAAAATACACAAACGGACGCTCCTCTTACACAGGAATATGACGACGAACACGACGAATGTTATCATCAGGACGATGAGCCCGAATACGACAGTCAACCTGACTACTGACAACCACCTTCGGAACCTGTTCCATATACTATCGCAATTGCCCGCCTTCTCCAAAACTGCCCCTCCCCACGTCCCTTCCTCATTCTTTGTGACTCTGGTTCCAAAACAACTTGGTTTAGCCATCACGCGCTTCCGGTCACAATCGTACCTACCAACACTACTCCTATTTCTGGCATCACGATGGCTGGAGAATTCAACTCGTCTCAACAGATTTCTCTTCAGCATTTCACACTTCCGGAACTTGCCCCCAAATTAATCCTTCCCACCCTCGACGCTCGCGTGTTCCAAGCCCCTTGTCGTTACGACATGATTATCGGACGCGACGTCCTCCGTCATTTTCAAATAGTTTTGAACTTTCACAACAACGAAATCAAAACAGCCACACATTCCATCCCGATGCGGCAATTTCCACGCATGCACGCCGACTCTGCGGCACTCGCTCTTCATATTCACGCAAGCCACGTTGACAACAATACCCCTCACGATTCGTTCGCACTTACAACGAACAAAACCAACATTCAGGAATCCACTTATGATCCGCACGACGTTCGCACGGTATCTGACAACTGCAAACACTTGTCACAAGATCAACGTGACCGCCTACACTCAGTTCTCTGCAAATACCAAACAATCTTCGATGGAACCCTTAAACATTATCCAGACGAAGAAATCCATCTCGACATCGATCCAACTGTCAAGCCCAATCGTTCTCGCGCTTACCCCGTACCCCACAAACAATTACCCCTATTTAAGAAAGAACTCGATCGCCTCGTCAACATTGGCGTCCTTTCTCGCCAAGGTCGCTCCAATTGGATCTCCCCAACTTTCATCATTCCCAAGAAAGACGGAAAAATTCGATGGGTTTCCGACTTTCGCGCTCTCAACAAAGCCATCAAACGCAAAGTTTACCCAATTCCCCGTATTCAAGACATTCTATCCCGCCGCTCCGGATACAAATACCTCACCAAAATGGACATTTCGATGCAATACTATACCTTTGTCCTCGACGACGAAAGCAAAGACTTAACCACTATCACAACTCCATTTGGCCTTTACAAGTACAATCGCTTACCAATGGGAGTTTCTCAATCCCCAGACGTAGCACAAGAAATCATGGAACGAGTACTCCACGACATTCCAAATCTCGAAATTTACATCGATGACATTGCTTGCTTCAGCAACACATTTGAAGATCACTTGCAACTCATCGACACAGTACTCACCCGTTTACAGGACAAAGGCTTCGCAATCAATCCACTCAAATGCGAATGGATCATACAAGAAACTGATTTTCTCGGCCATTGGCTCACTCCAAACGGAATCAAGCCATACATCAAGAAAATCAAGGCAATCTTAGCAATGCTCCCACCCAAAAACCTTAAACAACTTCGAGCCTTCCTCGGGCTCGTTACATACTACCGCGACATGTGGCCACGCCGCTCTCACATCCTCGCCCCGCTCACTGATCTTTTGAAAACTCCTCGCACATTCCAATGGAACGACACTTGCCAAAAAGCATTCGAAGAAATGAAATCCATTGTCTCAGTTGAAACAATGCTCGCATACCCAGATCACAACATACCGTTTCACATTTATACCGACGCATCCGACTTTCAACTAGGCGCAGTTATAAAACAGAACAACATTCCCGTCGCATATTTCACGCGCAAGCTTAACCAAGCACAATCCAACTACACCACCATCGAAAAGGAACTGCTTTCAATTGTCGAAACATTCAAGGAATACCGAACCATGCTCCTCGGTGCACTCATTCACCTCTACACCGATCACAAAAATCTAACCTACAAGCTTTCTACGTACAACACCCAACGAGTCCTACGATGGAAACTAATCTTAGAAGAATACGACCCCATTTACCATTACATCAAAGGCCCAGAAAACACAGTCGCCGACTCCCTCAGCCGAACCCCAACAACCCTCACTTCATATTTCACAACTACCAATTTCGACGACGATGTCTCCAACGACGACTCCTTCTCATTTAAACAAATGGCCGAGAGCCTAATGGCGCTGCCATCATGCGCTGCATCGACTGATTGTCATCCTGTCGAAGACAGCTATCTGATTCACCCCCGTTTCGACCAAAAAGGCAGATTGCCATTTCATTTTACAACCATTCACCAGTATCAATCACATGACCCAAAAGTTCTCACTCTGCCACAAAAAGATCCCAGACGATTTTTCAAACAAAAGCTAGACAACGTCGACATCATTTGCCGATACGACGAACTAACACCTAACTCCCAGTGGAAAATTGTCATCCCTAACGACATGCTTGCTCCTCTTGTCAAATGGTACCACGAAATAACAGTTCACTCCACAGGCATGGACCGACTCGAAGCCATTCTCCGCCGTCACTTCCATCATCCCGACCTTCGCGCAGTATGTCGCAACGTCATATCCAATTGTCTCATCTGCCCCCTTGTTCGTACAGGAACCCGGCAAGCAGGTCAACTTGCACCACGCACAGCTCCCATAACTCCCTGGTCTGAAGTCCACGTCGACTGCATTGGCCCATGGAACGTCGAAATAAACAAAATCAACCTCAAATTTGACGCGCTCACATGCATCGACCCAGTTACCAACCTTATCGAAATCATCCGAATCCCCGAAGCCAAGACAGCCGACAACATCAGACGACTCTTCGAAAACTGCTGGCTCTCCCGTTACCCTCGTCCCTCACGCATCGTACACGATCATGGTCCCGAATTCAACGGACACGACTTTCAATTCCCGTTAGACTACGCAGGCATCAAACCAATAAACATTTCCCCCCACACACCCACCGCCAACGGAATTATCGAGTCCACCCACAAGACCATCGGTCAAATCATACGCACCATGATAAACCTGAAACCCCCCAAAACCAAAATAGAAGCCAATAACCTTGTCGACGAAGCAATATCAACAGCAATGCACGCCCTTCGTTGCAATCCAGTTTCAACACTTGGAAACTTCTCGCCCGGTGCCCTCGTCTTCAATCGTGACATGCTTCTCAACATTCCGCTCCACGCCGACATCATTACCTTAACCAAACATCGCCAAGCTCAAATTGACAACCGCCTCCTTCGCGCCAACCGCAAACGCACAAAACACGAATTTGTCGTAGGTCAAGGCGTCTTCGTCTCCATACATGATCGCAACAAACTCGATCTCGTTCGCGAAGGCCCCTATCCCATCTTACAAGTACACACAAACAACACAGTCACTATACGCCGCGGACAAACACATGAACGCATCAGCATCCGCCACCTTACCCCAGCCAAACCATCATAAATTTTCATGGTAAGGGAGACTGAACAACGCACAGACACTTCAATCATGTGTCACTGACACACTATTTCAGTCCAGTCACGAGTCATCGACACAGCCTTTCGGTCATGAGTCACTGACACACTCCTCCAGTCCAGTCATGCGTCATTGACACATTCCCTCAGTCATGAGTCAATGACATCGTTCCCGATCCTCTGTCATTGTTCAATCGTATTCGAACATCAAATAGAACCTTCTCCTTGAAGTCTCATCCGAATTCCGATTATCAAAGAACACAGTTCTTTTCCAATCGTATCACTGAACTAGCTGGGAAGCTTCTCGAAGTATCTCGAAGTCATAGTAGACACTAAAACTCAATAGCACACAATTTCATACACAGCGTAGTTCAACATGATTCGATGATCCGGTGATTCGATGATTCGATCGGAATCATCTGGGCCTGGGAAAACGGCTTATTACACAAAAAATCAAAATTGTTTTTCGCGCCAAAAATGGTTCCCCACATTATCTCTACCGTTCGGGCTTATGTCGATTCATGGGTATCAAGAGTCACAAGACCCGGTCAACTCTGTTTAGAACCCGAGATTACCAAGCCGGCCTCTCCCTACAAGTCTCGATTCGTCGCACACACCGTGTGTGTGAGTGAGTGTACGGACCCCGGTAGCTGTAGTGTTTTGTCCGTTTGCGATGCACGAACTCTCGGAAAAAGGGTGTTTGTTTGGGATTGCTTGCCCAGCCAACTAGGAACGAATACAGTAATACGAGTACAAGTACGATTACCTACGTACCGCACACGTACCGGTACGGTAATATGATGTTACTTCAATTTTTTGGAAGTTTCTTTTTGAATATTAAGAAAGGCGCCATAGACACAGGCACAGACATAGCGTTCGTAATTACTTTTACTCGTGTGCACTCTGCGGAATCACAAACGAACCACCATCCTTCGTTCGACATCTTCCTAACGGTACCAAACCATACCGTACGCACGATACGGCACGGCACGGTACGAAGCGCCGACACCATTGTGGATGGGAAGGGAACGAAACGGATCGGAACGGAACGCAACACCGGTGCCGTGTTCTTGCTCGTGTACAGTACTGTTCTGTAGCTGGCATCCACAGCACCCGCAGCACCCACAGCATCCACAACAACAACAATAGCAACAACAACAACAACAACAACAACCATGAGTGCGGAGGAGCGGGAATTGTACTGGTACGATGATGCGACCTACGAAATCGGGTTTTACAACTACTACCAGCGGACGGTGGATCCGAGCCCGTGGGCCTTTGTTGTCTCCCTGCTGTTTTGCATCGGATCGGGAATGCTGCTTCCCCGCTATCTCGCGTATTATCGACACGCCCATTCTCACGCCCACGCCCACGCCACGACGAATGCCAAACACAAGGAACAAGAACCACCACCCATTGCGCACCACCACCACCACCACCACCGAAGCAATAGAAGCGACAACAACAACTGTAACACGATACTGGTGGGGTCCCAGGCGTTCGTCGCTGCGGGCGACGGCGACGGCGAGGCCGATTATCCGTGCGCACACGCACACGCACCCAGCACTCCCGAACGGACCCAGATCCAGAGCTACCGCACCACCGGCAACCTGCCATCGGTGAACGAGGAACTCGCGGGGGAGGAGAAGGTGCTGTGCGAGCATAAGTACGAGTACGAGTACGAGTACGAGTCCCTGGAGCAGCGGATTGCGAGGGAGAAGGCCCTGCAGTCGCTGTGTCGCTTCGTTCACCCGCCCGGCGCGAATCGCGAAACCGAAACCACTACCGAGACCGAAATCGCTGTTGGATCGACCACCGGAGAGCTGCCGATGACCTCCACAAACTATACCAGCATGGAAGACGAGGTGGGCGGCAACCAAACCACAAACAATAATGATATTAATATTAATATCAATATTCATATTGATAACAACAATGCGCTTCCTCCGCTGGGATACAGCGCATTTGGAAACGACGAAACGCAACAACAGCAGCAGCAACAGCAACAGCAGCAACAACAACAACTGACCGATGGGGATGCTATTCGGTCCAACAACATGCGTGTGCCCGAAACGGTTCAAAACAAAAATCATTGCGAGGAACTCGTGTACAACGAAGCGAGGGATGCACAATCGTGCGTATCCTCTTTGGTGTCGGACACCTCGAATCCCTTTCAGATCATCCGGAACGACTACATGGACTTTACCCGAGACACCGATCCCAACGAGAGCCTTTCGGTCGCCAGCGGCTGGGAAGAAGGGTTCGATCCGGCCCTGCAACACACGATCTACTTTCACCCTCCCACGGGTCTGAGAACGACCGAAAAGCCCGTGGAACCCATCCCGAAACACCTTCGCCCGTGGTACTTGTTCTATTTTTCGCCCGCCTTTCGACGCAAGATACGAAAGTGCCGGCGCTGGGACGACGAAATGGAGAAAATTGTCGGTCTCGCCCTGCCCTACACGGCCCACACGATCGTG
This sequence comes from Pseudo-nitzschia multiseries, assembly GCA_037355745.1. NCBI lineage: Eukaryota > Bacillariophyta > Bacillariophyceae > Bacillariales > Bacillariaceae > Pseudo-nitzschia > Pseudo-nitzschia multiseries. The sequence continues at coordinate 25,730,017 of CM074782.1, read as the reverse complement.
GTCGACGTCTTTGGGTTGCTGGAGGTCGGGATCATCGGGAGAGTCCTCGGGACGACCCAGCTGTCGGCGTACTTTGCCACCGAGTTTGCCATTAGCTTTGCCACCATGTTCTTTCACGGCATCCTGGCGAGCCTCAAGGTTCTCGTGAGCCAGGCCCACGGAGCGGACAACCTGCAACTGGCGGGAAACTACGTCCAGATCGGTGTGTGGACGCACCACCTGTTTTCTCTGCCGCTGGTGCTATACGGATGGAATCACTTCGACGACGTCGTGCTCCGCCTCGGCCTGGACGAAGAAACGGCCGAATCCGCCGACCAATACGCGCGATTTGCTCTGGTGTGCGAGGCGATCGGAATCTACGACGGGGCCCTGCACTGCGTCCTGGACGTGACGGGACACGAAAACTATTCGGCAATCTCGAACGGGGTTCGTGCCTTTGTCAGTTTTGTAACGGTCCTGCTCGTGTCCATGGTATTGAACAAACGAGCCGAGCTATGGATGGTGGGAGCGATCCATTTGGTCGTCAAGGTGCTGATGTTCTCTGCCAACATCTGTGTCATTATTTACCAAAAATGGCTCCATCGGTACTGGGCCGAAATGGCAAGGACCAATCCGTTTGGAAACAGGGTTGCGATCCGAACCCTGTGGAAGGCCAGCCTCCGCCTCTCCTCGGGCCGAGTCATCGAAGATTGCGAATGGAATATACTATTTGTCTTTTCGGCCATACAAGGCCCCGCGGAGGTTGCCATCTGGGGTCTCGTTGGAAAGCTCTGGGACTTTTGCGACAATATTGTTATCGCCGTTTCCGATGCGTCCAAGGTGCGCTGCGCACGACTCCTGGGATCCGGACTGCCGGAACAAGCCAAGTATTCGTCCGAGAAATCCTTGTTCATGGGTGTGGTGGTTTCGATCATTCTGTCCATGTCATTGGGAGCACTGCGATCGGTGATTCCGCGGTGGTTGACCAACGACTTTACCCTGCAACGATTGCTGGGGGACACGATCCCGATGGTTTGTCTCGCCGTGGCCACCCTGTCGTCCGGCAGCGTGTGCTGGTCGATTCTGTGTGCCCAGGGCCGATCCCACCTGGCCACCGCCGTCACCGGGTTTGGGAGCCTCGCGGTGGCCCTGCCGCTCGCATCGCTCTCGAATTTCTGCTTCAATCTGAACCTGCAGGGTCTCATTGCGTCCCTCATTATTGGCTATGCGACGTCCGGGTTCTGCAACACGGTCCTGTTGCTCACGTCCAACTGGAAATCGATCTCCCGAAAGGTTCGAAAGCGAACCAGCCGCATCGAGGTCGTGCGGCTTCCAATGCTCCCGGAAGACACAGGCGCAAACACAGGCACAAATACAAACACAAATACAGGCACCATCGACGGGGTCGCCGATGAACCGGGAAAGGACTCTGCAGACTGATCATTCATCGATCGATCGATCGATCGATCGACCGATCGCCGCGAGTAGTTTTGCGATGGCAAGACGGAATGGCTCCCGTGCAGTGAGTGGTGGGGAGATAGGAAGGGATGTTCCACTAACGCAGCGCAGCGAAACGCATCCGCCGATCGATGGAACGCGCGCTCGATCCCAACGATCCAGCCAACAAAAAAGTTGCGGGCGACCATCCAACGTTCCTCCGGTATAAGACATAACCTCGCTACACATGAGTGACAGGAAGTTGTCGTTGCCTTTGACACGGCACGACAGGGCACGACAGGGCACGGCAAGATAGAATACCTCCCGCAACGTTGAAGAGAGCTCGTGCCAGTACGGTGCTTTCGTCCATCGAAGCCAACCCAAAAATCCGGTAGCACGGAAATCAATCCCGAAGCAACTATGGTTGGATGCGAGGTCATCCTACACGTACTTTGAAAGAAGCAACCCATCGAATGTTGGCGTGGGGTGCAATCGCTCATTGCAAGAGACAATCGAGCTCTGTCTTGCTCTTTGATCCCCAAGGATCGTTGCCGCTCGCTCGGACAACTTTTTCTATCCGCGTCCCTCTACTAGAAGCTTTCGTACAAAAAGATGGCATTGAATATACAAGTATGCTTGCTGCAGCTGTCGGTATTTTGGTTTTGGGAACAAGAATCCTATTGTTTCTTGGTCAACAAATCATATTTGGTGTGAGAAGTACGTGTGGACAAATAATGTAAAACTTTGTAGGGAAAACATGCCTTCCAGCTCCATAATTTGTGGGTTTACCAACGTCCAGCTTGATGATTGACTTGAAGTCACCATACTTCAGTCATTTACATGGTACTGCAAAGAACTATCCCAGATTCCCCCTAAAAATGTTTGCACGTAACTGAATGTTTTTTTCATTGGGCATGAGATTCCTATCCACCCCATAAAATGTGCATTGGTAGTCATACCGGTACGTAGGGATATGAGTAATGCTCCCATCTTTTAATTTCCCACATTCACGGAAGAAACCGACTTTCTAGTACTGTTGTGGTATGTACTAGCGAAGATTCCCCGACTGTGAACTCTGTACTATAGATCGGAAACTCCATTAGTAATTCCTCTTAGGTTCTACCGGAGCAGGAATCACATCTCAATCCCCGACTGAGGGACAAAAGGAGCACACTGTACAAATTGTGCCAGGAAAATCCCATCACTAGTAATTGTACAGATACGGTACGCTTCTTCTTTGTTTCAATTGTTAGTATGTATTACTATATCCTTTGAGCTGCTCGGCCGCACATGTACTATCCTGATTGTAATTTTGTCGTAGTCCAAAAAGTAATCTTCTGTATCCCATAGAAGTCAGTACTAGAAAACAATTATGGGCACATCGGGATACACCTCCTGTGTCCCACCGAGGTCTCAGCCGAAGGCTGAGACTGAGGTGGGATCACAGTAGTAACACTCCTGAGGCGGACACTGAGAGCTTGCTTGAAGTAGAGACCAAAGGAGTGTCACTATCAGGCGATGGCAAGAGGACACTTGAAGGATATTGATGTAGTAACCCTACGAGTTTGACCAATTTTCCTGTAATTTTGAATGCATGATTACTAAGTGGACACTCGACGAAAACTCGAGGAGTTTGCAGCAAACTACAAGCACTGCCTCCCCCAATCTAGGGGAACATTGCATTCTTCTTGCTCCGGCGTCCAAACTACAAGCACTGCTCCTCTGCTACAATCTAGGGGAATGGTGTATTCTTGCTCTGGTGTCTGAACAATAAACCGGATTGGCCTGAAATATTTTCTAACAGGCTTGAAAGTGTTACTCCTTGTTGGGTCTGTGGCTTCTTTTGTCAATTTTCTAGTGGGATCAAAATAAAGTTTGATTTGTTTGCGGCCTATGTAAATTCTGTTTTTGATGATGACATCACATGGAAAACACTTAGTAATTTTTTTGTATTATGTCTTTTCTATGTCATTTATTTTTACACTTTTGGTTCCTTTTCATTTTCTGTTTTGAAGACAAAGAAGCAGTCAACACATAAAAAAAACTCACAACCTTATCCAGCCCCCCCAACTGAAAGCAGTCAATCAAACAACAACACTTAATCCATACAACAGTATCAACAACGGCAACAACAATGATCATGGTTGCATTACTCTGGTCTAAGCCGAAAACTGAGTAACAAAACACACACAATCGTGCACGACCTAAATTACACAGATATTCTGTGTTTTCGGGAATGACCCAATGGGTGATTCCCGAAAACACAGAATATCTGTGTAATTTAGGTCGTGCACAATTGTGTGTCATTTGTTACTCAGTTTTTGTCTTTTTTACTCACATTACCGTTTTTAAGTGTTTACGAGACCCCCTTGTAAACACTGATTTACACACAATTCTGTGTCTCCATTTGGAATTCATCACTGCACCTTTTTCATTCCCTTGTTAGTAATCCAACGGACGAAGAGTCACATAAAAGAACAAAAACATCCAGTCACAGTCCAACTCACCAATTTCAATCATACGTACAACGGACACCAAAAATTGAAAAGTCGAAACAACAACATTTTATGAAGTAATTATACTGTTTTTTCCATGATGAAGAGGAGGCCATATCACCAGTTCCCCATAAATTCATCATGCCGCCAAAGAGGGGTCCAACAAACTACACCTCAGATGAACTCAGGTCTCTGTTGAAGAAGATATTTCATGTCAACCCTGTCTCTAGCGAGAAATGGAATTTTGTTGTAGAAGCTCATAGATATGCTTATCCTAATCCGCAAAGGGAATGACAATCCATTCGCCGCAAACTAAGCAATCTCTATCACCAAAAAATTCCAACTGGCAATCCAATATGTCCCTGGCAAGTAAGGGTGGCAAAGGCAATCAAGGCAAGGATGCTTTATAAGGCAAATGAGGGCGATGGGCATGAGCAGTATGGCATGACACAAGGTTATGAGGAGAATACGTTTCTTTCTATGGAAGAGGAAGACCTTTTTGGCAAAGACAATGCTGGCTTTCCCCTCCTTCCTCTTGGTCAACCTACTCAAGAACCAACACAAGAACCAACGCAAGGACCATCAACACAGGGAGAAGGCTTACCTGGTGTGTCGATGATAGCGTCACCAGCAAAGAGATCGTATAGATCCCACATCAGCGACAGAGTCAGTAGACAAGAACTCATGAACAAAGAACTGATGTCATTCTTGGAGAAGCAAGCTGATATGAACAGGAAAGACTTGGAGAAGCACGCTGAGATGAACAGGGAAGAAAGACAGGCGGTTGTCACCGTCATATCCAAGGTTGCTGTGGATATTGCCAGCCTCTTTGCAAATAATACCAAGAAGAGTGCAAGCAAAAAGAAGAAACGTGATGTAGATTCCGATTCCAATTCCAATTCCAATTCCGATTCCGACTTGGATTTGAACAAGAAACCAAAAGCCAATCTGAAAGCCACACAAGACAGGCACAATATCGCCGAAGACGACTCCAATTCCCATTCTTCCGTTGAATTGGAGTAAGAATTGGCAATTCCACTTAAGGATTTGGTTCCTGTTTAATAGCAGGAAGATCTGGAGTAGTTTCAGAATCAGAATCGAATAAATCGGAATTGGAATCAGAATCGGAATCCAAATCCTCATACGCTCGGTTTTTTATCAATCATGTAAATATCAAATACAGGTTGGAAGAGGTGTAGGAGATCACGAAAGACCTTGTGGTCTACACCACAGCAGTTGAGAAGAGCCTGTTCATTGCCAGAGTTGAATAGGTAAATGAAGGAGGATTGGCAGTGCCGGCGAAGGGCTATTCTTGGTGTTCTTCTATCTTTTAGACGCCTGTCAGAAGGATCTTCATTGTCAGAATCGCCGTCATCTATCATACAGAAGATGGAAAGGATCTCAAGTGATGTTGCCATGATAGTGGAATTTTGCTAAGTATGATTGTTAAGAGGGCAAGGACAACAAGAAGGAGTGAATCGATCGGAAGAGAGGGAAATTAACATCAAAAATTTCAAATTATGCCAACGAAATTACTACTATCAGGGAGAAAGATACCTTTTTTTTTTGGGTGTGTACCTTTTTCAGTCGGAGGAAGAGGCAGGTAACAATTTTTCTTCGGTTCAAATTCCTTATTCCAAAAATGAACATGAATATGGGAAGAGTTTTTAGCGCACTGATATCTGTCTCAAAGATTTTCAATCGATGCCATGTGACACAGATACGGTATTCTGTGTTTTCGGGAATCGCCCAATAGAAGCGTAACGCACGATTGAAGGGATTTTGTGCGATAGGAAGTTAATTGCGGAAAGATCACTACGGGTTAGTAACCATGTATCCAAAATTACACGGAAGGGTTACGATACCGACGCGTACGAATAGTCGTATTAATAGAAGCGATAATAACGCACGATTGAAGGGATTTTGTGCGATCGGCAGTTAATTGCGGTAAGATCACTACGGATAGCTACGGTATGTACCGTATGATGATGATGAGATATCTTGACTGATACCGTACTTCGTACCGGTACTTCTAACAGAAAATAATTGTAATCGTAAGATGTCCTTACGATATTACCGGTAGGTGTTATACAGTACTTATCCTCCATCGCACTGTATTCGAAGTTGTTGCAGCAAACTGGCAGCAAATACTCGTACCGTACGGTAAGAGGTGATGAATCACATGAAGTTCGAATAGTACGCCCGATTTGAATCGTATGTACCGGTAATCCTCGATCGTAATATTATTTTTTGTATCCTGTATTCGAAGTTGTTGCAGCAAATAGGTGATAAATCACACATTTGATTGTTGATCCTCTAGAACGAAGTCGTAAAACATTACAGGCACTAATTCATTGAGAACGAAAATAAAAAATCACGATGACGATCCGAAAAGGTATGTGAAGTTCTAACCGACCTCCTTGTTCTGCGAACGTTCTTGTAAGTCGCACTTCTCATCGTGCCATTGTTGTCGTTTGAAAATTCCATGATCTTAGGTAACAAAAAAAACAAGGCCGATAATGGTGATGATGATGACTATGACGATGACATCATAATGGTCACAGCCGTTGAGGTTCCCTCGGACGATGCAGCGGGCACGCGTAATCCAACTGCATCCAATTCGAATGTTGCCTCATCAGCACCGACCGCACCAGAACCGAGTCCAGCAACGACCACTGCGATTGCAATTCCGACCGGATCGGCTAAGTACGAAATGTATTCCAACCTTGGCAGACAACCATTTGGTCTGAAATGTGAACACTGCGGCAAGGAAACTATAACAGTTACACAAGATCGCATTGCGACGGTAACAATCCTTTTGGCAATCGTGCTTGCAATTATTTTCTGGCCAATATGTTGGCTACCATTCTGTCTTCCCTCTTGCCAGGAAACCCATCACTTTTGTGGGCATCAAACGTGTAGAAAGAGGGTAGGCTTAACGAGTGCGTGTGCCTAGCCAGACGCATGCGAAATTTGTTTCGTAACGTTTGCCAAAAACGATGAATGCACCAAGCCGGAGGGATTGATGGAGGGAGATGACAACAGCAATGATGATCGTAGGAATCTCCGATGTTAGAAGTTGAAACGATACACGCCATTACTTTTGAAGTCTTAACGATATTTGACCAGTGTTCACATCAATTGGGAATATTACCAAGTAGAATAATATTATTGTAATAGTTTAGACCTTATGTTCTTTTTATACAAGTGTCCTACGTTAAACGCATAAGTAGAGAATCGGAACCGTGACATGTAGATATTGCATTGAGTAATGTGAATTCGCATATTATTGGCAAACTGGATGGACAGTATCTATGTTTAGAACAAGCAATCACAAATGCGTAGGCATGTTAACAGCAAAAGTCTGCAACATCACACGTGTTACGCGTAGTCTATCACGAGTATGAAAGTAAAACAACACTGTGGGAAGACGCCAGATAAGCTAAAAGAACCTATCGCTGTTTCACTGATGAACAATTCACGCGGTCTGTGCCTTTTCCTCTTGCGATTTCAAGCGAGCCTCTTTCTTGAGTCGCTGACGTTTTTTCCATTCCAGCTTTTTTGCACGCTTTTTTGAAAGTTTGTTGCTGCTGGGGTTCGTGGAATCATCGTCCTTTGCCAAAGATATTTCGTTTGCCTTGCGTTTCGTATTGGAATTGTTCTTGCTACATTCTGCGACATCAGGAGGCGAATCTTTCGTCTTTTTAGCAGCTGCTTCCGGTTTTTCTTTTGGCTTGTCTTTGATATGCGTTCTATTTCCCCCCGGAGAGCCAAATTGGTCACTGTAAAGCTCCATGCCAGTAGGAACACTGATTTTCACTGTTGAAGAAGCTTTCTTTTCCTTGCGGGTTTTCTTGGCTTTCTGCTCTTTTCGTCGAAAGCAAGCCACGAAAAAACCGTTCGTAGAATCTTCATCCGGATGTACGCGGATCAGACACTTCGCTTGGTCTTCAGTGAGCGATAAGGCAGATTCATCTTCATTCTGTTTACCAATATCTTTCACGGACAATCCGCGTCTAGGCCAGCTTTCGAGGCACACGGGGGCACACAGTTCCCAATCGCTGTTCGACTTCAAAAGCCGTTGAACCACACCCTCATTTTCCTGGACGTACAGACTACAAGTGGAATATACAACGCGATCGACGTCGGGAAAGTCGGTTGTTGCATGATATAGGGCTTGGAATTGAAAGTTGCTCAGTGTCTTTATGCGATCATTGGAAAAGAATGCATCCCGGCTGACCGAATTTTCGGTATGATTGGATATCATGCCGCTACCAGAACAACTGGGGTCCAGCATGATGGCTTTGATGTTTTGGAACTTTTTGTCAACATCTGTCGTTTTTTCATTTTCGGTATCTCCGAAATTCTGCTTGGAGATTTCGAAAAAGTCCTCGTTGTGGCACTGAACGAACCCCTGTGGGACCAACTCACCCATTCTCCTCTTCAACAATTTGAATCGATCGGGAGACTTGTCAAGGGCGTGAATCGTAGGAACAGGACTAGCATCATTATCTTGATTCACGGTGGACACCAAGGCAGCTAGGTGGCTCGTCTTATTGCCTGGAGCAGCACAGGCATCCAAGTAGTCAATTTTGCCTCTTTTCTTGCCACTAGACTTGTCATTGTTGTAATCCCCAAAACCGTGTACCATACATAGAGCAGAAAAGCAGGACGACTTGTCTTGCAATATCACTTTCTGAGATACAACCAAATCCTGCAATAATGCACGCGACTGAGGAGTGTGATCCAGGACTAACAGATCTGGGACGTGCGGATCTATGTATACCTTATCGGCCTTTGCCCGGATAATTTCCACTACTTCGTCGCGATCTGCCACCAACGTATTGATGCGTACATATCGGGGTATGGTGGATGCGGAGTCTGCGTTCGTTCTGTCGTGCTCTTCGTCTTTCCATCCCTCTTCTTCTGCGATCGTCTGAAAAATTTCTTGCAGGGTGTCGATTTGGGACATGATTTGTCGCTTGAGAGCACCTCCTCCTCGTATCTTTTTGTTGGGGCCCATTAATAGTTCATAGAGGAGGATATAAACAAGGCCTTGATTTTTGGCTTCGATTTTGGGAACTTTTTTTAGCAATTTCGCAAGTAGTCGTTTCTGTTTCAAGACATGGCAGCATATTGCATAGGTTGACGTCGAACATTTCAATTCTCCGTCCTTCGAATAAACAACAGTTTTCAACCCTTTTCGTCGGGTCCAAACTTCGTTCAATATTTTCGCAGCCGGAGCGTACGGCGACGACGACATTTTCTTGTTCAATATCTCTATTCTCGAGCTATTTGCATCCACGGTGCTGGTTTTAAGTTTGACTTGAGACTGTCGAACGATTTTCAGATTTGCCGGTTTTGGGGGACAAAACTGTATCATTTTTTTTGTCATGAGATTGCTTCTCGGATTTTGATTTATCCGAGCCGGTTGGTCGTCGTTGATCTCTTTTGTCTGCTCATCGTCCGCTTTTGAAAGTGTGAACTCTAAATCAGGAGTTGATGGCCGCGCGTGACGTGGCAGAAAGGTGCGCAATTTATTAGCGATCCGAACAAAATTCCAATTCTTCGTGCAGAATCAAGTTTGACGGTGAAGAACCGTACAAGTACGAGTAATTACGTGATGTTCAGTATCGACACCTGTAATGATGTAATGATTTTCGTACTACGTAACAATTTTTTAGTGTCAACATCATGAAAACAAAAAACTCCCAGAAAGCTTCCGTTTGAATTCAACGAGTACGGGTAAGATTACCCCGAAGTAACTCTAATTCGGGAGTTGTCATAGTAACTACAAAATTAAGGACTTCCACTACACAGGCAAACGACCGACCGAAAAAGAACCGTCTTCAAATATTAGAACCTTTGAAGCGGAGAGCATTCTCGATTCCTGGTCTCTCCTTCCCACAACTTGTAAGCGAGTTGTTCCTCCCAGGTTGCTTTGATATTTATCCTGTTGCCAGTTTAAACGAGAAAACATATTCCGCAGGATATGACATTAGACGATAATGACTGCAATCAAGATTATACGCGAGCTCTTCCCTTGTGACTTAACCCGGGACGCCCCGAGGTCCAAGCGCAGAAAATCGGAATCCTCGGTTCGTCGTGGAACGAAAATCGAAGGCAACGAGCACCAGCAGAACGGCATCACGTGTGCGACACCACCTAGCTTTCTTGTTGCCCGCGCCCTAGCTGATCACGGCTTGCCCGACCGAGTTGATCCACTATCGATCGAGTACCTGATGGAATTTGATTATGACGATGGAAGTTTCCAGCTAGACATACCTACCGAAGTTTTGATGGCCATACAGAGTGACAACATCGATATCCTCACTCAGCATTATACGACCCAAGATCGACTCGTGGCTCAACGGAATTCGCAAGGAGAAACTCTTCTCCATCTAGCGTGTCATTGGGGCTCTGTTGCTGTAGTGAAATCATTGCTTTGTGACGCACGAATGTGTGTTTCGGTTCTCGATCGGCAAGGGAGATCCCCGCTCCACAGTCTTTGCTTGGCTATGAATAGAAGTCCGTTGCACTGTCCAACAACTTCTCCGAGCCACAACCACTTGGAGGCGATGCGACTGCTGCTCCGAGAGAAAGCCACTCTTATTATTTACAAAGACAAGCAAGGAAATGTCCCACTTGAGTACATCCAGCAATCTGGAGGCATCACGAACAAGGATGATCATAGCAATGCATTGTTTCACACGGTTGTGAACGAAATTCTTTGCTCCGAACGCGTTGTCGACAGGGTGGTCGAAGAAATGTCCCATCGAATGGAGCATTCTCGATCAGGCCGGCGACGGTCGGCACTGGAAAAATTAAACACCCTCCTGGACTTTTCTGGCATAGAAGCAGCCATAATGGAAACTGGTTTGAGCGTTTGATTGCAATCAATCCCTTGTTTTTTTAATCTGTGAGTTTAGTACGACGCCCTGATTTAAGACTTTAAATGACGATCATTTAAAACCACAATTTTCCAAGAAACGTTTGTGTTTCAGCAGTCTATAGGCCTCACTTGAAGTTCTGACGCAACAAGCTACCAGCTCCGTATGTAGTAACTTCTGTGCTAGAGTTTATATGGTGCTTAGTATCCGTACAAATTCCTTTCAGCAAAGCTGCACTCATTTTGTGTCATGCCTTGCATTTGGCTGTTTGATTGATGAATGTAATAGCTACGTGCTCATCACATTGCGCATTTTCTATTGTTTCATCACTACATTCTCCGGTGAAGACTAACCGTCGGACCACACCACCCTACAGATGGCAATCAGGAACCAACCCATCCCGGCAACAGTGAGCAAAGTTGGAGCAATCAGAACGCATTCTCAGGTGTCCTCGAACTGAATCGTCCTAACGTTTTCCTTTGCTCAGCATTCATTCCAGAAGCCTAGCATGATTGCGAAGAATCCAAGGTACTGGAACTAAGTTCAATGTAAATTCAAATTTAAGTTGCACCGTATCCTGGAGATACACGAAGAAATATAAACTCGTTCCATCAGGAACAAAATTGCCGTATTCGTGAGTGCCTATTATGCATTACTATGTATACCGGTAGCAAGAAGAACGCGCTTTTAGACTATATTTGAAACAGATTCTTCGCTAAACTCTAAGCTTAGGCTAATTCTCCAGTTTGTACAAAATAACACACCTGGAGCATGATCCATGCACAAGATGCAAGAACAAAGTAGATAGATTTTTTTTTTGAAGTACGATGGCTATCGATACCAGGTACACAAGTACCGGTGCTGGGTACGTAGGCAGGTAGTATCACACTTCGGCGCGAATCTCATCTGATACGGTATTACGTACTCGTAGCGGTAGTACTGTAAGTTTATGGAGGGATACGTCGTACTTTGGCTTCACCACGTGGTACACGAACCTACCGGTATATTTTGAATTTCCAATACTCCGATTTTGTGAGCGAAGGTTGCTTCTAATTGAAGCAAAAAAAATTGCAGTATGTGAGTTCACTGGCGCGCGTGCACGCGAACAAGATCATAAGTATTCAACGGCTCGATATGCTCCATGAACTCATTGGAAGCAGATTGGCGATGTCTGCGTAAGTCCCTCGCCAATCTGCTCGCCCCGGCGCGAATTTTTAATGCGTTCCGGTCCAGCAATTTTCATGCAAGTATGTGAAACTACGAGTACCCGTAGCATCCTAATCGAACATTTGGTGCTGGTGTTGAATCCGGTTCCACAGCAAAAGACTCCACATAGAACGTTATTTTACAAAACTTCGTTGTGTTCCCATTCGACTCTAACAAAGGAAATTAACACCAACAACGTATCCCACCATGCCTTTCCTCACTGCCACCGTTGTTAAGGAAGAAACGAGCTCCAAGCTCGGAATTGCCTTCGAACGTCTCTCTGAGGACAAGGCCATGACCATTAAATTGATCCGCGAAGACAGTCTCTTTGCCGGAAGCGATTTGTGCGAAGGGTTGATCGTTGCCAGCGCCGTGGGGAAGGACATGGAGGGCATGTCCCCCAAGGACTGCGCTGATGCCTTGCGAGAAGCTCCCGGAGGCGAGGAAATCTCTTTGGTCTGCAAGGGATCCAAGGTTACCGTCAAGAAGGATTCCAAGAAGCTTTTTAAGAAGCCTCCCAAGATTGGTATCTCCTTCAAGAGCACCACCAGTGCTCCTGGAATGATCTTCGTCTCCAAAATCAAGGAAGACAGTAAGTTCCACGGAACCGATTTGGCCGTTGGACACAGAGTACTCACTATCAACGGGCAAAAATGTCCTCCGAAGGTCAACGATGCCGTCGAATTGTTGACAAAGAAGGGAGTCACCGAGATCACTCTTGTCACGATTGACCCAGAAGATGAGATCGCTGTCCCCAAGGCCAAGGAAGATCCCGTCGAGGAAGTCACGGAAGAAAAGAAGGAAGAGACAGACGCCGAACCTACCACAGAATCCAAGGAAGCACCAGCACCAGCACCAGCAGCACCTGCAGTAGAAGGGGAAGAAGACCTGACACCCGAAGGCAATAAGACCATTCTGGACACTATGTTCGGTGTCTGCATGTGCTAAATGCAACAAATGCTGGCGATGAACTAGCAGAAACAGTACTGGACACAGTGTCTATCCCCTGGGTTGTCGACGATGGTCGTGGCGGAACAACCATCGACGGAGGCCCTCTTTTTCTGCGACTTTCCACTACCGAATTTGATTCACCACAAACTTTTTTTGCTGCCGGAAGGAAAGGCGGGAAAACCTAATTTACCGACGGCGGACAACCACCGGAACAATTTCTTGTTCCTATCTTGATGATACTCAAATCAAATCAATATACGTGTTAATAATAATAATCAAGTAAATAAAGTACATGTTTACAATCCAACAACAAACAGTCTCTTTGTACCGTAACCAATAGCAAGGAATAGTTCAAGAATTATTGTATTCGATTCCAGGAGGATGCCATTAAATTAACACCGCCTTTTTCTTGATTGCAATACGAAGTCGCAGAGCGACACAACCTCATCCTCGGTCGGATAGGCAACAGTAACACATTCAACCTGGTGTTGCTTGAGGTTCCATTAGCAACAATCGTAGGCAATTGCCGGCATTCTTTCGTTTGTCGGTGTACGGTATGTATTCGCTCTTTAGCGTTTACGGATGCATGCAGTTTTATTTTTAGCTCGAGTAAAAGTTTTGTAGCAGTAATGTTTGCATTCTGAGCAGGAACAAGGGACGAGGTTTGCGGCAGTACCGGTACTTGTACTGCGAAGTAAGAGTTTGTGCTACAAATTCGGTATGACACCGTAGAAGCTGTGACATTTTCTACGTACGGCGAACCACCGAAATGAACACCAAAACGACGAACATTGTCGTAAGCCTCTAAAAAGAGAGTGTGTATTGGTAGTTTGATTTAGTAAGAATTTAGAATTGTGGGAATGATAAATCTGAAGAAAGAAACATGTTTTTGGATACTTTTGTATTCAATCGTATTAGATTGGGAGAAGGTTGGGAGAAGCTTCTCATATACAAAAGTGACGTGTTCTCGGAATTGAATCGTATGATTGGAGTTCGAATTCCGATCAATCGTATTTGGGACGACGGTTGGACGTGTATCGGGAGAAGGAGAGACGAGATACGACACTCTTCTCCTTCTCGTAGAATGAGTCAAAGAGTAGGGTGATAAGGCTTGATGTGACGAATGTTGATTCTTTCTTTGAGGTGTGGAGTTTTCCAGTAGGCAATGGTGCCATTGGTGAAGATTTGGTCAATGGTGAATGGACCAATGTTTTTGGCATGAAGAGCATCTGCATTTGGTTTGGTGATCATGATTTGTTCATTGACAGCAAAGTCATGTTGTTTGCGATGAGAGTTTTCACGGAGGGCATCTTTGTTGATGATGTTTTGGCGTTTGTTTCGAATGATGTTGATATCAGAGATGATAGGGATGGGGAGAAACATATCGCGGTTGAATACAAGGGCACCTGGAGAGATGCCAAAAGTCTTGTGGACAGTGCATCGAAGAGCAAATTGTGTGGATGCAAAGATGTTGTCAATAAGATCATGAGCTTGTTGTAGATCTTGAGGAGGATTGGTGTTTAGTTCAATGCGCATGGCTGATTTGATAGTATCATGTGCCCGCTCAAGAACAGCATTTGATTGTGGGTTCTTGGTTGTAGACATCTTGGGTTTGATACCGAGATATTCAAGGTGGAATTGAAAATCATGGCCAATGAAGCAAGGTCCTCTGTCAAATTGACAATTGTTGGGTCGAGGGTATCGAGAAAGCCAGGCATTGTTGAGTGCATGGACTGCCATTAGGCTGGTAGGATTGACTTGAGGAGATCGAATGATTTCCAAGAGATTTGTGGACATATCCATGATGGTAAAACCATTGAATTGGATGGGTAGAGGATGACCAGGGAGTTCAATAGACCATGGACCAATTGCGTCGATGGCGATTGTATCCCAAGGTACATGTGTTTCTTGTCGAGTAGCTAGTTGACCATGGTGATGATGATCTAACTTGTAGCGTTGACAAGCATCGCAAGTACGGCAGAATTGAAGAACGGCGTCCTTGAGACCAGGAGAGTAGATGAATCGATTGATTGTGCTGGTGAGTCGATCAGCTCCAGCATGCCCAAGGACATGGTGGTACCATTTGATGGTGTTGGCTCTGAGGATTGCGGGGAGAACAATTTTGGTTTGGTTATTGTGGTTAGTGAATACAAATATATCTGTACCATTGAAATTTTGAATTGTATACTTGTCATTTTGTGTAATACTTTCATCCGCAAGTTGTGTTTGCGCAAGGTGTGGAAGGGCTAGTGGGTATTCAGGAATTGTTTCCGGATAGTTGATGAAGAGATCAGAGAGATCGAGGCTAGGAGAGTCTTCTTCCTTGGAGTCGTCTTGCATGGGTAGTCGCGAGAGTGCATCTGCAATGACATTTTCTTTGCCCTTGATGTATTTGAAGACTGGAGAGAATTCTTCAAGAAGCATTCGCCAGGTCATGATTCGATTGGAAGTGATAGTTTGACGAGTGAGATTGATATGGTCCGTCCATACAATGATTTCTGCGCCCCAGAGGATAGGTCGAAATTCTTTGAAGACTTTGACTACACAGAGCATTTCTTTGTCGATTGTAGGGTACTTGAGTTGAGCCTTGGTTAGTTTTTGAGAATAACAGACGATGATTCGATTGTCTTGGACAATTACAGCGCCTAACTGGTAATCAGAGGCGTCCGTGTAGACATGAAATGGTTTGTTCGGATCAGGATAACTGAGAAGAATATCTTCAGCTATCATAGCTTTTGCACATGTAAAAGCTTCGATAAGTGCTGGATTGGGAGCAAGCTTACCCTTTTGTTGGCCGGATAAGGCTGTGAGTGGAGCAAGAACTTCAGCGCGTTTGCGCCAAAAGTTTCTGTAAAAATTAACCATACCGATAAACGATCTGAGTTGGGTAATGGTTTTGGGGAAGGTGAGCTTCAGGATGGGTTCAATCTTGATAGGATTAGGTCTAACACCATCGGAAGATATGATGTGGCCTAGCCAAGGTGCAGAGCTTTTCAACCAGTGACATTTGGCTGGCTTGACTGAGAAGTTATGAGCCTTTAGTAGGTAAAGGACTTGATTTACGGTCTTGCAGTGAGCGCCGAGTTCATCAGAGAAGATTCCAATATCGTCAATGTAGACTTCGACTTGAGGGAGATGAAGGAATATTTGTTCCATACAACCCTGGGCCCAACATGGAGAGTTTAGAAAGCCCATGGGTAAGCGAAGGAGGCGAAATTTGCCAAAAGGGGTTACAAGAACACACTTCCAACTGGATTCTTCATCGAGTTTGAAGGTGTGGAATTGCATGCTGACGTCGATGAGTGTGAGGTATTTGAAGCCTCGACGCCGGTGGAAGATATCTTGAATCTTTGGTAATGGGTAATGAAGTTTCTTGGTGACCTTGTTGAGTTCACGAAAGTCACTGATTAGACGGCAGGAACCATCTGGCTTGGGCACCACAAATGTAGGCATTCCCCATTCGGTAGCATAACAACGTTCAAGAATCCCAAGATTGACTTGTCGAAGGAGTTCGGTTTTGACGGCTTGTTGCTGGTGGATGGGAATGGAGTATGGTTGCTTGATATGGAATGGAACTGCATCGGGTTGAAGATCAATGTGGAATTCTTTGTCCGGAAAGATTCCTAGTTCGCGGTCGGTGAGACCTTCGAAGAGCTTAGCATTTGGGCTGAGAATCTTGAGGAGCTGCTCTTGTTCATATGAACTGAGATGAGTTTGTTCAGAGACTAGTTTGGGTAGATCAGTCTTCTCGTATTTGGTTGCTCCATCAACGTAAGCTTGTTGGTTGACTTGGTTCATGTAGCTTTCGGCAACGACGTATGGTTCGTTAGACATGACTCTTTGGATGATAGTCTTGTCATGGAAGTAACTGGGTGGATGAAATGGCATCGTTTTCTCGTACCAGGTCATGGTTGAGTTTTCAAAATCCATTTTTATTCCAATGTCCTTCATAGTCTTTCGACCAAGGATGAAATGGTAATTCATTTTGGCGTCGACTACATAGCACTTGACCTTGTTGATGAGGAGTGAGAAGGATAGCTCGGGAAGCATGAGGTTGTGAAGGTTTACATACTTGGAGCAGCTGGCTTTGCCATTGGTGGTAATCATGTTGACCGGAGTTTCGAGATCATGGAGGACGACTGTTGGTGGAAGGGATGATTGAAGAATAAGATTGTCGGTTGATCCCGAATCGAAAAGTGTCTTGAAGTAGTATTTTCCTTTTTGTTCATTGACTTGATTGCAAGTAGTAATGGTCGTTGGAGCAAGATCTTGAGGTTCCTTTGGTTTGGAGAGAGCAGTGAAGTTTTCAGTGTAGCCGTTAGGTGGGCTAGGAGATATGACATAAGAGTCAGTGAGTGGTTCCTTGTTAGGCTTGTTGTTGATATAGATCAATTCTTCCGTTGGAATCTCAACGCACAAATCGTTGTTGTATGATGGGAACCGTTGAATGTCTTTATCGTAATATTCGGAGTCGACTTCAATGTCGACATGAAAGAGGTCGTGCCAAATTTCTTCTGGGGCCTCGGAGTGTTCTTGAATAACAACACACATGTGTTGTTCCGTATCTGGAGGAGTAGGTGGAGTGTTGTTGTTGTTGTTGTCATCAGAACGATCGTTGACATATGAGTCATTGTTATTGTTGTTGCGATTGTTGTTGTTGTTATTGCGACTGTTTCTGTTAGGATTGCTCGCGTTTTGATAGCATTGTCCCCACGTGTGGTTCGATGCTGGATGTATGGGACAAGGGTCCGAAGATTGTAGTCTTTGTTTATTGTTGTTGTTGTTGTTTCTTTGGTTGTTGTTGTTCGAATTGTTGTTTCGATTGCCATTGTTGTTATTCCGTTGGTTGTTGTTGTTGTTGTTGTTCGAATTGTTGTTTCGATTGCCATTGTTGTTGTTGTTTCGGCGATTGTTGTAATTGTTGTTGTTGTTTCGGCGATTGTTGTTTTTATTGTTGTTTTGATTGTTGTTACCATTGTTGTTGTTGTTACGTATGGATTTTTGGTGTAGTCTTTCCATTCTGGTGATGATTTGATGGAGTTCATCGTCAAAGGGTGAATTGTGTTCTTCATAGGTGTGTCTCCATTGTTCAGGCATGGATTCGTAGATCAAGCTCTTGAAGTCTTCGCCATCAATAATAGCAAGATTTGGGTCATCAGGAGCACCGGGAAGCAGAGGAAGAATGGCTTTGTTGTGGTAAGATACCATTGAGACGAACTTGTTGACTGTCATGTTGGAAGTCTTCTTGATATTGAGGATGAATCGTTTGTGATTGCGATAGGCATCAAAGTTGTTGGAGAACTTGAATTGGATGAATTGTCCTATGACGATATCGAAGTTTTCTTCTGTTTCTTCAATATCTTCGATTTGTTCAGTGAACCAAGCATCATCAGCGTAGTCGTTGAGGATGTCTGGGAACTTGGAGAAAAGCTTGGCGCCATCGTCCCATTCGAGGGTTCTTCTGGCCTTGTTGAATTCATGAATAGAGTGAATGATTTGCATATGAGTGGAAGAGTGAGAAATGATGGGGACTTTTACCTTGGTTGTTTCGGTAACGCCGTCTTCGACTCTTGAGGTTTTGTATTCCACTTTTTCAATCGTGTTCGGATCGAAATCGAACTTGAAGGGGATAAGATTGTAAGTAGTCATTGTGAATGGTTTGTTGATAGTTAGTACGGGTGAGAAAAGCGTTGATTAGAGTGTAAAGCGTTGAATTGTAATACTCGAGTAATATTGAAAGGATAAATATCGAATAGAAGCGTTTATTCGACTGTTTAAACAGTGTAGTAAGCCTCTAAAAAGAGAGTGTGTATTGGTAGTTTGATTTAGTAAGAATTTAGAATTGTGGGAATGATAAATCTGAAGAAAGAAACATGTTTTTGGATACTTTTGTATTCAATCGTATTAGATTGGGAGAAGGTTGGGAGAAGCTTCTCATATACAAAAGTGACGTGTTCTCGGAATTGAATCGTATGATTGGAGTTCGAATTCCGATCAATCGTATTTGGGACGACGGTTGGACGTGTATCAGGAGAAGGAGAGACGAGATACGACAAACATCGAAACGGCGAACTGTCACTCACAAAAAACTTCGCGCAGAAAATAATCAGACGACCGGTACAGTACCGGTGCTTGTACTACGAGTACCATGCGTCGGATAACAATTGAGAAAGGACTGAGCATCCTCGCTCAAGGGCAGCTTCTACTACTGCCTAGTAGATGTGTTACTCAACTGCTGTCCCAGCATCACTCCTTGACACTCACCAAAACTCACCTATGAAACCTCTGGGAGTGCATACCATGAATACTGCAAACATGCAATAAGGTGCACAAAGGAATTGTTTACACTACTACTATGGCAAAATCCTTACCTGCCACCATATTTGCAGAAATCGTGGTTATGACACATGACGATTGTCTTCTCCCAGCAAGCTCATCCTCTACTAGTAAAGAAGTGCATGCGGACTTGTCACTGCTTCTGAATCTAGCCTATTAGTATTGCTGAGTTACTCCTGGAACTTTCCCACCTGGCTCTGCGGCCTTTCATTTTATCTGCGCTGGTAATATTACTTCCCATTTGTGGTTTCCGTTGGCTTGATCAAATTGGAGGGCTTCTTCGTGGTTATGAGGTACCTTGAATCCATATTGATACTGTGGGGTGGTACGGAAAGACCGAAGTTTGGCTTGATGCACGAGTCAATCAAGCTTCTTGGTTCGTCGTGCTAGGTTGGTGATTCGTTTGAGACGTTTCCAACCTGCTGGGAGGTCAAGCATGTTGTTGTCTTTCCCATATTTGGCAACGGTAACAGGATCATCAGCCGCAATGTTGGCTAATGGTCATATGTCTGTTCCATATTTTTCCATTCAATTCAAAGGTTATACTTGGAGCCTTTGTACTGGGGGTGCTTGTTATCCAATGGGCCTTGGTGTCCTAGGATTCGGCGAAACGACCAAAGTTTTCCATCTTCTTGGGTCAAATCACGGTGGATGTAATTCATGACATCATTGTATGCAATGATATCGTCAAGTTTGTCATCAGAGTGTTTGCACTTGAATTTGATGAAGTCCTTATTGTGTTCAAGACTGTCTTCTACATTGACGATGGTAAGACGCTTTCGAGTACCATCGGGGTTGGTTACAAGGAAAGATCTTCCTTGTAGATCGGCAATTGGGATCGTCGGGATGGTAAGAGGTTTACCATTATCATCAAATTGTGCATTCCCTTCTTCATCGGTAACAACTACCTGTGATGGGTCTACGGTAGGAGTAGCAGGGTTGGTGTGTGGAGTTGTGACGTCACTAACATCAAAATATGCTAGCTACGGTGGATCAAAATCATCTTCAGTAAGGAGAACGCCATCGGATGTCTTGCTGAAGATGTGTGTCGTAGGAGGACCATCAAAACTCTCCCCATAGTTGCTAGGGAGTGGAGAGGGAGACCAGCTTGGGCTGTCATCGACCTTCTTATAGAGAAAGCTTGGTAACGAGGGGTGGGCGGGTGGTTTGATAATAACCTGATTACCAGATGCGGAAGGTTGGAGATTGTCAGGTATCTGAATAGGAGGTGTCGCAGCCTGTTGCTCGGTAGGTACTGGAGGTGTGTTGCCTTCAGGTGCCACAGGATTGTCGAGGCTTTGCTTGGTGTCAGAGTCCGTAGTGTATTTGGCAGTAGGAGGAGTAGGTGGAACATCCTGTGGTTTGGGCTTCTCAGTTGGAGCATCTGTAGTGGTATGCTTCCCATGTTTCGTGAGTGTAGGGGCGTCACTGGTTGCATACAATCGAGGTACCGAATCCTTTGCTTTACGCCATGCGATGAAGCCATTGTCGGTAAAGAGGCCAGCTTGTTTGTTGCGTGACTCAGGTGTAAGAGCAGAGCGTACACCAGAACGGTCAAGCAATTTGTTAGTGACTGGGTCCCAGATTCGGAATCATAGTCCATTGCCAACATGTTCGGCAATGCCAACGAAATGACCGAGGCGTTTGGTAGACTGGGTACCGAAAGGGGAGTCATTGGTTTTAAAATAAACAGGTTCAAACCAAAAGAAACTGGTATACGCACTTATGTCACCAAGGGTACCGGTGGCAATGAAGACCGGTTGTTTGTCTCATAGAGTAGGATCAGAAATAACATTGAGGAGTCCGGCTACATATATCATGCACAACAGCCATAGATGTGGTGGTGTACCCGTGCGGTCCATGACGCGATTGACAATACGCTTAAAGGTTTGATAACGTCGTTCAAATTGGTTCTGGTGTTGGTGATAGGGTTCACTCTGCCAAAGTCCAATCCATAACATCTTGAGATAATCGAGAACCCTCTTGCTAGATGGGTAGTTACCATGATCACATAAGAGGCGAAGAGGTCTGCCCCATTTTCGAACAAAATTCTGGAAACATGATAGGAAATCACCAGTGGTGCGCATCTCTTCAACATATATGATATGAGATTTTTGACCAAAAAAAATCTGTGCAAGTTTGGAACCGCCATCAATTGCTGGGACCTCAGAGTAAACGACATCAGACAAGACGTCGTCATTGAACGGTCAAACATTCATTGCCGGCTGAGGGGAATGAAAACGTTTGAAGAGGTTACCATCGGGACTAACCGCTAAGGATCCATATTGCGTTGAATTCTCAAAAGTAGCTTTGATGCGATCTGTGGAAACCCAACAAAAGAAGGGCTTCAGAGATAAGTAATCATGTTCTTTGGGATAACGTTCACGAGGTGTAGTTGCGATACAGGGGGTATCATCAACAGTACAGGCCGTGGGAAAAGCAAGGACCGTATCAGAAATTGGAGGTGGAATACATCGTGCAAGGCGTTCCTGATGAACATAATTGGTAGATGTAAGCCAGAAGGAGCGGTCGTTGGTTCCATGATCATCGATAGGTAGAAAGGGTGATTGAGTGCAATGACTGGAGTACGAACTGAGGGACGTAACCGTGGACGAACCAGGGGATACAGAGATATCCAATCCTTCAAGACAACGTGGGTTTCTGTATTTGTCGTATTCTGGATAGGGAAGGTGCTGCGATTGAGGTGGATATTTCTGAAGGAAGGTTTCATCCTTAGCACTGATAATGGTATCAAGAACGGATGGATCCCAGTATTTATCGGATGTCATGATAACATGTGGGAGTGTGTCAAATTCATCAGTGGTATATTTTTGCATGGCTAGGTATGACAATCCATGACAAATGCTGAGGGGCAGTGCATATTCATCGGAGGCGGTGATTACTTGTCCACCGCCTGCTTTGATGGATGTGTCATTGACAGTAGAGAAGTATGCTTCCATCTGCCCGGAAGACAAAATAGAGGGGTGTCGTCCCATGTACGCACATTCATTGAAAATGAGGATGATAGGACCTCTATTGGAGACGGAATATGCTCCACATGTTGCAATGGGAATATTCTGTACCTGGTGATTGTTGATGCCGGTGACATTGACATACCGGGGCGGGATATTCTTGGAGATGAGACATGCATCATTACCGATGATACAACCATTGGCACCACGGTCAACCATAGCAAATCCGGGGTTGGAAACAGTAGCTTTATGAGCACGATAGGTGTATGAAGATACTTGGTTATCGTGTTGGAAGGTGAAGTCATCTTCGGGGTTATACCATTGGTGAAAATTGACAGAATAGGAAGATTTTCCCACAGGTACCAGAGTGTCACCGTCCCTTTTATATTGAATGTCAGGATTCTCAGAAAGGAATCTGGCGGGGTGAGCAGGCGACACAGAAGACTTGAGGGGTCGTTGATCCTTGAGAGAGGAAGTCTGAGACTTGTAGACACCAAGTGATGCATGGAAGACGCCTCTACGGTCATTTTCCACAGCTGGATGGAGGTCCTCTGAAGCACTGGTATGGTTATCACCATTCAAGGTGTCATCTTCAAGGAATGTGACGGAATGTTCATGCATATATGCCTTCCGGGTGATGGGTTTAACGGCATTGGGGTCCGGCTGGCCATCTGGGAGCAATTCAGACCGCAACAATGTGACCACTATTTTCTTGTCTTTGGGGGAAAAGTTCAGCCAATTCTTCATGTCTTGACGTGATAGAGCCTTCCATATCCCAGTAGGCAAGCGTGTGGTAGGGTCAGGTGAACGTCCAGCCTCGAATAACGCATAGTCTTGATAGTCACCTTCAAATTGGATAGGGAGAGCATAGTCGCTAGAATTGTGCCCTTGTCCTGAGGAGAAGTCGTGTACATGTGCACGTACTGTGGACTTTGGAGCAGACATTGCAGATTGAGAGTCTAGGCGAGTCGCCTCGAGTAGGAGCGTGATCTTGAGTTTATGGATAGCAGTGGCTTCAGCGACTACATCCGTGACGGTACTATTTGGGCCACCGTGGTCTTTGACCTTGGCAAACTGTTCACTTAGTTGAAAGCTGGAATAGCAGGCTTGACATAATGCTGATTTTGCAGTATGGTACTCAAGGGGCTTGTTGGGAGGATGAAGCTTATTGAGGTGGTTCAACTCTTCGAACCAGTGCGTGATAAACTCCACCTTGGATTCCTTCCAGTTGTTGAGATTCAACTTAAGTAACGCTTGCAATTGAGTCGAGTTGTCATATACCTTGGCTTTTGATTCACTAGTATGCAAGTTCACAAAATCAAAATATGCTTGGCGTCCATTACGTGTGAGGGAATGGCTATGAACGCATGACGCAGATAGGTCGCTTTTGAAGACTTCCAACATAAGAACCCAGAAGAAAGCACATTGTTTGACGTAAAGGTCACGTGAGTAGCCTTGTAGTGCAGCAGGGGGCCAAGTTTCATTGAGGAATGTTTCGGTGTCAATGTCGTATGCCTCGAGTTTAGCCTTGAAACCGACGAGCCAATGTTCGAATCTAGAGTCATTTGTGAGGGGCGTAAATGACTTTTCATGGCGTGATTTTTGGCACCAAGATTCGTGCTTCACTTGTTGAGGGGACTTGTTCTTATTAATTCCTGGAGGAGGAGCTGGAGGATTCAAGATGGATTCGTTTTGAAGACGCAGTGCACATGTCATACGGAAGGCACGGAAGGTTTTGTACAAATATGATTCTACATCCCTTCAATCCTTTTCACTCTTACGTATTTCCTTTTGCGAAGTCTGCGAGTGCTTCAATGGTTCGTTGAATGGATCGGTGAAGTTGGGTTGGCAGTCCGCTACTAGTATCCATGTAGGTAAGTTTGCGGGCAAAACCATATTCGATGAGTGCATTGAGGAAGGTCATCCATTCGTGTAATCCTCCTTCTTGGAGAGCTTCACACAGATAGCTATCCTCTTCCTTTGTGACGCAGAATATGGATACGAGTATCAACTTCATATGGTCATCAAAACTAGGGAGACTGATTTCGTTTGCGGCGCCGCCATCTCCAGCATTGTTCCCGCCACCAGAGAGATTGGCAGGCATGTTCAATCGAGATGAGTCCGATCCGTCGAAGGAGTCAGATGGTGAAAGGGAACAACTTCGTAGGCGATGTGCGATTGGCATATGCCAGCTGAGGTATTGTGTTCACCTTCTTTCCTGTTCTTCTTATGCAAGCCACCTTAGAGCTTGCGACTGTTAATCTATTATTTTCCTTCTGAATCTGGTCTGCTGAGAGTCTGATTCAAAGGCTTCTGAAGAACAGTGACGCTGTGTTAGTGTGTTAGTAGACAACCAATTGTACTCTACGCATGGCAATTGTGATTGGATACTTTCAACAATGGATAATCAGACTACAGGCAAGACTATGGAAACGCCAGATCTCTTCCTACTGTGAACTTGTTCAGATACAGCGAGACAGACCTTAGTAATGTAGATTACAGGTAGTTGGTAGCAACTAGTGTGAATTTTGGGATATAAATAAGTTGAATGTTAAAAGTATGAGATGAAGTGAAATCTTGCCGAAACACAAGATATCTCTTTTATTGAGGTGAAATACGTTGCAACTGCTGTTGCGTAGTGATGAGATTAGTCGCTGATTATTTCCGTACATGCATTGGTCGTTGACCGTATATATCCGTATGTATATATATATTGTGTGAGAATCACACACCAACGGTTTTCTTCTCTTGTTCCGTTAGGAAGATCCTATGATATGTTTATCATTATGATCAGGAATTGCTCCCGCAGCTTGTGTGATACTTTCCAAAATCAAAGTTTGCTCACCGAAGAACAAGGGCAGTACTAGAAAACATAGATTGCTCACCGTTAATGTGCGATGGGAATGGATGCGCCATGGGAATCGATATGCCGTGGGAATTGATTACTTTGGTTGATACGGGACTCATTGATTCGTACTAATAGAATAACTGCCATCGTGTAGCTTTGGTACTTCTGGACACGAAAGGAATTTAATAAATATTACCATGCCAAGCTAAAATTTGGTACGTATTACCGCATCTTAAGTTACTCCTGGCTCCTTGCTCCTGGCACCAAAACAATTTTTCCACTTCATGCTTTTGAAGATGGTGATATTTTGTTTAGTATGTTGGGCATGGTGTGCAATGACAAATACCGTTTACGGTCTACCATCCGTATGTACGTACCACGCAGTGGTGGTATGAGGACTTACAAGTGGAGTGGGGTATTGTACTACTAGTAGTACTATGCTATGATGATGTCCTAAATGCAATCATGATGTGCTTGATTCACTGCATGCACCAATTTATATGGCTGAATCTTTTTGTTCTTCGTATTGCTTCTTGATGACTCAAAATGTTTAGACCATTTGGCGACTACCATGATTAAATCGTTTTGGCCTCTCAGATGTACGTCCCATTGTCTGTTCGTATGTCCTTAGCCGCGTGATTTCTAGATTCCCTCCTGTACGGTACTCGTGCCAGTACCGTACCAATAAGTACAACCATTGCTTCATCTTTTTTGTACTCGTACGATCGTACGGTATGCCGAAAAAAGTGATCGCTTTCACGATTCTTCGTTCCGATCAAATAGATGCACCGTACCGTACGTAAGACTCTTACCCCGTACCGTGCTTTTCGATTCGGGGTGATCACAAAACCCGGGAAGGAAAATGGGAGTTACCAATGATGTGGTTGATACCCACTCAAATGTTGCCGAGGACGGCAGAAAGAGCAATTGGAGTATTTGGAAAGCCGTGGACAAATTGGCAGAGCGGAGGGAAACCTTTTATCCAGAAATCACGGTGCAAGTATTGGGAATTCTGAGAAGTTGGGGAAGAAAATGGCAAGGCGATCCCAACATGGCATCGCTTCTCAACAAAAGCTCTCTATACCATGAAATAGAAGAAACCATAGTGACAATGCATTATCTGTTTGAGGGACTAGCCAGACGCGAAGAAAAAATGTGTCACGTGATTGATGTTTGCGCTGGAAAGGGAATGCTATCGTTTCTTTTATCGTATCTGAAACACCCGAAAGTCAGCTCGATAGTAATGCTGGAAAAAGCAACTATTGATTGGAGTCACATTGAAGAAAGCAATAAGACAGCACAGGAAGAAAATCGCCCGGAAATCAGTATTTGGGATAACACCAATCTCCATGATTACGATGATGTTCTCGATCGGATGTTTGCCTTGCCACATCCAATCGCAATGTGCGGTATTCATCTGTGCAAGCAACTCGGGCCGTCTTTTTGCGGATTATACAATGGTCTTGGAGGGAAGTCAATATATGGATGTCTATCTCCGTGCTGTATGCCTCGGGCTGTGACGACTCAAAAAAAGAACGCGAAGAAGCGGAAGACGTTTACGCTGTCAATACAATTGGCTGAAAGTGAAGAGGATCGTCGCGCGAGACGGGACTACATGCTCCGACGAGAAAGGTTTCGACGGAAGGTCAGTTGCTGCAGAGCAGTCATAGAATTGTCGTCATACACGTGACGAGAAGAAATTTGTTCGGTTTCGCTTGCTCAAAATACAGCTGCACTCATTCTGCGTTTCGCTCCCTCGTTTTTTAGCCCGTTAACGGCCCTTGTTTCCATTGCAACGCGGAGGACCACTCATTAATGGAATGTTCAATATTGAAGAGTATCCCTGAAGAAGAGCAGATTTCTATTCGTAGGGCATGGCACATTGCAACAATTCCGTGCTGGAATTGCATGGAAATTGGGCACTACAGGAACGAATGCCCCAATGTCAGCGAAGACGTTGTGGCAAAAGTCTCGTCATCGAGCCATAAAGCGCGGCAACCGCCAACTACTACTTTGGACGTGACCAATGTTCTTAAAACTTCGAACCCATACGCTACCTACTGTCAAATCCTCGCAAATGCATTTCAACATCAAGATTTGGAAAGCATCAGGGTTCGAGTAATCGAAACAAGCCTGCAAAAAGATGCAAACCATGTTGAAACCAATTGGAATGACAGAAGGAAGTCAGTTTTCATTGTTGTTGACTAATGTCATATGAATTACAGGGTTGATTTCAAATTTCTTCAAAAACACCGTTCTCTCGCATATTTGTTTGAACTAAAGGTACTTGTATTACATGTAATGCTGGACATTAAATACAATTTTGATTTCGCTCTGATTTTCTAATTTTCTTGACTTAAAGTAAGTTCATTCTACTACCCTGCTTAAGTTCCAATCATTTACTGGGATACACTGATAATCATCCTAATCATGATCAATGTCATGAACAGCTGCATTCTCCAGCAACATTCTGGCCATCATAATTGAGAGGAATGAAGCCAATAGATCAGGCCTTACTGTTAAATCTATGCATTCACAATCTACTGCTTCACTATATATTAAATTGGCAAGTAGAGGGATGCAGAGATTTGTTCTGATAAATATTCTAAATGTACTTTCTGAAGAGGTAAAATAATGAAAAGTGAGCTCTTTGTGGATCTTGCCCTTTGATGTGATGTGGATAAAAATTGGTTCCGTCTCTCTTCCAGGTAAAATGTATGTCATATGTATTCCAATATATATGGTGAGATGCATGTGTTATGAAATCTTTCTGATTCTAACAAAGCCGACACAATGTTCTGTTTTCTTTGGTTTGCCGTATTTATCTGTCCGTCCTTCCAACACACTCCTGTGATCTTGTGGTTGTTAGTCAGTCTTGGCTTGACCCGCAAGGTCATATTCTTCATTGAGTCATCGGAACTTTTCCAGTATTTGTTAGAACTTTTTGTTGTACTCACCTAAAACTGCTGCGTTGATGCCCAGAATGGCATTTTTGGACTTGTGAAATAGTGCCCCTTGGAGGGGCTGGATGAAGAAATCAGCAATTATTTCTTCCACTGGGCAGTATTCAACCTTGACGTGCTTCTTCTTGATCCTATACCTAATTTTCTTGGATGTTGATGTGGTTACTCCCTTTGCCTGATGAGACGTGCCTGTTGTTGCTTCTTGAGAAACATGGAGCTTTGGTTGTCTTGCATTGACATGCCCTCTTTCACGTAGTCCCCCTTGTGCAATACGTCTGAAACGCATACATTTAGGGAGTTTCTCTCCCACCGTTACTATCTTGGTCTCCGCGGAGTTGACTGTGTTTAGCTTTAACTTGATGGATGAGGTCACCATTCCTCCTTTTCCTTCTGTGGCATAGTACAGCCCTCCATGCCCTTTCATGTCAATGTGGACTGCGTGTGATTCTTGTTCCTTGTTCATCACATTTCAAGATGAGTGGCAAGTATGCTGTGAACTGCAGATACTTGAGCATGCAAGTCAGCTTCTTCCAGTTTTATTCATCCAGGAATTTAGCATTTGTACATAGGAAACCTACAGCAAGTTGCAGGTCAGTGCAGGTTTGTATTGCTAGGTACAAAACTGTTGCTGTGAGTGTGTGGAACTCTTTGGATTGATCCTTTGGTAGTGTCATTGCTCCTGATTTGTTGGTCTGAAATAGGTATTCGGGGGCTGCAGTTGCCCTTTCCCCTACCATTTCCTTCAGGATCTTGCCAAGAAACATCTTGATATAGTCATTCATTGTTATCATGACTTCTCCAGGTTTGCTGAAGTCAAGTGTCATTCCAAGGTATTAATGCACCTTTCCCTGGCAGATGGTGAGGGGATCTGTCTTTCCATACACCTCATCCAGCTGCTTGACTAGGAAGTTTGTAACGCATCCAGCATCCTTGTGGCTCACAAGTCCATTGTCTACATGGAAAATCTGGTGACATAATCTCTGTCAACTGGGATCCATTGGTCATCTTGTTCCATATGCAAGCTTTGTATGGGTTCATCTCAAGTCCCCACTCTTTGAAATACCCCACGAGTTTCTTGTAGGCTAGGATGGCTGCATTGAGTGTACCATATGTGGCCTTTTTGCACTGCACATAGTACATCATTGGCCTGCCCCTCTCCTTTCTGAGGTGTTGCTTCCATCAAGGTGTGTCATACTCCACTAGTAGGAGGGCTAATACTCTGGTGACCTTCAAGAACAGTAGGGTATCCATATCTGTCTGCAGGAACTGTGCAGGCAGATCAAACACTGCCACATCTTGATTCTCCATCCCATTGATTGCCAGTATGTATTTGAGGGCCTCTGCAGCTGGTGTTGCTGGTGATGAGTTGTCCTGCTTGTTGGTCCACAGACATTGTGGTCTCCCATCTGTGCATCCTCTGCTCTTGAGTTGTCCATCACACTTCACCAGCATGAACATCAGGATGGGTGTGCCTGTTTCTTCTACTCAAATGTCAGGGATTCTTGCAACACTTCTTCAAAGCATCCCCTGCTGACTAGGTTGTGGATCTCTTTCATGATGGATGTTTTGCCCTTTTCTCCATGGACTTGTAGCCCCTCTTGGATATTCATTTGCGTCATCACGTAGTCATTTATGAAGTTGTCCTCATGCTCAACCTTGTTTATGTAGTCCAGGACCTGGATGAAGTTCTTTTGATCATTTGCATGGTGTATCTTTTTGATCTTCTGGGTGGTTGATGCAGGTTTCTTTACTCCAATAGTTCTGTTCCTGATTGTTTTGTATACATACTTTGAGCTTTGTGTGCTTCTGACCTCCTCAAGTCCACTGGAGGTCTTGTAGCTGTTGTTCATGTCATCTTCTTCTGTGACACCGTCTTCATTCTCCACTCCTGTGATTATATCCATTCCATGTTCTTCAGATGCCTCGTCCTTGCTGTCTTCAGGCTCACTCTGTGCCTCATTTTCCTTGGAGTTCTCCTTGGATCCTTGGAGTCATCATCGGAACCTTCAGTGTCTGTGCTCTCATCATCTGAGTTGTATTCTTCTGCACTGCTGCTTGTGTCCTCTAGCGTGAAGTTGTGCTCAGATGTTGACAGTAGGTACTCTTTGTCATCTTCATCCTCATCTGATCCGGAATCCTCTGCCTTGTTGTTGTTTCTATCTCCAAATGTTAACCTGCTTCTGGATCGTCGCGTCATTCTTTCAACTCGTTTGATTGCTTCTGATGGCATGGGTGGCGGGGCCTAGTTGTTCTTCGATCTATCCAGGTACTCCCCGCTTTGTAGGCTGAAGAGCTTTACGCTGCCTTGGATATTGCCTATTGGTCCAAGGGCAATGGCGCCAATTGTTCGTGGTTGCATGTTGTTGTCTGTTCCTTCATACGTTTGGGCATACTCCCCAAATATCACGTGGAAATCTCTCTGGAACAATGACACTCTTCCTTTGACAATGGTTGTTGGACTCAGCTCCTGAGACACGCCTTCAGGCCATGGAAATACGTTCAGATAAAATACAACAGTACTCAGTAGTGGCATGACCATTTTTCTTCGTATCTTGTTGAAAGGCAGCATGGTATAGTTAGCTCTTCCTCTCTCTTTGATTACTTGGATGAAACATTTGATCTCTGGGACATGTTCCTCCTTTGATACCCCTTTGGCCATTACCTCTGCCTTGGCTAGGTTGTTTGTCAATCCTTCTAACTGCTTGTCCACCAATAGTGAGATTACCCTGAAGCCGCACAGTGAGTAGGCTCTAAACACAGATATCAGAGCTCCCTCAAGTTTCTTTAGTTTCATCAATGATAGTGCTGCAATGCTGGTGTCGTAGTGTAGTCCCCTTGATATGGTTGCCAGCATGGGCACTTGGTTTATATGCATTAGATCTGCTGCCATGACCACCTCCTTGTACTAGTGTTCTTCAATGGTTGCTGGTAGTGGCATTAGTTCTGTTCTCTCCACCGGGTTGTTCTTTCTCTTGGGTATTTTGCCCTTCAAGCGGTACATGCTTAGCCCTAGCACTGCCTTTGTCACCTTCACATTGCTTGGTACAAAAGAACTGTCTTTGATGGTGTTCTTTGTTGCCATCACAATAAGTGTTGAATTACTTGGGTGTGATACCACGTACTGAAACCGCCTGAGAGCCTCTGCTCTTCAGATGTCTTGGTTCGTGGACTTTACTTCATTCCCTTCCACGGTTTCTATATCGTGATTCATCAGGGTGATGGGCACTTGTGTCCCAATGATTTCCATTGCATCATCCTGGTTGTCATACAGCAGTTCAGATCCAAATACTGTGTTTGATTTGTTGACTCCAAAATGTTCTTCAAATCCAAGTAGTATAGGCCTCGGCTGTCTGGTTTGAAATGCAGGTATGATCCTTCTGTGGTTTCCACCTGAAATGATTTGTCTCTGAACCCAGCCTTCTTGTTCAGGCAACTGGTGTAGTCCACCTTGAAGGCATTTGCCTCCTGTAGGGCACAGATAAGAAAGGCAAGATATTGGCAATCCCATACTGGTGCAACCATACTGGTCCCACTGCTAGGAGGTCACCAACTTCATCAATGATTGCTGTCCCAGTGTTGGTGTGTAGCTCCAAATCTTTGCTGTTTTTTGCACATTCACAAAAACCACATGGTGTTCCAGAATATGTGGATTGTGGACTGGCTGCTTGTCTATGAGCACCCAGAATCTGTCTAGTTTTCCTTTCCTGTGTTTTATGTTGAGGCAGTATTGGTCATTACCTCGCATGTCTTCGATGTAGCTTGGGCTTGCTATGGTCTGAACGGACTGATATGACAAGTAGTAGGGTGAGTCCTATACCAACTCATTGTCATTGTCAAAGTCATCTCGGTCTGTCTCCTCTACCTCACCCCCCCCCATGTCACATGCGTTTTCCCTTGGATGCTTGGTCCATACAGCTGATTGTTGGATTCATGGTTGATCTTCTCCCCATCAATTGTGGTTGTTTCAGTACACTGTGGTGGAATGTGTTTTTTCTCCCGCTCTTGTAGAGCAAATAATGGTTTTACTTGGTCTATTTTTCATTTTATCATATTACTACGTACCCTCCCCCTGGTGTGCTGACAGCTTGCACACCTAGGGGAAATCTGATCCCCTTCTTTGTTGGAATGAGCAAGCAGCTTTTCCTCCATTGGAATCCCCTTCCATCATGGTCACCGTTGCGTTTTCCATCTTGGTGTTTGTTGTTGCTGCTGCTGGTGTTTTTGTCACTTGTTTTGTAGTTCTGCAACAGAGCATAGCCATTGTCTACTAGTACCGTTTCTGGTATATGATCACTCCATTTTAGGAAGTTATTGTTTCTTAGGTCGCTGTGGCATCTGTCAAAACGGCTTCCTGTTTGCTTGAGGAACATGAGCACATTGAATTGCTCAGTTGTTACCGTGGAGATAGTGGCGACCCACACCAAGTAGTCGGCATTGGTGTCCTTGACACCATACTTGTTGTTGAGGTGCTTCTTCCAAACAAGAAATTCCTGTATATTTGTACAACAAGACATGTCCAGGCCTGCCAGCGTGGCTGCTTTGCGCCATTTGGCAAAGTGATTCTTATAATATTTGGCTAGTTGCATCTTGTTGTTGTCTCCATCGAGTTTGGTGAGTGGAAATAGGCTCATTGCAATGGTGGTTGGTTTGTGGTTAATGGTTGCAGTCCTGTTGCATACCGCTCTTGTGACCAGCCCAAACAGTTTGGATGCGTCTTTCTCTGCCTCAATCGTGCCGAAGCCGATCTTGTCCCTAAGCTTCTTCTTATTTTGGAGGGTGAGGGTGAGTTGCCCCCGGACAACAGCATATCACTCCGAAAGGTTCTTTTTGAGATTGGTGTTGGCTTCCTCGTTCCATTGGTGTCTCGTGTTGAGTTTCCGTTTCTCTTGTTTCTAATAGTCTTCTTTTTTTTGAATATAAGTTTAGTGACCCCCCACTCCTCTTTTGACTTAGTAGCATCCCCAATCAATGTTTTGACGCATCCATCGAGTGATGTGGCCTCGCTCATTGTATACTCCCTTCTGACGTACTAATCGAGGAGCTTCTCTTTGGATGCTAGTAGTAGCCATTTGACATTCATGCCCTTGTTCTTTTTGCCATAGTAGAAAATGTGCTCTTCCAGCCCAACTGTTCCTCATTGGAACCTCTTTTTCTCATAGTTGTTCTTACCTTCTTGGGGGTTTCCTTTTCCCCACAGAAGTTTCTTGTTTCTGTTGTTGTTCTTGTTGCCATTAGTTGTATTTCTTGCGTCACCTTGTTGCGCAGCATTGCCCTTGTTCTTCTTGTGTGTTGGTTCTTTTGACATCATGAATGTTTGTATCACTGACTGCTGCTGTTCATACTCCTTTTAATTATTTTGTGTTGAAATCTACTATGCGTTTGCAAGCTAGCTACTGCTTCACTATACGATGAATTGGCAACAAGTAGTAGCAGAGGGATAATGCTGAGATTTGTACTGATAAAAATATTCGAATGTACTTTCTGAAGAGGTTGTGACGAAACTACTAGTACTAGTAATTAAAAGTGAGCGGAGCTCTTTATGGATCTTCTTGTTCTTGCGGCTCTTTGATGTGATGTGGATAAAATTGGTTCGTCTCTCTTCCAGGTAAAATGTAGTATATCATAGTATGTATTCCACTATTATATGGTGAGAGGATGATACTACCACATGACGACGATGTGGTGTTCTGAAATCTTTCTGATTCTTACAAAGCCGACCCAATTTTGTTGTTCTGTTTTCTTTGGTTCGCCGTATTCATGATCTTCTGCCCGTCCTTCCAACACTTGTTACCACCTTTGTTCGTATGGGTGCAAGCAACAGGCAGAGTGCCGATCAGACAATCACTATCAAGCAACCACTCCTTCTTGTGTTGCTCATCATGGATAAGGGACCCAAGAACAATGCGGAGCGTCTGCGTGAATTAGTATGTGTTCCAACAAGACATAAAAAAATGGAGTAATTCGTTCTTTTTGTTTTTACCAGGCGGGGTGTTGTTGTACCGGTATTATTATTCCGGTACGGTACGGTACCGTACGAACCGTACATATTCCTTTTTTAATGTGTGTTGAAAATCCTTTTCGAAACATCCTTTTTACCGGTACACACCGTAATTAAGTTACTGGTATGAATAGTACGTACCGTACGAGTAACGTATTCCACACTTTTTGTGAAGATGAAGGTTTCGCAGCTTTTGAGTAAACGGTACAGTAAATAAGCCCTAACGCTTTTGAGAAAGTATGAATGTACCGTATTATACTCGTACTGTAAGATCCATTCAGATGTCTGATTTTTAGTTTCAAAACCGTTCCTTCCATGAATCCCGGCTCCCTCAAGATATTATTATGTTGTTATGTTTCTGTTGAACGAACAGTAATCTCTTACGAGTACTGCACTCGTACCGGTAATCTTACCTATCGGTAATTACTTGTACGATTACAGCATCACTGTCACTAGTAAATTTTTGTAATTGCATGTTCAAAACGATAACACGTTACTGTACCATACTCGTACTCGTACCGGTACGAGCGGCAAACCGAGGAACAACTTCTTACATCACTAACACAACAAACAAGAAGCGTACTTGTACCGTATCACGATGGATCCATTAGAAAGCGACGCAAGATTGTTTGATAGTCGTTCGCAGTCAGATGATTCTGTTGGCTCCAGTTTCAATGTGAATGCATCTACCGGGACGCACGATCACGATCACGATCGCGATCACGATCACGATCACGCACCGGACGACACCACATTTGCTTCCGGACACGGACAACAACAACAACAAGCCCAGAATCCGCGCACCTATCAGCTGGCTGCAAAGGAGATCAAACAAGTTCAACGGACTAAGTATGTTGTTATCTTCTCGCTTCTTGTCATTATGCTCGGCGTTTCGATGACCGCGTATGTCGTAAGCTCCCGAGAGGAAATCGAAGAATTCGAAATTCAGTTCTACGAAGACACCGATAAAGTGTTTTCGACCATGGGACACAATCTTGTCCGTACGTTGCAAGCATCCGATGCTTTTGTGATTTCCATCACGTCTTTGGCCGATGCGACGAACCAAGATTGGCCGTACGTCGTCGTTCCCAACTTTGCTGTCCGAGCCGAGAAAATCCGGTCGCTTGCGAACGCGGTATATGTTTCTACTTACAATCTCGTTCGACCGAACGGACGTGAGGAGTGGGAAGCGTTTACGGCAGAAACCGGGGCTTCGGTGGTGAACGAGAGTATTGCAGCTATCGAGAATTTCGACGGCATGGATTGGCCAATCGTTTGGAACTACACGCTTTGGGATGTCATTCACGACTACGATGAATTCGAGAAGGATAATCCGGGCGAAATCGGAGTTGACACATTGGGACCTTGGTTTCCTCAGTGGCAAATTCAGCCTACAATCGCTTTCGAGCCTCCGTATAACTGGTACGTACGTTACGTTTTCAGACAAAATTTCCTTCTAGAAGGAAGTATAAGTACATACCGTATTTCGGAAGCTACCAAAATTTCTGCTCATCTACGATTTATACTTCGGTATCACATAACTCTGTCCCTATTAACTGTATCTTCCCTCACACGAAAGGGATCTAACGAGTACACCTCCAACTAAAGTAATGAATATCACCGCATCACAAAATGTTCTGAATACGCAGAAGGTTACGATTACCGATGCATACTTGATCTCTTACCCAGATGATACAGAACATATTGAAAACGATTTGGAAGAAGCAGATTGGATCTCAAGTTATTTACAACAAGGCGAGGAAGCAATGGAACCGATATCCGATATTTTCTATCCTATCATTGATGGAGCAAACAACCAAATAGATATTAATAGAAGTAATTCCAATCAACAAAATGTTGTTGGAATCTTCTCCCTGGCAATTTACTGGAGGGACACCATCAAAAACATTATTAGCGATGGCGATGGATCCCGTGGTTTACTAATTGTGTTTGAAAACCCATGCAACCCAACCTTTACATATCAACTCAATGGGCCCGATGCTGTCTTTCTTGGCGCAGGAGACTTGCACGACAGAAAATACGATCACTTAATGATGAGTAAAACGATCTCCGAGCTAACCGAATCGGCTATGGAAGAGTCCTTGTACTCCGGGATACAACTCGACGACGAATTTTGCCCCTTCCACATCAGCATCTACCCATCTGATGCCACAAAGGACCACTATACGACGAATACACCGATTTACTTTGCGATGATAACGGTGGGTATTTTTTTCATCACAGCTTCGACCTTCACCTTCTATGAATTTTGGGTGGAGCGGCGTCAAAAGGTTGTCATGAAGACCGCACTTACAACGACTGCCTTCGTCTCATCACTCTTCCCAGACGTCGTTATTGATCAAATGTTACCAATCGAAAAAACTTATTCTGCCACAGGTGATAATCAACCGAAAAGACTGAAAACTTTTTTGAACGATGGAAAGGACGATGATATACTCTCCCGATCTCAACAAGGACTCTACGGTCTATCAAAACCGATTGCCGAGTTTTTCCCTGACACTACTGTATATTTCGCTGACATTGCCGGATTCACAGCTTGGGCTAGTGTCAGAGAGCCTTCTCATGTTTTCACCTTGTTAGAGACTCTCTATGGAGAGTTCGATCAAATTGCAAAGCATTACGGAATTTTTAAGGTAGAAACAGTTGGTGATTCATATGTCGCTGTTTGCGGTTTGCCAGAAGCGAGGAAGAACCACGCAGTTGCGACGGCAAGATTTGCTATGGAATGCCTCGAGGCTATGAAAGACAGAACGAGAGAATTGGAACTATATCTAGGCCCTGGAACCGCAGACTTGCGTCTTCGCATCGGGCTCCACTCTGGTCCAACTATCGCCGGTAAGTTAAGTAATCGTCGAAAGCCGCATCTGATTTAACTATTATTATTTAAGCGTATCGAAGTTTTTGTTTGCTCATACCGATTCTCTCGACCGTTTCAACCTCGTGACCCACAGGTGTATTGAGGGGAGAAAAGGCCCGATTCCAATTGTTCGGAGACACAGTCAACACCGCCGCTCGAATGGAAAGTACGGGTCAACCAAACAGGATTCAAGTCTCACAGAAGACGGCTGATTTGATCACTGCGGCTGGCAAGGAACGATGGCTTATCCGAAGAGAAGAGTTCGTGAATGCCAAAGGCAAAGGTCAGCTCCAAACCTATTGGCTTGAACGAAACAAGAGAAGAAGGACATCGTCTTTCGCCTCCTCTGTGGATAGTTCTTACGAGGGGAACGTCGTCTCGAACATTGAATCAACGCGGAGAGGAAGTAGCATCGATAATCCCAAGCCCCAACGCCTCATTGACTGGAACGTATGTATTTTTCGCCATCTTCTTGAAGAGGTGGCAAGTCATCGCCACAAAACTCTCTCCAATTCAAATCCAAAGGTTTTGCCGAACGAAAAATTGACCGAACTTTCTTCGAAAAAAACAAAGCACGCCCGAGATGAAATAGCGGAGACTATTCGAATGCCGGAATACAAAGGTACTGTCAACACAGGCAGCGAAAGATTCGAACTTAGTCACAGTGTGATCGATGAGCTCCGCGACTACATCACCCGAATTGCTCACTTGTATTGCACAGACAACAAATTCCACAATTTTGAACATGCTAGTCATGTCACTATGTCAACCGTAAAACTGCTCCAACGCATTGCATCCCCGGATGTGAAAAAGAAGGATTGCGAAACGGACCAAGATTATTATAACTACACGTTCGGTATAAGCTCCGATCCTCTGACCAAGTTTGCGATTGTTTTTTCGGCACTCATCCACGATGTTGATCATCGAGGAGTATCGAATCTCCAGTTGGCTAAAGAAAAAGATCCGATGACTCTGGTTTATGGCAACAAGAGTGTGTTGGAGCAACACTCCCTGGATTTGGCCTGGTCCATTCTAGAGGAATCAAGGTTTACGGAGCTCCGCGAGTGTATCTATACGACACGAGATGAGTATGAGCGATTCCGCCAACTCACTGTAAATTGCGTCATGGCTACAGATATTTTGGACAAAGAGTTGAAAGCCTTCCGAGATAGTCGTTGGGAGAAAGCCTTTCAATCGACCAATCAGAGACAAGACAGCAGTGTATCTAAAAGCAGCAACTGGAACCGCAAGGCCACCATTGTCATCGAATATATCATTCAAGCATCCGATGTGGCCCACACTATGCAGCATTGGCATGTTTATCAAAAGTGGAACAAATGCCTCTTTCACGAAATGTACACTGCCTACCAAAACGGAAGATCCGACAAAGACCCTTCCGATGGATGGTACGAGGGCGAGCTTTGGTTTTTCGACAACTATGTCATCCCACTGGCTACAAAGCTGCGAGAATGCGAGGTCTTTGGCGTGTCGTGCGACGAATTCTTGGATTTCGCGAACGAAAATCGAAAGGAGTGGTCGTTAAAGGGTCGCGGCATTGTAGCCGAGATGCTAAACAAGATTCGGGGCCACGGGGGACTGCCTGTCTCGACATAGATCTAGAGGGAAATAATAACTACAGACTACAAAACATTGGGGGTAATGTTATGGGAATGGGAATCAGATGCCGACGGCAGTGGTATTGGTACACGGAAGCAATGCATGTCAGTGGGCACACGAGCGCAGTGTATTGGAATCGATTCCGA
Source organism: Pseudo-nitzschia multiseries (assembly GCA_037355745.1). Classification (NCBI taxonomy): domain Eukaryota; phylum Bacillariophyta; class Bacillariophyceae; order Bacillariales; family Bacillariaceae; genus Pseudo-nitzschia; species Pseudo-nitzschia multiseries. The sequence continues at coordinate 25,691,301 of CM074782.1, read as the reverse complement.
GGAAACAAATAATCTTGTATAGAACACGCAATCATATCATATTTCAAACCAAACAAATTCTATTTCGTTCGTGGTGTACTGTGTCTTCTTCCCTAGCTAGACGAGGACAACTATTATGCGTTGCATTAAACGTCAATGGAACCAAATGTCAGGCGACGGTTTGTATCCGGAAACTGCAATGGTTTGTTTGGATCCAGCAGTGGTTTCCGTTTGGATTTCCGTTGGGCGGTAGGTTTTGCGGCGGTAGACTTTGCTCCTCGGGTGACGGGACCTTTCTTCGCTACGGCCGCTGCCGCTGCCGTCTTCGGTTTCGATTTCGATTTGGCGGCACTACCTTTTGCGTCCTCGGCCGAAGACGATTCGTCATCGTCCGAGGATGACGACGACGACGACGACGACGACGAGCGTGACGACGCCGTCAATACCGACGACGAACTGGTGCTCGAGTCATCGTCATCGTCATCATCATCGTCGTCGTCAATACCGTCACCGTCGTTGGATTGTTTCGCCGATGCGTTTTTTTGGGTCTCTTTTTGGACAGCCGTACCCTTCTTCTTGGCAGGTTCTTTCGTCTTCGGTGCGGCTTTTTTGGGGTCCGATTTCGGTTTCACAGTGTCCTCGGTGGGCTCCGGTTCGGGTTCGTGTTTTTTGGTCTTGGAATCCGATGACGAGTCGCTGTGCACAGCATCGCTTTCGCTGTCGCTTTCCTCCTCGTTGGTGCTGTTGCTTTTGCTGCTGTTGCCGCTATTATCATCATCGGAGGAGGAGTCCGGTGTTCCCGTTTCGATTTTGACGTTGGCGGAATCCTTGCTGCCTTTGGTGGTTGGCTTGGTGGTTGGCTTGGTGGTGGTGGTGGTTGTGGTTGTTGCGATCGTCTTTTCCTTTGGTGCTCCCGTTTCTTCGCTCTTGGTCTTCTTCTTCGTGTTGTCTTCGACCTCGTCCTCGTCCGTTTCGTCCGAGAGCGCTTCGTCGGCGCCCTCCGCGGGCTTTGGTTGGGGGACCGATGGATTCTCCTTGGATTTCTGCTTTTTGGCACTGGCACTGGCACTGGCAGCCGCAGCCGCCGGAGTAGCCGGAGTCGTTTTTGGTTTCGGCTTGGCGCTGGGAGCAGCCGGAGTCGTTTTTGGTTTCGGCTTGGCGCTGGCAGCCGTCGCCGTAGCCTTGACCGCTTTGGGTTTTGAGGGTTCGTCGTCGTTACCAGTCTTGGTTTTGGTTGCGGATGCGGTTGCGGCCGGTTTCTTGCTGGCGGAGTTGGTGGTGGTGGTAGTAGTGGCGACCACCGACTCCTTGGTAGTATCGGGCTTGGATGAGTCCAGGTCTTTCTTGATTCTCCGGACAACGGTCGGGTCGTTCATTTTCAGGAGCGTCCATTGTTTCGCTTTCGCTTCCTTCTTGTGAAAGCGGTAGATTGCGCCAATGATCCGGATGACGGAATCCTTTCCCTCCCTCGTCTGTTTCTGGTGGTACTCGGAACGTTTCGATTCGATGAAGTCGTGGTACTTCTTGTTCCCAAGGTGTTTTCGTTGCAGGAGTCCGGGTCCCATCAACACGTCGTTGCTCTTGAATCCGGGGGCCAGTTTGTAGGTCTCGTTGTTCGCCTTGGTAGGTGTCTTGGCCGGTGATTTGGTAGGTGTCTTGGTCTTTGCGGCTTGGGTTGTAGCCGCAGCTTCGGATTTGGCTTTGGCGGCGGTGGTGGATTTGGTTGCCGATTTCGGTGCATCCTTCGGCGCATCTTTGGTCGCATCAGCCTTCGCGGCCGGAGTGGGTTTGGGTTTTGCTTTCTCCTTCGCTTTCGCTGCGGGTTTCTTCTTCGCATCATCGCCGTTTTGGGTGACAGTGACAGGAGCAGCAGCAGCATTGGTAGCAGCATTGGCGGCAAGAGCGGCAGCAGCCATAGCGGCAGCCGCCTCTTTCTGCCGTGCGTCCTTTGCGGTCTTTTTGACCGTGGGGGGAATGCCCTCCTGCTCGTGCGGTTTGAGTTTGGGTCGTTTCGCGGCCGGTGATGGTGGTTGCTGCTGCTGCTGCTGCTGCTGCGGGGGTTTCGCGGTGCTTCCGGCCGTCGCCGTTGGTGCCGCCACTTCCACTGCCACTTCCACTGCCGAGCTAGCAACAGCGGTCCCTGTCCCGGCGTTGGCATAGCATCCCTCCCCGGCCGCCCGCAAGTGGACTTCTTCTCCCGAATCGATGAGATCGTAGATCGGATCCCTCGGACTCAGCACCACACCCGATTCGATCGACACGAGCAGCATCCGGAGCGTTTTGGGTGTGGATTTCTTTCTCTTTTTCGAGTTGCCGTTTTGCTTTTGCTTTTGGCTGTTGTTGTTGTTGTCGTCGTCGTTGTCGATGCGCAGGGACCGATTGGGACCGATGCTCAGCACCACCGCCGAGCCGCTGTTGCTGTTGCTGCCGTTGCCCAAAAAAATTTCCCTCAGCTCACTGGTCGGCAGCTCCGCCGACAAAAACTCGTGCAACCAATCCTCTACCACCCCGCTGGTTTCGCGGACGACGCGCCGGATCTTGACGGGATTGGCGGTGTCCTTGTTCCGGGAAACCCGCACGGTCAATCGCTTGGTGGGTGCCGTCGTCGTCGTTGTTGCTGTTGCTGTTGCTGGTGTGTTGCCCGTCAGAGTGAAAAACGGTAACGGTGGCGGCGGCGGCGGATACAGCAGCATGTTGTTGTTGTTGTTGTTGTTGGATTGTTGTTGTTGTTGGGACGTTCCCGTTCCCCTAGTGAAATCAAAGTACGGATAGGACCAGGGGGGAATCATCGGAGCCGGTCCCGATGCGTTGGCCATGCCGTCGTTGTTTCCGTCCGTGTTGCCATTGGCGCCGTTGTCGGTTCCGTCGTTCGCTTGAGACATGGTTGATGTTGATGTTTCGTGGGTTGCTGTACGTACCGGTACGGTACGGTACGGTACTTGTACTTGTACGGTATGAATAGGATGGATTTGGTACTCTTTCGACAATGCGGTTCTTACTCGATCGAAGAAGAAGGGATCTTTTTGACACGGATTGATTGACTGATTGATTGATTCGGTTCCTCAAACGGTGGATTGCGTTGCACAATCTTACTCCGTACGGCGTAATAATTACGAAGTAATCTTACCAATGTGATGGTTTGGATCGTCTTGGATTTTTTGATGCCGTAATGATTAGTGATACGGAGTAATAATTACCGTACTTGTACGGTACTGTACGAAGTATTGGTAGAAGTAGTAATCTTACCGTACTCGTACCGTTACAGCTTCAATGGCTGGCCCCGTGGATGCAGATGGCGACTGATTCCATTATCTTCCGTATGAACCGGTAATCTTACCCGATAGTACTTGTACGTACTAATACTCGTACTGTATCATGGAAAACTCTCTTACGGCACTCGTGACTTTACTGTAAGTCCACTACGTACGGTACTATCGCCTACCGTTGGATTCATACTTTCAATCTAAATTACCGGTACGACGTGCCAAAAACGCTCCGTATTTTTTACGAGGTGTTAGCGGGGTGAAATTCTTTTTTCATTTTCGATTTCGTTCAGAGCACCCGGATGTATCACTTTGATCCTCGCACAAAAATTATTCCGTGCAAATCCCGTGTTGAGACTCGAAAAAAAGTAGCATACCGATTTGTGCGATACGTACGGTAGGTACCGTACGTACCTCTACGGGCATGTACGGTCGTCCGTGCGTACCGTTCCGTTCCGTTCCGTCGATGGTACCGTACCAACCGTTCAAGGGCGGGTGCCCCCGGGTGCCGGACGGTCGTCGTTATGGACCGTGCGAAAACCAAGGTGTCATCAAACCATCGAACCACCTCCCAATTCGGTCTACGTACCGGTATCTTCATATCTCAGTAGAATAACTATTGTACATACATACATACCTTATGAAACGATGACGCAGCGCGCATGTCGGGCTTTTGAATTCGTCTAAGTGAGTAGAGGTTTTTGTTGGGAATTCGTAATTTCTTGTTTTGAATTTACGGAGTACCGGTACCGGTACCGAAGTATTACCGTATTATTTGACTTGATCGAGGATTCGTACCGTACCGTAATTTAGTGTCTTTGCTCTCAAAATAACCAGCCATCAACCGGATACAGCACAGCAATCGTACGGAATTACGTTACTATACTCGTACTTATACCGCAATACAACTGGCACAGTATCGAATATAGTATTCCTGCAGAGTGTTGGATGGATCCATTCCAAAAGCATCCAAAGCAGAATCCAGCTTTGAGTAACAAACTGAACCCCACAATCCTACCACCAAAAAATGCAGTGCGGAGCCAACGGGATATGGGACGAAACCGGATGTTTCGTCTACGAGGTAATCGCTCCCCACCGGATCCACGTTCGCACCAGCCCCAACAACAACAGCAGCAACAGCAACAGCAACAGCAACAGCAATAATAATAGCAATAGCAATAGCAATAGCAATAACAATGGCACTTCTTTTTGTCGGATCCAGAACCTGTATTTCGAACCCGGAGAACTCGTCTCGGTGGATCTCATTCGACACGCCCGCGCCGACCATCCCCGCTCCCGCCCTCCGGTCGAATCATCGCGTGTCGTCTCGACTCCCAGACATCAGCAGCAGCAACAACAACAACAACAACGAAGCGACAGCGACAGCGACAACGACAACGGCAACGGCAACGGCAACGGCAACGGCAACGACGGCCCGTTTCTCCGGCTCTCGGATGGATCCGGTTGGATCCTTGCACGGGAAGCCGGCCGGGATTTGGTGGTGAGACGGCTGGTGGAGACCCGACCGAACGAGTCGGCAAAATCAACAACGAGAACTACAACAGCAACAACGAGAACGAACGGCAACGGCAGCGGCCCGGAGCTGCTGTGGACCTTTTACGCGGACAACCTTCCCGACGGGATCGAGCTGCGACGGCACCCGAACGAAGAGCTCCGGAATCCGAACGATTCCAACCGATTTGCTCCCGGCGAGGGTGGCGTCACCTACCGACCGATGCAAAAAATCGTCTGCGACCGAAAGGTCTCCGCGGCTGCTGGTGCTGGTGCTGGTGCTGGTGCTGCGACGGGAGGATCGCATTCGAACTCGAATTTCTACCGGGTACAGGGAACCTGCGGGTGGGTCCTGGATCGCCGCGGCAGAAGCAGCGGTGGCAAGAACAACTACTGCTACCACGGAGCGTACCGCGAACTGATGGTCCCGGGACGTCTCGTCGAGACCGGTCTCTTTGCCTTTCGGGTCTCCGCCACCGACGGAATGGTCGTCCGAAGATTCTGCCACGTGGGCGACGGACCCGACAACACCACCCCCACAAGGGTGGAATGCGGCGAGACAATCGTGGCCGATGTCGTCCGGCACTCGCCCCTTCCCCACGGGAACGGCCCCTTTGTGCGCCTCCGCGATGGATCCGGGTGGCTCTTTCGACACGGGCACGGAATGCCCGGGTCGTTCCTCGAACCGGTGCCCGTTGCCAGGGGACGGTTTCGTCTCCGGATTCGGTCGGAGGAGGGTATCCGACCCCGCGGCCAACCCATTGCCTCGGATCGATTCCACGACTCCGTCGGTCCCACCGACGGTGCCGGCGGCGGTCCCCGTCCCCTCCTGAAGCGAGGCGAGACGGTGGTGTGCGATCGAAAACTACTATCGGGGAATTCCGTTGCCATTGCCACCACCGCCACCGCCACCACCACCACCGGATGTGTGTGCTGGTATCGCCAGAGCGGCACCGAGTTGTGGATTGCCGACAAACGCATCGACGAAACCACCGGAAGCCACGAAGTTCTGGCGGAAGCAATTGTCCCAACCGAATCCGAATCCGAATCCGAATCCCCCGGTTCGTCCTCGCTGTTAGGAAAGACCACGCGTTCTGCGTACGAACGCAACAGCACCTCGAACCCGGACCCGGATCCGGACACGAATCATCATTCCCTCAAGTCGTCCTGCTGGAGTCCACACTTTGTGCGAGGAAACGCCAACGCCATTTGCTATCTGGAGGAAATCGGTTTCGATGCTCGGACCAACGTCCTCTCCTATCGAAGAAGCGGTGACGGCGTGACCATCCACGTGTACTGCGACACCCGAACGATCGGAACGGTCACCGACGTCCACAGTAGCCGCCACCAAGTCCGCGCCCAGCGGTTCGTTCGAAACTGCAGCGATGCCGAGCTGATAGAAATACTTCGAGAACCCCGGGCCTACGTGTGCCGAAGACACGATGCTCGCCCCGGTCGTTGCAGCAAACGCGCTCGGTCGGGGCCATTGTCCCCGAGTCACACCCGGTGTTTAGCAAGCGACGACGACCGCTGTGGCTACGGCGGTCGTGCATCGTCGGACATCAGCAGCCAACCATCCTCGTCGGCGGACACAACGTCTTTCATTACCCCGGATGAATCCACCACCACCACCAGCAGCAGCAGCAGCAGCAGCAGTAGCAACATTGGAATCGGATCGGAGTCCATAGACAATGGCGACGACTGCGACTGCGACGACGACTGCGACGACGACGACGACGACTGCGACGGCGGGGCATTCGACGCCGAACTCGAGTCCAGGAAGAATCTCGTGGAGTGCCAGGAAGAGATCCGAAATCTTTTGTACCGACAGGGAAATCTTGTGCGGGCCATCCAACTGCACGAGGAGGAGCGGATGCGCGAAGCCGAGATCACGAGACGCAAGACGGAACGCATCGCGCTGCACCAGAGGAGGCAGCGAGAGCAACGCGAGCAGCAGCAGCAGCAACAACAGCAACAGCAACAGCAGCAACAACAAGCCGAAGACGAAGAAGAATACCTCCGAGCAAGACGCAGACGGACCGGACGGCAACTCGTCCGGGAAAACGTCTTTGTGGGGTCGATAGTGGGCTGTTTTTTGGGTCTGGCACTGAGTCCGTACTGCGGTCCATTTCTGGTACAGAAACTCGGGCTGCAGCACCTGCAGTCAATGCTGTGATACATCCGAAATTGTGGTGTTGGTTTGGTGGCTCTAAATAATAATAAGAATAATACTGTTCGAACGACCACACTGCTATAATCACACATTGTTTTCAGCGTTGCGTCGTTCCGAATTACAGTACTTCTTATTTCATAGTGGATAGTATAAGGCGATTGCCTTCTACGTGTATGAACTTAGACATTGCAAACTTGTTTTCTCTGGTCGAGAGAAAGGTACACGAAGGGAAAAGAATAGTATGATATTATCTGCGGATGAATTTTTTTATCGCCTCTCACGGCAGTGATTGCCCATCCATCCTCCCGAAATCGAGTGGTGACTGGCGACCTTCTTGTTGTTGTCTTCTCGAAAGTTGTTGGCATCAATGCCTTCGGGGCCGTACCACTCGTTGCATTGCGTTGCGTTGCGTTGCATTGCGTTGCGTTGCGTTGCGTTGACAGACCAACATCACGGTATCGTTGCGTTACCACAGCATAGCATGCGCAAAAAAGGAACAATGCACGACCAGAGATCCCACGGCATCGACGCACGCACGGCAGTTCTTGTTCTTAACAAAGCGCCACGCAGCGCCCTTGTCGTGTCGTGTCGTGCCGTGCCGTGCCGCATTGCAGATGGTGCATCGACCGAACAATCAGAATGCTGGTGCCGTCTCGCCCGCCCAGCAGAGGCACAACTTCTGTGGAACCGTTTGTTTCTGATTATTTCTCACACCGTGAACGATTGTGCCGAACCGACCAAATCCACGGGAGACAATATCGTACGTAGTACTATGGTATAGTACCGTTTGTTCAGAGGTCCGGTCCATACGGCACCGCTACAAAATCCGGTGCGGTATGGATAAGATCTTACAAGCAGATGTGGCCCGAGCACAACGATTAGGAGCAAGATTCAAGATTCAAGATTACGAGTTCGTACATCCGTGTACGAGTATCCGTACGACCAAGAACATGTTCTTTTGAACTCACGACATCGGTTCGCAATTTCTTCTTACCCGGTACGGTATTAGTAGAAGTTCGAGGAAGCATACGAGTACGGTACGGAATATCTATTCACTTCAAATCCTAATTACCGGTAATTATTTGCAGATTTAAGCCTGTCACACTATGTACGGTATTTTTACGCTCAAGAACAAAAGTGCGATAAGTGCGCGAAGTGGGAATGGAGAACCCGACAACGTCGATTTGAGTCTCCGTTGTACCTGGTCGGCGCTTTCGCTAATACGGTACCGTACGGTACGTACATAAGATTACTATAAGTCAGAAATGATAGATTACGTAGACATAATCACCTGTACGTGTACGTGTACGTGTACTTGTCAACTGGGATTTGGCTGATATAGACAGACGCTAAAACAAGGAACACGAGCTACTACCGTACAGTGACCGAAAATCAATGACTCCTTCTCAAGAAATAATAGTACCGGAGGTACGTACCGGTACCGTTGTTAGTACCGGTACTCGTAGGTGTTGGTATGAATACTTGTAGTTGTAGTGCGCGATAGTGTTCGGTGAAAACAAAAAATTCTCTATTTTTGAAGGCGTTTTTCTTCCTTCTTTTCCCCCAAAGAACTTCTCGGTCCGAAACAGAATTTCTCAGGGGCAGGCAGGTTCCAGTTTTGCTTCATGAGCATGTTTCGGACCAGTGACGAGCGTCCACTTTTGAAACTTGAGTATTCCGAAACGGAACAAGAAAAAAGTGCTTCTGTACTTTTTTTATCATTATTTTTTTCAAAAAATTATCACAACTTCACCAATACACCCACCCCCCCCACACACAACCACCATGAGCGAACAACAAGCAAATGTACCTACCCTGTGCAAGATGGGCTGCGGATTCTTTGGTTCGGAAGCAACCGGGGGATGTTGCTCCAAGTGCTGGATGACATCGATCAAGAACAAACCCACACCTCCTTCCTCCGATGCCGGTGTCGTCGAACGTGCCACCACCGCCGCCGCCACCGCCACGAAGAAGACCGCAGACAGCTGTACGAGGACGACACAAAAAGAACTTGCGACACCGGTTACCGAAAAATCATCCACCGTCACATTACCGAAGTCTTCAGAGAAAGACGACTACGCCACCGCGGAGACCACGGCACCCGTTGTCAAGAAGAAGAAAAAGAAGAAGAAAGCGGGCTACAAGAACATGATGGCAAGCATGATGGCTGGATCGGACAAAAAAGATTTCGCGAAGGAGAAAGATCTGCTAGTGCAGGGACTAGGGGGAGGAGCGTTTTCGAAAATTGAAAAGATTTAAAACGGGCAAAAAATGGATGCCAACAACAACGGAAGCAGTGCACTCAAATGAACATAACATTGTAAAGATAGAATATTTTTTTCGTAAAGCCCATGTTCCTACCATTAGCATTAGATCTAAAAAAACACTTGTTCCTCTCGTGCCATGCGATAGAGAGACGCTGTTCAACCTCTGTATCGTGTCGGGGGGATATAGGTACCAGTACCGATAGGGCTGTCAAGTCGTTTGCGGTTGCGATAGTAGTACTCGTAAACTCATTTTGTTGATGCCGAACATCCTTCGTCATCACGCGGAAGCGAAACGAAACTAACGAACGTGAAACGTGACACTTGATTGCAATTGGCTGCGCGTGTCAGCAGTCGAGAAGAGTCGGGGGATCCCGCTGCAACTTTCGAAGAGCTTCGTTTGTTCTCCGATTCTACGCGACCCAACGGAAGAACCATGACTAAATTCCTCGCTAGTGATTCAAAAAGTACACAATGGTTGTACCGTGAGAGTACACAAAAAAAACGCAACTTAAAATGCAACAGTACACAAACCATGTAGAAGTCTACAGAGGTAACGTTTGGTTACGTTTGGTGAGCACACCGCACCTTTTTGTGTAACACTCTAAGTAACACGCTAAGTATCGAAAAAAATTCGTCGGAACGTTGAAAACTCACTAAGACAAGAATCGCTCACATCGCTCACAAGACAGATCGAAAATCAACCATTCTCTTTCCGAGTCAAGGTACAAGAAGATGGAAGTACATGTGTACAAATAATACTGTTATCTGTTACTGACATGTTACACGACCCTGACATCGACTTAGACAGGTGATCGATCGAATCCGCCGCACCTTCAATACTCCACAAGACCAGCAACAAGACCGGCAACAAGACACGACAAGACGACCGGCAACAAGACAGTTCCAAAAATCGACCATTCACTTTCCGTGCTGAGGTACAAGAAGATGGAAGTAAATGTGTACAAATAATACTGTTATCTATTACTGACAGGTTACACGACCCTGACATCGACTTAGACAGGTGACCGATCGAACCCGCCCGTGATTACAGCACTCACTCGACAACACACCGGAACATGAAAAAACTTGAACTAAAAAACAGAGCTTATCAGCAACAACAGGGGGGGATCCCCTATCCAACAAGCTCCTCCTCCTCCTCCTCCATTGAACCAACAAACAAATCGATCGGACCAACGATCGAACCACCAACGAATCTATCAAACGAATCAATCAAACGAATCAATCAATTGATTCGTTGGTGCGTGGTTCGATCGAAAAACGAATCCATCCAGCAGCAATCACTGCTCATTGAAGTACCAGATTACCACCACGGCGTTCATCTGCCCTCATTGCCTTGATTAGCTTTGTGATGGACACGTCACCATAAGCACGCTTGATCTTGCTGATGGCAGTGTTCACATCGTTGCCACGATTCAAGAGCCTCTCCATACAACTCCACACGACTTTCCTGTTGGAATACTTGAACTTCACACGCCCGCGCTCAGCTGCAGTGAACTCCCTTGCTGGCTTCCTCCCTCCTATTCCATTTTGGTACTCATCCCACAAGGCTTGGATGGTTCTTGGAGTGGCATACAAGGTTGCAGGTCGCTGCCCCTCTGGAAGCCCGGGCGCGGCATCCACTACAGCCGGCCCTCTCCCTCCTCCTCCACCAAATCGACCACCAAATCGACGCGCCGGCGCAATTGCAAGCCCCCTACAGATCTGTTGCAACTGCTTCACCTGTCTCTTCATATCTGCTATCTCTGCAATGTTATGGTTCCTGAGCTCTGCAACATGGTTCTGTGTGGTACACATCTTGGCATATATAGCATTCTTCCATTGATGTCCATGCCCTCTCACTCCCCTTGCAATCTCATCATCTGTGGTAGGAATTTCATCCAAGTGCACAATTCCATCATTATTTGAAGCAATCACTCGAACCTTTTCCATAGGATTTGCTTCTTCATCCTCCATCCGGCCCTCCAACAGTCGATATCGATTAAGAATCTGAGCCTTCAACCCAGCTGGAACCATATCAACTGCTGCTGCATCAAAGCAAGCCCAAAGCAAGGGCTTTGCAAGGATGGCGCCGACTGTAGGGCCAAACTTGGCTCTAATTGCTGGCGCAACTGCATTGCAAAGCCAATCGGATGTAATGCCACTACCATCTTTCTCTTTGTACTGACAGATACCCTTGTAACAAAGCTTACTAGCTGCATTAATATCCGGCCAATCCAACTGTACATCCAGATAGTCTTCTTGCATGCCTCTAGTCTTCCATCTAGCTCTGTAGTTGACATCGTCCCTAGTAGCTCCTGCTCTGCGCGCCATAGTTGTACCCCACTTCTTAACAGAGTGAGTGCCAAGCTTCCTATCAGTAACAGGTTCGAACTCTGGATCCTCAATGATTCTCCTGAGGGCATTCTGATAGGTGGTCTTGCAAGAATTTGCTTCTGCATCTTGCACCTTTACAGACGAATCAAACACAGTATGTCCTTCTGCAAACAACCACTGACTCAACCGGCCGGCGCCAGTGCTTAGCCAGACCTCCAGATAGATTGCAAGCCCAAGCAGAACACAGTATCGATGATCCATAGCCCCCATTAGCAGCTGCAGTGGACAGTCCCCTTCATCCTGGACATTCTTTGACCATCTCATCTGTGCTGTAATGTAACCAGTGTAGTTCAGGCTTGCTTCCAAGTTAACCTTCTTCATATGGGATGTATCATCCCCCCTACCAATCATATGAAGCTGGAACTTCAACATTGCTTGGTGGCGAAGCTGAACAACGCTGTGTCCCTTTGCTAGATCAAGCACTTGCAGAAACTCTTCATTTGTGAAGCACCGATCAGCTCTGCTCTCCTTTCCTAGGCGCCGAGTCTCTTTCTTCTTCACTGCTTTAATAAGGTTGTTAATGCAGCGGGACTTTGTGGGGTTTCCTACGCGTGTGGCTTCATTCCAGGCGGCATGGCTTGGCATGAAGTATGAAATAGCCTTTTTCCAGTACATCAGAGTACTTGATCGACCAAGTCTTGGATTATCGATTGTTCCAGGGTCTTCTTTTCCATACACCTTGAAACACATCCATCTGTAGATATCCTCAGGTGTAATGACAGCAAGCTCCTCAGTAGTGAACATCTTGTCCGTGGGATATTTGCATTCATGCAAGAAATCCATGAGCATCAGCAATGACTTGTGGTATCTTAATACTTGGGTTGGAGCATTCACATTATTTGGTAGGACAGGTGTTGGTCCTGCAACTCGGCCCCCGCGTCGAGGTGTGGCTGCTGTATCATCATCATCGTCCTCCACACCATCTGCGTCCGCGTTTGATGCTGCTGTTGCTTCATCATCCGATTCAAGGGGTTCTTGTTCTTCTTCTTGTTCTTCGGCAGGAGAATCAAGTTGAGCGCGAGCCCGATCCTCGCCAAGTTGAGCGCGAGCCCTTTCAAGTGTTGCCAATCGGCCACGCTGCCTCGTTTCCAAACGTTGAATTATTCTTCCTGTTCTTGTTCCCGCAGGAGGGCGGGGAGGAGGAGGAGAAGGAGGGCGAGTAGTAGGAGAGGATCCACTATTCCGGAAATCTAGAAGGGAGGTAGCATTCCGGATTTCTTCCAAACTCCGGCCACCTGCTGGGAGGGGGAAGGCTGCTTCGAATGCTGCCGTGTTGGCTGCAGCAGCGCGGGCTGCAGCACGCCGTTCCCGGGCTCTAACAGCTCGTGGATTCGTACTGAGTACTCGGGGCATACCTTCGTCTCCTTGCTTGTTGCTTGCTTGCTTGTTTCTTGTACGTGTTTTCGATTACTTTGGATCGAAAATATGAGCAAAATAGTGAGTGGAACAAATGGTGAGCGTTGAATGAATCAAAGTTAAGAAACCAAAGTGGAGTCTAATCGATGCGTTAGTATGAGTTAAGAAACAAAAGTGGAGTCTTACCGAGTGTCGCCAAAAACAAGTGAAATAATGGGCCGTTACTCAATGGTGCGGGTTGCTCCTCAATGGTGCGGGTTGCATAAGTTGCGCACCTCGTGTTAAAATACAGCAATAAAAAGCAACTAAAAATGCAACCCTCTTAAGGTTGAATATGCAACCTGTACTGTACGGTGCTGGTACAAAAAACGTTACCGCACCTCTGTTTTTGGAGGGTGCGGAATGGGGTATCTAGGTCTACAGAACGTGCAGTACAAAGTTGCACGCAGCCAGGAAAATTCAACCCGGGTTGCATTTTATGTGTATCGTACGAGTACGAGTACCGTATGTGCCAAGAAGTCGTAAGCTACTCGTAAGATTACGCGTACCCGTACCCGTACCAGTACGAACCCGTAGTCGTACAAATATCACTCACTCTAACGGGGGTCATAAATGTAACGTATGACCGCTGAGCTACTGGTACCCGGTACGTAATCCACGAGTACGACCGATTTTCCATGTAATTTGGCCAACTGGATTACTAAATTATTGGGTGATTCCCGAAATACTTTTTTGTAACGTACATAAACTTCTGTTTTTAGTATTTCGGGAATGAAAATTTCGTACATAAATTTTTTGGCGGGAAAGTGCATAAATCTCATTTTGGAATCTGGAATCTCATGACATGGACAATAATATTAGCCAAATTTGTCTTCTTCATACGATTAAACATGTGGGTTTAATCCGTTCAGATTTTTCCGTCACGTTCAGATTTTTCAGTGAGGACTTCACGATCAAATTTTTCATTTTCACCTACCGTACGGTAGTACTCAACATTTCAGCGACTCAACGTTTTGACTCAACCGACGATAGGTACTGCTACTCAACCGACAACATGATAACAAATAGTTGCCCACCATCCGTTGAATATGTCACTCGAGTTGCTTGTTTGCTTGTATCTTCTAGAAGATGAGGAGGATGATGATGATGATGACGATGACAATGACAATGACGATGACGATGACGCTGCGGAAGAAAGGCGTCGAAGAGATAGGAGAACACCAAGGATAGCCCTACGCCGTCATTCCGAGTCTCCCTTTCTTTATCTATTCAACTCTGGCAACGATCAGGCTCTTCTCAACTGCTGTGGTGTCGACCACACAGTCTTTAGAGAGCTTCTCGGTCTATTTGAACCAACATTTGATAGTTACACAGTTGATAGATACACCAATGCTGTTCGGAAAAGGAAGGTTAACGCTAATGGAGTATGGTGTGGAAGAAAGCGCGAAGCAAACGCTACTTGCTGTCTTGGTCTAGTACTTCATTGGTTTAGAACACGAGGATCCGTTGCAAGATCTGTGTCGATGGCATTTGGACTCACCTCTACTGTTATGTACAAATGGTTGAAGTTCTCCAGAAAGATTCTTTTGTTCGTATTGCAGTATCATCCAAAGGCAATGATTAGACCTCCAACTGAAGAAGAATTGGAGGAATACATCAGCGCAATTGGTGCCAAATACCCAAGACTAAAAGAACGCCGTGTCTGGGGTGCCGCCGATGGACTCAAAGTCAAAATTCAGCAGTCTTCCAATTGGTTGATTCAGAGTCGGTATTACAACAGCTGGGTCTGCGACACTTATGTCAACAGTGTCTTTGTCTTTGCTGCCGATGGAAGAATTCGTATTTGCTGTTACAACTGCCCCGGTACCTGGCATGACAGCACAATCACCGATCATGGTGTTTATGATAAAATAGAAGAACTGTTCGTCAAGTTCCAAGTGATGGTTTGTGTTGACTCCGCATTTAGGGTTGCCACAGGTAGACACCAATGCCTTGTCCAAAGTTCGCAGCATGATCCGGATACCCTCGAGGCTATTCTGTTGAACAGAGAAGCAACGTCCCTTCGACAGTTATCAGAGTGGGGGATGCGAATGATCCAGGGGCAGTTTCCACGATTGAAAGACAGGCTCCTATTGGAGACGTTTGGCGATAGGAAGGTCATTTTGAACTTAATGATGCTTCTGTACAATTACCAAACAAGTACCATTGGTCACAACCAGATCCTGAATGTTTTCATGCACAAGAAGGACGGATACTTCTCTTAC
Source organism: Pseudo-nitzschia multiseries (assembly GCA_037355745.1). Taxonomy (NCBI): domain Eukaryota; phylum Bacillariophyta; class Bacillariophyceae; order Bacillariales; family Bacillariaceae; genus Pseudo-nitzschia; species Pseudo-nitzschia multiseries. The sequence goes on along the minus strand of CM074782.1, from coordinate 25,676,093 downwards.
GACGACAACCTACCGGAAGATGCCACCGGCCTCTTCGACCGTTGAGCCGTTGAGCAGTTTGCATTTGCAGTTCGTATTCGAATTTCGCTTTGCGTGGTTGAGTAAATTGTCGATTGTCGATTCCGAGTAGATTGTTGTTGAGTGAGACCATGGTCGATATGGTTGATCGGTTGATCGGTTTATCGGTCGATCGGTCCAAAGTGGATTGTCGGTTCTCCACCAAGGTCAAGTATCAATTCTCCATGGTCGATCCGATTCTCCATGGTCGATCCTAAGTGTAGTAGATAATGATTAATAATTTACAAATTAGTACTAGTAGGTTTTGCTGTAGATTTGGACCTGTAGATTTGGACATAGCTTTCGCTGTTGGTAACTTTTGGAATTATGAGCTTAGAGCTTTCTGGAAAGATAAGAGTATATGGAGTAGTTTCGATCGATCTGCTGATCCGGAGTAGTTTCGCTTTTGGTGTCCGGGTTCGTAAAAACCGCACGACTCCTCAAGAGAGGTTCAACACAGCGCCGGATGGGTTAGTCCCATCAGTTCTTCCATACATGGAAATGGGAATCGAAATGGGAATCGACGTGGGAATCGTTGACTCCTATCGATTTGATTCCGACTGATTTGAGACTCCTATCGATTTGATTCCGACTGATTTGAGACTTTCATGTACTGCCAACTTTACGATTGTATGAGATATTACTACTAGTAGTTGCTAGTAGTTGCTAGTAATTCATTCTTTTTACTAGTAATTCATTATTTCATTTTCTTGGCAAGTTGCAAAGCTCATAATTTGATTTCTTCCAAAGCCAAAAGCAAATTCCAAAGTCAAAAGCAAATTCCAAAGCCAAAAGCAACATCATGGTGGTAGCTTCCAAACAAGAACAAAGAATTCTTAAGGCTCTTAAAGCCAAAGTTGAACGACAAAACGAACAACGACTCACACAACAGATTGTTCAACACGAACGACAGATTGCTACATACAAACAACTGATTGTTAAACACGAGCTACAGATTGATAAAAACCGGCAACAGATTCAACAGGATCTTTTTTGCCGGATTCTCGAAGCCCGAACCAATCAATCAGTCTTTCATTCATCGGATTCCGATTCGTATTTATTTCATTCCGATTCCGACTCTGATTCCGATTTTTCTGAACCTACGCCGGATGTTCCTGCTATTTTTCCGGATCCTCCTGCTCAACCTACGCCGAATGTTCCTGCTATTAAACAGGAACAAGACTCTTAAGTGGAGTTGGCCGGGGGGGGAACCAAGTTGGAGTTGTTGGGATTGCCGGGCTGGGGGGGATTTGAGTTGGAGTTGGAATTTGAGTTGGAGTTGGAATTTGAGTTGGAACGAAGCCCGTTTAGGAGTATGGTGGCAACATCTACTATGGCGGCCTTCAGCGATTCCAAGGCAGCCTCTCTTTGTTCCCTTTCAAGCCGTTGATACTCTATTCTTTGTTCCCTCTTGCGCTCGGAATTCTCTCTCAAGAAATCAAGAATTTCCTGCCGTCCATTGGTGCTGTTGCTGTCGGTGGTGCTGATGTTGGTGGCATTCCTGTGGTACTGTCTCTTTGATCGCGGAGTACTGGTGGGAGAAGGGGAAGCACGCGTGGCAGGAAACCGTTGAGATGAAGAAGAAGAGGAAGCTGACCGAGACCGAGAGCGCGGAACAACAATTATTGGTGGTACGTTTATGGGAGTCGTTGGTGTATTGTTTATGGCAGTTGGTCGTGTATAGAGTTCTGGTTCTTCTTGGGTTGGTTGGGAAGGTTGACGAAGTGGCGGTTGTGTTGGCTGGGTTGGCTCTTCTGTTGACTGTTGGGTTGGCTCGTCCGTTGACTGTTGGGTAGGCTGAGTGGTTGTTTGTGAGGGTTGACCGAGTGGTATTGGAGGAATGTAATCATCGTCAGAGTCGTCATCCTCCTCCTCCTCACCACTACTTATGTATTCTTCGTCTTCCGTGTTGGTCTGGTATCCTTCTTCCATTCCATATGGCTCTTGTCCATCACCAAATCCTTCCTTGCACTTAATCAAATGCTTAACCCTCTTCGCCAACTTCACGTCCTTGGGGCAATTTGGATCCCCGGTAGGAATTTGTTTCCAATATAGACCGTTGTATTTCCTACGGAGGTTCTCAACACTTCGATTGGTATCAGGGAAGTTGTCATTATGGATTAGGCCGACTTGCGCCCAATCCTCAGGACCAACAGGAAGGATTGCTTTGAGGGTGTATAGAAGTTCCATGACTTCTCTTCTGCTGTAGTTTCTTTTCCCGGTCCTTTTTCCTGCTGTCTTCACCATCGCTGCTTTATTACGATATAAAAATTATGTCCGGAGCTGAAGAATATGTATCTCTTCCTCCATCGTTGTCACATAGCAGCAACACCAGCAGATAAACCATTATTAGTAATTCGGTTTGGTTGTTGTGGTGCGTTGGACAATATTTTGTACTAGTACTCGTACTCGTACTGTAATCAGCCAAAATTGGCGATCTGATCCGTTGGATGTGTGATTAGTCCGTTGGGGGACTGACAAAAATTCAGTCAGGAGTTCCGTTATAAAAAAGTGTAACGTTACAAATCATAGTCGACGTGAGCTCACATCGACTATGATTTGTAACTTTACGACTGGTTAAGTAGAAAATTTCCGGTTTATGTAGTACATAAAAGTATTTCGGGAATCACCCATTACACCAAAACTCCAGGAGTTCGTACTTACGATATATCATTTTGAAACTGGGTTCGATGCGCTATGTGCCAAAAATGGCAACTTGGTACTCACAATACTTAATGGATGCAACAAGATAGACGACGTTAGAGATAGACTCAACAGCCCAAAAGGGCATTTCGATGAAGAAGAAGCTTTAGAAATTTGGGAACAATGCTTGAAGTACGTAACTGAGGACATATTTCCTTTCTACAAGGAAGGCGACACTGCTGATGCCGTTGACCACGTGTGGGCTTTGGGTATCATTGTGGCACACATTTTATGCGGTTATCCAGCATTGAAAGGAATGGAGGACATACAGTGCTACAACAACGTGGGTATTGGACGACCAGTACAATCAGGAGAACGAGAGAGGCTCAAACTCAATGGTCATACATTTCCACCAAAAAAATGGTGTAACCAGACGCCGGAAGCCAGAAAACACATAAAGCAATGCATACATTTTCACCCGGGTAACCGTCCCTGTCTGACAACCCTTTGGTTAAACGAGTGGCACACAACGACTGAAGAGGCAATAATTGAAAAGTACAGTATAATGTACATAGAAGAAACCGAGGACGGAAAGGAACGAAACGAAGACACGGAGAAAAACAACAAGAATAAAGACAATCGGAATTCATTCATGAACAAAGCGACAAAACAATCTAAGAGGAAAAACGAAAACTCAAACAATTTGCAAACAAAGAGAAAAGGGAGGAAGAGGAAAGAAAGGAGAGAAACATTGTGCACTGGCTACAACTTTACGAAAACGTTGGAATTCACCGGAAGATTTAGAGGAGTACAATAACTATCCTGTTCCTTGTGGTGCGTGGGGACGTGTGAAATAGGGCTAGTAACAAGCTTTACTATGGAAAAACTTACCCCTACTTACGAATACATGCACGATCCTGTCCTCGTTAAATACGTAAATATAAAAATTAACTACTGTGAAAAACGTTAGTTACAAATGAGAAAGTCAGAATTGCCGTTCCAGAAAACTCAATCTGAAACGCCGTTCCAGAAATTTAAACCTGAAACGCAAATAAAGACGTTCTGTGGATTTTCTGTAACAGTGAATTGTTATCTACAACACCGTTCCAGACACATAACACGGAAACGCCGTTGCAGATATCGTGCTTATTTTCCATTACAGGCTCATCAGTGCAACTAGTTCCTTACAAATGAAGAAGTCAGAATTGCCGGTCCAGACAACTCAATCGGAAACGCCGTTACAGAAACTTAACCCTGAAACGAAAATACATACATTGTGCGGACTTTCCATAACAGAGAATTGTTATCTCCAACACCGTTCCATACAATGTGCCTGTTTTCGGTTCTACAGATTTCAATATGAAGTGATGTGATACGGTACTCGTAGTAGGATGGGGAACATCAAAATAAATTGGTATCGTACAATCTAGTACCGTTACTACTAGTACTACTTGTTTGGAAATAAGAAGCGAATGTAGGGAAGAGAAAAAATGGCGCAGCTAGGCAGACAGTTCTTTTTGGTTGGCCCGCGCTCACAAGCCCGCTTCCACAAAGACAAATGTATTGCAAATTGCTGAATTCGTACAATCGATGCAAAAACAAGGCAGCATAAAAATTCACAAAATTGCCAAAAACACGGACAATTGAAAAAATATAAATACAAGATGCCGAAACAAAAATGGTCCAACCTACCCAAGGCAAAAATAACACGTCTCCAAGAAAAGAAAATAGCAGATATGGCAAACGCAGTCAGGGATGGAGACACTACTAGAGATAATACCAAAAATACAAGCATTACCACCATGTCCACCAAGAGGAACATAACAATTGCAGCAACACAAGAAGGCACCACCATGGCGGAAAGAGAAACACCGCTAAAAAGAAAAGCTGAAAACATTAGCATGATGGACAGCAGCGACAGTGAAAGTGAAAGTGACACTGACAGTGACACTGATTCGAGTTCGGTTAGTGAAGACAATGATGGGAGCTCCAACAAGAATAAGGATACTAGAGAAAATGTCAAAGAGACAACAAAACAAAAAACTACGGAGGGCGGACAACAGAAAAAGAAAAACGTGAACGAAACGGTGAAAACATTAACAGAAATAGCAATTGAGAATCCAGATCTAATAGAGAATATCCTGAAAATGGTGAGTGATACTAGTAAGGATGGAGAGAATTCTAAAGAGGATGCTGCAAAAACTACCAACACGGTTCCATTGAAAACAGTGCGGGGCGGCGATAGCGTTGATAAAGTGAGTACATTGAGTTGTGGAACTATACATAGTATGAAAACGGAAACTATGAAACTATTGAAAACATGTAAAGATACAATTGAAGGACAGGTGAGGGCCTATGTGAAGAAGGAATGGTACGGTGGCCTGAAATTTATGACAACAAACACACTCTCCAATAAAATAATCGTGCAAGGAATCGATGTGTGTGTAATATCCGTTCCAAGAAATATACCCATTAAGAAATTCTGTGCCTACTTTGATAATGCAGTACCAAAAACCCTGGCAAAATTGAGGCACAATAATCAAACATTGGCTAGAAAAAATTGGTTTGGTAAGTGATGGCGTAATCGTTGAATCATCTGGAAATTATGGTGCTTTTGACGTTCTTCCATATGTGCCTACGACCGACGTACAACTAACCCCACCATACTATGATATCATACTGCCATTGGTTGTGATCACCGCAGCTGATAGTGAAATGGCAAAAGTGCTGGCATCATTCCCTGGTACTGTAGCTCTAAATACGGATTCGATGGAAATTCTGGCGAAAGAGTACCGGCGATACGGAAATGCGGCAAATGAAGAATTTTATTATTTTGTGACAAGAACCCTGTCTGCCATTAATCCGGGGAAGACGAACTTTAAGCTGAGGAAGACAAAGGATCTTATTAGTACCATCTTTGCTGTTACGGATGAGGCTTTTGCCCTAATGATAATTGACAACAAGTACAGCAATTGGGAAAAACAGAAGCAAATGAAACTTGATGGAACATACACGACACAAAAGAAAACAAAATACATGAAAAAAATTATTGTGATTCAAAAAGTGGAAGTGCAAATGGATGGGACAAAGAAGGACGGAAAGTGTTCACTAAATTGTGCAAGAAGATACAAACGTTAAGAGAAAATCCCGAAACGGGTATAAATTTGGAGAAAATGATGCTACAAAGATTCTACTCAGAAAGCAATCCTACCAGTACTGTGTCAAAATATGGTGGCACTGTTGCCAGTAGTCTTGCTGAAGAGGAAAGTGAGGAGGACAACTATATTGATCCGGCATGGAGGCAATTGCTTGACAAAATGGAGGAAGTTTAGGCCTTGTTTTCAGAATCGATACTGTTCATTGTGTCAGTCCATTCACTAATTTGACGAGGGTTGGTTCACACCTACGACACGGGTAAATCTTCAAGGAAAGTGATTAGTAGGGTAAAAGGTACATATCTTACATACGTTGCATACCATGGTTGCAAATAGTAGATTGTGTGACAAATACGATTAAATTGTACAGAAGGGAGTATTCGTACATATCATACATATTTTGCATAGGATACTACTAAGCAAATTCTTGACCCGACTATTTCAACTGTAGTGGTAGGTAGTCGCAAGCAATGATAGTAAATTTTAAGGGTTGTTTGTTGCGAGCACAAATATTAACTTATAAGGGTAGTGTGTAGCGAGCAATGGAGATACATTTTAAGGGCAGTGTGTCGCGAGCACTAATGTTAAATTTTACTGGTTGTGAGTCATGACCTTGCATAATTCATTTTTGTAGATGTGATTTGCAAACGCAAGGGTAGGTGATGTTAAAAATTAAAAATAATTATTCATGACCCAAGGAAAAAAATAATCGCAAACCAGGGATTGAGAGTTAGAAAAATGAGCATGATACGAAGCGACCGAATCACAGGGGGGGGGTTGGTTGTGAGTCATGACCTTGCGTATTTAATTTTAGTAGGTGTGATTCACGAGCGTACAGGTAGGTTTTATTAAAAATTAATAATAATTATTCATGACCCAAGGAAAAAATTAAACGCGACCCACGTATTGAGAGTTAGAAAATTGGGCATGATACTGACCTAGTGAATCACAGGGGGGACTCGTGTTAAAATTACTCACAAAAAGGGGTTGCGACAGTACCTTGCGACCAAAAAAAAGGGTCGCGTGACAGTTATCGGACGTACTATGTGGTATGGCTACTAGTACAACCTCACTGTGACCGCTTCCAATTCAATCCCCATGGGCCAAGAGGGTTTCTTGAAGGGTAGTATTTTGTTCTTGTTGCTAATCCTGAATTCATGTAGGATATTAGTACAACCAGATGATGCCCTCAATCTTTGAGGAGTCTATCTAATGTGACGAAGCGTGAGAGTGTTCAAGACAAAGCCTTGCTTTTTGAATCAGATTTGATAATTTGGACAGTGAAATTCCAAATAGGAGATGTTCTTGTTAGTTTGCAGATTGAATGAGTGATGAAGTAATTCTGAGCTTCACATAACAGATGCTATATTTTTTTTAATCTGACAAGAATTAGAGTAGATTTGATACCGATGAAGGCTGCATTGGTTTTGCAAGAGGCAATTTGAACCTGTTTGCGCAACAATGACAAAATAAAAACGTAGAGACACCGTGAGGTTTGCCCAGGGAGTAATTTGGCTTGAGAATGATTGCGAATCAAATATTGGTTTTCAGTCATTGCCATTGCTTCTTTGAACATGAAGTTTCAACTTGAGTTCAGCTTAGCTGCTCTCATAATTTAGACTGTCAACCTAGCATGCTGTAAAGCTCTCATGTCAGATGCACTTTTTGCGTAGGTCGTTTCTTTTTGAGGCGATCCAGAAGCAGTATATCCCGACCGCGATGTGGAGGTTTTGCATTTGGCAATGGCAAGTCGAATATTCTTCTTGTTTTCGAAGGATTCATTCAACAAGTTTAAAATTCATATCATAACGAAACAAAACAATTGTTCTATATTATACTGCAATCACAGAGTCACAAGCGTCATTAGCTCCATCCGAAGTGGTTGGTTGGAATTGCTGGGCAAACTCTCCGATATCGGCATTGTTTGCCTCTCCCAAAGCTTTAGCAAAAGCCTGCAATTGGCTCTTTTCAGATTTCTTCTTGCTGGATTGTGTCATCTTGCGAAGGAAAGAATTCTTTTTGTTATAGTAACGATTCTTGACAGCATTGTCGGATCGGCCGGGGAGAAGTCTGCCAATCTCTGACCATTTGTTGCCCATCTTACGTTGTGACCGAAACAGAGTTTCATCTTCCTCCTTCGTCCATGGAGTTGTCTTGAGGTTCGGGTCTAGCGTGTTTACAAAGCGATAACGGACACTTTCATTGGTTCGACCGGGAAGCTTATCTGATATGCGTTTCCATGAGCATCCCTCAGACACCATTTTAAGGATGATCTGGTCCTCGTAGGGATGCCATTTTCCCCGAACGATACCTGGTTGGACGTGCTGAGCAGAGGATGGCGAAACAAGAAGTGAGGCAACGGCATTAGCTTTTTCTTGTACTCGAGACGAAGCGGAAACAAGAGGGATACAATTCGAGAAATAAGTATGATTCTAAATGGTGTAACTTACATTGTTCCATCGAACCTTGCACTGCGCTGCAGATCGAATCTTCCGAAAATATTTTTTCGAGATTTTCTCCCATTGAATTCTAACCTTGCCCTCTTTGGTGATGGCATCTCGTAGAATTTCGTCCTCTTCGCCCGTCCAATGCTTGTGTCTGGTCATTGACACGGAGCGTTTGTGGCTAGTTTTGCTTTGCCGGTAGAAGATCGGAGAATCGTTCTCATGATTCCCTCCGATGAAGTGGGATTTAGACGCCACAGGCGAAGCCGGTGAAATGCTGTCGCTATCAACTCGAAGGGAAGGACTAGCATTGGTCTTCGAAAGTGTTGGGACATTTGATTTAGTCGAGGACATTCGTTCCAACTTTAAATATGGATGATTTTCATTGGTTGGATCAACTTGCCTCGAAGCACTGGAAACTACATCCGCATGCATAGATGCCGACGACGAGGGAGTCAAACGATAATGTTCAACGTGTTCAATTTTCGGAGAGGGTCCACTAAGTGTCAATTCTTGACTTGGATTCACAAAAAGGTCAAGATGTTGTTCCATATCATATTCTTGACTTGGATTTGCAATCAGGTCAAGATCCCTTTCTAGCTCATTCAAGGGGAAGAAAATCTGGTCATCAGTATCGCAGCTAATGGTTGCCAACAAGTCATCGAGCTTTCCATTGTACGACCCCAACACTCTTCCTGGCTGGTCCTTATTGGTCGGTACACACTCCTTGCTTTCTTCGGGGGGATACGTTCGAGCAGTGATTGTCACGGGGTTTCGAACATTGCTACTCGAACTGTGATTCGCAAGTCGCCTAATGCTGTTGTCATCCCGATTCTTGTGGAAACTCTCGATCGTGAGACTCTTTATTTCAGGGGCGAAGCAAAATTTTGTGAGACAGAGCTCATTCTCTCGGTGCCTAGGTGAAATTTTCATGTCATCAACGTACCTTCGGGCGCACATTGCTGCTGCTATCATGGAATACAGGCCTATGATTATCGCCGAAGTGAAAGTGAAGAGGGGGCATGGTTGCGTTCGTGCATCCATAAAGATTCATGCCTCTACACTTTTTTGTTTTCATTGCCGAGTAATATGAAAGCGAAGAGGTTCTTCGAGACCGAACATTCTCCTGATTATGAAAAGGAAGAGCTACGCGACGAATCATCGTTCGATGGATTGATGATGATTATGGATCAGTGCAAGAGAACGTCGATGAGGATTGTAGATGAAATCGGAAGACGTTAACTTTCGTCTGCTTCTGAGAAATGAGAAGATCCGTTTCTGAATGACCTTCCATTGACTAACTGGACATGAGGTTCGAAGAGAAGCCCGCTAATCTAACAATGATACTGTTGGTAGAAATAGACTCAAAAGTATGGCCGTTGTGTTTCGGACAATCCTATTTTTGAGTCACAGTTTGCCGTTAAAATTGTTTTGACGCAAAGTAGTACGAGGTCAATCTTTTCGGTCCATTGTCCCTGCCCTTACCACCGCCACAAGTGCTTACGAGACCTCTTTCGGGTCGGTATATAACTCTCGTTGAAGAGGCTCCACTCGGTCATCTTGTCGTTGTGGATAACAAAGAATTAAAATGAACTTGAGTTTGATTGTCATGGTGCGAGGTTTTTTCCCCGGAACTCAAACAAGCAACAAAGAAGATTTTTGTCTCAATCGTTGAGCGCGCCGAAACTAACAGATTTGAATCGAGCGCACGGCTGAAGGTTTTTCTTCCACGACTGCGATACCATCCAATTACGTTGCGTGGATTATGTACTACGTACGGCATACATACGGCGTTGACGTCTGACACCTGGGTCTGTATCTGTGAAGTCAAAAAAATCAGAACTCTTTCGGAGAGAAACTGTCACGGAGTGAACTCAAAAATCCGAAAATCTAGAACGGAATTGCAGTGGTCAAGTGAACTTTTTCATTCACGACATCATGATCTGACTTTGTGAAATCGCTGTCCTTATCGCATGACACTTGTGAAGTCGAAGCTCACAAATTCTAGAAAGAAGTCGTTCGAAACTCCTGTATCTCTCTCGTATTGCGAGCTATAATCCATCCGCAGTCCTCAACCAAGATGCCTCCTTTCAATTCACCACGCGCATTCTATCGTAACGAACAATCCTCATTTGCCTCTGCATCGGCTCAAGAGCATTCGATTCTTCAATATAATATGATGCTCTTGAAGCAATCTATTCTCAGAAGTCCTCTTAGAGATCAAACATTTGATCCGGAAGAACTTATGAACATGGATTTAATCAAGACACCGCAGAGTTATATCGAACACTTACCCGACGAATTCATCGATCCGTTTCAAGACGAGAAGATGATACATGACCAACCCGCTTCAAGATCGAGTATTCCAGCATCTTTGATGATATCGACGCTTGACCCTCCACGTAGGATGATTTGCCACGAGGACTTCCCTCTACTCCTTGCTATTCGGAAAAAAAACAGAGTGCGCACGAATCCCTTCGTCATCAAACAGCCCACCAAAGGTGATGTTGATGCTACCGTGATGGCGATGAAGCAGCGACGCGGACTTCAAAATTTCACCATTTTTCGAGGGCAATGCGCATCGACCGACCAATTGATGCGAAAATATGTAATGGACGCCATGACGAAAACCCATCCCGACGGCCTTCCCGACTCCGACACAATGCGTCAAAATCAATTGTTCTCATCTAAGAATCAGGTCGATAAAACCTCCGTCAAATGTGATCGAAACGACGACTTGAAGAATTCTGACCTCGTCACTTGGGCCGAAGACTTCTTCAAGAGATCCTGCGAAGCCAAGAAACTTGTCGCGAAAGACGGACTCGTTCAGAAGGAGGACTGCACCGAAGCCGAATTGCTCCGAAATGTCCATATTGCATCGAAGGTCGCCAGTGCCCCTTCACCAAAGGTCAACAACGAGGCCGGCTATCTCATGAAAGGAAAACAAAGTCGTGCTGAAATATCTCTAGGGCGCCCAAGAAAGAGGCGACGTGCTAAAGAATTAATTGAAACTCAAGGGAAGGATTCCCCAAATCCCATCTGCTCCTCATTCAACACCAAGCTCCCTGTGCAATCCAAACAAACCAATCCGAGCGCATCCTCGCCATCTCAGACGATCAATAGCGGTGTTGCAATTGCTCTGACTCCCCATCCATTCAAAAGTACTAAGACAGTCACAGATGAACTGGGACCACCCTTGGGAGTCACCGTTGAAGTCAGCGGGCCACTGAGCGAGATGCCATCTTGCAATAGCAAAAGCAGCATTGAATTCCGCCGGGGAATTCTTGGCGTCCCTGTTCCTACCCACCGAAATCTAAAGTTGCATTCCGGTCAAAACAAGTCCTTGAAAATAGACACCCAAAAAAGAGCAAAGAGCAGTGAATGGGTGACTCTTGAACCCTCCATTCAAAAGCCGAAGTTGGCGACCATCAAGGAGGAGATTGCCGGAAGCAAAAGTTTTGAAGAATTGGATGAAGACCACACCAGTGCTGGGAAAGAGAATGGCATGAAGACGATCGATACCCAACCCCTACCCATACTTTCTGTAACGTTTTCGTAGGTGAAGACCTGGCGGCGAAGAAGCGTTGCTCAAGCTCATCCACCAATGGATGTCTTCACCATACATGTCACGCTCAATCAGGAACACTACAGGAAGGGGGCACCGCCTCGGCCAACCATATAAATTACACACTGGCATTTCCGTACTGAAAAGTGACTCTAAAAGGCACACGACGCAACAAAGTAGAAAACCGTGTTCATTGGGATAACGTATTTATTTCAAATAAAAGTGGTGTTGTAATAATATAGCTTTTCAACCAGGCTTGAGATCGACTTTAAACTGCCAGGTGTAATGGTCCCTACGGTAGGAACACGATGCAGTGAGGGAAGCTAAAATTAAATAGGAATGAGTCTTGTAAACGAGTTTCCATTCTCGCACGTTTGTGACGAAAGCATCGTTGTCGAACAGCTCTTTCGACTGTTTCCGCAGGACCTTGAGACCGTTTGAGGTTGTCGATTGTTTCTAATTTTACACTCAGTAGTTGTCGCTTCCCTGACTCAAACTTAGCTGAAGATATTTCGAAGTCCGTCAAGAGCTCCCTTTGGTTCCTTGGGTTCGACGGGAATGATTTCCTTGGCCTTGTCTTCGGGGAGTCCATCGTAGCCCAATTTGTAGCCGAATTCCATCTCGTCCTTCTTTTTTCTCAATTGGGGGTAGGCGCGCATGACGGTGTCTTTCAGCTTAGCAAGGTCGCTGTACAGGGATCCGGCAATTCCTCCATCGAGTTGCTTCTTGGAAATTCCGGACAACATGCCGCCCTCCGAATAGGATTTCGCCAAAGCCGCCGATCGCTCGTCGCCCTTGAAGCTTCCGCACGGGTACCAGATCTGGTGTTTGTTGCCAAAAAATATTGTAGCGGTGTGCCGAAAACGAAACGAAACGAAACAAAACGGGTGAGAGTCGTTCGGTGCGTCGAATCCTTTTTCAACACACCTCTCCAGATAAAACACCCCTAGTTCGACGACAGAGAAAAACCGAGCCCGAAAACACGTTTCGTTTCGTTCCGGCAGCGGTGGATTCGGTGCTCGACTCCACTCCACTCCACTCCACTCGCATCCCCCATAATACTCCTCCTACACTACCGACGAGCGCCAAAAACAAACAAACAAACAAACAAAAACCTACCTTCTGGGACTTGCTGCGAACGTAAAGGTTGAAGACGGGAAGACCGTCCTCTCCGGGAACCGAGGCGGCTCTCATTTGTGATTGCATCTGGGCCATTTCCTGCTGACGGGCGTATTGACCTCGCATTTGAGGAGGAACATTGGGCTTTCCCTTCTTCATCTCCATGCTGGATCCGTTATTGAGAACGACCACTTGGTTGGAGGAAGCAGTAAGGCTGCGTCCTCCGAAGGACGAGGCGGAGGAGGTAGCGGTCCAGGCATCGACGGAGCAGAAAGCAATGGCGGCGGCCAAGACGACGAAAAGAGAGGACGAGGAGTACATGTCGTTGTTGTTGTTGTTGTTGTTGTTATTGTTGTTGCGTGTATATCTTTCAATAGACGATAATAATGTGTTCGAGGGGGTAATGTGAACTACACAGGCGTAACTGTAACGTCCTCGGTCAGCCAATTTCAATTACACGAGGGGAGACGAAACGACGATGATGCGATTTAACTCCAGATGATGCGGATGATACCACACGTGATGATTGGGTAATGATTCACAAAATCATCGCGTTGAGTTGTTTTCACGCGTGGAACGAACACTGCGGTCGCGACAAAAATACCATGATTTACCGCAGCATCCTGACGTCATAGCCGTGTACGTAGCCCACATATATTTCAGGTAAGGGTATGAAACATACCTTTGTGTGTCGCGAGTCGAGTCGCGATGGGTTTCAGTTTCGGAAGATTTTTTTGATCGGAAATCGGAGATCGGAGCGACAACAAACAAGCAACTGACGATTGCCATCATCGGTTCTTACAATCCTAGTTCGAAGGCTTCGAAGGTCGCCCTTGTTGCTTTGCTCTAGGCGGGACAAGATTGACACCATGGTCTGGTGGACAGCCACGTTGATTCTCTGCGCACAAACACTAGCATTGTTACCGATCGCTACGGATTCCTTTTCGTTGAGCATGGCAGCAACAGCAACCGGATCGGGAAAAACACCTTCTCTCTTGTTCGTCACGAACAAGATGTGTCCCTTTGCGCAAAAGGTGAGTGTCCACTTGTTGATGTGTCGGTTGATTGGTGCGTTCGGAAAGAAGACTCCGTTCTTTGCAACGCGCTCATTCTCTCAACCTGTGTCTCGGATCGAATGCACGGTGCACAATAATTCAATTCTAAAGGCATGGATCGCTCTGGAGGCAGCGGAGGTACCCTACAAATTCGAACAAATCTCGCTGTACGGGGGTGGCGGGAAACCCCCGTGGTTTATGAAACTCAATCCGAGAGGAACGGTGCCCGTTCTGGTTGTCAACAACGACAACGAGAAAGAAAAAGTGGTCCTCGCGGATTCCGATCTCATCCTGGACGAAATGAAACTGGTGATGGAGTCGGTTGATACGGCTACAGCTACCGCCTCTTCTTCGAAAGAGTCCTTGGTGGTGGCCACACCGGGGGACAACGCCACCGGCGCCAGGATTGCCGCCTTTCGAACCGCGCTGAACGAATTTCTTCCCATCGGAAAGAGCGCAGTCCTGGGGGGCGACAAAGAGCGAATGTGGTCCAAGCTGCGGGAACTGGATGCACTCGTCGACACGGGTACTAGCGGTGGACAATGCTTCCTGGCGGGGACCGATCGGCCCACCGTTGCCGATTGCGCCGGCTTTCCGTTCTTGTGGCGCATCGACGACGAATTCGGTGACCACTGGGAGAGCCACGGCTGTTCCAACATTCCGGTCTGGCTGGATCGGTGCAAACAGGAGCCGGCGTTCGCCAACAGTGTGCAATCATCTTGGTGGTGGTGGTGGTAGTAGTGGTAGTGGTAGTAATCGTCTTGTCTTGCCTTGTCTTGTCTTGCCTTGCCTTGCCTTGGCTTTGTCGTCGTAGGAAAACGTTTGCCTCTGGAATCGCTTTGGCTCTGTAGAGATCTTTGTGAACGAGAAGAACAACAAGAATCCGGCGCGGTCCTTTGATTTGATTCGTGTATTCCATCACAGCAAATCCGCAATCAGTAAAAGCTGCGTTGGTCCACAAAACCCTTCCATTGGTCTCCATCTCCGCGGCCTTTCCCACGATCCGTTCGGCAAAAATGTCGCAGGATGATCCGCGTTCGGTGGCGAGCTCTATCGAAAGTGGGGTATGTCGTGAATGTTACAACGCTCGTTTACAAACCATGGAACGATTGACTATGGAACTAGGATGCACAACATTGGGTTTGATCGAATCAATTTACCATGTTACGCAAAAGGCTGTGAAGCAAATGGGTATTAAGACAACGATGGCATATAGTTGTTCATTCATTCATAAGACGTCTTATGATACCAAAAAGTGCCCTCGAGAATGACGTATCACTTGTGTAATAGGAGAGTTGAGAGCTCCTGAGTCCCTATCCGCAAGAGTCATTTCGCCTGTCGCTTCGTGCTAGTAGTACATGCTTCTGAATGAGAAGAAGCTGTGAAAAATGAATTGTTTTGTTTTTGTTGGCAGAGAAAGACCAAACCATTACTCGCGTTGAACAACAAATCTCGGGGGAGTGTTAGAACGGTATCATGCGCCTAGTGTGTTCTGTGAATCCCGTGATGTTGCAACTATACTGGTTTCGCTGCATGGTTATCAGCAATGTCTGCGTGTTACGGAAATGAGGCACAAAAGTCTGTATTCTGCCGTTCGTGTGAGTTGATAGATACATATATGAATCGGCGAACGGATGGACATATGTGTGGATGAACATTCATATCAGAACTGATTTCCGGATCGAGTGAGATCATTGTCCATTTGTTGAAGGCGTGTGCTTCTTCGCTTGGCTTTTGATCGAGAAACAATTGTTCTTCCTCCGCGTAGTTTCCGTTTGCTGGTCTTGGTTGAATCATTCTTACGTTTGAAAGCGGCGATGGCGTCAGCGGCGAACGATGGATTTCTTCTCATGACTATGAAAATCCCATCCAAATGGACGTCCGGATTGGATGCCAGAGAAATGAGCAGCTTGAGTTGTCTCAACGAATCGAAAGGTGCCAGATACGGGTTGATCATGGCATCTGCGTCAGCTTCGTCAAAGTATTGAGAAGCCTGGCGGTACGGTGTTGAGTCTTCATTGTCTACGTGAAAGAGAAATCCAAATTGAAGTGCAAAATAACGCATCCCTTCATGGAACACGATCAGAAAGTCTCTGAATTTGCGATAGCTACATGACAACCAGTTGGGCGCCACGTGATGCAGAGGGAGCATTTGAAACCAATCTTTGGTAGCGAGTGCCATAGGATTCAATCGTACCAAATAGAGAAATCGACACTTCGAGATATAAAATGTCTGATTACAAACATGATGCAGCAGGTAATAGTCAACGACGTCGCTTGCATGAAAAAGGCCCATTGCTCGAAGTTGACGAATAACAGATAGCGCGCGACGATCACTCAGTTGAGCTCCTATTTGCTGTCGTAATCCCTGGTACCGATAAGGACGAGGTATTTCAAGACGTTTAAGTCTGAATATGAGAATTGTGGAATGTCATCATCTTCCCACGCGTCAAGTAATCCCCATCGATTTCCTTCGGAGTAACCAGAAACAACGTGATCAAATTCCTTAGCTAAATTCAGAATCGTTGGTATGAAAGAAACGGATTGCAGATTTTGCACTAGAAACACTAGCAAAGGAAGGTCTTCGCCGTCATTTATTTGGTACCGGTCTTCTAGGAATTGGGGGAAGATACGGATTCCTTTTTCGATTTGTTCCGCTGTGTCACGTCGACTATCGACCCCTCGAAGAAACATTTCGCTAATATCTGCGTTGATGTTGAACATATCTCCTCTCGCGATTGGCCCAATAATTCCGTCGAGAGTGGCTCGTGCGTCCCGTGGCAAGTCATGGCGATTCTCGATCAGGGAATATAGTTTCTTCAGTTCTCCTTCGCCCGTGTAGCGGCCAAGAACATGGACGTGAGATAAAGACATCTTGAGTGTTTCCTGTTGATTTTGGTTCCGTTCTAGTGTTCCTTACTGGTATAACTTTCTTTCTTTGTCTAAATGTTGAGTACCGTATTACAATGCTCGATTGATTATTTCTTCTTCACAATTCGGATTGTAATGAGATTTCAATTCGAGAAAAGGGATAGAAAATGCATCCGACAACGAAAAAAATTTGAAATTCCAAGAAGAAAAAAATGATTCGCAATGACATTTTATGAACATACGGGATTCAATGACTCTTAGTCGTTAGTCGTGATCATAGGTAAAAATTACTGTACTCGTACCGGTACGAGGTATCTTTTCCGCCGAAATCATTCAACGTCTTCTGGCTTCGTAAATTGAAAGCTCTATCTAGGCGCGATTACAATGGAGTTTCCGTATTATTTCGTTTGGAAAGAGCTTGTGTAGCACACCATAGCGAACAACAACGACTAGCAGTACAGTATTGTAACCGCAAGGACTCCAATGAATCTCATAAGCAGTGCGCTCGCGCCTCTGCTCTCTGCTCTGCTCCTTCTCCAACACACGAATGGTTTTTCGACGGTTCGGCAGCCGCTTCCGTTCGGACGATCGAACCACGCAGCGTTGATCTCCTCCGTTCCTGGAATTCCATCGACAATCACGGCCGTTCCCGGACCCTCGTTCCTTCGACACAATGACAATGAAAGTAGCAGGAGCTATTGTTCCGAGCTGAGGGCAAATGATGGGGGAGAAGAAGAAGAAGAATCCGAAGCAGCCGACGGAGGAGCGATGGAGAAGAAAGTTGCCGGGCGGAAAAAGAGACTCACGATGGGCTATCAGCTAGCGTCATGGGCGTATGCGACGGCTGCTCTTATCTCCCTGGTTTCTTGGGGTGGTGTGACGTCGAGCTCGCTGTATTATGTTTTCGGAGGTGGTCCGTTGACCGCAGCGGCCATCCTGCACATTCTCAAGGGAGCCGCCACCCACGATCGACTCGGCAGCGACACCTACAAGCGTTTGAATCTTGCGGTGATTGCCTTTTCGCTCGTCCAGCTGGTGATACCCACGGGAACGATGCCGTGGCCGAGTCGTCTTGCCTTCAAGGTTCCCGGTTTCCTGAGTTTTGTCAATGGGATCAAGGGATATGGTTATGGATGTTTGGGATGGGACAAATCGAAAGAAACTAAGACGGCGCTGACGGATTTCACGGAGGGTGTCAAATCGACACTCAAGGGCATGACCGTGATCAAGACAAAATCAATCGGCTATGTCATTGGTACCCTCATCATGGGGTCCATGTCGTTGCTCAAGTCGAAGGAATTGGCCACCATTTTGTTGTTTCCGAGCCCGACGGAGGCACCGGCCTCCATTCTCACGATCTTTACCAAGCTTTCCAAAATGGCCCGTCTCGGAATGGTGGCAACCATCATGTATTCCCTGAAGGACGCTTCGGATCGTGATCGGTTGGGAGGAACGACGTTTGTGCAGTTGAACTTTCTGGCTGCGGCCGCGTTTTCCAGTATTGGCCTCTACCTGTTGCCGACGTGGGGAACAGCTTCGTCGATTGCCCAGGTTGTGTTGGTCAGTGGCATAGCCGCGATGACACTTTTCAAGGGGATTGTGAACAAGAAACCAAAGAAGGCGTGAGACTATAGATTGAAGCTGTAAGGTTGAGTTCCAACAGCAAAAGTAGTTGTTTTAGTTTTCGCAATGTGTGTATTACGTAAATACAGTGCAGTGCAGTGCAGTACAGTACAGTAAAAGTGTGTTCTACAAAATGAATATTATTATAATAATATCAATAGTTTTGACTGAACTGAACACTGATTACAATTGCATAATTTGAATTCGAACCGTATAAATACGAATGGCCATACCCGTTTAACTACGAATGAGCATACCATCGATCTTTTTTCAGATCTTGTGTTCTGCCCACGTTCGTAGCCGCACATTGCAGTTTCGGTTCCCGTAATCCAGTCCAACACATGGTAGGGACTCTGTGGCGTTTATATCAAGAAGGCATTCCGAAGTCCGTTTCTCAGATTGGATTCCATGTAACTCGGAACCAAGAGATAGGTCGGTGCTTGCACCAAGACCTGCATATCCCCCTCCAGTGCGTCTTCGAGCGACATTTTCCCGCAATCGATTCCATCGACAATCATCGCCTGAAGTGCGGAGCTATCGTCGATTCCCGTGTTCGATCGCAGAACTCCTCCCAGCTCCGGCCAGGCGTAATGGATGCCGTTGCTATTGCCACTGCCGTTGCAGCTCGCTGCGGCCGTGGCGCACATGGCATTCTCCAGTGGCCACAGCGACGCAGCCTTGCGGGGTGCCAGGGTTCCGGTCGCCGCCGGAACGATCGATCTCACCCCGTCGCCTCTGGTCGATGGAACCTTTTTCGAGAAAATCTGTTCGACGTCGATGTCGGGAGACAACGGCTGCTGCTGCTGCTGCTGTTCGTACAGAAATTTGTAGTCCGATGCGACGACGGCGTGGAGAAATCGCTTGTCGCCCGTGGACTCGATGATCATGAGGGCCTCTTCGACCGATGACACGGTGGAAGTGGTGGGAGCGACGATTCCGTTTTCCGTCAATGCTTCCAGTGTCGTGAGAGTTGCCGGTGGAAGACGACCGCCGAAAGTGCCATCGTTTTCTTTCAGAAAATAAGCTGCCGCGACGGAGGCTCCACCCAGGAGGAGCGAACGCCGATCGAACGATGGTTCTCGTCGTTGATCGGTTTCTCCTTCGGGTGTGGTAGCAGCAATCGAGCGAAAATCGGAGAATTCGGACACCCGCAAGGCACTGTTTCTCTGCGCAGCATTCTCCGCGGACATTCCGGGGATTCGGACTGCGGCAGGATCTATGAACGAGTCCACGGGGACGGATAACGCCACAACGATTGCCGCGAGAACGACCGCAGTTGCTTGCACGGCAAGACCTTTCGAACAAAAGGAAGGCATTATGAATGCGAATAATTTCTGTTACTTCCGGTTCCAAGAAGATATGTTCGATGTAAGGTATTGGAATGATGGGCGATAACCGGGTAAGATAGTACGAGTACCTACCGGTAGTTCACAGAAGAAAAAGATTCGATTCGTTCGCTATTTGCCGTGCAAGTTCTACGAGTACCATACGGTACGAGATTGGACTCTTACAAGCGATCGTAAGATAGTTACTTGTACGTACGGTACGTAAGATTACGGCACGTCCACAACCAACATGTTGTTGTTGAGTCAGTCATGTTCTGGTCATGTTGACCTGTGGTATTCCAACGCTCACCATTGAAATTACCCACGATTCAAGAAAATCTGAAATGCAATGCCACGCAAGCCGGTCTTCAATATTGAAGACTGGATGAAGAACATATCCAAATTCTCTATGTGCAATGTACGTTGAATTTCGATTCAACGCCTTTTTACTGTTACAAGCTTTCTCAACGGCTCCTCGGAGTAGTTGACAAAGCTAGTAGCTCACAATCTTAGTTTTTAACCAATACATAAACCTTATTTTAGTACCTTTTTCTAGAGGCATACGACACTGTTTAAACAGTCGAATAACTGCTTCGATCTTATTACTACCGGTAAAGACTACTTCAACTACACGAACAAAAATCACCACTACAACTAACAAACAAACAACTGACCCTGAAGATTGTCCAGTAACAAGAGAAAACGATGTCTTACTCCATCATTCCCTTCAAGTATGACTTTGATCAAGAGTCTATTGACAAAGTGGAATTCAAGAACACACAAGAAGTCAATGGAGTTCAAGAAGTTACCAAGATCAAGATCCCCTTGATTACTGCAGGATCAACCAAACTACAAATCCTTTTTACCATCAATGAGTTCATTCGATCCAAGAAGATGCTCAACCTAACCACAGGACCAAGAATCTATGACAAGTTCGTAGATCTCCTCAGAGACTACACCGACAGTAGCTG
Organism: Pseudo-nitzschia multiseries; assembly: GCA_037355745.1. NCBI lineage: Eukaryota > Bacillariophyta > Bacillariophyceae > Bacillariales > Bacillariaceae > Pseudo-nitzschia > Pseudo-nitzschia multiseries. The sequence goes on along the minus strand of CM074782.1, from coordinate 25,655,265 downwards.
GCGGAATAGCTATGTGTCAACCAATGTTCCACAGAGAACTGTGGATAACTTCCAAACCACAGTGGAAGAATTTGTCAACTACAAGTTCGACAACAACCTTGATGCCTACCAGAATCACAGGAGATTCCTTACCAACATCAAGAAGACGACCACCGTGACAGTACACCAATTTGTCGCACAAGTCAACTTCCACAATCATGTTATCCTCCCACTACTTCTGGGACACCCACCAGAAGATGCAGAGATCAAGGACCGAGAGTTCAAGAATCTAATCTTTGAATCGATGCCTGAGGATTGGAAACACACCTACCAACAACACCACTCTCCTCATAGAGATTCCCTCTCTGAAATGATGATGAGGTTTGAAAGGTATCAATATGCACAAAACAGAAAGAAGAAATCATCAGATAACCCATCTCAAAACACCAACAACAGCAACAACAATGCCAACAACAATCGTAACAACCGGAATGGAAACAACAATCGCAACAATCGAAATAATCGCAACAACCGCAATCGGAATAACAACAACAACAATAATCAACGCAACAACAACAACAACAACAACAACAACAATAATAATCAACGCAACAACCAAGGCAACAACAAAGGGCCGACTAGAATCTCCAATGACTCACCATGTCCTATCCATCCTGGTACCAATCACACTTGGGGTCAATGCTACATCAACAAGTATGGCGCAAACTCCAATCAGTCCAATAACAACAGAGACAACACCGACTCGCATGTGAATGATCGCAGCAATTCCAACAACAGCAATCGATCCACTACCTCCTCTTCACATGGCAGTAACTACCATGAACCAGAACAACACATGTGTGTCTTTATCAACGAACCAGAAGAAACAACCATACCTGCAGCCCCTTGGCCGGATCTCTTCCATGTAGATATGGATATCGATGAAGAATACTACAGCGCGGACCTTCAAAGATTTCCCTCTGAAAAGACCAATTCCGGCAACAACAAGCAAGAGGTTGCTCCCAGCAGCGCAGATGTCAACCTTGCTCCAACCACAGTAAGTGTCTGCAACTCAATCAATGGATCCCTTGGAAAGTACTACTTGAAAACCCTCTTCGATTCCGGATCTACCGGCAACCTCATAGTGGAATCAGCACCTCCCTCTGGAATCAAGAAGTATCTCTTAGACCAACCAATCCAAATGCAAACAACAAATGGCAAAACCACTTGCAACCACTATGTAACCTTGGAGAATACCGTATTCCCAGAACTGTCCTACTCGATGAAAGTCCTACAAATCAAATGCTTTGTAGTCTCTCAGAACATCAACTACCACCTCCTCATTGGAAGGAAGACCATGAGAGACCTCGGAATGAAGATGGACTTCGAAACTTGCACCATCAAATGGTATGAGAAGACCATGGACTTCCACCCTCGAAACTACTTTGACAACAAGTCCTTGCTCCACAAGGTCATGTCTGCAGAACCACACGCCGTTGCAGAAAGTTACTCCAACCAGTCTATCCAACAATCGTATGTGGATGGAGCCCCCAAGTATGAGAAAACTGACCTCCACAAGTGAGTCACCGAACAAAACCATCTCTCCTACCATGAGAAACAAGCCTTGTTACCAATACTCCTCCAAAATGAAGAACTTTTCGAAGGCTTGAATGACAAGGAATTAGGCATTTTCCCTAATCAAACCTTCCACATTGATCTCCAGCAAGGCCCATCTCCATATCATGTAAAACAACCCTATTCTATTCCACTGCACCAACAAGAAGCAGTGAAGAAAGAAATCGATCGACAAGTGAAACTTGGTATCCTCGAACGGTGCTATGCAACTGAATGGGGAATGCCAACCTTTGTAGTGCCAAAACCAGATGGCTCCTGTCGACTTATCAGTGACTTCAGAGAACTCAATAAAGTCACCAAGAAACTTCACTACCCACTTCCAAAGCTCCAAGATATTTTCCACAGAAGAAGAGGCTTTAAATATGTCACCCTTATCGATGTCAGCATGCAGTTCTACACCTTCAAACTTGATGAAGCCTCCACCTGGCTTTGTGTCCTTGTTACTCCATTCAGAAAGTTTCGACTGCTCCGATTGCCAATGGGCTTCCTTAACTCTCCAAGTTGGGCCCAAGGCTGAATGGAACAAATGCTCCTACACTTGAAGGACATTGAAGTATATATCAATGACATTGGTATCTTCTCAGATACACTTGAATCCCATTGTAAATCAGTCTCTTCTGTCCTCTCCTTACTGAAGTCCCACAACTCCTCTGTCAAGCCCTCCAAGTGCCACTGGTTTCAATCGCAAGCTCCTTGGCTTGGCCACATTATCTCTCGTGATGGTATTAGACCCAATCCAAACAAGATTGCTCCGATCCTGAAACTTGCTTTTCCCTCAACAACAACCCAACTTTGATCCTTTGTTGGGATGATTAAGTTCTATCGGAACTTCTATCCCAAATGCGCTGAAGTCCTTGCACCCCTTACCGACCTCTCTGGAAGAGCCAAAGGCAAAATCTCTCCAACTCCAGAACTCATTGAAGCTTTCAACAAAGCCAAATCCCTCATTGCCAACAATATCCTTCTTGCCTTTCCTGATCCAAACAAGCCCTTCCATGTCTATACTGATGCTTCTGACTACCAACTCGGAGCTGTCATCCTCCAAGACGGAAAAATCATCCTTTGCTTCTCCAGAAAACTCAACGCCGCTCAACGAAAATACCCAACGGTTGATAAAGAGATGCTCTGTATTGTCAAAGTCTTCAAGGAATTTCGCACCATTCTTTGGGGTGCTGAAATCATCGTATGGACAGACCACATCAACTTAACCCGACAAAACCTCACAAGCCATCGAATTATGACTTGGCGCATGCTCCTTGAAGAATTCTCCCCAGTATTCAAGTACATCAAAGGCAAAGACAATGTCATTGCTGATGCCCTCTCAAGGCTCCCGCTCCAGCAAGACACTCCGGAGAAGAAGAAGGAGTTCTTCGGTCCTCCCACTCACGCTCCCGATCCAACGGATGCCGACTCTAACCTTGAAACTGACTCAACCGACTCCGATCTTCTCTCTCTTTCTGAATTGTTTCTTAACTACCCAGAAGACATTCCCATGTACCCCTTAGCCTTCGACCAACTCGCCCAAGCTCAAGCAGCCAATGTAGATATCTCTACCAATCCTCGGTACACAACTGAAAACTTCAACGGAATCGACTTGAAAGTTGTAGACTCCAACGGTTGACAGAAAATTGTACTCCCTCCAAACCAAGTGCAAGCCACAATCAAATACTACTACCACGTGCTTGGCCATGCCGGCGCAGAAAGATATCGAACCATCAACCAATTCGTATACACCCCAAACTTGAAGGACCAAATCAACTCCTTCTGCAAAACTTGTGACACGTGCCAACGGTACAAGATATTAAATTCCTTTCGTGACCAGAAGTACCAAAGCTACCAAAGGGTAGATTTCCTATGCGCATGAATCAATGAGTCCCGTATCCATCTAAGTAATCGATTCCCACGGCATATCGATTCCCACGGCGCATCGATTCCCATCGCGCACAAACGGTGAGCAATCCCTGTCTTACGATATTGCCATTGTTCTTCGGTGAGCAAACTCTGATTTCATAAAATATCACACGAGCTACGGGAGCAATTCCTGACCTTAATGATAAACATTTCATGGAGTCTTCCTAACGGAACAAGAGAAGAAAACCGTTGGCATGTGATTCTCACACAATACATATACATGCATACAAATACATATGGTCAACGACTAATACATGTACGGAAATAATCAGCGAGTAATCTCAGCACTACGCAACAGCAGTTGCAACGTATTCATCTCAATAAAAGAGATATCTTGCATTTCGGCAAGATTTCTCTTCATCTCATACTTTTAACATTCAACTGATTTATATCCCAAAATTCACACTAGTTGCTACCAACTACTTGTAATCTACATCCTAAGGTCTGTCTTGCTGCAATCTGAATAAGTCACAGCAAGAGGAGATCTGGCGTTTCCCTAGTCTCGCCTGTAGTCCGATTATCCGTTGCCGAAAGTATCCAACCACAATTGTCACGCGTAGAGTACAATCGTTCGTCTACTAACACACTAACACAGCATTGCTGTTCGTCAGAAGCCTTTGAATCAGACTCTCAACGAATCGGATTCAGAAGGAAAATAATACAAGAATAGCCACCAAAGCCATGGACAACTCCCGACCAAAGAACACCAATACGTTCCTTGGGACACCATTGCAATCGACGGAGTAGGCCCCTGGAAAATCAAGATCCCTGTGCATGGAACAGTCTCCTTCAACGGCTTTACCATCATGGACATGTGCACTAACCTCCTCAAGATCATCTGAGCCCCACAAGTAAACCCAACCGGCCTCATGGCAGTCCACGCTCTCGACAATGGCTGGCTCTCCAGATATCCCAAACCAGTAAATTGTATTATCGACCAAGGAACCAACTTCATGAGCAATGACTTTCAACTCCACCTCGCCAACCTAGGAATCAAAGCCAAGGTCTGCTAAGTTCAGAACCCACAATCCAACGCCATACTTGAACGAGTCCACGATACCATGAAGTCTGCAATGAGAACCGAACTCAATACCAATCCTTCACAGACCCTCCAGGAAGCCACCGGCATCATTGATAGTGTGTTTGCTTCCGCCCAGTTTGCAGTTAGATCAACCATCAACAAAACGTTTGGAATGATGCCCGGAGCCCTTGTCTTCCATCAAGACATGTTCCTACCAATCCCTGTAATCACTGACTTGGCCATCCTCAGAAACAAACGACAGGCTCAGATAGATAAGAATGCTATGAAAGAGAACAGCCACAGGAAGATTCATGATTACTGTGTAGGAGACCAAATTATGGTGAAAAATGAAAAGCAAATTCCTGGAGCTTTTGATGCAAGATGCAAAGGCCCGTACACTATCCAGCAAATTCACACAAATGGTACAGTTTCCTTTCTCTTAAGAAATCACGTGATCCAACGTATGAACATCCGAAACCTGAAACCGTATCACACCATTAAAAATTTCTTATCTAAGCAACACTGGTCGCACACGACTAACAAAATTCTGTGCCACCAATCGAACTTTTACGAGAAGGAGAAGAGTGTGGTATTCCAACACTCACGATTTAAATTACCCATGATTCAAGAAAATCTAAAATGCAATGCCACGCAAGCCGGTCTTCAATATTGAAGACTGGATGAAGAACATATCCATATTCTCTATGTGCAATGTACGTTGAATTTCGATTCAACGCCTTTTTACTGTTACAAGCTTTCTCAACGGCTCCTCGGAGTAGTTGACAAAGCTAGCTCACAATCTTAGTTATTAACCAATACATAAACCTTATTTTAGTACCTTTTTCTAGAGGCATACGACATGACCGTTGACCGCGATTCAGTCGGTTCGGTACCAGACATATGTATGATACTTATTGTACGTACCAGTAGGTTTTTAGGATCGATTACTGTACCGTACGGTACGGCCCTCTACCGGTAGCAATGGGTCATTCCCGAAATAGTCTAATAGGTAGGGACCCAGATTTAATCTGGGTAGGGGCCCAGATTAAATTCTGGAACATTTTGACCAAGAAACCGGTGGACGTGAGCTCACGTCGACCGGTTCTCCAGCATGGAATACCGAACTGACAAAAATCTCATTCCCTTACTATACTCACCCAACTGACTAGTCACACATCCCAATGGATCGCCAATTTTGGCTGATTACATGACAAAATATTTCAATAAAATAATACTTCGTATAATGCTTTATCTGCTGTTGATATGTGGCAACGATGGGGGAGGAGATACATATTCAGCTCCGGACATAATTTTTATATCGTAACATCATCAGCGAACACTATGGCACCACCACTGCCAGCCAATGCAGCAGCATGGGTAGGACGCAAGTCTGGTGTGAGCAACTACAGCAAAACTGAACTCATCAAATTGCTACACACCATCAAATCAATCCTTCCCTTTTGTCCTGAGGAATGGGAAGAAGTCACCCAAACCCATAGAGACAACTTCCCTGACACTGACAGAACTGTTCCTAGCCTTCATAGGAAATACACGGATCTTTGTCGAAAAAAAATGCCTACTGGCGATCCCAATTGCCTGGAGGATGTGGGGTTGGCAAAGAAGATAAGGCATTTGATTCATCAAAAGGCAGAAGTTGGTGATGGAGAAGAGGAGTTCAATTTGGAAGAAGGAGACAAGAATAGCAACATAAGTAGTGAGGATGGCAACTCTGACGATGACATTCTTCCGCTTCTGCTCTGTCAACTTTTGCAACCAACCCAGCCAGCCCATCCAGCCCAGCCAACCCAGCCAACACAACCAACCCAACCACCGCTAGTATGGCAGCCTTCCCAACCAAACAAAATCGAAAATGAGATTGTCAGGATCCCAAACAGACAGTTGAATGCATTTGTGAGCGTACCACCCTCACCAGCAGTACCCCAGCTTATGTGCTTGCAGTCCTCTTCAACCAACCCAACCACCGCTAGTATGGCAGCCTTCCCAACCAACCAAAATCGAAAATGAGATTGCCAGGATCCCAAACAGACAGTTGAATGCATTTGTGAGCGTACCACTCTCACCAGCAGTACCCCAGCTTATGTGCTTGCAGTCCTCTTCCTCTACTGCTGTTGCCACCAAGAGATGATACAAGAGCGCTAAAGTCAATGGCCAGGAGATCCTCGCTTTCTTGAGAAAGAATTCTGAGCTTGAGAGGGAACAGAGGAGAGAGCAATCCCGGCTTGAGAGGGAAGAACAACAGGCCATCTTGGAATCCTTGAAGTTGGCCATCGTTGATACCGCTACCTTATTTGTAAACCAACAACTCTCCAATTCCAAAAATGAAGCTGAAGCTGAAGATCCCCCCCAAGCCGGCGATTCCGCTTAAGGCATTGGTTCCTCTTTAATTGCAACAGGTGGTGGTGCAGTTGGGTCGACTTTGATTTGAAGGGAAGGCTCCACCCATTTCACTTGACAAGAGATGGGATCTATGATAGAGATGGCTCTGGCTTTGATGGTTGAACTTTGATGTAAATCAAGTGATGACATCGGGATCTTGGCAATTTGAACTGAATATGGACTTGGGTCAATATCCACCTCCACCCAGCATGGATTGTTGGCTTTGAACATCAGCTTCATCACCATGGTCGATTGTCAATTTTAGCAAACTTAGAAAGACAGTACGAATCCAGATTTGGATTTAGATAATTTGAACATTAGTAGATTTGAAGTTAACAGATGATTGCTTTTGGTATTGCAAGAAAAACAAATTATGAGCTTTGTAAGTTGCAAAGAAAACAAATAATGAATTAGTAAACCAAAAGAACTTATGCAAAATCATGAAGTTGGTACATGAAAGTCTGAAATCAATTGAACCCATCTTAAGGAGTTGTGCGGTTTTTATGAACCCAAACCCAAACACCAAAAGCAAAACTACTCCAGATGGATCAAAACTACTCCTAATTGGTAGCTCCAACAAGCTCATTCCTCCAAGCTCTCCAAGCTCATAATTCCAAAACTTAGCAACAGTGAAAGCTATGTCCAAATCTAATCAGCAACGTCCAAATCAGATCCATCATTCGAGATTATTCTTTATCTACACTTTGCAATTGGTAGACCATGGTGATCCGGTCCAAGTCCAATCAACAATCTACTTGTCCTTGATGATCCGATCCCACAATCTACTCAATCACCCAAAACAAAACTTCCAAATCTAAACCTTAAGTCCAACTTTTGAATTGAACCTTAAGTCCATCCATCCAAGTCCAATCGAGCATCCAATGGCTCAATGGCTCAACACTTGGCTACTCAAACATGCTGGTGGCATCTTCTGTTGGCTCATTGGCATAAGAGAAGTATCCATCTGTTTGATTCATAAAAACATTCAGGATCTGGTTGTGGTCAATGGTTCTAGTTTGGTAATTGTACAGAAGAATCACCAAGTTCATTGTGACCTTCTGATCTCCAAATGTCTCCAATATGAGCTTGTCTTTCAATCGGAGAAACTACCCCTGTATCATCTGCATTCCCCATTCTGACAACTGGCAAAGGGCTGTTGCCTCTCAATTCAACAGAATGGCCTCTGCAGAATCTGGATCACTCTGCAAACCCTGGACAAGGCAGTGAAGTCTCCCTGTATAAACCCCAAACATAGAGCTGACACAAACCATTGCTTGGTACTTGACAAGCAATTCTTCTATTTTATCATAAACACCATGATCAGTGATTGTGCTGCTGTGCCAGGTACCAGGGCAGTTGTAATTGCAAATACAGATTCTCCCTTTGGGCGCAAACAAGACAAAGATGCTGTTGACATAAGTGTAACTGACCCGACTGTTGTAAAAGTAACTCTGAACCAATCAATCTAAAGATTGCTGAATTTTGACTTTGAAATCCATCGGCAGCAGCCCAGACTCAATGCTGTTGCAGTATGGGATATTTGGCACCAATCCCACTGGTGCATTACTCCACTTCTTCTTCAGTTGGAGGTTTAACCATTGCTTTTGGATGCTTCTGCAATACAAACAAAAGAATCTTTCTGGTGAACTTCAACCATTTGTACACAACAGTAGAGGTCAGTCCAAACACCATTGAGACAGATCTTGCAACAAATCCTTGTGTTCAAAACCAATGCAGTAGTAAGAAATCAAGACAGCATGTCACGTTTGCCTTGCGCTTTCTTCCACTCCATACTCCATTCAAATTGGCCTTCCGCTTACGGATACATCCCGTGTTTTTGTCGATGGTGTGCACATCAAATACTACTAGTTGAAAGATGTCTAGGAGATCACGAAAGACCTTGTGGGCAACACCACAGCAGTTGAGAAGAGCCTGTTCATTGCCTGACTGGAATAGATAAAGAATGGGGGGCTCTGAATGACGGCAAAGGGCTGTCTATGGCGTTCTCCTATCTTTTCGACACCTTTCTTCCGCAGTGCCATCGACATCATCATCATCATCATCATCATCATCGTTGACGTCGTCGCCTTGTAAAAGATACAAGCAAACAATCAACTCACGTGACATCGTCAACGGATTGATTACTATTTATGTTGTCCATTGACTATCAGTTGAGTCGCTGAAAGTCGCTGTAAGCTGAAAATGAAAAATCTGATTGTATTAAACGACCCACGTTGTTAATTGTATGAAGAGGACAAATTTGCATTTTTGAATCATATCAAGAGAACATGTTTGGCATTAAAATTGTCCATATGAAGAATTCCTTATTCCAAAAATAAGATGTTGCACACTGGCCCACCAAAATCTTGGTAGGGTGATTTTGATTCCCGAAATACAAAAATCTGGGTCCATAGTAGTATTACTAGTAGTACCGGCCGGTACCCAGAGTATTTCGGGAATGACCCATCAGAACAGGTTGAAATTGCCTGTTACCAAAAAAAATAGTACCGGTAGCAATAGTTCAACACGAATTACTGTACCGTATTACGTCATTATCGTAAAAAATCTGGTAACACCGAACTACCGTAATTATTTTCTAGTTCTAGGTTTTTGGTGGTGTTGGCAGGGGTCATTATGCATAACCACGAGTAATACGGTAATTAGTCTGTTAGGGAAGCGCGGCGAAAGAACAGGTCAGGGCACTTATCGATTTTTTTCATAAAACTGTCTGTTGAAGGAAAAATAAGCAAAAAAAGGACACAGTAATCTTACGACTAAAAGCAGCATTGATCGGCAAATGTTCATTATCCATAAGCAGGGTCTTGTTTTGCGGGCAATCATAATCGCAGCAATGATAGCGGCGTTGTCCAGCCCGGCAGAAGCCCTCGCCGACAAGCCCACGGCAATCGTGATCGGAGCGGGACCGGTCGGGTTGTCGACGAGCCTGGGATTGTCCCGCCGTGGATGGAGGGTCATTCTCGTCGAAAAATTCGAGTCCTTCGACGTCCGCGGTGCTTCCTTCGGCTTGGGACCGCACGGGGCCAAGGCGCTGGAAGAAATCCATCCCGGCACCGTCCAGCAGGGGATGATCGAGTCCGGTCGGGGCATGCCGGTGCCCGGCGGCACCCTCTTGATTCCGTGGTGGATGATGCGCGATGCATTGCTGGAACGGGTCCGGGAACGGGTAGAAGCAAACGCCATTGATCTAAGGATGGGTCTGTCAATCGAATCCATTTCGGACGAGGGAGACGAATCGGGGAACGACAACAACAACAACAACAACAATCGCAATGGCAATCGCGTCACGGCGAGGTTTACAAACGGAGAGACCATCGAGGGCGATGTACTGATCGGAGCGGACGGAGTGCATTCCTCGGTGCGGAAAATTCTGGGATTGCCCCCGACCGAAGTCACGGGCAGCAAGGTGTACCGAGGCACCGTAGATGTGCAAGGAGTTTGCGACAAAGAATCGTGCGCGGACGAAACAGAAACGTCCAAGAATAACTTGCCATCCGATGACGCTTCGCGGCTGCAACAGCTGCTCCAAAAGGGCGTGGCGCCACTGGTTGCATCGTATCCCGGAATGTATTTATTGGTCTTCAACTTTCATTCCCACATTCCGGGAAGGATGTGTTGGGTCTTTACCATTACAAACAAAGATTTCGATGCCGAAACGATGGACATTCGGTCGATTGTGAAGGAAACCGAAAAAGACGAAGAGAAACTTGCGTCCATCCTCGCCATCTTCGGGTCATCTTCACAAGAGAGTGTATCATCCTATCTAGAGACAAGAGTTGCCGATTTTTCGGACGACACATTGAGTCACTTCGACGGTCGATGGGGAGGAAAGGTGAGAGAGCAAACCGTTGCGCACCAAGGAGCAACGATGTGATTGGCGTTTTACCCGTGTTTTGTTATTAGGATATGGTGTCTTATTGTGATGTTATAATTTTTTTCGAATCTAACGCAAACAATGACGTCACGTCACGTCCCGTCATGTCAACGAATCAATCAACCCATCATTTGGAAACTAACAGGGAAGAGTGACTCTCATTGGTGATGCGGCACACGCAATGAGACCTACCGATGGCCAGGGTGGAAACATGGGATTCGAAGATGCGATTGTGCTCTGTAGATTACTGGGATCCGAAGATGTTTGCACGTCCACTTCGGGTTCGTCTCTGACAGGGGCAAGGACGGAGGCAATCGAAGACATACTCGGAAAATTCGAGAGAATGCGATTGCCTCGGGTCAAAAAAGTGCACGACAACCAACGGCTTCGGTACGAAGCGCGCCAGAGGGGAGAACAAATAGGTCGCATGGCCCCCGAATTTAAGGAGTGGGTTGAGAATGGAGTATGAGAAAACGACACAACACGTAGAGTAGGCTTCGCTTTCGATAGTTCGTATCGAGTGCTACGGTAGAAATCGTGCCAACCAATAAGATTGCACATTTCGCAACTACCATATTATTTTTTGAAGACGGGTGAGGGATGTACCAAAAAAATCGAATCCAAATATACTTCGATGTTATATTGAATACATTACTCTTCCTATTGCTACTGTTCTCTTGTTTATTGCTGCTGCTGCCTTTTCTTCAGCAATAGTTACGTGTACTCGAAAAGGTCGTATTCGTAACGAGCTGACCCATTGACAGCCTTTTGTAATCGTCCCGATTGGGAAGGCACCTGGATTTAATCAAACGTTGATTTTAGAACCAATCTAGGAACTGTCCCGGGATCGCCCACTGCTAAACTGCATTCAATTGGCACGCAATTTGGAACATGGTTGATTTGGTTGCCGAGGAACCATTTAATGACGTTGTAGTGACAAACCACCGCAATGGTCTCTTCCTCTCGTTCCGACAGCCAATCCAGGAACGAGTTCAGTATTCGTTTTTTCTCCGATTTGCGATTGTTGGTATTGGTGTTGGTATTGGTGTTGGTTTTGGTATTGGCATTGACATCGGCATTATTCGGACGGCGAGGCCAGGATTCCGGGAGCAGGGAAAAATCGATGCGATCGAGGCAGGCCAGCGACGATGGAGCAATGGTTGCTAATTTTTCGGCCAGGTCTTTCTTTAGGACGGGAATCTCACGTCCGATGTTTTCCGGAATACCGGTGCGACCTACCTCCGAAAGATGCGAATGCGCAACGAATGTTGTTCCCGGGTGACAACAACCACCGCGTATCGTCGAGGACGGCGACGACGATGACGATGACGAGGATGAGGATTGTTCCGTCGAGCGTTCGTCGGCACCGTGTCGAAACGCCAAGACGCACGTCGCGATAGCTCTGGTCAATGGACTCGTACAAACCAGATCGAACTCGTATTCCCGAAGTGTTGGATTCGTGCGCAACGCGAGGGCTTCTCGAATCCCTTCACTGCTGAGAAAGCAATCGACGAGGCTCGGATCGTTGCGGCTCTTGCTATTCTGTCGGGCGGCTTGTTGCCCCAGGCTCTGGCCGTGCCGTATCAACACAATCTTCTTCATGGTACTTAGTAGAAAGGTAAACACAACTCAAAAGTATGATAGTAAACATATTCTCAGGCACCCTCCTCGTGTTTCACACAACACAATATTATGGCGGTATGAATAGCAGGAAGTAGAATACGATTTGCATCGTTCCAAATTCCAAAACGCTTGCCTCGGTTGGATTTCGAAGTTCCGTCGTCCGTGTGCAGCTTCCTGGTGTCTGTGAAGTCCCAATGCACGATTCAAAGTGCAGGTCCCGAATGTCTGGGAATGTGAAGTCCTAACGCGCACGATTCAAAATACGATTACGGTACGTAAAAAAAATATCAGTGACCAGTCAGTGACTTCGTACCGTACGAGGTACTTCTATCACAAGTATCGTACCGGCACGTACAGTACAAGTACCAGTACGTACTCACTCAAAATCAACAACTAGTGAAAGAATCAACAACTCGTGAATCAAAATTCGATCATTGCTCATTGCGCTACGAGGTACCGGTAGGACAAAATTGTTGTCGGATTTTCGTTCCGCCAAAAGATCAAGATTCATCCCCGTAGACAAGCATTGCATCCTCGGATGGACTATGTTGGTTGGTTAACTGTTATGAATTCTGCAGCATTTCGCTCCATACCGGTAATTACGACGTATTACTTCTACGACGTAATTACAGACTATCGTATCTATACGCTATGCAACACAAAGTTGTCATCCGTTCTGATACCTTACCGTAGGAATTCCGTCACAAGGAACTACTGGCAATTAGCAGCGGCAGTTCTCTCTCTAACTAAGGTCTGGGAGTGGTGAGACTGCACGGCTTGGCAAGAAACCCATAAGTTACCGCAACACAACAAGCTAGAGATCGCAATCGCAACGGCAACGGCAACGGCAACGCAACGCTATAACAGCAACGCTATAACAGCAACGCTATAACAGCAACGCTATAACAGCAACGTCGACAACGAAATGTGTCCGGTCACCGATGCCAGGGGGTTCGCGACCTCGTCGTATTCCGGCGGGAGCCAGCGGAAGAAATTGCAAGACAACGACGAGTGCGTGTACACGTTGGGCCAGCACGCCCAATACCTGCAACTCGCGTCCGAGGTCGTTGCTCAGTCCGGCAATCGCTATTGGTTCTGTGACTGGACACGAAACTTTGTTTCGCTGTCCCATCAGAATCGATTGATGAACAACATCGTCAAGGAATATTGCCAGCCCCTTCGACAAGACGACCTGGAAGACCAATACGTTGGCACCGCGACCCTCTCGCCCATGAGGAGAGAACCACCCGCCGTCCGGACCGTCACGATCCGATTGCGACCGGACTGCGATCACATCAAGGTGTACGGAGCACTCAACGAAGCGTTTGCCGTCCTCCATCCGAAGCACCACAGCCTATTGAAGAATTCCGACAACTGTTTCCAGGCGATCGGAGCGGATGGCAACACGCCCATTCTTTTGAGTGCACAGCTCGTTACCAGCAAAGACCTCTCGCGTCTGGATCGCTGTCTGCTGCTGCGATTCTATCACGCGGATCAGGTGCACTTGTTTGAAGAGCAACTGAAAAAAGTCGGGGGCGTCCGCAACAAAATGACGGCATTGAACGAGGTGCAAACGCCCCTCAACAACAAGCTGGGAGAGGCGTGCGCCATGCTGCAGAACCTGAACCGAAAGGACGAGCTGGTTCGGATTTTACGAGACGAAAAAGAAAAATTAGTGAGCGATGCGAGAAAACGACGGAGACGACGGAGCGATCGAATGACCAGCACCAACGGAAAGGAGTCGTCGGTGCTCCACGACGTTCCTAGCCCTAAAAACTCGACACGGGAAAGTTCCCGTTACTTCATGGAAAATCTCACGCCATCGCCATCGGTCAAGGACGAAAATTTTCGGAACCTGCCCGTGTTCCCATCGTTGTCTGGTAAGTTTTTTGGTTCCGAAAGATTAAAGGGTTGAATGGCTGTGGTCAATAGGAATGTATGGTACTGTGCAGTTACTCACTTACTACCACTTACGTGTTCTGTGAATCACTTTTCGAAATATTATTTTTTATATACTATTAGACAAGGATTATGATGTCCTGCAAGAGACCTGGCCGCTTTTGGACCGAATCTGGAGCGAATTAGAAATGGCCAAGTGCACCTTCAACACCTTGGTCGACGAGACGTCACGCTTTGGAATGCGGCCCTGCCAGCCAACATTAGACAAGGATTATTGTATCCAGCTGTTTCAAGTGAGCCAGCAACGAATGCTCGAAGACTTGCGAGATGAACTCGATAAATCGGAGGAAAACGTCCACGATAGTCTCGGTGATTATTCCGAGTTCGAACAGCAACTCACCCATATACTGACACGAACCTATAACATTCCCCTCGATCCAAACTACCACAACCCTTTCAATCGACGCGACCACACATCGGATTCCTTGGATGTGGGACAAACACCGCTAGCCCTGCCGCAACGAAACATCGGTGAATTTCCTTGGGAATTCGACAAAATCAAATTGGCACTCGACGACGTGACCCACACGATCGCTTGCATCTGTATGGAACATGATTACGATCCCATAACACACAGTCTACAAGTCTGCGAGCGATCGGTCGAACACGTATTCAGTACTGTCGAAGAAGCGAACGACTCGGATCTTGAGGACTTTATCACGAAGCGAAATCGTCAATCGACGATCCGAATCACCCAACAAAAACTCTATCTGAAAGACCTGACTCAGAACAAATTATCGAATGCACCACGGGTATGGGGGAGATTGCCCAAGTTGGAAGAAGCCGTGAAACGATGGCACGAAATTGCTGCACAGGCGAGCAACAAAGACGAGGCACGCGTCGGGAGCAACTGGGGAGGTGTCAGTGGCGGTGGCGGGGTGAAGAAAGCCTTCGAGGTTCCTCTCTTGGAATTCGGTACCAAATTCGGCACGGTTTGCGTCACACAAAACACCGTGGTCGTGCTATCGGAAATGCCATTCTTTGAGAGCGTCAAGGCCTTCGAGATCAACAAGATGGAAGTCGTCGCCACGCCCAATCATCCGCTTCACAAGATCGGCATCATGCGGCACGGGAAACGCCTGCTTGGCTTGTCGCCGACTTCGATGGATCCGACCGGGATCGCAAAGTTTGTGACTGTTCTCAAAAACCTTCAAAAATGAAGATGATTTTCCTTCTATTTCTCAAATACAGTAAGTAAATACAAACTACGAATTATTAAACAAAAAACAACAGTATTAATCTCGAAGCAAACGGAATTTCATAGATGTATAAAGCTTTCTTTGAAAGGATGTGTATAAAAATTAGAAGTAGGCTATAAGTAAACTATTGATGCAAAGTAACATGAAAAGTGACACTCATTTTAACATTATGTATTAATTATGAAACAAAGCGGTCCGCATTCATGAGTCTAATGTCTGACACAATATTCTCTTCTTCTCTTTGCTCCAATACATCCTGCTCTTCTACACCTGCAGCTGACTCGTTTACTATTATTTGGGCATACGTTCCCTTGACTTCTTTAGCTGGTGAGGAGAAAGCAAGATCGAAGCTCCCAGTGCTTACATCATCGCTGAAATTTGGAACGCCTCCACATTCGCAATCGCGAATAAGGTCCTCTTCAAGTTCCTTGCACCCGTAATCGTCAAACACCACGTGTCCTCTGTCGTCGTCCAATTCATTCTTCTCTCTCGTAGTGGGAGGGGGATGTATCACATGTTCCTCTACAACGACCTTCTTTTTTTTCATCTTAAACATCGTAATGACTCGCTTTGGTTTCATAATCGATAGTTCCTGGTCTTGTGATCTACTATTCCGTGCCTTTTCGAGCCTTTTCTTCTGTAAATCACTTTTCCAAGGATGAAACTTCCGTCGTTTTCCGGTTTTCAACGGAACAGCAGGTATAGGATCTCCGTTTTGTCCGCTACTCAATGAAGAATTCGATTTTGGATTCTTATTACTGTTCAAGATCGGTTTCTCCTCCACGAATGTTAGCCAATATGGTTCATTTGATGCTTCGCCTTCTCCACCAAGGTCGTCAAACATTCCAAGAGGTTTTTTACCATCTGTGCATCCCGTTTCCTTCATACAACTTTTCAGGCCACCGTTTTGGGGCGGCGAATCATTTTCCAGATTGACGATGTCTGGTTCTCCTTCGACTTCATGCTGCTGTATGGATCCGCTTCCACTTTCTCTAAGCAAATTGATGTTATCGGCCCAAGGACCGCATGCCAAAAGGCTCTGGATCCTCTCAGTGAAGGATAATGAATCATCTCGGTGTTCCTTGTCCTTTATCGCTGAAGTTGAATCAACAATCCAAGGATTCTTTTTTTCTTCATCAGGACGCGCATACTCGTACGGGGCAAAGCTCTCAGTCAGCGTAGATATAGTAGATTCTTTCGACGAGTCCACAAGAGAATCTTTCCCGAAAGAGAAGTCAGTGGATTTGTCAGCGGATTTGTCCGTGTACTCATTGGGGTCGATCATTTCATATTTATCTTGGGGTTTCATTTCATATTTATCTTGGGGTTTCCTGCATTCTTCTTCGACGGTCGACAGCAAATAGGGTACATAATCGGTTTGCTCATTCAGCTCCAAAGGATTGCTAACAAGCGAACTTCTCGTGTGGTCGGAATTGCTTTTGCTATTGTTGTATGCAAAGGAATTTCTCGTGTGATCCGAGCTGCTTTTGCTGTTACTGTGATTCTTTTTCAGATCCTTCAAGTCATCGAGAATACCGGACAACTTGGAATTCAGATGAAGCTGTTTGGCGTGAAATGCTTTGCAGTGTTCCTTAATTTCTTTTCGTTTCAGTTTTCTCCTCCTTTTTCCGTCTTCCTTGATGAAAAATGACCGCCCGCGCATTTGATTCGTCACCCACATGTGTTTCCGAAGAGTATACGATTTTATTCTAAATCTTTGGACAGACTCGGTTATGGCATTTCGCCATTCTACTGTGCCAGGATGGTTTTCGATATCCAAATAAACGTCCGAAGGGTTTAAAAATTCCACTGACAGTTGTTCATCGTCGCCTTTATCCTCCGGGAAAAAAATCTGAGAACGTTTCTTTCGAGGGCTGGAAAAAATGCGACTGAAAAAATTCTTTTTGCCGGATTTTGTTGAGAGCTCCATTTCATTTGTCTTCACTTCTGGCACATGCCCAGTTTCTTTTGGAGTCTCAGGATTGATTACGGTATTCACCGCAATCTTTTTTTCAGATTCTTTCTTCTCAGTAGGTGTCGATACAACTGTAACAAGATGCTTCAATTCCATGTCATCTGACTGTTGCGAAAGAGATTCGTCAATGAAGATTTCTGGTTTAAATCCTAAACGATTTCTCTCATTCGTTTCGTCCAGTTCTTCCTCACTTGCAAAGCTGATGATGTTTTGTATTGCAGACAGAAAAGTATGTTGCGATGGATCTGCTGACGGATTTGTCGATAGCTGTGTTTGTTGTGTTGGGCCTTTGTCGGTCAAGCAATTTGTTGAGCATGCATTGGTACCCCAAGGTGGAGGTGAACAATGCTTGGACAGAGGGAGCAATGCAGAAGCAGACTTAGTTGCTATTTCGGATTTCTCAGCCGTCTGGTTGTAACTACAGTCTGCTTCTCTTTTGATTTGGGTCCCGCTCTCAACGTCTTCTTCAGGAGCATTTTCAGAAAGTGCAACTCCCTCCTCGTCGACTGTTATCTTTTTTTCAATCAAGACAAGATTTCCAAACACCAAAGAAATGAAAAAATCTTTCAAATCTCTGTTGAACAAAAGCGAGTCGTAAACTCTTTGATTGACGAGGACCGTGCATGTGGAGAAAATGATTCCGCTTGTACCTCCATACCACCAAAATGAGCTGATCAACAAATTTGAAAGGAATAAGCTGGTGGTGACCGGAGCTGGTATGTTCCTACCATTATGCGAGATTTGAAACAAGAAGTAAACCATAGTGACCAAAAATGCATTCGTGTGGTATATTATTGTGAATGGCAGTGTGATCACGAATTGTTTCAATTGAGAATAGGTTCGATCATGACCGTTGCAATGGTGACTGCATATGTTTCGAATCTCTGAGAAGTTGCGATCAACGGAATTTCCCTTAAGGCCGTGCGGGGTAAACCTATTCCATAATGAAGGATATCTTGACATTCCATACCAAAAATGCAAAATCGTCAACAATAGAAACAGACTACCCCCACCAATAATCACTGCAATGAAAGTCATTCCATTAATTAGAACGGAAAACACTAGAAGATTGTAGAATGGATAGAATGAGACAAAATAAAACGCCAAAACTCAATTTCGTCAGAAACAAAATTGGGTGTTTCCGCAACTTGAGCTTGGATGACGGTAAGGCATACTTACAAGTCAAAACATGTACCAATGTAAGCAGAGCTTCTCCAAACGCAAGGCCAGGTTTTAGTTCTGCTTTTATTATGAATGGAACCAGGAATCGAAACTTGAAAGACTCAGAGTCTATATTCATATTATCAAACGTTGAGTGTTCTAAACGTTCTTCAAAGACCTGGTGCTCGGGGAGCAGAAAAATGTCATCTTCAATCTGGTGATACTGTTCATTGTAGTCTCCTCTCAACGCTTCCCTGAAATCACTGGCTTCCTTTTTCGAAAAAGGACTCAATAGTCCTAGGTTGGGCTCCATCGCATCTCTGGTATCGACGAAAGCATGGTAGGCGGAATCGAGCTGTTCCTTTGCGCCACCACACACAGATTTTCCATTGCCGTCCATGTCCTTCGACGGGTTCAACGAGACATAGTCGGATTTTCCACTGTCGTCCATGTCCTTCGACAGGTTCAACGATATATAGTCGTCATCGTTCGACATGATGACCGATAGAGAGTTGTCTCGTCGTCACGTCGTCACGTCACGTCGTCAATATTGACATGAGATTGAACTGGAGCGGTGTTGCTGAGGGTGCTCAGACGAATTTGATTGACAAATTGGGGAATCGGAAGTCGGGTGTGACAGATCGACAAAACCCGTAAATTGCTTATGTTGAATGAATACGGGTTCCATATTTCGGAGAAAATTCCACTCTATGCATCATGTCACATTTTTTATTAAATCTCAAAATATTATATGCATTTGGCGAGTTCAGCGAGCAAGTCAGTGAATTCATCGCTAAGTATTTGAAGCCGATCAGTCCTGAATGCGACTCCGATGTAAGAACCACGAATCTTAAACCGGCTTATTAAAAAAATGCGAAGACAATTAAATAATTTGTTTCTTGAAGCATTTTTAATAACATTCGGCACGTGGCTAAATCCTGCGTGACTACGGCCAGGAATTGATTCGATTGAGATTCATTCATTCGGTGTGTGAACTTTAAAAAATGAGAGGCCGAGTTTCGGGAACATATCTTATGAAAGGATCTCGGATAGCAGTCGCATGATTCATCGACATCCTTTGTCAGAGGAAGAAAAAGAGATGCACAAATGAAGTGATTTCTAGTCCTCTTTGGTTTGCGCTTTGTGGTAAAACTTATTGTTACTACCGGTTCCGCAAGAGCTTCCGTATCAGACGCGAACCCTCCAGATGTTGCTGCCGATGCTGCCGCAGTCGCTGCATGTGCCACGTCTCGTTGAAATCCACAACGACCATGCATTTTCTATCGTTCCGAGTGAAAGCTCTGAAGATGGCTCTTCATTACCGATGCCGCTCTAAGTGACGGACCAGTCATCTTTCGTTTCCTGCACCGCACACTCCCATTTCAGAGGTTCCAAGTACGAGAACCCGACAACTCTAACCACAATATCTCAACCATCATAGCAAAAACAACGATCGAGATAGAGAGTTCAGCTATTTGAAATTCCAGAATCTAACGTGATCTACCGGTGGATGAAAAATATTCTTTGAAATATTGTTGGGTTCAATGTTGGTACGGTTCAGTACAATTGTTATGTCGCATTTGAAAAGCCATCCATTTTGCTACACATACCAGAATTTCAGCCTTTGTGTGAAAGCATTATCGTCTGCTGTTTGCCTTCGCTTCATCGTTACAAAAAATAATGAAAAAGATGCAGTTCGGTGGGCACCGGTAGAAATAGCAAATATATTTTTGTGAATCACCAGAATTTATCACGGGGATGAAAATAGAAAATAGTTTAGTTGCACTTTGCACTCGTGATTAATTTATTCTTGATCTCTTGCTTCGATTAAAATTGAGTTGATAGCAACATGAGGAGGTGCCGTAAGAACCGTGATGACAGCGTCCGCGACGTCTTGTGGATCCAACAGCTGTTCTCGTTTGAATCCTTCGCCGACTGGTTTACCAATGGAAACACCCATCGTGTCGGCGGCTTCGTTGTCCGTGTTTTTCATAATGAGCTCTGTGCCCTTGACATCTCCAGGCTGAATGGTGTGGAGTGTTACACCAGTACCCACCAATTCTCGCCTCGTGATTTCTGTCAAGGTTTCCACGAATCGCTTACTGGCACAATAGACGGCAAGGTTGGGAAAATCCCGTACACCTGCGTCGCTACTGATGGTAATGATTTTTCCTTTCTTGGCTTCGACCATTTTGGGAATGACGGTTCCCATGCAATTGGTGGGGCCCCTGCAATTCACATCGATCGTCTGGTCCCATTGGTCCATCATAGCATTCTTCATTTTCGTGAAATACATTACGCCGGAACAGCAGATCATAGCATCGACGGATACACAAGAATAGTGCTCGCAAGCCTTGTCACACAAGTTCTGAACAGACTCACGGGATGTAACATCGCATTGAACCGGAAGGATACTTCCCTTTGAGTCTGGGTATTTGTCCTTGCATGCTTGAGCAACCTCCTCGAGTTTTCCGAGACGACGGGCGCCGATGCAGACATTCGCGCCGGAGCGAAAAAGGCCTTCAGCGATAGAAGCTCCAATCCCGGAGCTGGCGCCCACTAGACAAATCACTTGGTTGGTCAACATGATGATGATGATGATGATAATGGACTTTAGGTTGTTCGGGGAAAGATATTATGATTTGCTTTGGCACGAGGTGTGGTGTATGGGTGTCGATGCGAATCCGTTGTTACAGAAGATGGTCATTCATTCTTGTATGATATCGTACGAGTACCGTACTTCTGTCATTTTTTCAAATTTGGGAGAAAGAACTGTTCTAGTCGAAAACGGACGAAGGACGAGCACCCTGATTTCAACCACGAAAAATTTCAAATTTTCCCTCACAAATAAATTTCACGCGCCCTTTTCACACAACGCCCCACAACAAGAACTAATCTTACGAGTTCAAAACCTTTCTCAGCGGTATCCAATTCAGGAACACTATTTCCACCTTTCGAAGAAAAATACAATCATCCTGCATTCATTATTCCGAATACCCGTACGTTCTCCCGATAAGTTGAAATCATCAATCACCAGACAAGGCACACAGCATGCGGCTTTTGACACATAATACCATGCGCAATAATACGGCAGAGGCCAAAGGGAAGGGTTTCCCCTTGAGGATCACGGCGGTTGAAGTCAAAGTGATCGACAATCCCGACGCCGGTGCCTCGGGACCGAGAGACATAAACTTTGTCAAAAAGATGCTTCCAATTCTGGAATGGCCGGCTCTTGTCCAGGCTGCTTCCGAAATGGGAATATCGACCCTGCCTCCCACGCTCACGACCGACCTGGTGGAATCAGAACCATTTTTGCAAGCCCTTTATCACATTTTGATGAACGTTCATCTGATGAAGGGGATGTTAACTTGCCCCGTGACTGGAAGAGAGTTCCCCGTAACCGATGGCATACCGAATATGATGCTCGAGGAAGAAGAATGCGAAAGAGTTAGACTTTGAGAGGATAATCAGATGATAGCATATCTGCTCCGTAGTTTACGCTTGTTGGTCGAGAACCTTGAAGTACAATATTACGGGAAAATGAATTTCAAGATACGTCCTCGTGAAGTTGGAAAATAAGAATGTTGTGTTTTGATGGGTGTGATCTTCGACACGAATGCGATGTGGTTTCCGTCTGGTAGACCTTCAAACAAACAAATTTCGAATTCCTAATTTCAATTGTTCACTAGTGCAGTGCTCTGAAAAAAGGAGTGAACCCGTGATGAATACGGCTCTATCCCGGGGAATCGTCAAAGAACATACCCAAATTTCGAGAAAAAACTTCCCAGTTGATTATCTTTCGATCTTGCAAACTTTTTGCATGAGGGTCGATCGAAAACGAATCTCACCGTACTACCACGAAAATTAGTATCAGTAATGAGAAAAGTTCAAGGGACATGACCGAAGACTAGAGTGATCAAAATAGCAAAAGATCTTTGTTCGGAGTTCGTCTTTAGTTCTAATTGAAATGCTTTGTGAGGATAGCTTGATCAAAACGTCTTTAAAGACTTTCCTCTCTGTTTAATAGAAACTAGAAGAAGTATTACTTTTACTGAACCAATTTTCGAGTAGGTGAGTGTACAATATAAAAATACCACAATTAATACCCAGTACCATAACCATGTAGAAGTCTACAGGAAATAAACATATGTGTGCTCCGCACACCGAAGTCCCTTCAAAAAAAGAACAAGACAAAAGTGTTGAATGAACGTGTATTCGGTACGAAATTACGTCAAGTCTGAAAGAATACAGAAATACAAATAATCCTATTGACTAGTAGATTAATTTAAAAGTATGATATGATTTCATATCTTGGTTGATTAAACTCCAACATCATGTCTTTCTGTCATGATGATTGGATGACCTTTTGTCTCAATCTTGATTGGTTGGATGACCCGAGGTGTTATTTTGAGTTCCTCAGAATATGTCCCCCAAAAGATTTTCTTCAACGATCACACATCCACCCATCACATATATATCGTATGTTTGTATATTCACGTGCGCGCGTTGTTTCTCAACACACTCCCGTTGCTTAGTGCTGATCACGTTGACCAATTCAGTCGTGTTCTGGTCAGGCCGTGTCTTTATTCGCTGGCCGGCGTGTTGGCCTGAGCAATGCTCTTAGTCATGACGCGCGCCTGTCGCGCCTGCAAATATGCAGTGCGATATGCGGTGTATTCACTGTTGTCTGCAATTCCCATAACTGTATTCCTAAATTTCCGGAACAATGATCCTTGCAATGGTTTGGTGAAGTAATCTGCAATCATCTCCTTGGTAGGACAATATTTGATAGTAACTTCCCCCTTGGCGACTCTGTCGGTGATGAAGAAGTATCTAATGTTGATGTGCCTGATCCTCTTGGTGCTGGAGGCTTTACCGTTGCGTTCGAGGCGGATTGAGCTTCCGTTGTCTTGGTAAAGGATGTTTTCATTTGGGGCAAGCATGCCTGCACTAATCTGTCCGACTGTTTCCATCACGTGTTGTCCTTGTGCCATTAGGAAGTATCTTGCCCAACAGATGAACGACATGTTGTCATCCACTCCCACGACTTTTGCCTCTGTTGAACTCTTTGTGTTGATCTTTTGTTTGGTGGAATTTGTGATAATGGCTCCTTGTCCCATGGTTAACATACCTCCGGAATGACTCCGCATATCCGCGTGTACAGCAAATGCTGCATCGACGTACCAGTGTAGGTTCCCCGTTCCGTCATGCCCCAACACAAGTGGAAGGAATCGAGTCTCCTTCAAGTATGACATGACGCGCTTCAACTTCTTCTGATCATCCACGTCCGGGCCCTTCACTCTGGTGCACAAGAAGGCTATTGCGGTTTGAATATCTGGTTGTGCCCGTTTCGATGCAAACAGGAGCTTTGCCACGTAGTGGTGGAACGATTCAGCCTCGTCTTCGCTCAGCTTCTCTGCCATCTCATTGACCTGGAACAGGTGGTCTGCAGCAGGGGTTACGGTTTCACATCCGTCTAGTGCTGGGGGTAGACCCTGAAGGATATCCTCGATGTAATCAAACATGGTGAACTTTACCTTTCCGGCCTCGGTGTAGTCAATGGTCATCCCCACATAGTCATGGACCTTTCCCCTTGTTTCTGTGAGGGGAGATATCTTCCCAAATTTGGTGTTTAGATCCGCAATGACTTGGGTAACGACATTGGGGTCTTTGTGGGAGATCTTCAAATCATCCACATGCCACACAATGGTACATTGGTGGCCGTCGATCATCTTGTTGACTGTACATTGGTCGTATGGGTCCAGTTCATAACCTTGCCTCACTAGCTCATTCGACAGTTTCTGCCAGAACAGCAGGGCAGCTCTAAGGGTGCCGTATATGGCCTTCCTGGCCTTGCCAATGAGCGCCTTCTTCCCATTCTTCATGGTGATCATGTTTGGTCCATATAGTTTGGGATCCACACGGCACAGCAGTTCAGCCATGGTGCCGTCGAGTTTGATGTACACATCTTCCCCCTCTGGCATGTCTGTTTGTAGGAATGCCCCAGGGATGTCAACAGTCGCCACGTCTCTACCCTCGACCGCATCAATCATGCATGAGAGCATTAGTGCGTATAGGGATACAGTAGGCGATGTGGAGTCCTCTTTGGTGATGAACTCCCTTTGGGGTCTCCCATCAGCACATCCTCTCCCCTTGACTTTTCCTGTTCTCTTGCGTTTTAGAAACATTAGATACTGGAGGGATTGCCGGACCATTTTGCGTGTGAGTGTCTTTGGGTTCATGACCTCAATCACACCCCTGTCATGTAGTTGTTGTAGCTCAGACAGTACTGCGTCCACTCCGTCTTCGCCAAAAACTTTGATGCCCTGATTCACCCCGTATTGCTTGGTTACTTGGGTTGCATCTAGATTGTTGTATGATTCAATTGCTTGTAGTACCATTAGCATGGAACTGTGTTGGTTTGCAATTGCTCTGATGGCGCAGTGGTATCCAGCAGTGAAGCCACTTCGTTCTCGGTGCTGGGAGGTGTATCCCTTGGACACTCCAAACTTATTGTGCAATCTAGTGACCCTTGGGCAAAGCCTTGGCATGGACTGCACTTCCTCTCCATGTATCTCTTCAAAACCCACAGGGCGTGTGTCTTCCTCGAAGGTTTGGGTGTCAACTGTTTCTTCTGCTGTGTCTGCAACCTGCGACTCCTTGACCTGGGGGTCCATATTGGTTGAGGCTGTGTCTCCATCCACTCCTGCTTGAGTGTCCATGTGGCCGTCTTCCTGTTTGATCATATCAGGATGAACATCTTGTTCCAATTCCGCAGCTGGTACAGTCTCATCATCATTGATTGGGATATAGGAGTCAGCAGTTGCTTCGGCCTTATCGATGACACTGACCAAGCTCTCTTCTTCTTCATCTCCCCCTGAGTCCACATAGGAATGATCCGATGCGTCGTCGTCGTCATTGTTGCTTTCTGTGTCCAAGTCAAGGATGGTGATAGCTTGATCGCCTGCGAACGCAAGCCCGGTTGGCATCCCCTGCTCCAGAGCACTTGTTTCTAAGCCGTCTATGACTACTTGGGGCATGGGAATGGGTGTTGCACGCTTTCGATGTATTCGCTGTCCGGTGTTGATGCCGTAGGCATAGAATCCTTCTGTTAACTGTCCAGTCGGCCGCAGGTACACGGTATCCACAGTGCGTGGTTTCATTGTGTTATCAGTATCCTCAGAGTGGGCCTGAATGTACTGTAGAAATTGGAACTTTCCATGAGTCCTTGCGTTGCATGCGACACCGGTGATGAGTTTCTGAGCAGACATGGTGGGTGACACTCCGGTCGTTCTGCAGTTCAACCAGAACACGGTTGCATATACGAGTTCAATGAGACATCATCTAGGCAGTCTGGTGATGGGAATGTGGTTCATTACACATCGAATATTCTCCTTGAGGGTACAGTTGCTTCTTTTGATTGTCGGTTCATGCTGTCCGGCAGGCACACAGTGCACGGTGATTGGGTAATCCATGTCAAGTAGATTCTCCCTGATACAGTCAAACTGGTTGTCCGCATGTACTTGAGTTACTCAGAAGCCTCGGGACGCATATTGTCCGGCTATTGTTTTGATTGCCTTGGCCAGAGTATGGCGCTTCATATTGTTGATGGTCACTGCAGTCCGAAAGCAGATGTGTCGGGATATGGACACTAGGAATTGGATACTGTTCACTGTAATGATGTCAACAAACAGGACTATGTCGTGGTACACTTTGAGGATGTCACTCGGAACTGGTGTGATGTCTTCCCTAGTGTGGGGGGATTGTTGTCAAACACTCTTTCCTTTTAGGATGCTGCTGTGTTTTCCGTAGATCTTAGCCATTATACTGATATCTCGTCTCGTGATTGGGCAGTCCTTCACTATGTTGTTGTCAATCATCTTGATGAGTTCTTGGGTTGTTGGGAACCCGAGGATCTCTTGTAGATCCCAAGCCTTCTTGGCTCTGGACTGGTCTAGAGCTGAGTATGAGTTGGCCTTCCTTTTGACTGTGTCAAGGGCCAGGACAGTCCCATTGTGCTCCCACATGTTGCAGTAGTAGAGATTACACGGCGACCTCTGAAACCTTCTGGTACCACCATCTTTGTGTACATATAGGGCGTTGTCTATACCTGTGTTCATTGTTACCCGGAATCGATCGGATACTAGTGCAAGGGATAGTACATTGGCCAGACCATCCCCGTAGAACCAAACTGTTCCGAAACCCGGGAGGTCTGCAATCAAGTTGGTTATTGACACTCCGGAGTTGCAGTGGATGTTCATGAAGCTGTTACTTGGGGCTTCCTGGATATTGTTTACGAGTTCTGCATTTACAATTAAGTTGAGAGATGACTTGCTGTCGAGAAGGATCCAGTAGGGATCCACTCCTCCTTCAGCTTTGGATTGAGTGAATAGATATTCCACGGCGGTGCTAATATGGTAGTCGGGGGGGGGGCTATTCCCTTCCTCGTCACTGTCGGGGTCTGAAGTGGTTCTGGGAACCAGGTCCGGTATCTTGCTGTCATCACTGTCATGAGTTGATGTTGATGATGTGGATGATGATGTTGTTGACTCGTCACAGCTCTCGATGTTGGACTTTGACACCATTCCAATGTTCAGGAACATATACTAGGTGGTCTAATTGGATGGGGTGAAGGTCTCTCTGGACTCCACAGCAGTCATGAGGAGCTGTCAACTGTGTTGATCAGCGGCCAGATTGGTGGATCCTCCGGTTCCTTGTTGGGTAAATAGACTTGATCCTTGGTTAGGTGAAGACTCGTCCTTCTTTTGGTCTCTTTGTCTACCGTTTTGGTTTGTTCCCGCTGTTGCTGGGGTATTGCGACTGCCGTTTTGAGACTTTGACTTCTTTGAGTCCTTGAACGCCACAACCATATCTAGTGCTTCTACACTGGTGGCTGGGTAATTGTTTTGCTGCAGTGCGTAGTTGTTGGCAAGAACTTGTCGGAGATTGCTGCTGTCGGTGTCTGTGCCCTCTATGATCAATGCAGCCAATGACCACTGCTCGACTGCTTGGTCGATGGCTGCCCTTGTTGGTCCGGAGAGAGCAAGGTATGCCAAGTAGTCATAGATCGAGTAGGCAGGGTTGTGCTCCAGCTCGTATGAAACTGTCGCCTTGCAAACCAAAGTTCCCCCTAGGGACTTCACGACATCAAGATTCTCTTTCACCATTTTTACATATGATGCGGCATCCGTGTTGCGTTGTTGGGTACAGAGGAGCTTACGGATTGCTCTAAGTACATTGGTGATTGGATGGACCTTAGTTTGACTGGATTGAAAGCATAGATCTCTAACAGCCTTCAGAAGTTCCACAATGCATTTGGAGCTGTCGATGGTGTTCCAAGACTTGAGACCTTTTAGCTTTGCTTTCATTCCATCATCAATTTGACCGAGGGCAACCCTGTACATCTTTTCCGTGTCCCTTTGGTATTGAATCCATTCATCGGCCTTCTTCTTCAACTCTTCCTTGTACATGTCCATGAGCGTCTCTTTGAGCCCGGGAACTTTGACCATCTGGGTGTCTTGTGTCACTGGATCGGTCACGGGTGTGGAGTACTCCACTGCAGTGGGCTTGGTGGGCGCGAAGTTCTTGCGTTCAAATCAAATTAGATGCTCGATCGATGATCCCACCTGGGGGATGTATTTGGAGCCCCCAAGTGTCTCAAGTCTATCCTTGAGCTCATTGTAGTGCTTGGCACTTGCATCCTCTGGGATAAGGATCCCTTTGAGGTCAGTTTGATTGTGTCCAACAAACCTGTCCGGGTTGCGTTTGGTAGCGGCCGGATTCTTTGGCGTGGCGGAGTTGGTAGGTGGGGCATCGTTGGCCTTGGGTGGTGGCTTTGCTGCCACGCTCGAGTAGTAAGTCTTTGCTTCCATGGTTGGTTGTTGTTGTTATCGGCCCGTACTGTCGTTGAGTAGGTGCCATGCTTGATACTTTTAAATTAATGTTGAATGAACATGTATTTGGTACGAAATTACGTCAAGTCTGAAAGAATACAGAAATACAAATAATCCTATTGAGTAGATTAATTTAAAAGTATGATATGATTTCATATCTTGGTTGATTAAACTCCAACATCATGTCTTTCTGTTATGATGATTGGATGACCTTTTGTCTCAATCTTGATTGGTTGGATGACCCGAGGTGTTATTTTGAGTTCCTCAGAAAATGTCCCCCAAAAGATTTTCTTCAACGATCACACATCCACCCATCACATATATATCGTATGTTCGTATATTCACGTGCGCGCGTTGTTTCTCAACAAAAAGACCCTGAAAACATAGCAAAAAACTCACTCCAAAGACAATTTTTTTGATGGGATGTCCAATCATTGAAATCACGAATGTCGACCCCTACAACGACCCTTCTGTTTCTCCTTCCATAGAACAGACCATGAAGGTTCATCACCGTACAAACAGTACAAAATGACACCAACTCAAATACCTACACATTCCTCTACTTGGTTTTCGATCCAGAAGGGTATTCGAACCGCAATTCTACTGCGAATAACACACAAAGATACGTCGTCGTCGTCGCCGACGCCAACGACCCATCTGTTTCCCTCCAATAGAAGGGAAGATGAGGGTGGACATGTACAAATACTACCACATTCGAACACCATCATGTTCCTCTACTGATTTTTTGACTTGGAATGGCAATCAAATGGCAATCGAATGGCAGCAGGACGCCAGAAGGAAGCCAGCAGCGGCGTTTCAAGCGGCGTTTTGGAGCAGCAGGAAGCCAGCAGCTAGCAGCAATCAGCGGCCTTTCGAGCGGCCTTTCGAGCAGCAGGAAGCCAGCAGCAAGCAGCGGTGTTTCGAGCGGCGTTTTGGAGCGGCGTTTTGGAGGAGCAGCAGGAAGCCAGCACCAGGAAGCCAGCAGCCAGCAGCCAGCAGCGTTTTGGAGCAGCGTTTCAAGCAGCGTTTCAAGCAGCGTTTCAAGCAGCAGGAAGCCAGCAGCCAGCAGCAACAAGCAGCAAGCAACGGCGTTTTGACCGGCGTTTTGGAGCAGCAGGAAGCCAGCAGCGGCATTTTGAGCGGCGTTTTGGAGCGCGGGAATGGTGATCGGCACTACAAAAAAGCGGGCCCTTAGACATGTAGACCAAACTTAAATACAGTACCAAAATATTATACAGCACACTAGTACTAGTAGTAGCTTACTCAGAGGGGACTGATTTAGCAGCAATAATAGTACGATGGGTCGTCTTATCGAGTAGTTGTCCTCTTATCGGTCGTCTTATTGGTCGTCACATTAAAAAAAGTGAGCAAAAAAGTGAGCGAAAAGAAAAGCACCTCCGGGGAGTTTTCTTAGAAAGAAACAGAGTAAGAAACAACAGTCATCTAAAGTACTTGTGGTATTTGTGGTATTTCCTTAAGAGTTACACGGAGTCTTATACCACTAAAAATGCAACAATACTGTGTATGGAAATTTGCCCCGTACCCCTGTTTTTTGAGGGGTACGACATGATTTCTACAGAGAAAAACAGTAGGAATAGTCATTAGAGGTATGTGCCATTAAGCGTACCAATTTCTACTTACGTGCCACAGTAGTGCCAGGCTAAATACCACAATTGTGGTACGGTATTTCCGATGTATGGTACGGTACGGTACACGAACATAATCGTATCGCTAAGACTTTGTAACTCGTAGAACGCAACGAGGTGACGGACCCTGTTAGATAAGTATACCATCATACGTATTATACATATGACACGTTGTCGTAATGAATGAGTGAATCTGTCATCTCAAACCGAACTCGCGCGCAAGGAAAAGTGTTAGTAGATTCGTAGATTCGCGCGGTCTTACTGATGGAAACAGCTTGTGACAGGGGAAAAGCGTTGTGATTTTACACCCACGACATGGCAACCAACGACGCTTTTTGTGCCACAGAGTGAAATCCTACGGAAGTTTGTACGGCACGAGAAAAGGTGTTTGCAGTCTATGGACTGCCCTCGATGGAAATGCATTGAGCAATGGCGGTCCCGTCGTGGAAGAAAAGGGCCGAAAAGCGGCGCCCAGATCTCGACAGTTGCATCGAACAATTACAATTATTATCTGATGAGAAATCCAAGTCGATAAAGAGTCTCGGACAGTTCTATGTTGCCGCTCTTGGTCTCCTCTACCATCTTCGGCTCGATCAAAAAACGATTTTTTCCCTTCGGTACGTGCATGATGCGCGATTTCACTATTTTGCAGCGTCAAGAATTGCCCTAATTCAAAATGCGACGCTCACAATTTCGTTTCACGATTTCTCGTTTTTCGGTAATCCGACCATCGTTTGCTAAAAAAACATAGACAACACCGACAGAGCAAGGAGGATGTCGAACCCATTTTTCCAAAACCCAAGGAGATACCCGCGATGACAGCAGTTCTGCACAATCAATCTTTGTTCCGTGCTTTGGTGTCGTGTTTAAAATCGAATTCGACAGATGGGTTTGAAGCGTCGTCGTCGTCATCAGCAGGATTGGCGCCACAAACAAATTCAATGTTTCATCCCGGCTCAAGAAAGAGAGGCCTCTCTTGGGATAAAAATCACAACCCTGCTTCGGATGTGGGGGGCTCGAACAAGAGTTTAAAGTTGGCACACGGGCAATCTCCGATGGTTGGAAAACGAGCGTCAGGAAATGCCATGAAACCACAAATGAACATAAAAATCTTGGTAGCGACAATTCTGTACATTACCATGGAACCCCTTGACCACTGGCCAGTGCCAATCATTGAAGCATACGCTGAAGACTGCTTTGGGCCACGATCTTGGGTAGGTGATCCCGCATGTAGGCTATTGGTTGAAAATCTGTCTCTGATACACCGAGATAGTCTCGGTCTTGATCCCATTCGCCTAATCTCAGAATATGTCAAATCCGAAGCAGATGCATTGAAAGTGGCAACATTTTATCAAACAACGAATCATCGTCATCGTGAGCCGAGATCCGCGACAAGCCCGATACTCAGTAGTCAAAGGACGTCTCCAACACCTTCGATTTTGGATCTCCCGAGAAGACAGCGTTCCGAATCTCTCGGATCTCAAGCGTCCAAGAAGACAGAGTATAATCCCAACGCAATTCGAAAGGTAGCAATAAAACTAGGTCGTGGGAAGAATAACGGAGACGAATCCGACTCCGGGGATGAAGAAGAAGTGGCCATAACGACGCCATACAGCAAGCCTTCAAATGGCGGTGATGGCTCGTCATCATCCTCAGGGGAAGACGAAGAAATGTGTGCTATGGACCAACAAACTCTCAAGGATCAACAGAAAATGAGCACCTTATCGGGTCCAACGGAAGAGTCCCTGTTTTCATCAGATCCCCCTCCACCGGGCATCAAACTTACGTACCCTCTTCAGCAACAGACGCTAAAGTTTTCGTACGTGAGAAAAAGATACTTCGGACAAAACCTTGAGTTGGCGTACCAAGCAGTATCGAAAAAATTGAATGAGCGTTTGGCTACCAAGTCGAAGCAGAACTCCAGTCTCCTAAACTGTCTATTTGCTTTTACTTCTATACCAAATGTCCGGGCCACAATCACAGCAAATCTCGAAAAATGGCTGCAGTCGCCTGCGTTGTCGGGACTCGCGAGGGCATTGTTTTCAAGAACTGTGAGAAGCATGAAGAACGCTAATCCCCCATTACCAGCAGACCTCGATGCATTAGATAATATACTCCGCATGAGGCTGAAAGCCAACCAATTGAATGCTCACATCGAAAATGTCACAGAAGTTGCAATAAGGATACCGACTGTGACTGTTACAAAGCATATTTATGGGCATATCTTACGAGAAGTGTTAGAAACAATGGACTCACATGACTCCACGTTTTCGGATCACCTTAGTATGATTCATGCCGTTCATGATCTTCTACCAGGGCAGTTGGCTGCAAATGGTATCGCTTCCGCCTTATTGAACATGCTGATCAAAACGCCTGATTCGTTGAAAGATCTTTCGAAACCACAACTAATTCGGAGAATTCAAAAGCTGATTAGAGCAATTGCTGGAAAATTTGGATCTGCCTTTGATGGATGCGCTGTCCTGAGTGCGATGCTGTCATTTGAAGTTGATTCCGAATATTTATGGACTATTCGAGACGAAGAACATAAAGCACGCCTGATGTTCCAGTGCGTAACTCTACTGGTTGATCATGCGGCAATGACACAACGGGTTCAACCTACCGGGAAATCGGTTAAACTTGTCAGCCCAACAGAAGATGACATTCTCGAAGCCAGGGTCAAGTTAATCGGAGCTCGGAAGCTTCTGATTCGCTGGTGCTGTTTAGATTATGCGCCTCTCTGCTCAACGACTACAACCAAATCACTGCGAAGCACTCCAACTAATGGATCGAAGGCAAAGAAAAAAGACGAACTTACAGGTGCAGGACCCGCTATTTATAGTTCCATCTTGGATGGCGTTAGCGACAGAAGTTTCCCGACTTGGGTAAAGGTTATGCGGTGTATGCTTTTCCTGGAGAAATCGGATTCTCCAACTTTGCGCAAGTTTCTTTCTATGGGTGATACTCCAATGGAAGATGTCCCTGGATGGGACAGCGAGGCAAAACGAATAAATTTCTGCTGTGACTATGGTGCAGATGTCGACGATGAAATGGTTTGGGTCGTTGTAAAGATAGCTGCCAATGAAAATAAGGGCGCACTAAATTATGTTGCGCTCTTAGTGCTGGAACACATGTTTGAACGTTGTAAAAAAAATATGAAACCATCAATTCAGGTGAAGGACCCAGCTCTAATATTGAAACTTTACGAGCTGGCTGAGTATATCCCGCCTCCCAAAGTGAAAGAGGATATTCCAAATCATGTGAATGGCGATTGGAACAACGTGGTAAATGCGAAAAATAATGAAAAAGATGGATCTATTCCTCGTCTTGGTTATCCAGGAATGTGGTGGCGAATCACTGGGCTTGTTTTAATCATGTGTGGAGCATCCCCTCATGCTGTTGGAGGGGTAGCATTGGAAAAATTCCCCACATTAAAGGCTTTGATAAAAATGATAACGTCTGATCGTTATAGGTTTCCGACTGTTGATAGCGATGAGGCGGCGCGAGAAGAACAGAAAGGAATCGAGCAGACGATGAGGGATGAAGAAGCAAAAATAACCGAATACCTGTTTGCCCCTCCTAAATGTGCAAAAAAGAAGACAAAACATCGAATAGATGATGGGGCTTTAAATCAGGGTCCTAGAAGTTCAAGAAGGCAGCAGGAAAAACGTGAACAGGAACTAAAACGACAACGTGAGAAAGAAGAAGCCGAAGCTCATGCGGAAGCTAGTCGTAGAAAAAAAATGCTACGGACTGCCCAAAAATCAATTACTATCTGGGATCCATACAAAGGACCGAGGAAACCACCAAAGGAGTCGGCTGATTTAATCTTTTCGATTGGGGAACTCTTCGATCTTCCACGAGTATTCCAAAGAAGTACTGAACCAGATTTCGTACTGACTACGATTGGGTCTACTACAAGAGGGGCGATCGAGCGTGCACACGACTGGTTAATACCAATCATTTCATTTCTTCCAGAAACGATTTCGCGACTGCCAGCTAGCGCGTCGTGCTTCTTGTTGCTCCGTGCTTATGGTACGGCTGGAGAAGAACGAGCACAGTTGCATGAATTATCGGCACCTCTTTTACAACATGTTCGCGATTCGCTCATCGGAAAATTTGGGGAGGCCGATGCCGTCAGAGCTTTCGATCTCCTATTGACCGATATTGCTAGTCACAACCCAGATCGTCGTCGTTGTGCCAGGCGTGTCCTAACGAATGCGATTGGCAAGGAAAGCATTGGAGAAAAAGATGCGACGTTTTCTGGGTCAAATCATGCTTGGGCGATCAACTTAATGCATGTAGAGCATTCAAAGTCGATTCTAGCAGACGCAGTTCTACGGCTATCGGCAGCCGCCTCATTTGAACGTGGTGGTAATTTGCGATACTTGGTTCTTGCTTTACACAAATTCACAAAATTTGCGAAAGAAAACGATGTGGTCGGGCGTTGGGATTTTGCTTCACTTTTTATTGAGCTTGTATCGAGGCGTCCAACGGTTTTTGCTAATGCCCTAAGCTCATACCAGGATCTTCGTTCTCTCGCGATTCAAGTCGTAGTTGAAGAGTTCAGGGTGTATGTAGAGGAGGAAAAAATGTCTACTTCAAATGAAACTACTATGGTTCACATATCTTTATGCTGCAGTGGAAAGGCTGAATCAACAAAAGTGGAGATGCCGCTTGCCTTGTTACAATCGTCATGTGTCTTGCTAAGTATATGGTCAGAAGATGAGAAAAACGATATGGATAGTGCTGCTATTGAGGGCCTTGTAACAATGCTGATGTCTTCTCGAGAATCTGATGAAAAAGCTGGTAGTATGGATATAAATGAAAATGAGAGCGATTCTGGGCTTGCAAGTGCTACGCTACTGGTGAAAAAGAAAAGTGCTGTACCCGTCGAGTCGTGGGTGATGCTTGCGAAGTCCCGAAGCGATTTCATAGCAAAGCGAGCGGCACTTGCTGCACCGACGACTTTCTTACCGAGACTACTTCTCTGCTCTGGACTACCTCGCGCATCGCTTCTGACAATGATCGATCGGCTGGGAAGGCTTGGAGAAAAAGCACTTGACATGGAAAAGATATACATTCAACTATTGGTCCCGTCGGCTTCAAGTGAATGGGATCTCGGTCGCCTTGGTCACCGACGAGAGGTGTCGAGGAAACTGTTCGGTCGAATTTCTGCATACTCAAGGTTGTATAGGCTACAAGAGGTTGACGTCAACGATAAAGTGTCTTTTACATTCGTTGAATGGCTTTCGAGAATGTGTCAATCTACGCTTAAACCGACAAAAATGAAAACTAAAAAGCCAAAAGTGGCACCAGCTGCGATTTATGAAAGTGTCGGAAGTGCCAAATCGTTATTCGATGTCATGCCAATGGATCTTCCAGATAATAACAACATCTTGAAAGTAACCCAGATGGATGCTGATACATCTCAGATGACTGCTTTTCTTTTGTTTCAGGATGGACCCGTTGATTCTCCCCCTAAAACGCTTTGTGATGCTCACATGATTGAAAAATTCCTGACTGAGATGTTCGAAGACAACAAACCAGATATAGTAGATAAGTGGTTGGGTAGAAATTATTCCCATGAACCAATTCTGAAGAAGAGAAAACCGAGAGACGAAGAAGAGATCACACCGAGGCTTCGTAACGACGAGTTGTCGTTTACACTTTTGGAATGCTACATTCGGTTAGAGCGCAAGGTTGAAAGCATTGCGTCCTTGCTCGTAAAATGGATTCCGAAGCTTTCGTCTTCGCACGGATCGCCAAAATTTTGGAGAGTGCTGCTTGCTGATGGTCAAAAACCGGCGTTTCTGTGGGATAATTTGATATCAAGGTGTTTACAAACCTGGGAGTATGAGCACATGACTCGATGCCGTCAATGGATTCTATCTGAAGGTAGAAATGAGAAGCTCGACCTAGTCAAAGTGGTCAGATTTTTGATTGCGGCGTCCACGTTTTCCGCTATCCATGTTGAGAACTTTGTGGATTTGCCGTTGACAGTGGAATATGTGGCATGGGGAAGAACAGAAGATATTGTTCGAAGTGCCACTGGATTTGCACTCGATTGCTTACTTTCTTCTGATTACGAAAAAAGATTGTGCTCGCGCAATGACCCCCCAGAATGTTTGGTTTTGCTCCTTTTGATTGCAAAGTTAGGTCGCAATCAGGTTCAATTTGTGAGCGGAGCAATAATGAAAAGAATGCAGAGCGACGATGAGCAAAGTAAGCGCTCACTGCTTCTTTGTCTTCTAAGAATATACGCATACCTTCCTTTCTCCATGAATCTAGGAACAGCTGCATTACGATCGAATCTCATGAAAGCGGTGGAATTGAGCTCAGATGACTGGTTATCATGGAGATCCCCTCTGGATGATTCTATTGAAGATATGCTCGAAACAGCGCTTTCAAACACTTCTTCCGTGCGATGGGTGCAATCTTTGGTTGAGTTAGCGAAAAAGCACCCTCTATTGTTGTTGCGTAAGCTGGATAAGATGCAAAACGCTGTGGAAAAAGATGCCTATGTCAATCACGTCATAGTAGCTGACGATAAAGTAGGCATTGTGAGTGGTCAAGGTTTGAATGAGCCACTACTTGCTCATGCTAATGGCAAACGACTGAAACTTTTTGTCAAGCACTGGGGCTACAATTATACAGAGCATACTTGGTTGACCATCCTTGATGTGCTTTCGGCAGTTCCAGACGAAGTTCTATTCCAATGTGGTCTTCAGATGGGATTATTGGATTTCGTAGATGCGTATCTACGTCTTGTGCTAGTCCAATCACAGCTTCGTACAAGTAGCGATCGGCTTGTGAAATTGAAGGACAGGGTTTCTGAATTTCTGGGAAGGTTTAAGTCAGCCAATCTGAAATCCTTCGATTCGTGGATTTCGAGCAGTAACAGCGGACTACCGTCTCTTGGCACGACAAGAAACGTGTTGCTAGGATGCGGCTTTCTCTCGCACCAAGAAGCACTGGAAAGCGTGAAAAAGGCATATGATCCAGCTAGGGATAAGTGAAATGTCTTCAAGTTCTTTTTCAAGATATCCAGGATTATTATTAGCACTTAAAAAATTATGACTTTCAATATTAATATCAATATCATTGTGCACTTTGCGAATTATCCTATTTTGAGTCATAAACGGAGTCCCAGAATAGAATCTCATAAGCCTGTAGTAATCGAACTTCGGTGACAACTTCCTCGTATGATACTTTCTCCTTCATCATAACAGTCGCTGCCATGTCGTCTAAATTCTCGATGGGAGTACCAAAAAAGTTAATGAAAGCGAGGGCTGCAGACGCTTCTTCTTCACTCATAGAATCGTAACCATATTCAGGCCTGTTCCGTAGAGCCTCAGACAAATCCGCACACATAGTCCCCCAGGCAGGAAAGTTGACGGCACAGGCAGCTGCCCCCGCTCCCCGATTGCCAGCCAATGCGATGCGTGCCCAATACGAAGGGTACGCCTGGCCTCGGGCAGTAATTGGATAGTTCCTCAACAAACTTTCGTCGTTTTCGGAGCCTAGTGATTGCGCATGATCGAGGAGAAGCTGGGATGCATAAATCTCCCCTCCCAAAAGAAACTGAAATATATCCGGCAATGTCTCGTCGTTGCTGTCTTCGCAGTTCTTTGGTGGTGGGACGGTAGCCACACAGAGAGATTCCGGTCGAAAACCGTCGTGACCGGCCAAACGTGCAAAGCTGCAAGCATCGGAATACTGGATCGCGTACTGTTCTCCTACAAACGCTCGGCGTTGAGCCAGAGTCAATTTTCCCTCCTTGGCAGCAGTAAGATACGGATGGGTAGCGAGTGCTTTGTTGGTCTCCAAGTTGAAGCTCTCACTTCTCAGACGCTCCAGCATTTCCAGATAGAAAGAAATATTTCTGCTGCCATCATCAGTTCCGTTATTTGAAGCGGGCATGTTAGTAGTTTTGTTTGTGGCGTGTTATTGTTTTCGTTGGAGAAACCAAACGGATTTGGGATAGGAAGGAATAAAACTTGTTGTCTACTTCGATGTACGGTACGTACTATTTGTAGCAACATGATCGGCATTTTGTTGCATGAACATCGAAACGGCATTATCTTAAGTTGCTATTGGGTCATTCCCGAAAACAGAGAATATCTGTGTAATTTAGGTCTGCACTTTTGTGTGTCATATGTCACTCATTGTGTGTGTTTTTTACTCACATCAGCATTTTTAACTGTTTACCAGACCCCCCCCTTATACATGAATTACTCACAATCCTCCATCTTCTTGGATCATACCACGTACGTAAAATTACCTCCGGTAGTACCAAATACCGTTACCCGGTATGTGTGCATTGTCGCGCTGCCACGCGAATCCCCAATATGATCAGGATTTCTGGGCATCCATTTATCGTGTTAAAAGATGATTTTGCATTCTTTAAAATAAACAATTTTGTCTGTTAACAAGAACAAATACATTTTGACTTTCCAATAGATGATGTAAACCCACAATTACCATTCAGCACCAAGTATCCGATCACTCCAACACCTAAAAAAATGATCCATCAGCAGCAACAACAAGCCTGCTTTGATAGCCAGCAAACACAATGGATACAACTAGTGCACCAATGACGACGAGATTGATGTAAACCCACAATTACCATTCAGCACCAAGTATCCAATCACTCCAACACCTAAAAAAATGATCCATCAGCAGCAACAACAAGCCTGCTTTGATAGCCAGCAAACACCATGGATACAACTAGTGCACCAATGACGACGAGATTGAGGACAAGGATGACAAGATTGACGGCAATACTGGCAATACCAGCAATGCCAATTGAAGACACGGCTGCCCCTGAAACGCCAATTACAAGTATAAAGATCACCACCTCATGCCAGAGCACAGGAACCATTAGCTCCCTAACTTTGAATAGCAGATCAAGCTACAGTCAACCTACCCCCACCGGGCCAACCGGGGCCAATAACAACGTCCAATAACTGTCACGCGACCCAAAGCGACCCCTTGCAAGCCATATTTTGATAAAATCGACCCTGGTTTTGTGATGCGCAAGGGCAATTTTTTAAATTCACACTGTTTTGTGGTAAAGAGTTTCAACCCCCCTCAGGTTGCAACAAAAACTCTCCCCGAGGACTCAAAATGTCCCTTGATCTTGATTTTAAAAATCTAATTCTCGCTACCAAACTTCTTAACCTTAACCCAAGATATGAAATAAAATGATTTTAAGAAGTGTTTGTTTGCTACGTTCCCGCGTTGTGTCTATGTCACGCCATGTCTTTTTTATACCATCATGCCTTTTCATGATCACTCCGATAGCATCATGCTCATTTTCATCATGTTCATTTAACACCACTATCAAAACCATTTGTTCCCCTCCCTTTTGCCAGTAAAATAACATGTCAGAACCTAGTAAAAATTCCTGTCGCTTCAAGAAGGGCTGTTATACCAAAATAACCAAATCATTCCTCTGTCGTTGCTGCATTTCCCATAAGGGCAAGTCCAAGACATTCATTTGAAGCAGACAAGATTCCTCTTCACACAAATCATACCAACATGTATCACGCGGCCTGTCACGTCACCTTGATTCAATAGCTTTTTGCCGTGCTTTCTATTTAAACCATAACCTAATGGAATTTTTGTCATCTGCCAAATAAGAATCCACTACAGTTTGCCATTCCCCTTCACAATATGGCCTGACATTGACCAAGAATGGTCCAATTCCACCCTCCGCCGCTGTTGCTGCCGCCCACAATAACAATCCATCCTCTAATGAAAGCTTCAACTCAGTACTAAACAGTCAGGTAGTACACAATTTATTTGTTCCACCAATTGATAGAAATTTAATGGAATCACAGTTGTTTCCTTCAGAAGACAACAGCAACAACAATGACATGGTTATTCATGAAGAAATTTGCCTTCCTATTCAGAACGATAATGATATGGATGCCACGGAACCCACTGCATCCCAACCAAACATCAATGAAAGAGAGCAATTGATCTGATCCCGTGTTTCTTTTTCACCTACCAATAGGCTCATTGCTGAAATAAAGCTCCTGAATCTAATCACAAAATACAAGTTACCTCTAAACACATTCAAATCTATTTTTCAATGGGCAAACAAATGTCAAACTATTCATGGTGTTGACTTCAGCTCTACCTTCCCCCGCCATCGAGAAGCCATATTTAGTGAAATCAAGTCCAATTTGGGCATTTCTGAGACCAAGTTCGAGTCACACACAACTCACTGGTTACCTGGCAATTTACCAACCCAAATATTTATTCGATCCTTCCCAGATGCACTTCATTCCCTTCTGACCAATAAGGAATTGATGCAAGAAAAAAAATGTCTTTTCCCAATGTCGAGACTCCTCTTTCACCTGAAAACAACCCACCAATCACTAACAAAACATACATAACAGAACTACACCACAGGTCTTGGTAGACGGAATCGTGGAAGCAGATCTGCAATGAAAATGGTGAAATCCTCATTCCGATCGTTTTCTACATGGATGGAATCAGCTTGGATGCACATGGCCATCTCTCACTCACTCCTCTCAACATGACTCTTGGCATTTTCAATGTTGAAGCAAGAAAAAGACCTGACGCTTGGACCACAATTTATTTTCATC
This sequence comes from Pseudo-nitzschia multiseries, assembly GCA_037355745.1. Taxonomy (NCBI): domain Eukaryota; phylum Bacillariophyta; class Bacillariophyceae; order Bacillariales; family Bacillariaceae; genus Pseudo-nitzschia; species Pseudo-nitzschia multiseries. The sequence goes on along the minus strand of CM074782.1, from coordinate 25,614,358 downwards.
CCGACACTGAAATTGAGAGCATAAGACACAAAAAAAAACACAGCAAAAGATAATATTCAAAATCTACATACCGCGCTGGCATCGGCTTTGCAATCTTTCAAGGAAGTATGTGAAATGCAGGACGGGGTGGAGTGGGATTATCTTCCGTATGCAGGAAAAGTGTTCAAAGTGAAAATGAAATTTGCAATTGCATATGTTATTGGTGATACAGAACTTCACGACAAACTATGTGGCAAATATGGATCATACACAGAAAAGGTGAAGAAATTGTGCTGTCACTGTACATGTCTGACACACGTCATCCATAAACCAAAAGCCCAAGTGGAGGAACAGACCCAACTCTGGGTTCCAGATGATTTCGAACCCCCCCCCCCCCCCAAACATGTCCACAAGGGAATGCAAGGAGTACTTCAAAACCATTTCCCACCATCCCATAAAAAATGCTTTTCACAGCCTCAATTTTGGTTGTGATATCTACAACATTCACTTTGCTACTCCTGGTGAATGTTTGCATGAGCATCAACTTGGTGTAGCACGTAGGGCAGTAGAATCACTCGATTCTTTCTTAAAAGGCAGTCCTAAGTGTTGGCATGCACCTGATTTAAACACCAATAGCACATCAGGTACTATTGGCTCACTCGCTCAGTTATATGGAGCCTTTTTGTCAAGACAATTGAACCAAGATTTCCCTAGAACAAAGTTTTCAAGTCAGCTTCTCTCCATCACCAAAAAGGGGGGTAATGATTATTTGGGAATGCTCATTTCCATTCTGATCACCCTTTGTTCCGATGTGGCAATAAACATCATCCAGGACGGGACATTTATTCAGAAACAGGTAGAGGTCATTGAACTGATTCTCTTCATGGAAGAATTCTTGAAGCATGGAAATATAACCATTTCTGGATTGGAAAATCTCCCCAAGATGATTATTCATTTTATCAATTGTATTAATTCCACCTGCCTCAGAGATGGAATGGGTACAAAACTCATCAAAAACCATCTTTACTTTCACCTGGTTGAGTACATGAAGTTTTGGGGACTTCCATGTGGATGGGATTCTTCGTATTTGGAATCACACCACAAAACTGAAATCAAAGCATCGTCAAAGAACACTCAACAGAATGCTGCCACATTGATTATGCAAACGGCAAAGCGACAGGAAGAAAAAATGCTGCTTAGAGTAGCTACTTCAAAGTTCAATTTAGTGACAACAGAAGATGTTTCTGGTAATCAGATCCCTCCTGAAGTTTCTGGCTCAAAATTTCATGTGTTCATTACCGATGATGGGGCAAGTACTATGAGATGGGTTAGGTCATCAAACAAAACAAAACCCTATATTTCTCCCATTGTGTTGACTTTTGTATGTCACAAGGTTCTTCCACTTTTGCAGGACTCTTCCTCTGTCAAAGGATTTACTGAGCATAACAGGTTTGACCCCTACACACACCAAAATTACTTGTTTCGTAGCTACCCTTCATATCGTTCCGACAGTGGCCAACTGAACTCTGTTTGGTATGATTGGGCATTGTTCGATGTTGACGTATGTGAAATACCCTGCCATATTTTGTGTTTCCTCAAACTCTACAATCTGAAGGAGCCTTACTCATATGTTTCTGAGTACCAAATTGCAGATGAAGGCATTTATACAGTAGTGACCAAGTTTAAATCAACTCCAATACCAACAGCTTTGTCGTTTGTGACAAGTGGTGAATTAGACGAAAACTCCCTGTTCTTATTTCATGTTGACAGCATACTTTCCGATGTAGCAGTTGTCCCCACAACTCGATGCAATTGGTACCTTGAAAACAAATTCATATCTAGTTCTCTCAAACCGAAGGGCTTGGCTGGATGATTCCACAAGACAATGTAATCTTTGCCTAATGAAGATACACTCTACTCCCAATGCACTATTGTTGAACAGGACAGCAACAATAATGCAGATGGTAGTAATTCAGGTGATGACAGTTCAATGACATCTAAGGATGATGACAATAGTGAGGTATTCTCTGACACATCCAATACTAAATTGTTTACCTGCAATATCAATAATAACTGAATATTACTTAATTCATTGCTCCTCTGTATTGATCATAACGTATTGCTCCTACGTTTTGATTGATTTCTACTCCGTCTGGATCTGGCTTTTTTCCATTTTCTGCAACGGCGTTGCACAAAATGCCCTTTCGGTATTTTGGAGGGTACAGTCACCCAATTCAGGGTTTTTTCAAAATGGTGCAATTGCGTTTCAAAATTCCCCCATATTGGAACTGCATTCCAATTTCTTCTTGCACTGTACGGTACTTTAAATCCCTTAATCAATTTTGAAAAGGTTTCAATTTGTTTTGATCCAAATCGTGCCATTGCTCCTACATAGATCATGACAGTTCTGATGGAGTAGCAAGTTACTATTATAATGGATTATTTCTTAGTACAAATTTGCGCGATATGTAGTAGGCACTCATAATATAACAGTCTTTGTATTTAGGATTTGAACAGCTATGAAACACTAACGAATTAAAGAGTAGAGTATCCCCAGAATGCAATGGGACTGGGATATGGTACGTTGGAAAGACAAAATAATAAATCACTTCGTCCGCAGACACTTCCGCTATAGCAATGACTGTTAAACGAGTATAATACATATCATCATTGACATGGCATTGAGAATGATAATTGCGACCAATCGAAAAAGCTAATGTCTGCTGCCCAATGGCATTTAGCTTTGTACAAGACAGAATCTGAGACAACACATCCATTTCATCCTCAACAAATGTTTCCACGTCAGTTAAACTATGATGCATATGCTTCACAATTTCCACTGTTGTCTCTTCGAGCTCTAGTTTCATGCTAGGTTTCACATGACTTTTGAATACATACACACCATTATTGGAAGACAATCTTTCTGGTCTAATTCCAATGATAGCATAATCATTGTTGATACTGCCACGCTTCTGTCCTCTGGCGACTGTCGGTTTTGCTCCAACAATTTCTGGAGCAAATTTTCTTAAAACTTTGATATTATTCTTGGAAGCCAGGTGTCATTCTTCAAATTTTTGGGAAACTTTTGCAAAAATGCGCAACGACGGATTCAAATTGTCAAACGCAAGAATATGCTCATCTTTCATACTATCCAATGTCTCAAAATTGTCAATAGACAAAGCCTGTGCCAGTTGATACTTCTTCTTTCCTCCTATTTTGCCACCCCAACTTGTTTCCATGCATTTACCTGCCACCACAGTTGTTCCGTATTTGTTTTTCAACGCTATTGTACTGACACCATCTTTGCAAGTTGAACGCCTATTCCTTTTCTTCTTCATCAGTTTTATCTGAGACAAGTTTGTATTAGGTTCATGGCTTGTTGACATTGGTGCTGCAATCCTCAGAAAATTTGAAGACATTCTCTGTTTACTTCTTTTCTCGTGTTTCCTCTTTGCTTTTTGCTTCATTGCTCGTTCTGACAACTGATTTGTCAGCGTTGTTTTGAATCCCATCGCTGTTGTTGATTTGTTGGCTCGATCGCTGTTGCTGTTGCTGTTGCTGTTGCCGTTGCCGTTGCTGTTGCCGTTGCCGTTGCTGTTGCTGTGGCGGATCAGTTTCTGTGCCAATGATTTGGTGTTATTGCCGAGGATTGCCGTGCCAACGATTTGGCCGCTGCTGTTGCTCCTGCTGCTGTTGCTCTCGCTGCTGTTGCTCTCGCTGCTGTTGCTCTTGCTACTGTTGCTCTTGATGTATCGGCGATTGCAATAAATAATTGTAGAATGAACCAAACGAAAGTTCCTGTTGGCAATGTTGGCAGAAAGGCAGCGGCGTCAACAGGGAATAATCGAATCGACGATTGGAAGAAACAATCAAAGAATGAACCAGAGGAAAGTTCCTGTTGGTGACGTTGGCGGACAGGTGTCAGCATCGGCAGGGAATAATTGAATTGGTGATTGGAAGAAACAATCAAAGAATGAGCAGGAGGAAAGTTCCTGTTGGCGACGGTGGGGGAAAGGTGGCGGCGTTGACAGGAAATAATCGAATCAGATCAAACTGGTATTGCTCTTGCTGTGCTGTTGTATCCTGCTCTTCCTGTTGCCAGCAATTTACGATTTGGTTAATCACAGTCGCTGTTGTTGCTGTGGCTGTTGTTGTTCTGGCTGTTGTTGCTGCTGCCCTTGTTGCGGTTGGATCGCTGTTGTTGATTTGTTGTCAATGTTGGCGTTGATTTGTTGATTCGTTGCCGTTGATTTGTCGATACATCCTGTGGATTCGTTGCCGGACAATTTGCCCGCTACCACTTGCTATGGCGAATTGCTGTTGCTGTGGACGCCGTTGTCCTCGATGTTGCGGCTTGATCACTGTTGCCGTTTGCGGTTTGATTGTTGTTTTTGTTGTTGCAGATCTATAACAATCTATAATAATTGAACAAAATGGGGCAAGTATCTATTGCTGTAGAGTACATAATATAAAAAGAATAATAGTATTTACATGCTAACCTACACAGTTGCCGTCCTTTTCCTGTTGCCTTCAATTCCTGTTGTTGCTGTGTTGTTGCCGGTGTTGCTGTTTTTGTTGTTGTTGCTGCTGACGACTAGTGTTGCCTTTGATTCGGTGTTGCCAAAGATTTGTGTTGCTGTCAATTCCTGTTGCCAATATAGAGATTCAAAACCAAAGTGAGCAAATACATCATCAGTAATGCAACAGGCGGGCATCATTGTCTATGTATCTCACGCTGTTGCCGCTGATTCAATTTGTGTTGCCGTTGAGTTATGTTGCCATCAATTCGTGCTGGTGTTGTTCCGTTCCGATGTTCCTGTAGCAAACTGAAAATAGAAGAAAAACAGAAGTGAGGAGGAAATACAACATCAGCACCATTTGCCAACCATTTGTTGTTGCCATTTACTGATGATTCGTACCGTTTGTTGCCAATACATTGTTCCGACAATCGTTGTTGCTGCTGCCGTTGATTTGAAGACTTCTAACTCCTATGTCACAAAAAACAGGGTCTTGTTCCTGTTGATATATAGGCAAGTGATGCAGGTTTTGTGCTTTCAAGACGTCTATGTAAGGCGACCGTCTAAACAATATCTTTCCAGCAACTAATCTCTAATCAAATGCTTTCTACTTCTTTTGCAGTACAAGGCTGTTATTTCGGACTGAAATATCTGAGAACGGATTGTTGTGCTCATAACACGTCACATGTCACATGTGACGAAGAGGGTTGGATCCCACGTTCTCGGATGAAGTGTTGCAAGAAGCACCCCTTTTCTCAGATAAGTTGGATAATGAGGTTTGTTGATTTGAATGGAAAGTGAAAAAATACTAGTAATTCACAAGCAGTGAAAATAACACTGTAAAATCACACTGTAAAATCACACTGTAAAATCAATCTCTATTTTTGCACAGCACAGCAGTGTGTTACCGGTTATTCTTACCTCCTTTGTACCCGTTGATTTTTTTTGAAAAGTAGCGGCTAACTGAATTAGTGCACGTCCGTTGAATTTTCTTAAGTAGCAGCTAACTATCCGTTGAATTTTTATTAAAGTAGCGGTTGACTCAGGCCGGGTCGTTGCTGCTCTTTTTACCACGCGGTTGACTCAGGCCGGGTCGTTGCTGCTCTTTTTGCAACGGCATTGCAAAAAATGCTCTTTTCATAGTTATGGGACCCCCCCCCCCCCACCCCCACCCATTTCTCACCCCAATCTTCTTAATTGGGAACCCTCCTTCTTTTTCTCCATTTTCTTTTTTTTGCAACGGCATTGCACGAAATGCCCTTTTTGTAGTTATGGAAACCCTCCCCCCTTTTAAATCCCCAAGCTTTTTTACGTTTATGGACTCCCCAATATACCATTTTCTGTTGTTTGCAACGGCGTTGCAGGAATGCCCTTTTCATGGTTTTGGAGACAATTCACATCACTTTTTTTAGGTTAGCGTTGCAGGTTTTCTTTTTCAAATCCATGTCACACTTTCATTTACCCCTTTCTCCATTAGTGCAACAATGTTGTATTTCTTGCCAGTTTTTCAATGCAGGATGCAGTATAGGTATGTTGTACTAACCGTCAGCAGTGCTGCACATTAGGTTTATGAGATCAACGACATGCTAACAGTTATGTTACACATTGTCTTTTTTGGAGAAATGGTTTTTGAGAAATGGTTCCCACTCTTGTCTTGCTACGTGAGTGGTGTTATCTGGTGAAATCCGTTTCAAGTTATCGAATCCTTTAGACATTCAATGTTTGGTTGCAATGAAGGATAACTTTATTCCCACAACAGTGATTCTGATTGTTTTCAAACAGTAAAAGAATTTTTGACTTGGTCCATCTTTTCCTAATCAGATTATAGCAAAATCTGATCAGATTCGACATTAGCAATGACACCTACCACATTTCTTTTTGTATGAAGTTGACAACGGGGTGACTGGAGTGTTGGGAATATTGACCAGGAAGCAAATAAGCAAGCAATTGAAGGACTGCAATATGAACAAAAAGTGGGTAAACTTCGAGTCTCTTTTACGGGATGCTCACGGCGAAATAGGTGGGGGTGATACTACATCTTGTTCTCTGTATGGGCGTAACGTGGTGAAGTACGCAACAATTAAGAAGTACTTGATCATGTACCGTGAGATCTTGGTTTGGTACATGAAGAATGTACAATATCCACCAGGGCCGGACAATACGTCTGACGGTTTGTGGTTTCATACCAAATGCCAGAAGGGTTCTCCACATGACTCAAAACAATATGTCCATGCCATGAAAAACTTCTTGGACTGCCTTATGGCAAAGTCCTCACTCCGTGTTTCAATGAGTCATAGCTACAATCAGGTTGACTTAGACAAACATTTCAAGTTGCAGCATATTGAATGCTTAAAATCCTTACCCACACACAGGCTATAGTTGGTAGGTCAAAACAACTCTGAATATTATGTGTGCAACAAAATGATGATGAATATAACAGAATGAAGAACAGCATTTCATGAGGCCCTTCGTAAGCTTTGGGTTCACTTTCAAGGACAGTCGAAACAAATTTTTACAACCATATCTCTTTGTCACCTCAACATACAACTTTTGACACATAAAGAGTTATATCAATATTTCTTACCCAAATTATTTCAGAATACCTTCGTCTTGGGAACCACGGTTATTTCGGGGGAGAAATTGGTGACAGTAGGATTTCATCGGCAAGGGGACACGAACATTCCAAAAGCCGGTCAAGTGCTGTTACCACTCCATTTTCCATTGGTATTCCACTATGTTCTCAACTACAAGGACACAGTTTCCAAATATTATAACATACATTTTGAATTCAATGACGATCGTGTAACCCTATCACCATGCAAACTTGGCACCGGAAAGATAGATCTGGCACATTTTGCTGTTACCAAAGGAATCAGATATTTGGTGAAGGAATGGTTGATTAGGAAATTTGTCAATCCCGGCACAAATCTTGGGGTGAACGTGGTCCTTTCTTTGGAAACGGCATGTAATATGTTCATTTCTCAAGTATTATGTGCATCTATGATTCTAGTTGATGGCGTTGACTGCTCCTTTGATTGTTTGATTGACAATGTTTGTAAGGAAATTTTGCTTAAAGTCTTAAAAGTCAATGACAATGGGTGTTTTGGTTACGAACATGTGATGGAAACAATTGAAGATTTGGTATTGACCAAAAGGAGATTTCTGGGAGGAGCAATGCTTCCCAAATTGAGCGAGGAAGATCTTGCATATTGTCAAAGGAATGATCAATTGTACATTTACCCTCCGGCCGTGGATTTGAGTAAGACACAGTTTGCCCATCTCAACTTTGAAGATACACCGGAACAACTTGTAACTGGCATTTTGGAACTGTTGGGTTTGGAATCAAAACATAATAATCAAACTTGTGTTACACGGCTCCTTCAATACGATGTTAACTCACAACAAGAGGTGCACCAACAAATTTTTATGGAACACATTCCATACATGTTCCATGAGATATTCGTAATTGACCCAGATGTCATCAAAGATCATACTTGGGTTGAAAAACTGATTCACTACAGCTACCTTCCAGAAATGGGTGCAATATTTACCCCGTTGACAGAAAAACTTGCCAGATATTTGTTGGAACACTCAGATGATCTATCGTCGGCAAACCTTCTAGTGCAATTTCTGGACAATGACGTGGTCAACAATTTTGGAAAGGGAACAGGAGAATTGAATCCTGTGTTCAACCAACTTCAGGGTTGTGACTTCATATTTCACAAATTGTTGGACTTCGAGACTTGGAATTGCTTCAAAACATCAAAGGGTGATATAAAAAAGTTCAACAAATCACAAAATGGGTATCTAGTAGGATGGGTTATGTTCACTTTCAATACTACAAATCATTCAAATCGTGGATTCATCCCACCATGGGTGGTTCAAGATCACTCGCAAAAGAAGGGTGCCAACAAACCACTGGTAAATAATTCAAAGGAGGCTGGAAGTGACGGTGACAATGTTACCAAGACAAACCAGCACAAGGGAAATAATAACAAACACGGAGCACCAGATACCAGCAATAGTTTGAAAGCAAAGGCCAATGAATCCAAAAAATCTGGAAATGGTGACAAAGCTAAGGTTCCAAAGGAATTGTTGTCTGTTCCTGTTGCCGTTGCTGGAAATGGTGCCGCAACTAAGGGTAATTCAAAGGATGCTGGAACTGGTGACGGTGACAAGGTTACCAAGAGGAACCAGCGCAACCAGGGAAATAATAACAAACGTGGATCACCAGATACGGGCAATAGTTTGAAACAAAAGGCCAACAAATCTAAACAATCTGGGAATGGTGCCAAAGCTAAGGTTGCAAAGGAATCGTTGACCGTTCCTGTTAACATTACTGGAAATGGGGCCACAACTAAGGGTAATTCAAAGGAGGCTGGAACTGTGACGGTGACAAGGTTACCAAGAGGAACCAGCGCCACAAGGGGGGGAAAACGTGGATCACCGGGCGATAGTTCCAAACAAAAGGCCAACAGATCTAAACCATCTCAAAATGGTGCCACAGCTAAGGTTGCAAATGAATCGTTGGCCGTTCCCGTTGCCGTTGTTGGAAATGGTGCCACAACTAAGGGTAATTCAAAGGAGGCTGGAACTGGTGACGGTGACAATGTTACCAAGACGAACAAACACAACAACAGAAAAATAATGAACGTGAATCACCGGATACCGGCGATAGTTTGAAACCAAATGTCAACAAATCCAACAAATCTGGAAATGGTGCTAAAGCTAAAAAGGAATCGATTGCCGTTCCTGTTGCCGCGGAAACACCAGCCACCGCAAACAGAGGCAAGGCTTTACCATCACCCCACGCGCAAATGGTCTCCAAGGTGATGGAAAACGCCGCCGCTGTGTCTGCCGGAGCCAATGCTTCAACCGCGGCACCATCGTTGGCCAAAAGGAGTGAAATGGGTGAAAAAGATGGCACAAATGAAAGGGACAAAGAGGTTCCACGTTGGGAACATAATATGAACGTCACAGTAACCCTGCCCAAATTTCCTTTGAGAGTTGGAGGTCCCTCGGAATCTTTCAACATAAGTGTGGTGCTGAAAGAACCGGATCCAGAGACATTGTATCCCATTTACCAAATCAATGAACAAGTTCGTTACGCTGGTGGTCAAGTCCCAGTTCAAATTGGAGAGGTTGTTAGGGACCTTTTCAGCAAATACGAACATTATGATGCATACCCGGGTTACTATCTTGTTTTCAGAAAAGGTAAGGTGGGGCAGCATTACCTCTGGTGCCCATACTTTCAGCTTTCACATCTGAAAGAAACCAATCCTCCCATTAAAAGAGTATCTGATTTACTAATATGTTACAGCAAGGAATGTGGGAATTGTGAGCTGCAGGGAAGTGATGAATCCAAGTCATCTTCTGATACAATCAAATCGGTATCAGAGTTTAGTTCCACTACCTCCTCCGGAATGGACTAATGAAGCTTAAGCTCCAGAAAATGCAAGTATCAGCTTGTCACTTGTCCAGTTTGTTTCATAGTCTACCCCATCCATAGTATGAGCAATATTGATCCTGAAATTGCAGTCTATGACACACATTTGCACTCAAAAACTTACTAGGACTAACTATTTTTGTCCATGCATGTCCAGCGACAAAAAATAATCCAAAATTCATACTGACTAAAGTATTAGATTGTTTCTTGTCCAGTTTGTTTCATAGTCTATCCCATCCATAGTATGAGCAATATTGATCCTGAAATTGCAGCCAATGACACACATTTGCACTCAAAAACTCACTAAGACTAACTATTTTTGTCCATGCATGTCCAGTGACAAAAAGTAATCCAAAATTCATAATGTCCAAAGTATCAGCTTGTCACTTGTCCAGTTTGTTTCATAGTCTACCCCATCCATAGTATGAGCAATATTGATCCTGAAATTGCAGCCTATGACACACATTTGCACTCAAAAACTTACTAGGAAACACTAGTATTATGGTCCATGCATGTCCAGGGACAAACATTATTCCAAAATTCGTACTGTCTAAAGTATCAGCTTGTCACTTGTCCAGTTTGTTTCATAGTCTACCCCATCCATAGTATGAGAATTATTGATCCTGAAATTGCAGCCTATGACACACATTTGCACTCAAAAACTCACTAAGACTAACTATTTTTGTCCATGCATGTCCAGGGACAAACATTATTCCAAAATTCGTACTGTCTAAAGTATCAGCTTGTCACTTGTCCAGTTTGTTTCATAGTCTACCCCATCCATAGTATGAGAATTATTGATCCTGAAATTGCAGCCTATGACACACATTTGCACTCAAAAACTCACTAAGACTAACTATTTTTGTCCATGCATGTCCAGGGACAAAAAGTAATCCAAAATTCATAATGTCTAAAGTATCAGCTTGTCACTTGTCCAGTTTGTTTCATAGTCTACCCCATCCATAGTATGAGCAATATTGATCCTGAAATTGCAGCCAATGACACACATTTGCACTAAAAAACTTACTATTTTGGTAAATGCATGTCCAGGGACAAAAATTAATCCAAAATTCATACTGTCTAAAGTATCAGCTTGTCACTTGTCCAGTTTGTTTCATAGTCTATCCCATCCATAGTATGAGCAATATTGATCCTGAAATTGCAGCCAATGACACACATTTGCACTCAAAAACTCACTAAGACTAACTATTTTTGTCCATGCATGTCCAGTGACAAAAAGTAATCCAAAATTCATAATGTCCAAAGTATCAGATTGTTTCTTGTCCAGTTTGTTTCATAGTCTACCCCATCCATAGTATGAGCAATATTGATCCTGAAATTGCAGCCAATGACACACATTTGCACTCAAAAACTTACTAGGAAACACTATTTTGGTAAATGCATGTCCAGGGACAAAAATTATTTCAAAATTCGTACTGTCTAAAGTATCAGCTTGTCACTTGTCCAGTTTGTTTCATAGTCTACCCCATCCATAGTATGAGAATTATTGATCCTGAAATTGCAGCCATTGACACACATTTGCACTCAAAAACTTACTAGGAAACACTATTTTTGTCCATGCATGTCCAGGGACAAACATTATTCCAAAATTCATACTGTCTAAAGTATCAGCTTGTCACTTGTCCAGTTTGTTTCATAGTCTACCCCATCCATAGTATGAGCAATATTGATCCTGAAATTGCAGCCAATGACACACATTTGCACTCAAAAAGTGACTAGGACTCACTATTTTTGTCCATGCATGTCCAGGGACAAAAATTATTCCAAAATTCATACTGTCTAAAGTATCAGCTTGTCACTTGTCCAGTTTGTTTCATAGTCTACCCCATCCATAGTATGAGCAATATTGATCCTGAAATTGCAGCCAATGACACACATTTGCACTCAAAAAGTGACTAGGAAACTGTTGTCGGCAAAAAATACAGATCGATGAATATTAACGACGACCGAGGTGCGGAATATGAACACGGAGTAACAACAGAGATACAATTATTTCGATGATCATCGAGTCTAAGAATCAGATGCACCTCCACTACTTGGAATCCTTAAGTGGTAAAAACGATATCACCTAAGCCTACAAAGAAAAGAGGATAATGGGTTAGAAACAAGACATATCCAAAGACCTGACCAATAAGTGAACACTTGGAACGCTTAAGTATACTCGTAAGAATGTACTTGATATCCCGTGAGGAAATTACTTATTGCAATCAAGTAAATCAATACCGATTCTGAATGGGCCTCCTCATCTATCTCAAATACAACTAACAAGCATACGCCCCATCGGATAAAACACTTAACCTCACAAATGACCAATACCATGGAATGACCGATACAGTAAGACCAATACACGACACTAATACAGCAACAGCAACAGCAGTATCGGTACGGTGAAACCCATAGTGAAAAGACCGGGGAAGATCTCTACCATGCAAAATACAACAGAGAGCCCCGATACAGTAAAAATACACAGTAAAAATAAGAGCGTCTCTCTGAGCTCACATCTCTTTAAATTTTAACATCATATACCTTTGGTTGATTTTTAGAGTTACAACAGGTTATAGAGCCCTTATACCTTCCACTAACAAGTGGATACCTTAAGCTACCTATCTCCGCCCCGTACAGCACCTCCACTGTCGGTTACTGCCAGAGTATACTTGGTACGGGACTCGCTTGCCAGGCTGTATCAATAGACCTCCCCCCGCTTCTTCCTTTCTCCTCCTCCTTCCTCGCGTATCAAGGGGTGTATACAGATCCTTCTACCAAGAATCTTCTTCTGTAATACACGACCAAGCATTCGTATCAAGGGGTGTATCTACAGAGCATTCTACCAAGAATCTCCTTCTGTAATACACATAACCGTTCGAAAACACCGACATCTTCGTTTTGGCATCATCGTTTCGACAACGCCGGCGCTGTTCCCGAAACTCACATCATCTACAAGTACGATTGGACGATCCGACATCGAATAGAAGACCGCTATACGAAAATCAAGATATACTAGTAGGAACAAAAAAGAATGCGGAGACTACTACGTCTGCACGGTTCTATGGAGGACTTGATCCACGAGACGCAGTGACATCAATATCAACCAATCCTGGCGAGATCATGAAATTTACACCACTTAAAGTTAGTATAATTATCAATCCCATAAATTATTTACAACGTGCTGGTGTTGGTGCCGACATGTACCGGTAATTGTACTCGGTGTGTTTGGGAATAAGCAGCCAAGAAATACTAGTAGTAGGAACAAAAAAAGAATACGGAGACTACTCTGTGTACACGTTTCTATGGAGGACTCAATCCACTGGACACATTGACATCAATATCAAGAACCAATCATATCCTGGCAAGGAAAGTTACACTACTTGTAGTCAGTCTGTTTTTGAATCAGATAATTTCTGTGCAACGTGGTGGTGGTGGTGCCGGTATGTAACAGTAATATAACTTGGTGTGTTCGGGAAGAAGCAGCCACAACCAAAAACTGAAGTTACTACGCCATCAGACAACAAGATTCACCAACTTTATGATTCTGCGTTGGATTATGATAATTAGGTGTATTTAGGTACAACTACGTGCCTGCCTACGTCACAACTTGGAAATAAAAGGAAACTGGAAAACAAAACACCACAACCCACGAACAAGACGACAGTTGTGCCGACCCAGTGTACTGTCTTGTCCAAGGATTACACCAAACGGATGCATGAGCTGAATCACGATGACCTAAACAACAACGGAAACCCTTTTTTATATCATTTTGAAACAGGGTTTGATGCGTTGTGTGCCAAAAACGGACACTTGGTACTCATGATCCTTCATGGATGCCCGAAGATAGAAGAAGTGAGAAAAAGACCGAATGCTTGCAAAGGAATATTCCTGGGTTTTGTATCATACGCTACCAGAAACATTCTTTGGTATGATACTGAGACACACAGAGTCAAGATAGCCACCCATGTCAGGTTTGATGAAGGCATGAATGACTTACCCCTTGCTGACCTTCCTACAAATGTCAAGCACCTGCTCAGGACTGATGACAACCTTCCTCTCCCACCGGAGCCAAATGAAGTGTCATCCCGTGATTTTCATTTCTCCATCTCACCATTTGCAGATCTCACCAATCTCAGGCTCACTGTTTCAAGTTCCTGCACTGATCAAGCCTTTGGTCTCCGGTATTCCAATGACTCACTACTTGGCAGAGCCTACGTCACAGACATCCTTCCAAGAAGTCCTGCCTCCCAGCTTTATTCCTCTCATGAGGAATCTCTCTCCAAACTTCGCAGCGCTTATATTGTATCTATCAATCACAACCGTGTATTCACTGCTGCTGATGTTACAACAGCCTTGCATAAATCACACGCTCGAGGGGTGAGGGATTCACTGGATACACGTATCACCTTTGCACTTGAAGAGAAATTATCTATGAAAGAAGTCAGGAAACACTTGAATGAATATGGTTTATTTGCCCCCAATACTTCATGGAAGGAGCCCACTGATGAAGAGGACCCACCATTTTTGGACCGGATTTCATCCATCAAAATCATCAAGCGAATTGGCGCCAAATACAAGCACCTCCTCCAATCCAGAATCAACCAAATTGATAGCACTAAAGCACTCCATGCCTCCATCCAGAAACACTTGGCACCAACTAAAGATGACATGGATGTTGCCGTCCCCACTAGTGACATTGCTTCGCTCAGAGCCATCACCAAGCTTCATAAGGCAGGCAATCATGAATTACCACTAGATGCAGATTCACTACCAACTGAACAAATTGAACTCTTAATCAAGGCCATCAATTCAAAAGCCACTACACCAGAAGAACAAGCACTAGGGCACTTCACGCGCAGAAACCTCAAGTCGCTATCAACATGGACTGAATGGGAAGCTGGAGAGCGCAAACAACTTGATCAGTTTGAAGACTTAGAAATGTTTGGATCACCCATTCCATACCCTAAGGATCCAGAAGCCATCATTCTCAGGCCCCATTGGCAATACAATGTCAAAAAGAATGGTGTCAGACGAGCAAGACAGTGCTGCAATGGAAGCAAATATGCAGCCCCAACTCTGCACGCCATTGCAATGTCGTATTCATCATGTGTTGAACACCCCATCCAAAGATTGTTCTTTGCCATTGCAGCTAGCCTCAACCTCAAAGTATATGCAGGTGATGCTGCTGACGCCTATGTGCATAGTCCAGGACCAAACATCCCCACTTACATGACTATTGATGATGCGTATGCAGAATGGTATAAACACAAACATGGCACAGATATAGACAGAAGATTGGTGCTTCCTGTCCTTTGAGCACTCCAAGGCCATCCAGAATCTGGAAGACTTTGGGAGACCCACATCAACAAGATTTTGAAAGGCCCTGATCTCAACTTCAAGACCACCACGCATGACAGGACAATCTATACGACAGTCTTTGAGGGCGAAACAGTATACATGCTGAGACAAGTTGATGATTTCGAGCTAGCCTGCACATCAGAATCCATATCTGACAAGATCTATGACATCATTGGTGCGAAACTGAAGCTACCTAAAGAAGATGTTATCCCCTTCACAAAAATGGGATTGCTTGAGGATTTCAATGGAATTGATGTCACACAGACAGCTGATTACATTGAACTGTCCTGTGCCAATTACATGGACAGAATAATGAGATCTCATGGTTGGGAAACTGATTCTAAGATGAAGCCGCACTCAAAGCCATCAGCGCCATTGTCAACTGAAGTGCTGAGCCAACTGCAATCTCATACGGATGGACCACTAGAAGGCACCAAGGAACATGCTGACTTACAATCCACATCCGGTTTCTCCTACAGGACACTCTTGGGTGAAATGATGTTTGCATATGTCAGCTGTTGGCCAGATATTGGGTATGCAGTGACTCTGATGTCAAAATACAGCTCCAATCCCACTGCCTTCACTATTCCAGTCTGAAGAACATAGCTTGCTACCTCAGAACAACCAGATCATGGGGTATTAGATTCTACAGACCAAATGCTGAGCCATCTCTGCCTCCAGGGGTACCATATGACGACGCAGTCCAAGATGCAGCACTCCCCAAATACACTGAAGATATCAAGCAAAACAAATTGATGTGTTTTGTCGATGCAGCATATGGGAATGATCCGAAACATCGCAGATCCATCACAGACTATGTATTTACCTATGCTGGTGGAGCAATTGTTTACAGATCCAAAGCACAGTCACTCACTGTGCAGAGTTCCACAGAAGCTGAGTTCATTGCTGCAGTCACAGCAGCCAAAACAGCCAGATATCTCAGGTCTATACTCAAGGAATTAGGATTCGTCCAAGTTGGTCCTACTCCAATCTATGAAGACAATGCATCAGCAATTGAAATCATCAACGCTCAAAAGCCCACTGAAAGAACCAGGCATATTGAAATCAGGTTCCTTGCACTTCAAATTTGGAAAGAAAATGGTGAAATCAAGATGATTCATATCCCCAGAGTCATCAACCCTGCTGATGATCTAACCAAACCATTAGGATGGATCATGCACACCCGACACGCAAGATACATCATGAGACACTACCCAGGTTAAACCATTCAATCATTCATGATTCGATGATTCTATTTGGCGGATCAAACGTTGTCATCGAACGATTCAACGATACTACTATTCCTATGAAACAACCCAAAGTGCACGAATGATTTACTCCAAATTGACCAAGGTTAAACCATCACGGGAAATACGACGGTCATACTCCAACAGTAATCCAACATCGAGTAAACATGTTGGATCAAGGGGTGTGTTGTCGGCGAAAAATACAGACTTTGTTGGCATCAAATTCTATCAAAAAAGTCGACAAAACAAAACGACGACCGAGGTGCGGACACGAAATACCATCGAGGTGCGGACACGGAATAACAACAGAGATATGATTATCTCGAAGATCGAGTCTTAGAATCAAACGCACCTCCACTACTTGGAAATCCTTAAGTGGTAAAAACCATATCACCTAAGGCTACAAACAAAAGAGGATAATCGGTTAGAATAAGACATATCCAAAGACCCGACCAATAAGTGAACACTTGGAACCCTTAAGTATATTCGAAAGAATATACTTGATATCCCGTGAGGAAATTACTTATTGCAATCAAGCAAATCAATATCAATTCCAAATGGGCCTCATTTATCTACCTACTCAACGAACAAGCATAGGCCCATCGAACAAAACACTTAACCTCGTAAATGACCAATACCATCGAATGACCGATAAAGTAAGACCAACACACGACGCTAATACAGCAGCAGAACCAGCATCGGTACAATGAAGACCATAGTGAGAAATAACCAGGGAAGATCTCTATCACGCAAAATACAGCAGAGAGCCCCAATACAGTACAAAATACATAGCGAAAATAAGAGCCTCTCTCTGAGCTCACTTCTCTTTAAATTTCAATTACCTTTCGGTCGATTTTTAGAGTTACAACAAAAAGGACATTTCGAGGAGGACGAAGCTTTGAAAATTTGGGAGCAATGCTTCAAGTACATAACCAAGGAAGTATTTCCCGACTGCTACGAAGAAGGCAACACTGACGGGATTGACCATGTGTGGGCTATGGGAGTCATTCTAGCATATATTTCATGTGGTTATCCAGCATTGAAAACAACAGAAGACATAAAGTGCTACGACAACATGGGTATTGGACTGGAAGTAAAATTGATAGAATGAGAGAGAATGAAACAAGATGGTTGTACTTTCCCTGCAAAAGAATGGTGTAATCTGACGCCAGAGGCAAGAGAACACATAAAACAATGTGTACATTACAACCCTGGGAACCGTCCTTGTATGACGTCCATTTGTAACGTACTACGGACATACACGAAGGTACGTACGTACCGAGTTATGTCATACCCGTACGTACTACTATCAATCTACCTTACAAGTCGTACTATCCAAGATACCATTCGAATGATACGCGCAATCGAACTAATTAGACTTGGGACCACTCTAAGAATCATTAAGTAGCAAAGCATCATCAGTATACAATAGTATACTGATACCGAGCGGGCGCAGGATTCATAGCCCGCCACTCTACATGAATATCCTTGGGCGATCGAAGCAGCATGGCCCGATCGAAGCCAGCATGGCCCGATCGCTCATTATTTTATCTGTTAAGTTTCCATCCATTTTCGTAAAGTATTAATCCATTCATAATTATCACTCCTACTCAAATTCTACCCCTAGTGTGTTACACAGTAATTACTCTTACAGCTACGGCGCAAAAAGACGAATGAGGCAATCATTGACAACGACATATTGCAATACTATTGCAAATCAACAGACAATAACAGATTGTACTCCACAAACAAAAGATTTCCGACAATTAAGGTAAAGAAGATAAATAACAAAAACACGGAAACAAAATGTAGGAAACAGCAGTGGGATTTGTTCATGAACAAAGCAAGAAAACAGTCAAAAAAGAAAAAGCGGAGAGTAAAAGAATCAACAAACAGGGGAGGAAAGAAGGAACAAGACCAAAAGGAGTGGAAAATGGTCAAAGCTCCCCAGGACAAAAGTAACTCGTTTGCAAGAAAAGATAATAGAAGCTATGGCAAATGCAGCCAGGGGCGGAGACACTAGAGATACTAACAGAAATACAAGCATTACCACCATGTCCACCATGAAGACCACGACAGCTGCAACAACACAAGAAAGCCCCACCGCTGCAGAAAGAGAGACACCACTAAAAAGAAAAGCTGGAAACATCAGCGTCATGGACAGCGACAGTGACAGTGAAAGTGACAGTGACAGGGATTCAAGTTCGGTTAGTGAAGACAATGTTGGGAGATCCAACAAGAATACAGGTAGTAATGTAAATATCCAAGGGACAAGAGAAAAAAATACTACGGACAGCAGACAACAGAAAAAACCAACGTGACCCTCATGGTATTATTTTCCTTCTGAATCCGGTCCATTGAGAGTCTGATTCAAAGGCTTCTGAAGAACAGCACCGCTGTGTTAGTGTGTTAGTAGACAAACAATTGTACTCTACGCGTGACAATTGTGGTTGGATACTTTCGGCAACAGATAATCGGACTACAGGCGAGACTATGGAAACGCCAGATCTCTTCTTACTGTGAACTTGTTCAGATACAGCAAGACAGACCTTAGTAATGTAGATTACAGGTAGTTGGTAGCAACTAGTGTGAATTTTGGAGATATAATCAGTTGAATGTTAAAAGTATGAGATAAGGTGAAATCTTGCCAAAATGCAAGATATCTCTTTTATCCAGGTGAAATACGTTGCAACTGCTGTTGCGTAGTGATGAGATTACTTGCTGATTATTTCCGTACATGCATTGATGGTTGACCGTATATATCCGTGTGTGTATATATATTGTGTGAGAAGCTTCAAACAACGGTTTTCTTCTCTTGTTCCCTTAGGAAGATCCTATGATATGTTTATCAATAAAATCAGGAATTGCTCCTGTAGGTTGTGTGACATTTCTCAAAATCAAAGTTTGCTCACCGAAGAACAAGGGCAATATTAGAAAACAGGGATTGCTCACCGCTAATACGCGATGGGAATCAATGCGCCGTGGGAATCAATATGCCGTGGGAATCAATTACTTGGTTGATACGGGACTCATTGATTCGTATGAATAGAATAACTACCGTTGTGTAGCTTTGGTACTGCTGGACAGGAAAGGAATTTAATACTCCCCATGTTTCCTTGTGAAAGGTCATCACGTTTAAATGATGCTTCCAACATCTTGTCGGAGGTCGCCAGTATTTCCACAGAAATGGAAGATGGGCTTGAGCAGTGGATACACCACTGAGTGTCCCCAATGCTTAGTGAGGATATCTGCACAATTATCCTTGCCAGGAATGCGCAGCATTCAGATGAAGCCTTTTGCTATCATGCTTTGCACGTAGTGATACGATAGAATATGATGACGTTTATGCAACCTTGCATATGGAAAGGTTGATGTCTGAATCATCTTCTCGTTATCTCCCCATGAGTAGGAGATGTCATAGACTCATGTTCCGAGATACCATAATGAGTGGCGTATGTCAACAATTTTCTCAATGCACGTCCTTTCTGCAACAAATTCAGCTCCAAATGTGACCGTTTCCATAGTGGCTTGTTTCTTCAAGAACCACATCATAGGAGTCTTGTTTGCAAAGTGAAGGATGCCGGTTACAGCCTTCCCACTGAGAATGTCATGCATGAGATTTGCATCATAGAAGTGTGTCAACACTACCGTCTTCCTGAGTGGTGCAGGAGCGTTGTCGGGTAGCTCTTTGGATTGCTCCCCATAGACGGTGTTGGACCAATCAATGGTGTCCGTTTCAGTCAATATAAAATCCGGAGGTTCCACTCTGAACCTAATCTTGAAATGTCTGAACTTGGAGATGTACCCATAGATATGTTTGGCACGGTCAAGATGTCCTTCTCTGGGTTGGGCCCTAAAACTCGAAAGCATCATTACAGCGGTTTGGACATCAAATTGTCCAATGGCGATGATCCATTGAAGTGATCCGATCATGCTTTGGTATTTCTGAATACCAGTATCTTCAAGGAACGCTGAAGAGTCTAATTCAGGATGATCGTTCTCGGTGATGGGTGATTGGAACCTAGTGTTAGGTTTGCATCCGAACATTTGTTCATATGATGCTTCCATCTTTTTGATGAATTTGATGGGGTTCATGCAGAGAACGCCATGTTCATCACGTTCAAAACCACAGCCTAGGTGGAAGTTCATAAGCCCGGATCCCTTCAACTTGAAGTTGGCTGTATGGCTCTGACTGCAGGATTTCCAGAAACAAATTGGGATCAGCCATGCATAGACATAGGTCGTCGACATATGTGCATATGAGTTCATATACACGCTCCCCATGTTTGTTCATTCCAGGCTTAAGGAAGATCTCCGGTTTGGTGCAGGACCTTTTGAAGCCGAGTTCAATGAGCAACTGATTTATATCCCAAAATTCACACTAGTTGCTACCAACTACTTGTAATCTACATACTAAGGTCTGTCTCGCTGCAATCTGAATAAGTCACAGCAAGAAGAGATCCGGCGTCTCCCTAGCTTCGCCTGTAGTCCGATTATCCGTTGCTGAAAGTATCCAACCACATTTATCACGCGTAGAGTACAATCGTTCGTCTACTAACACACTAACGCAGCGTTGCTGTTCTTCAGAAGCCTTTGGATCAGACTCTCAACGAATCGGATTCAGAAGGAAAATAATAGCTTTGGTACTTCTGGTCACGAAAGGAATTTAATAAGGTATGCTGCTAGTAAATCACCAAAGCACTTGCCCGGTGATCTGAGTCCATATAGGGCCTTGTAGATGATCAAGAGGTGACCTTCTAGTGGTCCAAATTCTGGACCTGCCTTGATACAGACTTTCTCGCAGGTCACTGCTTCAAGATAAGTGTTTCCGATATCTGCACCCCATGCTTCCAGACTGTTCAGTTCAGCTAGGAACAGGCACATGCGTAGACTGCGGAGTGATACAACACCGGCGTATACACTGTGGACGGGGGCTTCAGTAAGATTGCCATTTGCAACAAGACGAGCCTTGTGTCTACCATCATGTTTGACAGCATATATCATGTGTACCTTGATCTGTTGGAACCCGGTTGGGATGGAGCTTGCCTTGTACATTCCTTTGTCAATGAAGGTATTGTATTCCTTGAGTTGTTCCATTTCAAGAGTAATGGCGTCTTCCCACTTGTGGTTCCCGCTGGCCTGGTTGAATTGGAGGGCTTCCTCGTGGTTACAGGGTACCCTGAATCTGTATTGATATTGTGGAGCGGTACGGAAAGATTGGAGTTTGGCTTGATGCACAAGCCGAGCAAGCTTCTTGGTTCTTCGTGCAAGGTTGGTGATTTGTTTGAGACATTTCCAACCTGGGAGGTCAAGCATGTTGTTGTCTTTCCCATATTTGGCAACGGTAACAGGATCATCGGCCGCAATGTTGGCTAATGGTTCATATGTCCGTTCCATATTTTCCCATTCAATCCAAAGGTTATACTTGGAGCCTTTGTACTGAGGGTGCTTGTTATCCAATGGACCTTGGTGTCCTAGGATTCTGCAAAAAGGCCAAAGTTTGCCATCTTCTTGGGTCGAATCACCTTGGATGTAGTTCATGACATCGTTGTATGCAATAATATCTTCAAGTTTGTCATCAGAGTGCTTGCACTTGAATTTGATGAAATCCTTATTGCGTTCAAGACTGTCTTCTACATTGACGATGGTAAGGTGTTTCCAAGTACCATTGGGGTTGGGTACAAGGAAAGATCTGCCTTGTAGGTCGGCAATATTGATGGTCAGGATGGTAAGCGGTTGACCATCATCATTGAATTGCGCATTCCCTTCTACGTTGGTAACAACTACCTCGGATGGGTCTACTGTAGGGGTAGCAGGGTTGGTGTGTGGAGTCGTGACGTCACTAACATCAAAGTATGCTAGCTCTGGTGGATCAAAATTATCTTCAGTAAGGAGAACTCCATCGGTTGTCCTGCTGAAGATGTGTGTCGTAGGAGGACCATCAAAACTCTCCCCATAGTTGTTAGGGAGTGGAGAAGGGGACCAGCCTGGGCTGTCATTGACCTTCTTATATAGAAAGCTCGGTAACGAGGGGTGGGCAGGTGGTTTGAGAATATACTGATTACCAGATGCTGGAGGTTGGCTGTCCGCAGGTGGCTGAGTAGTAGATGCCGTAGCTTGGTGCTCATCAGGAGCTGTAGGCTTGTTGTCTTCAGTTGCCGCAGGATTCTCGAATCTTGTCTTGGTGTCGGAGTCCGTGGTGGATTCTGCAGTAGTAGGAGCAGTTGGGACGTCCTGTGATGTAGGCGTCTCAGTCGGGACATCTGTAGCCGTATGCTCCCCATGTTTTGTGATTGTAGGGGCGTCATGTAGGGGCGTCACCGGTTGCATTCATTCGGTTTGCTGAATCCTTTGCTTTACGCCATGCAACAAAACCATCGTCGGTAAATAGGCCTGCTCGTTTATTGCGTGATTCAGGTGTAAGAGCCGAGCAAACACCAGAGTGGTCAAGCAATTTGTTAGTAACAGGATCCCAGATCTGGAAGCATAGGCCATTGCCAACATGTTCGGCAATGCCAACAAAATGACCGAGGCGTTTGGTGGACTGGGTACCAAAGGGTGAATCATTGGTCTTGAAGTAAACAGGTTCGAACCAAAAGAAACTGGTATATGCGCTGATGTCACCAAGAGAACCGGTAGCAATGAAGATTGGTTGTTTATCAGATAGAGGAGGATCTGAAATAACATTGAGGAGACCGGCGACATATGTCATACACAGCAACCATAGATGTGGAGGTGTGCCAGTGCATTTCATGACACGGTTGACGATACGTTTGAATGTTTGATATCTATGTTCAAATTGGTTCTGGTGCTGGTGATAAGGTTCACTCTGCCAAAGTCCAATCCATAACATCTTGAGATCATCAATGACATGCTTACTAGACTGGCAGGATCCATGGTCACATAAGAGACAAAGAGGTCTACCCCATTTTCAAACGAAGTTCTGAAAGCATGATAGGAAATCACCGGTGGTACGCATCTCTTTGACATGAATGATATGGGATTGACGGCCAAAGAAGATTTGTGCAAGTTTGGAACTGCCATCAATTGCTGGGATGTTGGAGTACACAACATCAGACAATATGTCATCATTAAATGGCCAAACGTTCATTGCCGGTTGAGGGGAATGAAATCATTTGAAGAGGTTACCATCTGGGCTAACAGCTAAGGAACCATATTGCATAGAATTGGCAATGGTAGCCGTGATGCGGTCCATAGAAACCCAGCAAAAGAAGGGTTTCAGGGATAAGTAGTCATGCTTGTTAGGATAACATTCACGAGGTGTAGCTGCGACACGGGGTGTGTCATCAGCGGTACAGGCCGTAGGGAAAGCAAGGATCGTATCAGATGTTGGAGACAGAATACAACCAGATAGACGTTCTTGATGGTCATAATCTGTCAGAGTAAGCCAGAAGGAGTGATCGTTGATGCCGTGATCATCAATAGGAAGAAAAGCCAATTGAGTGCATTGACTGGAATACGAGCTGAGAGATGTAACCGTGGACAAACCAGGGGATACAGATATATCCAAGCCTTCAAGACATTGTGGGTTCCCATATTTGTCATATGTGGGATACGGAAGCTGCTGTGGTTGGGGTGGATACTTCTGAAGGAAAGTTTCCTCCTTGGCACTGATGATGGTATCAAGGACGGAAGGGTCCCAATGTTTATCGGATGTCATGATAACATGTGGAAGTGTGTTGAATTCATCAGTGGTATACTTGCGCATGGCGAGATATGACAGGCCATGGCGAATGCTGAGAGGCAATGCGCATCCATCAGTTGTGGTGATGACTTGTCCACCACCCGCTTTGATGGATGTGTCATCGACAGTAGAGAAGTATGCTTCCATCTGACCAGACGGCAGGATAGAGGGGTGTCTTCCTGTGTATGTGCATTTGTTAAAAATGAGGATAATGGGACCTCTATTTGAAACGGAAAATGCTCCACATGTTGCAATGGGAATATTCTGCACTTGGTGATTGTTGATGCCTGTGACATTGACATACCAAGGTGGGATATCCTTGGAGATAAGACATGCATCATCGCCAATGATACAACCATTGGCACCACAGTCAACCATAGCGAATCCAGGATTGGAGACAGTAGCCTTATGTGCACGATAGGTATATGCGGATACTTGGTTTTCATGCTGTAAGGTCAAGTCGTCTTCAGGTTTGTACCATTTGTGAAAATTAACCGAGTAGGAAGATTTTCCAACGGGCACAAGAGTGTCATCATCCCTTTTATATCGGATGTCAGGGTTCTCAGAAAGAAATCTGGCAGGATGAGCAGGTGACACGGATGACTTGAGGGGTTGCTGGTCCTTGGAGGAGGAGGTCTGAGACTTGTAGACACCAAGTGATGCGTGAAAGATGCCTCAGCGATTGTTTTCAACAGCCGGGTGTAGATCTTCTGAAGCATTGGTTTGGTTATCACCACTTGAGGTATAATCGTCAAGGAATGTGACAGAATGATCATACGTATAAGCCTTGCAAGTGATGGGCTTGATGGCATTGGGGTCCGGTTGACTGTCAGGAAGCAATTCAGATTGCAAGAAAGCGACTAATATTTTCTTGCCTTCGGAAAATTCAGCCAATTCTTCATGTCTTGACGTGATAATGCCTTCCATATGCCCCTCGGTAAACGTGTGGTAGGATCAGGCAAACGTCCTGCCTTGAATACCGCGTAGTCTTGATAGTCTCCTTCAAATTCGATAGGAAGAGCAAATTCGCTAGAATGGTGTCCCTGATTGGGAGAGAACTCGTGAATATGAGCACGAACCGTAGATTTTGGAGCAGACATTGCTGACTGAGAGTTGCGACGGGTAGCCTCGAGTAAGAGTGTGATCTTGAGCTTGTGGATAGCAGCGGCTTTGGCTTGGATATCCATGACGTTACTATTCAGGCCACCAGGGTCATTGACCTTGGCAAACTGTTCACTCAGTTGAAAGCTCGAGTAGCAGGCTTGGCACAATGCTGATTTGACGGTATGGTACTCAAGGGGTTTATTGGGAGGACAAAGTTTATTGAGGTGGTTCAACTCTTTGAACCAGTTCGTGATAAACTTTACCTTGGATTCCTTCCATATGTTGAGATTCAACTTCAGCAATGCTTGCAATTGAGTCAAGTTGTTGTACACCTTGGCCTTTGATTCACTGTGTAGGTTTACAAAATCAAAATATGCTTGCCGACCATTGCGTGTGATGGAATGGCTGTGAACGCATGATGCTGATAAGTCGCTTTTGAAAACTTCCAACATAAGAACCCAGAAGAAGGCACATTTCTTGACAAAGAGGTCACGCGTGAAACCTTTTAATGCAGCAGGTGGCCAGGTTTCATCGAGAAACGTTTCGGTGTCAATATCATACGCCTCGAGCTTTGCCTTGAAGCCGATGAGCCAATGTTTGAACCTTGAGTCATTCGTGAGGGGCGTCAATGACTTTTCATCTCGTGATTTTTGACACCAAGACTCGTATCACACTTGTTGTGGAGACTTGTTCTTGTTTGTTCCTGAAGGAGGAGCTGGAGGATTCAAGATAGATTCGTTTCGAAGACGCAGTACACGTGTCATACGGAAGGCACTGAAGGTGTCGTGTGAATATGATTCTACATCCCTCCAATCTTTTTCGCTCTTGCGTAAATCCTTGGTGAAGTCCGCGAGTGCTTCAATGGTCCGTTGGATGGATCAGTGAAGTTGGGTTGGTAGTCCGCTACTAGTATCCATGTAGGTAAGTTTGCGAGCAAAACCATGTTCGAGGAGTGCATCGAGGAAAGTTGACCACTCATGTAATCCTCCTTTGAGAAGAGCCTCACACAGAAAGCTACCTTCTTCCTTCGTGATGCGGAATATGGATACAAGTATCAACTTCATATGGTTGTCAAAGCTAGGAAGACTGATTGTGTCTACGTTGTCCCCATCTCCATCGTTGGTCCCATTACCGCCGAGATTGGCTGGCATGTTTGCTCGTAATACGTCTGAGTTGTTGGAAGAATCGTGTGGAGAAAGGGAACTGCTTCGTAGACGATTTGCGATTGGCATATGCCAGCGTAGGGATTGTGTTCACTTTCTTGCTTGTTCTTCATATGCAAGCTATCTTGGAGCTTGCGACTGTTAATCTATTATTTTCCTTCTGAATCCGGTCCATTGAGAGTCTGATTCAAAGGCTTCTGAAGAACAGCACCGCTGTGTTAGTGTGTTAGTAGACAAACAATTGTACTCTACGCGTGACAATTGTGGTTGGATACTTTCGGCAACAGATAATCGGACTACAGGCGAGACTATGGAAACGCCAGATCTCTTCTTACTGTGAACTTGTTCAGATACAGCAAGACAGACCTTAGTAATGTAGATTACAGGTAGTTGGTAGCAACTAGTGTGAATTTTGGAGATATAATCAGTTGAATGTTAAAAGTATGAGATAAGGTGAAATCTTGCCAAAATGCAAGATATCTCTTTTATCCAGGTGAAATACGTTGCAACTGCTGTTGCGTAGTGATGAGATTACTTGCTGATTATTTCCGTACATGCATTGATGGTTGACCGTATATATCCGTGTGTGTATATATATTGTGTGAGAAGCTTCAAACAACGGTTTTCTTCTCTTGTTCCCTTAGGAAGATCCTATGATATGTTTATCAATAAAATCAGGAATTGCTCCTGTAGGTTGTGTGACATTTCTCAAAATCAAAGTTTGCTCACCGAAGAACAAGGGCAATATTAGAAAACAGGGATTGCTCACCGCTAATACGCGATGGGAATCAATGCGCCGTGGGAATCAATATGCCGTGGGAATCGGTTACGTGGTTGATACGGGACTCATTGATTCGTACAAATAGAATAACTGCCGTCGTGTAGCTTTGGTACTGCTGGACACGAAAGGAATTTAATACATGGTGCAAATGCTAACAGAGAATTTGAGTAAGAAACCAGATCTACTAGAGAAGATACTGACAATGGTGAATGATAGTAAGAAGGGAGAGAATTCTAAAGAGGATGCTGCAAAAACAACTGACACGGTTCCATTGAAAACAGTGCGGAGCAGCGATAGCATTGATAAAGTGAGTACATTGAGTTATGGTAGTATACATATGTCAATGGATACTATGAAACTGATGAAAACACATAAAGATACAATTGAAGGACAGGTGAGAGCCTATGTGAAGGAGATATGGTATGGTGGCATGAAATGGTGGCATGAAATTTCTGACATCAAAAGAACTCTCCAAAAAAGTCATGGTGTAAGGAATCCATGAGGGTCGCATCTCCGTTACGAAAGAAATGCTCGTTAAGGAATTCTGTGACTATTTTGATAATGCAGTACCTAAAGCCCTGGCAAAATTGAGGCATAATAATCAAACATTAGCAAGAAAAAATTGGTTTGGTAAGTGTCAGCATAATGGTTAAATCGGACGGAGATTCTTGTGCTGTTGACATTCTTCCGTATGTGCCTACGTCCGACGTACTACTAACCCCACCATACTATGTTATCACCACAGCTGATAGTGGAAAGGCAAAAGTGCCAGCATCATTCCCTGGTACTGTAGCTCTGAATCCAGACTTGGTGGAAATTATGGCCAAAGAGTACCGGCGCTATGGAAATGCGGATAATGAAGACTTTTATTATTTTGTGACAAGAATCCTGTCTGCCATTAATCCGGTGAAGACAAACTTTAAGCTGAGGAAGGCAAAGGAGCTTATTAGTGACATTTTTGTCTGTTACGGATGAGGCTTTTGCCCTAATGATCATTGACAATGAGTACAGCAATTGGGAAAAACAGAAGCAAAGGAAACTTGATGGAACATACGCAACACAAACAAAGAAAAAATACATGAGAAAAAAGTATTGCAATTCAAAGAGTGGAAGTGCAGATGGATGGGACAAAAAATGACGGCAAGTGTTCACTAGATTGTGGAAGAAGGTACAAACATTAAGAGAAGACCCCAAAACGGGTAAAAATTTGGAGAAAATGATGCTGGAAAGATTCAACTCAGAAAAAAACCCTACTGTATCAAAAGATGGTGGCACTGTTGCCAGTAGTCTTGCTGAAGAGGAAATTGAGGATGACAACTATTGATCCTGTATTGATGCAATTGCTTGGCAGAATGGAGGAAGTTTAGGCATTGTTTTTGGAATCGTCACTGTTCATTGTGTCAGTCCATTCACTAATTTGATGCAGGTTGGTTCACACCTAGTATGACACGGGTAAATCTTTGGGAAGAGTGATTAGGGTGAAAGGTACATATTATACATACATTGCATACCATGGATGCAAATAGTAGATTGTGTGACACAAATGATTAAAATGTACGGAAAGAAGTTGTTTGAAGGGCTCTGAAAACTGAGGAGGGAGATTGGTGTTTTAGCTAACTTGAATTGGTTATTACATTATCTTAACACTAAAATTATGAGCGGACAAATCCACTCTTTCCTAAGATCACTAGAATTGGTGCATCGGTCTGTTAACACTCCAATGCACACACTAAATCACTAATAATCACATCGACCCGCTAATACTCCGATGTGTTGCACGTGCCCTTGTACCAATGGGCTGTAGGCATCTACCTTGCGCCCCGTAGAATTGGTACATAAGGGTCTATTTTTAGTAAGAAGGAGAACCGGAATCGGTAAGTGGTAAATTCTCATTCCCACTTCCATTCCCATCTCCATTCATGTTGGTCCATTCTTGTAGAAGCAAGACTCATTGTACGATTGATTCTTATCTCATTTGTGTCTCATTCATTCAGTCGCGCGCGTCATTCGTGTCTCATTCCACTCATTCATTCGGTAGCGCGCGCTCGTTCAATCGACCTCAAACACACTCCCCTGCTTCAAAGGAATCATCCAACTTTCTTCAAATGCTCAGAGATAAAGATCAAACCCGGTGGTGGCCATTTCGATAGTGGCTCCTTGTATGCATTTCAGTTTTGACTTCCATTTTTGAGGTCGCTTCTTTGCATTCTTCTCATCTTCCCAGCAGTGTTTTGCTGCATGTCTTCCACCACAAATGCCGCAGTGTTCGATGCTGCTCTTGCTGCTCTTGCTGTTGCTTCCAATGTTGCTTCCAATGTTGCTTCCATTGTTCCTTCCATTGTTCCTTCCGTTGTTAGGTCTGCTGGCAACTTTGGGGTGGTACGCCAGACGGAGCGGACATTGGAAAGCCTTATGACCCTTCTCTTGGCACCAATAACAAATGACCTGTCGATGCGGACATTGGAAAGCCTTATGACCCCTCTCTTGGCACCAATAACAAATGACACTTGATGCCCATTTGTCTCTTGTGTCAGGCTCCTTGTGATAGCCCATTACAGCAGTTGAGTCGGCGCTTGAGTCGTTTGTGTAGTAGGCCGTTGTGTAGTACACTGTTTCGCTGCTGTCGTCACTGTCACTGTCACTGTTACTATCGCCGTCGCTACCACTGCTGTCGCTTGAGCTGCTGCTGCTGCTACTTGCACTTGAAACTTCATTGTCGCTATCGTCGGTCTTGTTCTTCTTCTTGTCCTCGCAAGTGATGTCCAGTTGATTGACAGCATTGTCCAATTGTTCGACTTCGAGCCCCACGGTGTTTCCAGTACTTAAGCCAAAATTTTCCGGCGGTCCGACAATGTCTTTCGATAATTGGAATTCTCGTTCAGCTTCTTGTATCTCCGGTGTAACATCTTTATCCGCTTGCTGTTGTCTTCCTGCGCAGCCTTCCTTGCTCTGGCTTCTTCTTCGTGCGCGCTCTGCTCTTTCAGCTCTTTGCCTATTTGCGTCTTTGTTGTTCTGTCTTCGTTGTGCTCGCTCTGCTCTTTCAGAGCGGCCTTTGTTGTTCTCCGTTTCAAATTCAGGTTGCAAGGGAATCGTGAAGTGTCGGCTCCCCCACTTGCAGACTGAAATTGAACTCTGATTACTGCTTGTTATATATAGATAAAATTGGGTCGGTCTTATGTCCGGATGCCCGATTCCGATGTAAATTGTTGTTTTCTTGATCGTATGTAAATCGTTGTTTACTATCGGTCCGTTCGATTCCGACGTAAACTGTTCCAACGTAGATACGTAAGTAAATTGTCGTGCTCCGTAAATTGTCGTATTCCGATACGTATTCCGATCCGTATTCCGATCCGTATTCCGATCCAAAGTAAAGTAAATTGTCGTATTCTTCCGACTGTCGGACGTCAATGTCGGATCTTCCAAATGTTTTTTTTGTTTTTGTAATTGGCCCAATCGATTTGTTCTGTTGATACCAATCCTGCTGTAGTATATGGTGGGCCGCTAGTGGGTGGATATCCAAATACTCCACACGGTTTGCGTCGTCCTCACACTTGTTTATTTCGCTGACTCCCTGTTATTAGCCAGCCTGCCGTAGTTATTTCGTAAATTGACAACGAATAATTGTAATTGGCCCTATCGATTTGTTCCGTCGATACCAATCCTGCTGTTGTCCTTGGTGGGTCGCTGGTGGGTGGATATCCAAATACTCCACACGGTTTGCGTCGTCCTCACACTTGAATGTTGATAATTGGCCCTATCGATCCTTGTATCGTCGATGCCAATCCTGCTGTTGATTTTCGCTGGCTCCGATTGTTTTGCCAACCTGCAGTCCGATGGTGGACAAAAATAAATAAATCGCTGTGCTCCAATTGTTAGCCAGCCTGCAGTCCGTTCTCGTTAGACAAAAAATAGATAAATCGCTGCGCTCCAATTGTTAGCCAGCCTGCAGTCCGTTCTTGGACAAAAAAAATAGATAAATCGCTGCGCTCCAATTGTTAGCCAGCCTGCAGTCCGTTCTTGGACAAAAAAGTAAATCGATTGCTGCGCTCCAATTGTTAGCCAGCCTGCAGCCCGTTCTCGGACAAAAAGTATTCCGCTGAAAACGCGCGGATAAAAAGGTAGATCGCTGACTCCGATTGTTAGCCAGCCTGCAGTCCGATCCTTGATGGACACAGAGTATTCCGTTGTAGCGCACGGATATCTCTTCTTGCGGTACAGAGTATTTCGGCTCTACCGAATATCTCAATCTTGGGGTTCCTCCGAGTATTTCAACTCTATCGAATGTCTCGGTCATGGTGATGGTACGGTCACTCGATACACGATGTGACTTGGTCTTCCGATTGTACACTTGCTTCCTCTTTTGATGGTATTTCGCCTCTGGTGCGAGTCTCTTCTTGTTGTTCTTCTTCCAAGTATTTCGCCGTTGTAGTGCGAATAACTTCTTCTTCTTCTGAGTGTTTCGTCGATACGTGCGAATATCTTCTTCTCTTCTTCTTGCTGGTCTTCTGTCGTCGTCGTTCAACAATAGATACACGTTCTTGCTCTCCCTCCACACCGTTCTGCCTTCACTTGTTACTCCACAACGGACTCCCTTGGTCTTTCGTCGTGTCAGCGGGCTTGCCTTTTGCTAGTTACTCCACGTCACGGACACTCGTGTCTTCGTCGGCGTGTCAGCGGGCTTGATCTTGGGGGAGGGGTCTGGCCTGTTTCTTCGTGGACCGACGACTGTAAGCCTGCCTGTTGTAGCTGGGCACCAACTCACCAACCTCGCGGAGCGCTTTGTAATTCTTTGAAGAATGTTTGAAGGGCTCTGAAAACTGAGGAGGGAGATTGGTGTTTTAGCTAACTTGAATTGGTTATTACATTATCTTAACACTAAAATTATGAGCGGACAAATCCACTCTTTCCTAAGATCACTAGAATTGGTGCATCGGTCTGTTAACACTCCAATGCACACACTAAATCACTAATAATCACATCAACCCGCTAATACTCCGATGTGTTGCACGTGCCCTTGTACCAATGGGCTGTAGGCATCTACCTTGCGCCCCGTAGAATTGGTACATAAGGGTCTATTTTTAGTAAGAAGGAGAACCGGAATCGGTAAGTGGTAAATTCTCATTCCCACTTCCATTCCCATCTCCATTCATGTTGGTCCATTCTTGTAGAAGCAAGACTCATTGTACGATTGATTCTTATCTCATTCGTGTCTCATTCATTCAGTCGCGCGCGTCATTCGTGTCTCATTCCACTCATTCATTCGGTAGCGCGCGCTCGTTCGATCGACCTCAAACAGAAGTACTCATACCTATCATACATATATTGCATATAATACTACTAGACAAATTGTTGATCCACATAATTCAACTGACGTGGTAGGTGGTCGCAAGCCCTGGTGTTAAATTTTAAGGGTTGTGTGTCGCGAGCCCTACTAGTAGTGTTAAATTATAAGGGCAGTGTGTCGCGAGCAATGAAGATAAATTTTAAGGCTTGTGTGCTGCGAGCCCAAGTGTCAAATTATAAGGGTAGTGTGTTGCGAGCAATGGAGATAAATTTGAAGGGTAGTGTGGCATGAGCCCAATTGTTAAATTATAAGGGTAGTGTGTCAGGAGCAATGGAGATAAATTTTAAGGGTGGTGTGCCGCAAGCACTAATGTTAAATTTTACTGGTTGTGAGTCATGACCTTTTGTATTTAATTTTAGTGTGTGTATGTCGCGAACACAAGAATTTAATTGTACGGGTAGGTTTTATTAAAAATTAATAATAATTATTCATGACCCAAGAAAGAAATAACCGCGGCCCAGGGATTGAGAGTTAGAAAAATGAGCATGATACGTAGGCTACTGAATCACAAGGGGGGGCTTGTGTTAAAATTACACACAAGCCAGGGTTGCGAAAGTACCTTGCGACGAAGAAAAAAAAAGTCGTGGGACAGTCATCGGATGAAGGGCAACACCACCACCACCACCGCCAATGATGACAATGACAATGACAATGGCAAAACCAACGCCAACGCCAACGCCAACGACAATGACAATGAAAATGACAATGACAACAACACGGCCACAATGGAGGTAACACAATCACAGCAGGGAGCAGGGTTGGTAGAAGATTTTCAATTTGGCAATGCTGGATGGGACAATGATGAGGACTCATCCCTTGCATCTATCTTCAACAAGGCAACCTTTGAGAACAAAGACAACAACAACAACAATGACAACAGAAACGACAACAGAAACGACAACAGAAACGACAACAACAACAACAACAACAAACAAAAATAAAAACAAAAATAAAAAACAACAAGATTGATACACAGATCCAAATTGAAACCAAAATCTACACATGGATGGAAGATGTCAACTACTACTACAAGGATGGTAGTGTGTTGGAAAAGTCAGTTAACTTCCCAAAGGATCCACGAGGGTATATTTGACTAGACCCAAAGACAGCGTTGGGTTAGCCATTATGGAGTAGTGTTGACAACCCAGGCACGTGGGATCCGTATTGCTACCGTCCAAAGTCCAACAGAAGAAAGGATGGCAAATACCTCCAGCACCAGCTTCCATCAGTCTGCATGCCAGTACCAGGGCAGGGGAGTGCAAGGAAGTTCAACAACTGAAAATCAGAAGAAGTTGCGGGTTCTCTACTGGGGGGAGCCTTGTTTTGGCTTATCACTTGCTTGAAACGGTTGCTGAGATGAAGCTCAGTTATAAGGGAGGTTATGTTTCAGTGGTAAAGATTTTGGGCAGCAATTTGGTAACTTCCATTGCACTAAGTGGAAGAGTCTCAGACGAGTCTGTTATGCTTGTGGGAAACCAAGTTACCACATGTGCACAAAGTGTCCTGCTGGTAAGAATGGTAGTAGGTGTTTCCAGCAGTATCATGCCTACTGATTCTTTGTCTGTTGAAAGTAGATGTTAAATATAGAACTGATAGTAAGAGGAGATCAAAGAAGAGCTGGACATCATGGGATGTAAGAGAATTCTTTTTGAATGAAGAGTACATGGAGTACTTGTTATTTGGTGAGAAGGAAGGAGAATGAAGAATTTCCAAAAGCTGTATTACAGAGCTGACACCAGATTTGATTAGTGCACCAGTTGCCGAGGTGTAGGTGTAAAATGTTCAAGTGATGTACTTTGTATTAGATTAGGTTGCATTGCACTGTATTAGATTATTTGACTTGTATTAGATGTTCCAGTGAGAAGGAGGAACCAATAGTGTTGGGGGCACATATGTATTGTATGTATATATCATATCATATATATGAATGTAATGTGTGCAAGTGAGAAAGTGTTTTATACGGACAACAATTTATTTTTTGAATAGGTTGTATTGATTGTATTGCATTAGATTAGGTTTCTTCGGGTTAGATTGATTAGATGGGTACAGATTAAATCTGGATCCAGATCAATCGATCCATTGCAATCAATTAATCCATTGCAACGAATTAGATCAAACATGATCAATTGCGTTCTTTAATTCCCAGAAGGACTTGGTGTACCAGCAAGTGTGGTTTAGTTGTGTTTGTCTTTTTTTTCTTCTTCTCTGTTGTAACCACAGCAGCTCCTTCCACAGATTGATGTTGGTCTGTTGTTGCAGGGCTGGGGGGGGGGGGGGGGGGGGGGGGGGGGGGGGGGGGGGGGGGGGGGGGCTAGTCCAAGAGGAATCATATGACAATTGCAATTGTGATTCTGCATCCAATTGTTGAAATAAGATCTTCTACACACCCTCGGGTGGGGGACTTTTTTTCCCCATACAAGAAGCTCCATACAAACTGAGGATTCTCGTGGCTTTGGCTATCCCAACTGGTTTTGTTGTTGATGGTACTTGGGCTTTCCCACAATTGAGCAAGCTGGATATCAGGGCCTGCAGCAGATGCTTCCATGTCTTCAATGTCCCGAGGAAAAAGAGGATACTCCGTGGAAGCAAAATTCCTTGCACACATTGGCTCCTCCTTGGCCCACCCTGGAGAATGCCGTGTCATCATCAACTGGTTGTAAATCCCCATGAACCAATCCTGTATGAAATGATTGTCATTCTGGTACTTGGAAGGAAGCTTGTGCTGAGCAATGTAGTACTCCCTGGTCATAGAGAGGTTGTAAGCTCAATGAGCCCAGGGACAAAACTTGCACTTCCTATTGTAGCATCCTAGACAATGATGGTGGATGGGAGGTACCATCCAGTCAAGTATGTTAAGGAGGGTGTCTGTTTCCTTGATTTTCTCACGTGTTGTTCTTACCATGGGAGGAGGGGATGATGTAGGGTCTCTAACTACTTCAATTTTCCATCTGTATCCAGAATCAATCCTTTTGACTTTCTCTTGGGCCCTTCGTGCCTTGGCTGCTGAGTGCCATTTGACACATAGATGTCCCTTCTTCAGTCTGGTGTTGTGCTTATCCAAGAGGGAAGTGGCAATTCTGTCAAAGAGACTTTTGCTAGAGTTGTGTGCACACTTCTGCTTCCTCATTTGCTTCTTGTGAAGGGTGAATGGAAAGGGATCTTTCCCGTTGCTGTTGTTGTCATTGTTGTTGCTCTCACTGACACTAACATCTCCTTTGTTGGATTCCTTGCTGTCTGCACTTTGGCTCTGCTCCCCACTCTCGTAAGCTACTAGGATGGTTCGATGGATTTGGGCAGCTCAAAAACACCGGGGGTTTCAATCACCAGTTTGGGTGACAACATTGGGGATGCAGTAGTAGGTTCAGGTTGGTAAAAGTGCCCTGTCAACATTGTTTTTCTGCGTCCATTCTTGCATTGCTCAAGAACCTCAAGAAGAAACAATGACAAGCTCAGCAGCAGCCAGCAAATAACCTCAGTAGCCTCAACAAAAGCCCTTCCTTCCTCTTGGGCTGACTGGCTTATCATTGACATCGTTGATTGTCTAAGAGATAAATAACTACTATTCAACAATAATGTCAACAATGACAACAAGTTGTTCCGACAGAAAGAAGTAATTTTGGAGCACAAAATTGGCGATCACAATTGAATTCTTCCATTAATTTTTTAATCTATTTAGTCAAAACACAGCAAAATATATGCCCAAAATCACCAATTTTTGGCCCTCATACTTAGTTTTTGCCTAAGAAACAGTCCGATACTAAAACAGTGAGATCTTGATCACCAACAGCTATTTTGGCAAGCCAAGCACATGGATTGAAAGAGGACTTCATTACGTTTTCACCTTACTACCCCATACAAAAATCCCCGACATGCTCGGGGATTTGTGGAGCGCCGCCGCAGCGCGAAGATATGTACGGTACGATGCATATGCCTCGTATGTTCCACCTTAAAAAATTAAATCACGTCTGAGAAAAAATCCTACAGTAACTTACCGTACTTCGTAATACTGCTAGAAATATGAAAGTCGTACGAAGATTTACTGTACCGGTACAGTAATAATAATAATTCGACACTTTGGCCATGGCGCAGTAAGAGAGTCTTAATAGTTAAAAGTACTTCATAATACTGTTAGAAGTATGAAACTCGTAATACAGTAATAACAATAATTCGACAACTTGGCCATGGTGGCGCAGTAAGTTTTAATGGTCAATTTGTAGTTGCAGTACTTTCATGTTGCATCGGCCAACATTATGGGAGGTTGTGCAGCAATCGTTGTTTAAGACTTCATCAAAAAATGATACTATGGTAATGAGGAAACAGAGCTACGTTGCTTACAGCTCATCGATAATAGACTGCAATATACTGTATCCAATGCTCTGCGTATTAATTGGGTTGTTGCAGAATCTTCAATGTAATCTTAAAAGACGATGTCTGACAGGTATTGGTCGTCAAGTTTCGTCACGCCAAGGTAACAGATGAAGGCCCCAATCCCTATTGCAGTGAGCAGACTGAGCGTGTATTCCATTCCGAATTGAAACGAACAGCAGCTGGTTCCCGATCCTTTGCGTGCATAACTTGGGTTTACGGGAAACAAAGGAAGGTGTGGAACCTTGTACCCTGTTGGCGAACTATGTTCCTCCTCAAGCAACGGCTCTTCGTCGTTGGGAAAGCGATAGTCACGCTTGAATGGGTCAAATTCTTCATTTTTGCGAGCTTCTTTGCAATATAGTAACGTCAAAGAAGCTATCAATGAAAGTGCCCACCAAGCTCCAATAAAAAAGTTGACGTAATCTTGGTTACAGGCCTCCGCTGTGTTCAATAGATGAAAACATCGATTGTGAGTATTTGGCCGATATAAATGGTTGAAAGTGAATTTGAAAAAAACAGAAGTAACACTTTCACTTACATCCTAGCACTAAAAGCCTTTGAAACGCGTCATAATCACTCAAAATGAATAAAACGGCGACAATCACGGCAATACGCATGACCGATTCGATGGCAGTGGTCCCACCTGCTTCGACCGTGCTATGGCCCATGAACGGAAAGCATAAACCCGCCAAGATGGCTGCCAGATATGAAACTATTGCGTCGAAAGGTGAGTATGCGGTTCCAAACCAATAGAGCCCCCGAAATGGTTTCCAGTGTAGATATTTCCAAGACAGGGAACCTAGATTCGCCAGGAGCACCAAACATGTTAGGATGATGCCTCCGAGAGTACAAACTTTTTGAAAGGTCCCATCAGTGGAAGCAGAAGCAACGACAAATATTAAGACCATAAGTTTGCGAAGCCAGTCCGTCCCAACAAGGTTGGAATTGAGTGCGTATGCCGAGATTGATGGGAACCCACGAACCAACAGGGCCACATTTGTCCAGGAAAGACTGATTTCCTCTGAAAATGCGTCCGGTAGAATCGCAAAGTATCTTGCGTGAGGGAAAGAAAGATTGAAAAACACTGCCATAGCAGACCGGACCAGAATAAATAATACGCACCGATAAAGACTACACCCAAAATAACCACCAAGTAAACCTGGCGAAAACTGTCGGTGGTTTCCAGGTCAAAACCACAAGCGAGTGAACGTGTCAGGAAGGTGAATAGTGCTGCAGCTTGGACCACAGAAAAGGACTCTAAATTGCCTCTCCATTTACCCTCCATGTTGGAGTATTCGCTGGTCAATACTAGATTAAAGAGACGACCTTCGAAGTCGCGATACAGGATGCATTTTTGATTGCGGGGATGATCCCGGTATTCGGGATCCAGTCGCACGTGGTCGACGACCCGGCGAATCCCATCCACGACCTCGGCGAGCGTTACACAAACCTTGGCATCGATAATGTAGACGAGAATCCGAGCATTTCGCAATGTCGTAAGGACTTCCGAATGGCCTGTTTGACCCCGTTTGTTGGCGCAATCGATTTCCAGGATCAACTGATCACGTCGATACGACCGGCACTCCCCACCATCGTACCGGTTTGATGCCAAAATCCCGTAGGTTCCATGGTTGCTGTGTCGGCGAATAGCCTCTTCCTCTTCTTCGAGCTCGTCGAGATCGATGGGATTGGACTCCCTCTTGTCTTCGTCTGCTGATATTTTCGCTTCGCGTGTCTTTTTCCTCACGAGGATTTCTTGGCCCTCCCGTTTCGTTACTCTCCGACGAATGAATGACTCTGAGCGCCCAAGTGCAGGTAGAATAGAGAACACCCGATCGCTCTCATCGGTGATACTTTCCCCTTGATTTGTGGCAGCAATGAATTCCGGAGACGTTTCGATACCCTCGTCTTCGATCTCCGTCGACTCTGTGTTTTCGATGTCGGTTGGCATTTTGGGAAATAATGTAATAATAATACAAGTGCTGGTTCAATCTACTGTATTAGTACTGTCTATTTCCTCTTCGTTTGTGAGGCGTACGTACCGTAAAAGCGATTGTTTTGAAAAAAATCATAACGTTAACTCGGCAGAGTGATGTGTGATGATGCGAAAGTTCGGAGTTGATTGAAGCCGGCATCCGGCATCCCGTAATTAGTTGTTCTTCGACGCTTCACGTTTCCGTTAGATTCATTCGGAAGATACCTTTACTATGAGGTACGATTTAAAACTCATACATTTTCTTCAAAAAAATTAAAAAATCAAGGAGGATCCGGCTCGCGGCAGACCAATCATGACTTTAACAGCCGAAACGGGAACGGTTCGAAATAGTCGACTGAGTCGAGAACGAATCAGTGAAGACAGTGTCTGTGTGTCTGATGTGTCGTGAATCAATCAAACGCAATTCGGTTTTCCGGCGAGTTCTTCCTACGGTACAAGTACTCGTACTCGTAGTTCATTGTCAATTGGATACGAAGAAGTAATTTTTAGGATATTTTTTTCCCCTCTGGTATTGAGTACGAAGTCTTACCGCTACGGTACAATACGACAGATACAGCACCCAGTAACCGCGATTGCTTCACAACTCGTCACGTTAGCCGGAAGGAAAAGCGCCACGGTGACAATACAAGTACGTAGTCCATAGAAGGGTTTCGATGGTTGGAAGAGAAGACCAACCAACCAACTAAACAAACAAACAAACAAACAAACAAACAAACAACTTCAATACTAGTAGAACGAGTGTCGAAGATCACGATGCATCATCCTTATGGGAACTTTGGGCCTGCCTCGATCGCAATCTTCCTTTTTTTGTTTTTGAAGTTGTGCATCTGTGAGGTTACTGCCACATTCGAAGAAGAACACAAACTACATCTCAGACGAACACAAACACAAACATCGGTCTTTTCTGCTGGAGATACAGATGATGGCGACGATGTCAAAGAATTGTACATCACACAACAATTGGATCACTTTGACGGGACCAACGAAGCGACATACCAACAACGATACTTTGTGACTTACCGCTACAATGGTGAGGTGGAACTGCGGTTGCCCATCATTTCTTTGTTGTGCGTTGGTGGCGAAGGTCCCGGTTTTGACAAATCGGTTTTGATCGATTCGGTCCATTGCAGCGGGGACATGTTGGAATTGGCGAACCGAATCGCCCAAACGAAGACGCACCGCGTCCATTTGTATGCCCTCGAGCACCGGTATTACGGAAAATCGTATCCGAAATTCGCTAGCCCCGAGACCGGGGGAAACGAAACATCGCCGCTCACCGTGGAAAATCTGCGGTTTCTGAGCAGTCGCCAGGCCCTGGAAGATTTGGCGCATTTTGTGCACACCGTGAATCAAGAAACCAGTACGGACGACGAAGAAACCACCGAGAATATATGGGTCACGTTTGGTGGGAGTTATCCGGGCCTCGTGTCGATGTACGCTCGCTACAAGTATCCGCATTTGATTTTTGCCAGCGTCAGTTCTTCGGCTCCGTTGCAGCTGGAAGTGGATTTCCCCGGATACAAAGCAAAACAGGGATGGGGTTTAAAGTACAACAAAGTCGGTGGAAGTGACGAATGCCATCGCATCGTCAAGACGGGCCACGAGCAGGCTGTAGCGGTGTTGCAACTACCCGGCAATAAGACCAATGGCACGGATCCTGGTACCGTGACTCTGGCGAAGAAATTCGGTGTCTGCAAACCAGACTCGGCACTATCCAAACGTCGAAACCAGGAGGTTCTCTTGGGGGATGGACTCATCAGCATCATGTCTCAAGGCAACGATCCATCCTGTACGGGAGGTGAACTCTGCAATATTGATAAGCTGTGTCGGTTCATGATCAATGAAATGGACGAAATGAGAGCAACGGCAACAACAAAAACAACAACGACAACAACGGGAGACAGCGAACGCCAAAATCTTGAATTGGAGGTCTTGGCAAAGGTGTCGCAGCAACAAAGATCCGAGCGAGAGCGAGAGGAAGCCAAGAAGACGAAAGGAAAACAGCAACTGATGACGACAACAAGGAGACAGATTCTACTCGATGAAGGTGACGATGACAGTTGCAACGATGTCGACTTCGATAGCATGGTCAAATACTTGTCCAGTTTGGAAATAAAACCGTTTGGGGACCGATCGTGGCTTTGGCAAACCTGCACCGAATTCGGTTTCTATCAGACATGCGGCGATGACTGCCCTTTTGCCTCTCATTTCCATCAAATCGACATGGATTTGGAGATTTGTTCTCGCCTGTTCAACATTCCAAGCGACAGTGTTTACCAAAACGTACAATCCTCGCTCGATCTCTACGGTGGGAAAGAATTTCTCGATTCGGGCGCCAGCAGAATCCTCACCGTCAACGGCAATGTCGATCCGTGGTCTGCCCTTGGGTTGGAAGAGAGTGATTCCGCAAGCTATTTGCTTCCTGCAAAAATGGTCGATGGTGCAAGCCATCACTTTTGGACACATGCCGTCAAGGATACCGATGCACTCGAAATTATCAAAATACGCGAATACATTTATGCGTGCGTCATGAACTGGTTGGGACTGTCTCACCATTATGATTATTTGACATCGGATGAATACAGTGTGGAATCGAAACTATGGTGATCAAATCGGTAGTGGCATCGGTAACGGCATCGGTAACGGCACCAAAAAATGTGCCTCTAGCGGTGAAATAAATACGCTTCGACTTCGATAGAAAATTTAGAAGATTTTACGAGACATCTCATTCTCAGCTTTCAGCATTTTGGCCCTAGAGTTTCACGAAAGCATCCGTCGGAATTTTTTAGACTTTTTACTTGAATACCCCCCTTTGCTGTCCTCCGTGATCGCAATCAGTCAAAAAAAGATGACTTTACGATTGATCCGAGGGAAGACATAGCGTCACCGAACACCGTCCACAAATTGTCGTCCTTCCGATACGGAGTCGGAGGAGATCCCGCCCCGACACGGGCCAGAACCTCCTCCATTCCTATGCACCAACGGACGGAGAAACCGTTCACCTTCCTGTCGCTGTTGCCGCTTCTTCCGACGTGGTATTTTGCGTTCCGGTAGATCCAATGCATCGACGATGCGGGTGCCAACACGTGGAGATGCAGGTGATCGACACTGTTGAACGGCGGGAGGTGAAAACAGAGGATGTAGTCCCCGCGCTCGAACGCCTCCGGATGGCGTTCCCGCACGAGGTCTTGTCCGGCCGTGTTCATCTCTTCCAGCAACATCAACGCTTGGGCCGACCTCGCCGACGATGAGGGGCGATTATCGCTACCGCTACCGCTACCGATGGTGGTATCGAGATCGAACAGGGACGGTATGTGCTGCTTCGGAATCACGAGTGCGTGGAGGGGTGCCCTCGGTTTGATATCCTCGAAGACCAGCAAGCGGTTCAATTCCCGAATGACGCGGGTGATTTCCAACTCGCCCCTCAGCAATTTCCCAAAGACGGTGGGGTTGGACTCGTAATCGTAATCACAACCATTCGCATCGGAGGAAACAACAACAGTGGAATCATCGCAATAATTGGACGGCGTTCCAAGGGGAACACGAAGATCCGCGTCACCATCATTATTTGGTGTGGTGATCATTTTTTTACTCGTGACACTTCCGACGACCATACCAGTAGGAGCAAAGCCATGGACGCCCAAAGAATCGTTTACGCCATTCAAGGAAGCCAAACCCCAGCAATAAAGAAGCGGAAAGAAAGTCGTCGAGAAAACCGATCTCATCCACCCGATCGAAGGCTAAATCCAAGACTTAGTGTGCAGCAATCCCAATTATACCTGGTAATTGGTGTCAATCTTACTCCCGAAAAGAATGTGGTTCTTGATGAAAGAGTTCAAACCTTTGTGAAGGCCAAGGGCTATCACTCACTACATTCGTGATAGCCTCAGTAGCCGACCTACTTGTAGTACTGGATATGCAATGCTTGTACCGTAGTTCATTGGTGTGTTGGTGGGTTAAGCAGTGCTAGAGGGGGATCCGGGAAACTCCCACCTGTTGATTGTTTTTGCAGCTTGGAGTCCGGTCCCTTAGTTTGCTGTGCCCACACACACTGGCGCACAGTCGGGCTTAACAGCTTGGGCAGTTAAGCCTTTGGCTGTTAAGCCTTTTCTGCTATTGGGCCACAAGCCACACACAGGGTGGGAGCTGCCTGGAGATGGACCTGGAGGGGCCGTGGAAGGATAGCGAGGGGGGTGGGAGATTCGTCCAAGGAAGAATCAGAGAGAGCTGCCGGGTGGAGTGGGGGCTGCAGCTGGCACCCACTCCTCTGGCAGGAAGGAGTATGTTCCATTGTTGAACATTACAGAGGCAAGATTCTTGAAGATGGGGAGGGACTGCTGATGCAAGTATCTCATCATGCAGTCACTGTGCCATCTGGCAAGTACTAGTAGTAGCTTGATGACATTAGAGTCGAATTTGCCCTGTAGCAGGGCCATAGCCCCGCCAGCGCAAAGGGACCGGGCAGAGATTGCTGCAGGGGAGATGCCAGTTGCCTGGTAGATGGTCTGGGTGTAGACCAGCATAGAGGAAGTGACAGTTGCTGCCCGGACCAGGGTTAACACACCGTTGTCGATGTAGCTGGCAAGCTTGAGGGTGGGGCTGAAGGGGGGGCTGCTAGTGGGGCAGTAGCGCCTGAGGTGAAGGATTTGTCAAGCACATGCTGACACAGGGCAGCAGAGTGAGTCACCACTCTTGGCATGAGCCACCACTTCCCCCTTGTCCCCATTCTTCTGTGTGGTGAAGGTGAGGGTGACAGAGGTAGCAGCTTGGAGCTCATGGACAGGGCCATTGTGGTGGACAATGCGCAAGCCAAGATAGAAGGAGACATCCTGGAGGAGGAAGGCTTGGTCATCCCTGGTAGTACCAATGTACTCCCCAGGGCGTAGACAGAAAAAGAAGGCTATGCAAATCATGTTCGCAATGGCCTGTTGAGGAGGGGAAGGGAAGTCATAGTATGCAAAGCGTACTAGGGCATGCATGACCAGGGTGATTGGAACTGACTTGACCCTGGATGGGGCTGGGTCCAGTTTGGCATATCCTTTGAACTGGGCCGTCAGCCTGAAGTCAAGACTGCTGGTGGCGTTGGTTATGGGGTCTTTGGACCCCAAGCGGGCCAGCGTCTGTCCCACTGAGCGGATGGTGTCCGAAATTGTGTGAGATCGGAGGGGCTTGTGGCTACAGGGCAGTCTGCCATCATGGAGTCTTTTTGCAAAGACCTGGAGGATGGGAATTGAATCTTTAACAGACTGAAGGAGGGGGTTAAAGCCTTGAGACAGACAGAATTGAACCCACTGGTTCCAATGGGCATCCTTTTGTCTGGCATAGAGCTCAGTGACTGAAGC
The DNA here is from genome assembly GCA_037355745.1 of Pseudo-nitzschia multiseries. Classification (NCBI taxonomy): domain Eukaryota; phylum Bacillariophyta; class Bacillariophyceae; order Bacillariales; family Bacillariaceae; genus Pseudo-nitzschia; species Pseudo-nitzschia multiseries. Next base: position 25,570,002 of record CM074782.1, on the reverse strand, counting down.
TTGTATGGTCTTCTGGATAGGCAGCGCCAAGGTCAGCGCAGAAAGCATGGGAGGCCTGAGGTGGCATAAGATCCAGGGCAAGTCCTGTGGATAGTTGGTGTTAAAAAGATGGAGCAAGGCAGTGTCAGAGAGCTCAGAGCAAGAGAGGAGGTCAGCAAGATGGTTGACAGGGCCTGGGATGTAGTCCCTGAGGGGGGCATATTGGTGGAGCCTTTGGTGGAGGGCTTGGATCCTGAGGAGGTAGGCTGCAGGCCCTGTGGTAGTGGTTGCGCCCTTCCTTTGCCAATAGACAGCAGCTGTGTTGTCATAGCAGTTGTGGGTGGTGCGGGCGGCAACACAGGCAGCATGTGCAAGGATATCATTGTGAGCAATGGAGCTGGCCAGTTTTAGGTCACTGTTGGTGATGGTGACGTCCGGATTGTCGAAGGTGACCAGTTGGGTGGGGACCCACTTGGGGAATGGATGGCGCCACATGATGGGCTGGACCTTGCCATCAGGGAGAGGCACAAAGCGGATGTCGCCCATACCAGCCCCTGAGGCATCACAGGCGCCCATGGTGGCAGGGAAGGTGCCAGGTACTAGCTTTGCAATGGCCGTGGGCCTGTTGGAGAGATCCGTGGCCAGCCACTGGAAATTCCAAAGAAAGCCGTGGACTCTGTTGGTGAACTGGAGTCTCTGGCGGCCTGTCTCCTCCTTGTGTCAGAAGGCTTCTTGGAGGATGGAGAAGAGGCCAATGGAGCCAGGGATGGCAAGCGCCATAGACCAGAGTTCCCCAAGGACTTGGTGTCATTGTTTGATGGGGACATGGCGCTGTGATGGTGCAATGGAATGAAGAATCTCCTGTATGCGTTCCACTCGATGGGGAGGAAGGCTGATAGTTTTGTTGATGGAATCGATGAGCCAGCCAAGGATAACCTTCTTGGTGGTCCAAGTGGCATCCCCTTTGAGCATTTTCTTGAGGGACGCTGGTTCCTGGCAGAAGGGGGTGCCGGTGGCATCCAATGGCCTGAAGACTTTATCCAGTGACTGGAAGAGCACCCTCTTGGTGGCGCATCTGGTCCATTGGTTGCCCTGAACAAGGCCGCAGAAGTCATCCACGTAGACATCTCAGTATCAAAGTGGCTTTTTGGTGGGAGAGCTAGCGGGGGTGGGAGGCCGGGGAGGTATTGGGGGCGTGTTTGGCGCGGTCCTGTAGGGGGCGGCGTCCGAGGGGGCGTCCGTAGTGGGCGCTGCGTCCGAGGGGGCGGCTTCAGAGAGCATGTCCAGTGGATGGGGTTGGCGCCTGGCCGGTTCCAACCCTGTGGCTAGAGTGGCATTGGCTAAGTCGGCAATGGTTTCTGTAAAGGCACAGAAGTTTGGAGGACTGGATTTCCACCCCATAGGGTTGGTGAGGGGGATGGCAATGAGGGGAGGCTCTCCATTCCTGGAAGGGAATAGAGCTCCCAGCTTCATGGTGTCTTCAGGCTGCAACGGGACCCAGCAGAAGCCATCAGCGAGGTTGATCTTGGACATATACACTGGACCGAATCTGTTGTCGGCGCAGTGCAGCCGGGTGAAGAGCCTTGGAAGTGTCTGGCCAAACTGCATGGCGTCTGCTGGGGCGAGAGGGATGGTGTCTTGGATGACCTCAGAGTAGGTGTAGTCAGAGATCATGTGGGGTCGCCTCCCTTGCTGGGGGACCAGCCCCAGTGGGCTGAGCCAGAGGTCAGGAAGGTGTTGGATGAGGCTGGCGGGGAGGACAGTTCATTGTTGCTTGTCCATCATGCCGGCATACTCCTCTTGAAGGAATTCAATGCCTTGGTGGGAGGATTGGTGAGGCCCTCTGCTGAGGGTGGTGGCAATCCTGCGTGGGTCCCAAGGGGGGCCAGTCATGGATGCTGGGGTGCCTTCTGTTCCAAATTGGTGGAGGAGGCCACCAGCGGGATGGGGGATGGCGCCCACGTCGGGTTGGATGTCTCCTTGTCCTCGGATGCTCCGGATGCTGAAGTGTGCTGTGGTTGTAGAGCTTGATGGCGCGGGTGATGTGGACGTCCAGCCTGTCACTGGGGTAGGTACTGTCGCTGGGGGAGATGGCCAGCCCGTTGCTGGAGCCGGGTGGGGAGGGGTGGGGCTTGGACGTAGACGACACAGCCGGCGACAAGGTACGGACGAGGGGCTTTGATCTAGGCACAGCCGGCGGGGGAGGGACTAGGGGAGGGACTAGGGGCTCGGACCTAGACCATTTGTGTGTAGGGGCTAGGGGGTCGGACCTAGGCGCTTCGGGGGAAGGGGGGGGGGGGGGGGGGGGGGGCTATGGGCTCAGACCTAGGCCGTGTCGGAGGAGGGACTAGGGAGATGGACCTAGGCGCTTCAGGGGAGGGGGGAGGGCTTGACAAAGGGGGCTGGGCGGCTTCGTAGGGCACATACAATGCTTTGGGGGAGGGAGGCCGGGCGTCATTGATGTAGGGCACATACACTGGTCGAGGATCAAGCAGCGCGAAGCGCACTAGGGGCTTACCTAGTAATTCATGTGTGATTCGTAAGGGTGGATTAGAAGATTCATGATTAGGTGATGGATGGGTATTTATGGGCTCCCCCGGGCACTGGTAGGGTGGGGAGGGCTCGACGCCATGGTGGGGGCGCTTGCCGGCCGGTCAGGCATATGATGCCTCCTGGCACCATTGCCAGAGCTGCTGGTCTTGCTCGCTAGTAGAGGTGATGGCCACGTGGTCATATATGTGCTTGCAGCTGCTGAAGCAGGCACCTTCGATATGCCACGAGTGGCATCGTTCTTGGCCATCTGGTCTGGAGAGGGGGCCTTTCCCCTTGTCTCTTATAGCCTGGATGGCTTCTCTCATTTTGGACGACTCCAATTTCTTAACAATGGGATGATTCCTGTCTTGGAGGCGGGAATCCTGATGGCGGTTGGTGAGGCGCGTTTGCGAGGTGGGTCCCGGGCTATTGGAGGGATTGTTGTTGGTGGTGGTGCTGCTGCTGCTGATCCCTTTGGTGGCGACCTTGGTGGTGGGTGATGGTGGAGGATCTGGTTGGCGAAGGAGTCTGAGGGCAGTCACATTGGAGACATTGGGGAGCCAGTTGAGGTTCTGGGTCATCCTGAACTTGTGAAAGTCCCCCCCAAAGCTGGGGGAGGGAATGGTGGAGGTAGCCTCCCACTGCTCTTCCAGTCATCCCCTTACCCTGATTTGAAAGTAGTAGACAACAATAGCCAGGGTGAGGGGCTCTCCAACTTCATCTGCAATGGCTCGTCAAAGGGGCATCTGCTGGATCTTGAGCTGGCGGAGGCCTTGTTGGTACCTTGTCACAACATCATGGTTGAGTCCTAAGATGGTGGCTAGGACAGCCAGATAGCTCTCCAGCTGGGTGGTGGCTTCAGTCCAGTTGACAGGAATGTAGGCTTTGGTCTTTTGAAGCTCCAGGGAGTCTTTCAAGGTGAGGGAGTTGCCTTTGGTGGAGATCATCGTGTCATAAGCTACCACGGCTGCTGCCTCCTGTTCCCTCTTCAGGGTGGCAACAGACCCCCCAGGGGGAGTGAAGGCCATGGGAAGTATTCCATCCGCCACATCAAAGGGGTCAGTCCCATAGAAGTTGCCATCTTGGAACCGCTTGAGTGCCGCAGTGGTGATCAAGGGGGCTTGGATACCCAACTCAGAGGCTCGTGCGGCCACTTGGCTTTGGAAGATCATGTGGCTCCTCTCGTGTTTGCTCTTTTGGGCCCAAGCCTGGTAGATGGGGGGGAGGTTGGCTTCATCCTGTTTACCACAGAGCAGGAGCAAGCACTGGGTGTACAAGGGGCCCCAAGTGGCCCCCTACTGACTGTGACCTTTTGTGGTCAAGATTCTCACTGAGCCTCAGTTGGTGGTCTGTGAGGGCAGTGACAGCTGCTGTGAGCGCAGGGTCCCAAGGCGGGTCCCAAGGCCAATCCAGGTTGGGAAGGTCCCGGTACATCACCTTGTGCTTCATATAGTTGGTGAGGCCGGGTTCGATTTGACTGTGGGGATGGTCCCTGCTACCCTGAGGGTGTCAAACAGGGGGGCACAGGACTTCATTAGCCCTCCCCCCCCCCTATTGAGCTGGGGATGGAGAATCCCCATGGCTCGGCGAGGAGAGAGCCCCTTGCCTAGTAGAAGGAAGTGAACCAACTGAAAGGGGATGAAGAAGGCCTTGTGGGCTCAGATCAATTCCAAATGGCCGGTCCCTTCTGGTACTGTAGGGATAGAAAGCCTCTCTGGGTGCGCCTCCAACTCTGCCATGTGATGATCAAGGATTAGCACTCGGGAGGCCGTGGTCTGAGACAGCATGTCAGAATCCACTAGGACCAGTTCACCTGCCTCCCCTTTGATGTCATCCAGATAACCAAAGGCCTTGTTTTTATTGGGGCTGTGTTGAGTCAAGGGACCCAGGTACTTGCGGATGCCATGCACCAATCGGAGGCATGGCTTGGTGCCTTGGGCATCGGCCACAAAGATACCCAGTGCCCCCACTGCCTGGGCTTCAAAGAGGTTCAGTAACTGATCCAGGAGAGACTGTGGGGTAGAGGCCAGAGTGAAGTATCCAAAGATGGTGACGTAAGCCTTGTTGCGTTCGGCTGAGCTCCCAAAGGGGCTGGCGGTAGCTTGGAAGTACTCCGTGTAGGTCAACATGCCGGCAAGGCGCGTTCTTGTGGTACTCGGTAGGGCAAGCAGTGTGTGCTTCCTGTCATTGGAGGTGTGTTGGGGGCCCTATGATCCTCGCAGAGGGAAGTCAATGAGGCGCTAGGACTACTCAATAGGATGTGTCGCGCCGAGGCAGTAGTGCTGTTGTCGCCTCAGGGCAATCACACAGTTGTTGCTTCAGGGCAGTCACACTGTTGTAGTTGGACGTGTTCTTGCCGTCAGTGCGTCTTGTTGCGATCCGTATGCCATAGGATGACTATCGAATAGGTAGGCTTGTACGGGTACAATAGGGATGACTATTGGACCAGGATGTGTTAGCCTTTAATTATTCTACTACTACGATTAGGAGCAAAAAGAGTAAGCTTTAGGCTTGGCTTTTGCTGGAGGGATCCTTTACACGCTTGTTATACTAGCGCTAGCCTATTTTCTGTAATAATTTGCAGATTATTACAGCAGCTTTTGATTTCGTGACAGATATATTGATACAGGAGTGAGATCTTTCTTGTCGTAATAGGCACTTGCATACTCAAGGGTTTCCCGTCTGTCCTTCGTACGGTTGTTCCCTTGCGTTCCACGGGGCATTACCATTACTTTCATGCGGCTCGCGCTACATCAATCAACGATCTCATCAGCTGTGGATATCAACATGAAATTTTCATGTTGTTATTCACAATAATCCCGTCTGCCGCCAGTTGTGTATCGTATGCCCTCGTACCGTACTCGTACCTGCTCGTAATCTTACGGTAGGTAAAAAGTAAGATTGTGGATGCGGGACGGGTTCTCGTACTTCTCGTAAGTTACTCGTAACTTGTGGTCTACGTCGGGCCCTCGTAACGGTAAGTTATCGTAAGTCGTACCTGAGTCGTACGGTAAAGGAAGCAATTTGTAAGAAATACTGTACCCTACATATGTATGTTTCTGTATTATTATATGTACATACTATGCCAACGTGTAATCTGATGACGATTGACGATTATGATTAGAATTATTTTTTTGCGCGTCGCGCAAAATACGTCACGATCACGTTTTATTTATTGTTTTTAGCAGTCGTAATTTTGAAGAAAGTAGAATTGTTACATCACTCTTTCTCACCACCAATCTCTCGCACAACATTACTGCATGATAGTACGGTATGCAAGAGTAAGATTAGCACCCAGGTCTGCCTAAGGATTCATCCGAAGTTGGGTGAAAGGAATCCCCCAAACGTCAAACAATAGAGGTTCGTACCATCAACAATACTGCAGAACAGTTTGAAGAGGACGTAATTACGATAGAAGCTGTCTCAGTCAATAAAGGTATCTTATTGCTTCGAGATAAACAAAACCCATCACCGAATCTCAACATCGACGACAAGAATCATAAACCCCAAAACATCATCAGCGTCACCATGAAATTTCTGAGCTCGGCATGTCTGTTCCTATCGGTACTTCCGCAAACTTCTCTGTCGTTTGCGCCAACTGCAAAGAGAATACCATCCGCCACAAGGCTGGGAAGCACGGTCGCTCCCGAGCCCCCCAGGAAAAAAGGATTCGATGACGAAGACGGACTCAACAAACGCACGGGCGACTCGAAGATCCAAATAACAACAACCAAAAAGATTATTGAGATAACATCATCGGAATCCAAGCCATCGACATCGCTGCGAGTGGAAGGAAAAGAACAACAACAACAACAACAACAATTTGGTCCCATATCAATGTCCTTCGAAGAACTCTCGAGTGCTTTGGGTGGCGCGGGACGAGCAAAAATAGTTTGGGATTGTTACAAACTGGGCATCGATCCCGCTCACATGTTTGGAAGCGTGATCGATTTGGGACAAGACGATTACGAAAGCATCATGAACCGATTGCCGTCGCAACGAAGGGCTCAGCGACTGGGTTCGGGGACAATCGGCAAGCTCGAAACACTGTATCAAACCTCGTATGGCGGACAGTCAAATCCGATCGTGACGAAAATAGAAGGTGGTGTGGCAACCTTGTCATTTGTATCCCGGTCCGGCGACGGGACGACAAAGCTACTCTTGAAATTGAGCGATGGCCTCGAAGTAGAGACGGTGATCATTCCATGGAAGGGAAAACGATCGACGCTTTGCATTAGTTCGCAAGTAGGATGTCGCCAAGGTATGTTGTAGAATAATGGACCACTGTTCGGTTGCCCGTCAGCATCCTGTCTGCCATCGAGTAGGCAAATGACATTTTGATTGATGACGGGCATACACGCACTCAGCTTTGTTCATTGCTTTATTTTGAAAATATTATGCATGCTCAGGTTGCACATTTTGTGCAACAGGCAAAATGGGAAAGCTTCGAAATCTCACGGCGGATGAAATTTTGGCACAAATGTTTTTTGCCCAAAAACTCTGTCGGCTAGAAGATTTGCCTGCCGTTTCGAACATTGTTTTCATGGGTATGGGAGAACCCTCGGACAACATGCCCAATGTGGTTCGGGCTGCTACAACGTTGACAACGAGAACTTTCTTCCAGATGGCAGCCAATAAAGTGACAATCTCTACGGTGGCACCAAACCCGGAATGTTTCATGGAGTTAGCCAAAGCTCCCTGTATCTTGGCGTGGAGCGTGCATGCCGTGCGAGATGACTTGCGAAAAAAGCTAGTCCCCACAACGAAATATAGCATGGTGGAATTACGGCAGGGGCTGATCGATGCGCTTCTGACTAGGCCGATGAATGGCAGAACTTGCATGCTGGAAGTGGCGTTGATGCGTGACGTGAACGATCGAATCGAACACGCCGACGACATTGTTGAATTTGTGCAAGGCATGGTCGACCAGGTGCCAGGAATCAAACCACATGTCAACCTGATCCCATTTAATGATATTGGGCAGTCTCTCTATCAGAAGCCTTTGAATGAGGATGTCAAAGCCTTTCAAAAACATTTGCTGAGCAAGGGTGTGTTCACTCATGTCCGAACGACACGAGGGGACGAGAAGACGTCGGCTTGTGGACAACTTGCCACGACGAAACCGTCAAAGAAGTCAGCTACTTGAATTGAAACGAGGCAACGACAAGTGAATTGAGGCTGAGCTGCCTTTCAATGCAAAACCGGGAAAAACGGTTCTACTCCGGAACAACTTACCTGTAAAGCTACCGAAATTGAATTTGTTCTGATGAGCAGGCATGAATCATATGTTATAATATTTGTGGCGATATTCCCTATCGAATGAATACGAAATCCATTCAAAATAATAACTGCCGAGAACTAGCAAAATTACATTTAGGATTGAGATCTTGAATGAATGAAACGCTCATAGCTACCGAACGTAGTCATACTATAAAATGATCAGGTGTAATGTTATAATATACGCAGTAATATGCTTACAAAGAATATGGTTTTATTATTTGTGATGTATGCGTCAAAGCAGACTCGGAAAAACGTGGCGTTAACTGTCAATTCCAACTGGCTCTCTTACGTAAACTTCGGTTGTTCGGTCCAGTTTCGTTCGCATCATTTTTCATTCTCATCCTCAGGAACGGTGTCGAAAAAGTTCCGCATGTGCCACTTTTTCGTTCCTTTCTGAGCCAGATCGTCTCGGTACCTGTAGACAGCGTAATACTTGCTTCCCTTGTTTCTTGCAACTTTCTTTCCTTCTTCGGTCTCGGTTATCATCGCATTGACGCAGGGATCATCGGCAAGCTCTTTTTCGTCCTCGATCCGATCGAAGAGCGGATGGGCATCACATTTTGCAACGTGCCATTCGTGCAGTTCTTTCACATCTGTGATGCAGTAAAGCTTTCCACCCGGTGCCAAAAAGTACGCGTATTCAGACAATAAGCGTTCAGAGACGATTCGCCTTGGGTGATTCTTGCGTTTGAAGTGAGGGTCTGGAAAGCAAAAGAATAGCTTGTTGAGACAACCCTTGCGAAAGTAGTTTGGAAGGAATTTCATCGAATTTGTCCTCATAACACTCGCATTCTCGTAGGATCCAGGAACTTCCTTGCGCAAGGCCAAAAGCCGAAGCCGAACAAACTCGGTCACCTTGGCTCGAATCTCCATGCCCAAAATAGTTTCATTTGGTAAAACAGTAGATAGTGCGACGGTCAGACCTCCAAAACCACATCCAATATCCAACACGGTCGGAACAACCGCATCTGCTGTTGTACCGGACGGCTTGTATTTTTCCCATCCTGGATAATGCTCTGCAGTCCAATCCATTTTATCAGGTCGCAGGGGGTACTGAAAATTGTCGTTGTGGGAAAGTGGATTACAATGAGCCCGTTGACGGTAAAATTTCTTTTGAGGCATATCCCCTTCGCTTGTTATGGGAGCAATGCGAGAATTATTGTTCTTTCTCTTTTTGCCGTTGGTATCATCAGTGATAGTTGTACCAGATTCAGAAGGTCCATCGACTACGATATCTTTTTCTTTCGCTCCTTCACCTTGGGCGGCTGCTTCTGTCTTTTCGTTGCTCATATTCTGCTTTGATACTCTCGCCTTTTCCTTGACAAACTGTTGGCTTATGATCTTCAAGCTTCAATTGTTTGGTCAATGAACACTAATTCCGACCTCATCAAATATATTTCAAATAATACTTCGTAATTATCATTGAAATAATCATAATGATGAACCACGTTCGAAGTCTCCATGGTCGAAAAGCACGAAATTTTTTACGTCGATGCGGGTTTCGGTGATTGGACGGTGAAAATAATGAGAAATTGTTTGACTGACGACGCAAGACGATTCATCATCAAATACACGAGTAGTGTAACGGATGAAGGAGAGACGGGATAGGACACCCTTCTCCTTCTCGTGGAATGAGTCAAAGAGCAGGATGATAAGGCTTGATGTGACGAATATTGATTCTTTCTTTGAGGTGTGGAGTTTTCCAATAGGCAATGGTGCCATTGGTGAAGATTTGGTCAATGGTGTATGGACCAATGTTTTTGGCATGAAGGGCATCTGCATTTGGTTTGGTGATCATGATTTGTTCATTGACCACAAAGTCGTGTTGCTTGCGGTGAGAGTTTTCACGAAGTGCATCTTTGTTGATAACGTTTTGGCATTTGTTTCTAATGATGTTGATATCAGTGATGATAGGGATGGGGAGAAACATATCGCGGTTGAATACAAGTGCACCTGGAGAGGAGATACCAAAGGTCTTGTGGACAGTGCAACAAAGAGTGAATTGAGTGGATGCAAAGATGTTGTCGATGAGATCATGAACTTGTTGTAGATCTTGAGGAAGATTGCTGTTAAGTTCAAGAATGCGCATGGCTGATTTGATGGTGTCATCATGGGCACGTTCAAGAACAGCATTTGATTGTGGATTCTTGACTGTTGACATCTTGGGTTTGATTCCTAGATATTCAAGGTGAAATTGGAAGTCATGGCCTATGAAGCAAGGGCCTCTGTCAAATTGACAGTTGTTGGGTTGAGGGTAACGAGATAGCCAGGCATTGTTGAGTGCATGGACTGCCATTAGGCTGGTAGGGTTGACTTGAGGAGATCGAATGATTTCCAAGAGGTTGGTGGACATATCCATGATGGTGAAACCATTGAATTGGATAGGTTGAGGATGACCAGGGAGTTCAATGGACCATGGACCGATTGCATCAATGGCTATGGTATCCCAGGGTATGTGAATTTCTTGGCGAGTGGCTAGATGACCATGGTGGTGATGATCTGTCTTGTATCGTTGACAAGCATCGCAAGTACGGAAGAATTGATGAACTGCTTCCTTGAGACCGGGAGCGTAGTAGATGAATCAATTGATTGTGCTGGTGAGACGATCAGCTCCAGCATGCCCAAGAACATGATGATATCATTTGATAGTGTTGGCTCTGAGGATGTTGGGAAGAACAATTTTGGTTTGGTTGTTGTGGTTAGTAAATAGGATGATATCAGTTCCATTGAAATTTTGAACTGTATACTTTTCGTTTTGGGTGATACTTTTGTCAGCAAGTTGTGCTTGTGTGAGGTGTGGAAGGGCTAGTGGATATTCAGGGATTGCTTCCAGATAGTTAATGAAGAGACCTGAGAGTTTGAGAGCAGGAGGATTGGTGATAGAAGATTTTGATTCTTCAGGGAGTTCCTTGTTGTCATCTTGCATGGGAAGTCGCGAGAGTTCATCTGCAATGACATTGTTTTTGCCCTTGATATATTTGAAGACTGGAGAGAATTCTTCAAGGAGCATTTGCCAGGTCATGATTTGGTTGGAAGGGATGGTTTGACGAGTGAGATTGATATGGTCGGTCCATACAATGATTTCGGCACCCCAGAGGATAGGTCGAAATTCTTTGAAGACTTTGACTACGCAGAGCATTTCTTTATCGGTGGTAGGATACTTGATTTGAGCCTTGGTTAGTTTTTGAGAGTAACAGACGATGATGCGGTTGTCTTGAACAATTACGGCGCCTAACTGATAATCCGAAGCATCAGTATAGACATGAAATGGTTTGTTTGGATCAGGGTAGCTAAGGAGAATATCTTCAGCTATCATAGCTTTTGCACGTGTAAAAGCTGCGATAAGTGCTGGATTGGGCTCAAACTTGCCCTTGGGTTGGCCAGAGAGAGCTGTGAGTGGAGCAAGGACTTCAGCGCATCCGCGCCAGAAATTCCAATAGAAATTAACCATACCAATAAATGATCTTAGTTGGGTAATGGTCTTGGGGAAGGTAAGCTTCAGGATGGGTTCTATCTTGATAGGATTAGGTCTAACACCATTGGAGGATATAATGTGTCTGAGCCATGGTGCAGAGCTTTTATAAACCAGTGGCATTTGGCTGGCTTGACTGAGAAGTTATGGGCCTTTAGTAGGTAAAGGACGTCATTGACTATTTTACAATGAGCATTAAGTTCATCGGAGAAGATTCCAATGTCATCAATGTAGACTTTGACTTGAGGGAGATGAAGAAACATCTGTTCCATACAACCCTGGGCCCAACATGGTGTTAATTTCCTTTTGAAACTGGCTGTTGAGCTGATTCAATCCAAAGGCAAAGAAGAGCAACAGAGGCTGTAGCTGCAGGCCGGTTGAGGTGCCGGTCTGTTGTGGTCTAATATTTCTCTGATATCCACTACAACTGGACGCTACTCCAATCAGATCTATTCTGACTATCGACAAACGATGCAATCAGTTAGATCTTAGGCTTGTAGTTCTACAGTAGGATGCAAAGGGGCGCCTGGTGCAAGGTTTAAGGTTGAATAATCAAATAATCTAAAAGTATAAGTGCATCGACTTGATGGAGAGCAAGTTGCCACTTTAAAGATCATGTTGCCGCTAATACAATACGATATGTTGTGCTGCCGCTAATACAGCACAATACAAATATTTTATACGTACTGCCGCTAATACAGCACGTATTTTACACAGCAGAAAACAGGTTTGTGAGCAGCGCTTCAAACCTCTGTTGTCTTTTCTTGAAAACAGAACACTTAACAGAGGATAGCATATGCTAGTCTCTGGTATGTTCTTTTGTTTGGTCACTAAGTACCAAAACTTCGATCGTATGAGTGACGACCATTGGCTGCGTCAAGCTGGATGGCTTCTTCATGGTTGCAAGGTACCTTGAATCCATACTGGTATTGAGGAGCAGTACAAAAGGACCTAAGCTTGGCTTGGTGGATGAGCCGGTCTAGCTTTTTGGTTCTGCAAGCAAGGGAAACAATGCGTTTGAGATGTTTCCAACCAGGTTTATCAAGCAAGGTTATTGTCCTTGGCATATTTGGCCACAGTAACAGGATCATCTGCAGCTATATTGGATAGTGGCTCATATGTGCGTTCCATATTTTCCCATTCAATCCATAGGTTGTATTTGGAACCTTTGTATTGAGGGTGCTTGTTGTCAAGGGGGCCTTGGTGGCCAAGGATGCGTCGAAATGACCAGAACTTGCCATTTTCTTGAGTGACATCCCTATGGATATAGTTCATTACATCATTGTATGCAATGATGTTGTCAAGTTCATCATCGGTATGCTTACATCGGAACTTGATGAAGTCCTTGTTTTTCTCAAGGCTGTCTTCAACATCAACAATGGTCAATCTTTTCTGGGTGCCATCAGGGAGGGCCATCAGAAAGGATCTGGCTTGCAAGTCATCTGTAGGGATGGCAGGGATGGTGATGGGCAGGGCATTATCATCAACTTGAGCGTTGCCTTCTTCATCGGTAACAACTACTTTGGATTGATCAACAGATGGAGTAGCAGGATTGGTGTGTGAAGGCGTGACTTCACTAACATCAAAATATGCTAGCTTTGGAGGGCCAAAGTCATCTTCAGGGACAGGTATGCCGGCAGGGTTTTTTGCTGAAGATGTGAGGGGTTGGAGGACCATCCAGAATCTCCCCATAGTTGGCAGGGATTGGAGAAGGTGCGTAGGTTGGGGTATTAGGTACCTTGGAATAAAGAAAGTTAGGCAAAGATGGCTGTGGAGGACTAGGAGATGAGGAGGACTGAGGATTGGGAGTCAGAGCAGCCGTTGAAGGCGGTCGATGAGAGGGACTGTCACCAAAGGATTTGGGGATGCAAGAAGCATCTTTGGCTTTGCGCCATGCGATGAAGTCATCATCAGTGAACAAGCCAGCACGCTTGTTGCAATGCGCAGGGTTTAAAGCAGTGCGGACACCAGATCGGTCAAGAAGCTTGTTGGTGATAGGATCCCAGATCTTAAAACAGAGACTATTGCCAACATGTTTAGCAAGACCAACAAAATGACCGAGGCATTCTGTAGTTTGCGAGCCAAATTGGGTATCAGGAGTCTTGTAATAAACAGGTTTGAACCAGAAGAAACTGAGGTAAGGACTGATGTCACCTAAGGTGCCAGTGGCAATGAAGACAGGCTGCTTGTCAGAGAGATGGGGGTCGGACAAATGGTTCAAGAGACTCGGAATGTATGTCATGCAGAGAAGCCAGAGGTGAGGTGGAGTTCCGGTGCGGTCCATTATTCTATTGACAATGCGCTTGAATGTTTGATATCTTTGTTCGAATAGGTTCTGATGTTGATGATAGGGTTCACTTTGCCATAAACCAATCCAAAGCATCTTGAGGTAATCTAGAACACTCTTACTAGATTGGTAGGAGCCATGATCACAAAGGAGTCGAAGAGGGCGACCCCATGTGCGCACGAAATTTTGTAGGCATGGGAGGAAGTCAGCAGTACTTCTCATTTCTTCAACATGGATGATATGAGGCTTGCGGCCGAAGAAAATTTGGGCAAGTTTGGAACCACCATTGACAGCAGGGGTATTAGAATAGATGACATCAGAGAGTATATCATTGTGGAATGGGCGGACATTCATAGCAGGCTGTGGTGACTGGAATCTTTTAAAGATATTGCCATCTGGGCTGATGGATAAGGAGCCATATTGAGTGGAATTGTCAAAGGTGGCCTTGATGCGATCAATGGAGACCCAGCCGAAGAAGGGCTTCAAAGATAAATAATCCATGTCAGTGGGTGAGTGGATATGTGGTGCTGCAGTAAGATAGTTGAAAGGGGATCGTATGGAGCATCTACTGAGTACCTTTTGGTGAATGTAATCGGTTGGACTGAGCCAGAAGGATGTATCATGATTATCCAGTGCTTGGAGAACTGAGCTGGCGGCGCTGCGTGACATGAATGAGTTGACAACAGAAGAAGTGGCGTGGTCAGTACCACAGGGCATGCCAAATTCGTCATAGTCCTGATATGGGAGCAGGTTGGCTATGGGTGGATAGCGTTGGATGAAGGTGTCATCATGAGGGGTATAAGCACCATCAAGCACAGATGGATTCCAATGCTTGTCACTGGTCATAACAACATGGGGAAGTCAGGCATATTCCTCGCTGGTATACTTGCGCATTGCTATGTATGGTAATCCATGGCGTATACTTAGTGGAAACACGTGGCCATCAGTGGTGGTGATGACTTGGGTGCCACCAGCCTTGATGGATGTATCATCAACTAGTGAGCAATATGCTTCCATCTGTGGAGAGGATAAGATGGATGGGTGTTGCCCAGTGTAAGCACATTCATGAAAGATGATGATGACCAGGCCTCTGTTGGAAACAGAGTAGGCGCCACATGTTGCAATAGGGATATTTTGGATCTGGTGATTATTGATTCCGGTGACATTGGCATATTGAGGGGGAATATCCTTAGAGATGAGGCATGCATCATTTCCTATGATGCAGCTGTTTGCACCTCTGTCAACCATGGCATAACCAGGTGTAGAGACATTGGTTTTGCTAGAGTGATAGACAGCAACAGGGGTTTCTGGTAAAACAGAAGGCTCACAGTCACAGTCTGGTGTAGACCAATGGTGGAATTTTGCAGACAGTGAAGACTGTCCGACAGGAACATACTAGACACTGCCTTCCTTCTTGTAGAGGACATCAGGGTTGTCGGCAAGGAACCAAGCTGGGTGTGCAGGGGAAACAGATGACTTGAATGGCCGATTATCAGACTGAGAGGTTGCCTTGTAAACTCCAAGAGATTCATGAAACGCAGACCGGGCTGAGGCTTTGTCTTCAGGTGAAAGTGCCTGCTAATCAGTATGATGTTCATAGGCGTGTCTTGTGATGGGCTTGCTTGAGTTGGGGTCTGGTGTAAGTTCTGCATCAAGGAGCTCGGATCGGAGGCATGCAACAAGGCTCTTTTTGTCATCAGCTTTGAAGCCAAGCCAATGCTTCATTCCATGCTTAGAGAGTGTCTGCCAGACTGCAGACGGTAGCCGTGTGCTTGGGTCTGGTGTTCTGCCAGCCTTGTTCACAGCATAATCCTGGTAGTCACCATCAAATTTGATAGGGGGCAAATATGAGGCAATGTCATCGGTGATGGCAGAATATGTGGATTGTGTCATAGACGAGAGGTCATGAGCATGTGCCTTGACAGACAAACGACTGCTGGGTTGCGATAGGGATGCTTGGGAATCCAGCCTGGTTGCTTCAAGAAGGAGGGTATTTTTCAGTTCACTGATAGCAATGGCCTCATGCTGTTGAAAACGAATCATATCTTGAGCGGCAGGGGGGTCATCTACCGTGTAGAATTGTTCACTGAGTTGGAAGCTCAGGCCTTGCATAGGTGTGTCTTGACAGTGTCATAGTCAAGTGGCCTCTGAGGGTCGCGTAGTGTGTTGAGGTGTTCCAACTGGGCGAACCACTGTGTGATGAACTTGACTTTGGTGTCTTTCCATGACCTCAAATCAATATCCAACAGGTGCTGCATCACAACGGAGGTGTCATATACCTTGGATTTGGACCTGTCATGTAGTGTAACAAAATCAAAGAAGGCTTGTCTGCCATCTCTTGTGATGGTATGGCTGAGCACACATGAGGAAGAGAGATCACTTTGAAAAACATGAAGAACAAGGGTCCAGAAGAAGGCGCACTGCTTGTCATGGAGGGCCTTTGTGTATCCTGTGAGTGGTATGTCAGGCCAGTTCGGATCAAGAAATGTGTGGGTATCTATATCCGATGTTTCCAGCTTGGCCTTGAATTTGACAAGTCAATGCTCAAATCTTGCATCATTTTGTAGCACTGGGAAGGTGGTTTTGTCCCTTGATATTCTGATCCATGACTCATATTTGAGCTGGTCTATTGGTTTTGTTGATCGACCTGGTCCATCTGGTGGTGTTGTAGTGCGATCCACCCCACCATCAGCCGCAGAGTCTCTTCTGGCTTTGACAATTCCTCTACAGTAGTCCTTGAAAGCCTTTTTGGTGTAATGGTCTCGGTCTTCCCAGTCAAATCCTTGCTCGGTAAGATGCCGTCCAAAATCAATGACCCTCTGTAGGTTTAGCTGTACATGCCGTGAGAGTGGTGTTCTTGTTCCTCTCTCTAGGTATGCGAGATCACCAATGTTTTCAATGAATAGGAAGTCCAACCATGTCTTTTACTGGCTATTGATGAGCGCCTCGCACAGGATGCTGTTGGATTCCTTTGGGACGTCGAAGGAGTCACGTAGGAAGGTGGCTAGCAGTCAATCAAATGATGGGAAGAGGTCTGGGATAGATGCGTCCTCTTCATCATCTTGGGTTGGATTATCCTGTTGGTTGGGTGCCATGTCAGTTGTAGGCAGGAGGGATGTGGTTGCAGCACTTCCAGGTTGGAGTGTTTGGAATCCCGAGGACCTGCTTCATGTTCTACTGGCAATGGGGATGTTGGACATATGTATGTATGCGTTCGAGGAGCGAACACTTCAGGAATGTCGGATTGGTGTTGTAATCACAGAGACCTATCGATCGTTGGCCTTAGTTGTTCGTTCAATGATCTGCTGTCGGATTGTCGTCTTCTATCCGGGAATGTGGTGCTTGGATGGAGATACTGCTATTGTCCAATGCAACGGGCTTCTATTACAGGCAATCGCTTTGTCCGTTGGTGACTTTCTTGTGTGTAATCGGATCAGAGATCTATCAATTGTCAACCGTAGATGTTCGTTTGATGATCTGCTGTCGGATTGTCTTTCGTCGTCGTGTTTCTACTGTCGTCTTCTTCTGCAAGCTTCAACAAGCTTGCGACTGTTAATCTGTTAATTTCCTTTTGAAACTGGCTGTTGAGCTGATTCAATCCAAAGGCAAAGAAGAGCAACAGAGGCTGTAGCTGCAGGCCGGTTGAGGTGCCGGTCTGTTGTGGTCTAATATTTCTCTGATATCCACTACAACTGGATGCTACTCCGATCAGATCTATTCTGACTATCGACAAACAATGCAATCAGTTAGATCTTAGGCTTGTAGTTCTACAGTAGGACGCAAAGGGGCGTCTGGTGCAAAGTTTAAGGTTGAATAATCAAATAATCTAAAAGTATAAGCGCATCGACTTGATGGAGAGCAAGTTGCCACTTTAAAGATCGTGTTGCCGCTAATACAACACGATATGTTGTGCTGCCGCTAATACAGCACAATACAAATATTTTATACGTACTGCCGCTAATAGAGCACGTATTTTACACAGCAGAAAACAGGTTTGTGAGCAGCGCTTCAAACCTCTGTTGTCTTTTCTTGAAAACAGAACACTTAACAGAGGATAACATATGCTAGTCTCTGGTATGTTCTTTTGTTTGGTCACTAAGTACCAAAACTTCGATCGTATGAGTGACGATCGGTTCTCCATAATTTGTTAAGTATCAAATCTTGATCATAAGAATGAGTCAATCCATTCACAGATGAGACGTTTCGATCATGAAGATGAGCCTCGTATCATGTGTATGAATCATACATATCCTTCTTGGGTCTCATTATTCCAAACTCGTACCTCCGGTACACCGGACACGAAAGGAATTTAACACATGGAGAGTTTAGGAAGCCCATGGGTAGTCGAAGAAGGTGAAACTTGCCGAAAGGAGTTACGAGGACACACTTCCAACTGGATTCTTCATCGAGTTTGAAGGTGTGAAACTGCATGCTGACATCAATGAGTGTAAGGTATTTGAAACCTCAACGTGGGTGGAAGATGTCTTGAATTTTTGGTAGGGGGTAATGAAGTTTCTTGGTGACTTTGTTGAGTTCACGAAAGTCACTGATAAGACGGCAAGATCCGTCTGGTTTGGGTACCACAAATGTAGGCATTCCCCATTCGGTGGCATAGCAACGTTCAAGGATGCCAAGGTTGACTTGTCAAAGGAGTTCGGTTTTGACTGCTAGTTGCTGGTGGATGGGAATGGAGTATGGTTGCTTGATATGATAAGGAACTGCATCGGGTTGGAGGTCAATGTGGAATTCTTTGTCAGGAAAGATTCCTAGTTTGCGATCGGTGAGACCTTCAAATAGTTTTTCGTGTGGACTAAGGGTCTTGAGGAGACAATCTTGTTCATATGAAGATAGATGAGTTTGTTCAGAGACTAGCTTGGGTAAGTCAGTCTTCTCGTATTTTGTTGCGCCATCGACATAAGCTTGTTGTTTGGCTTGGTTCATGTAGCATTCGGCAACAAGGTACTATGGTTCATTGGACATGACTCTTTGGATGATGATCTTGTCATGAAAGTAACTAGGAGGATGGAATGGCATTGTTTTCTCATACCAGGTCATGGTTGAGTTTTCGAAATTCATTTTGATTCCAATATCCTTCATAGTCTTTCGACCAAGGATGAAATGATCATTCATCTTGGCATCAACTACAAAACATTTGACCTTGTTGATAAGGAGGAGCGAGAAGGATAGCTCGGGAAGCATGAGGTTGTGAAGAGTTACATACTCGGAGCAGCTGGCTTTGCCATTGGTAGTGATCATGTTGACCGGAGTTTTCAGATCATGGAGGATGACTGTTGGCGGAAGCGATGATTGAAGAATGAGGTTGTTGTCGTATCCCGTCTCTCCGGAGAGATGACCATTGATCCTTTATACCTCATACCATACCATACGTATGTAAGAATGAAGATACCGGTAGGTATCCAGCATTGCACATCTAGTACCGTACGGTACTTGTAGTCATTGGGCGATTCCCGAAATAGTCTGGGTATTATTTTCCTTCTGAATCCGATCCGTTGAGAGTCTGATTCAAGGACTTCTGAAGAACAGCAACGCTGCGTTAGTGTGTTAGTAGACGAACGATTGTACTCTACGCGTGACAATTGTGTTTGGATACTTTCGGCAACGGATAATCGGACTACAGGCGAGACTAGGGAAACGCCAGATCTCCTCTTGCTGTGACTTATTCAGATTGCAGCAAGACAGACCTTAGTATGTAGATTACAAGTAGTTGGTAGCAACTAGTGTGAATTTTGGGATATAAATCAGTTGAATGTTAAAAGTATGAGATAAAGTGAAATCTTGCCGAAATGCAAGATATCTCTTTTGTTGAGATGAATACGTTGCAACTGCTGTTGCGTAGTGCTGAGATTACTCGCTGATTATTTCCGTACATGTATTAGTCGTTGACCATATATATTTGTATGCATGTATATGTATTGTGTGAGAATCACATGCCAACGGTTTTCTTCTCTTGTTCCGTTAGGAAGACTCCATGAAATGTTTATCATTAAGGTCAGGAATTGCTCCTGTAGCTCGTGTGATATTTTATGAAATCAGAGTTTGCTCACCGAAGAACAATGGCAATATCGTAGGACAGGGATTGCTCACCGTTTATGCGCGATGGGAATCAGTGCGCCGTGGGAATCGATATCCCGTGGGAATCGATTACTTAGATGGATACGGGACTCATTGATTCATGTGCGTAGGAAATCTACCCTTTGGTAGCTTTGATACTTCTGGTCACGAAAGGAATTTAATACTCCCCATGTCTCCTTGTGAAGGGTCATCACGCTCTACATGATGCTTCCATCATCCTGGAGAAGGTCGCCAGTATTACCACAGAAGTGGAAGATGGGCCTGAGCAGTGGATACACAACTGAGTGACTCCAATGCTTGGTAAGAATGTCTGCACAGTTATCCTTACCTGGGATGTGCATCATTAAAATGAAACCTCTCGCTATCATGCTCCGTACGTAGTGAAACGATAGAATGTTATGACGCTTATGCAACCTTGCGTAAGGAAAGGTCGACGTCTGGATCATCTTTTCGTTGTCACCCCAAGAGTATGAGATATCATGGACTCGTGTTCCGAGGTATCGGAATGAGTGGCGTAGATCGACAATCTGTTCGATGCAAGTTCTTCCTGCAACAAATTCAGCTCCAAAGGTGGCTGTTTCCGTAGTAGACTGCTTCTTCGAGAACCACATCATGGGAGTCTTGTTCGCGAAATGAAGTATGCCGGTAACTGCCTTGCCACTGAGAATATCATGCATGAGGTTGGCATCATAGAAGTGTGATAACACTACTGTCTTTCCAAGCGGTGCAGGAGCGTCGTCGGGTAGCTCCTCAGAATGCTCCCCATAGACGGTATTGGACCAGTCGATGGTGTCGGGTTTAGTCAATATAAAATCGGGCGGTTCCACACGGAATCTGATTTTAAAATGTCTAAATTTGGAGATATATCCATAGATACGTTTAGCACGGTCGAGATGCCCATCTCGTGGCTGAGCTCTGAAACTTGAGAGCGTCATCACGGCTGTTTGTACATCGAAACGGCCAATAGCGATGATCCATTGCAGTGAACCGATCATACTTTGGTATTTCTGTATACCGGTTTCTTCAAGAAAGGCTGAGGAGTCCAATTCAGGATGATCGTTCTCCGCGATGGGCGATTGGAACCTAGTGCTAGGTTTGCATCCGAACATTTGTTCGTAAGATGCTTCCATCTTTTCGATAAACTTTATGGGATTCATGCACAGAACACCATGTTCGTCGCGCTCAAATCCACATCCCAAATGAAAGTTCATAGGTCCGGATCCCTTCAATTTGAAGTTATATGGTGACGATTGCAATATCTTCAAGAAGGAATTGGGATCGGCCATGCAGAGACATAGGTCATCGACATATGTGCATATAAGCTCATATACACGTTCACCATGCTTGTTCGTTCCGGGTTTGAGGAATATTTCCGGTTCTGCGCGGGATCTTTTGAAGCCGAGTTCGATGAGACAAGCCGCGAGTAAGTCTCCAAAACACTTGCCTGAAGACCTGAGACCATATAGGGCTTTGTAAATGACCAATAGGTGACCCTCCAACGATCCGAATTCGGGACCTGCCTTGATGCATACTTTCTCGCAGGTGACTGCTTCTAAGTAGGCGTTACCTATGTCGGTACCCCATGCTTCTAGATCGTTGAGTTCAGCTAGGAATAGGCACATACGTAGACCGCGAAGAGATACGACGCCTGCGTAAACACTGTGGATAGGGGCCTCAGTGAGATTACCGTTAGCAACGAGGCGAGCCTTGTGTCTTCCGTCGTGTTTGACAGCGTATATCATGTGTACCTTGATCTGTTGGAATCCCGGGGGAATGGAGCTTGTCTTGTATACGCCTTTATCAATGAATGTATTGTATTCATTGAGTTGTGCCATTTCAAGAGTGGTGGCATCTTCCCATTTGGTGTTCCCGTTGGCTTGATCAAATCGGAGGGCTTCTTCGTGGTTACGAGGCACTTTGAATCCATATTGATACTGCGGAGTGGTACGGAAAGAACGTAGTTTGGCTTGATGCACGAGTCGATCAAGTTTCTTGGTTCGTCGGGCTAGGTTGGTGATTCTCCTGAGACGTTTCCAACCTGGGAGGTCAAGCAAGTTGTTGTCTTTCCCATATTTTGCAACGGTGACTGGGTCATCAGCCGCAATATTGGCCAGAGGTTCATATGTGCGTTCCATATTCTCCCATTCAATCCAAAGGTTATACTTGGAACCTTTGTATTGAGGGTGCTTGTTATCCAGTGGACCTTGGTGTCCTAGGATGCGGCGAAACGACCAGAGTTTGCCGTCTTCTTGTGTTGAATCACGATGGATGTAATTCATGACGTCATTGTATGCAATGATATCATCGAGTTCGTCATCGGAGTGTTTGCACTTGAACTTGATGAAGTCTTTATTGCGTTCAAGACTGTCTTCAACATCGACAATGGTGAGACGTTTCCGGGTGCCATCGGGATTGGTTACAAGGAAGGAACGTCCTTGTAGATCGGCAATCGGGATCGTAGGAATGGTAATAGGTTTACCATCATCGTCAAATTGTGCGTTGCCTTCTTCGTCGGTAACAACTACCTGTGATGGGTCTACTGAAGGAGTAGCGGGGTTGGTGTGTGGAGTTGTGACGTCACTAACATCAAAGTATGCTAATTCCGGTGGATCAAAATCATCTTCAGTAAGGAGAACGCCATCAGATGTCTTGCTGAAGATGTGTGTCGTAGGAGGACCATCAAGACTCTCCCCATAGTTGTTAGGGAGCGGAGAAGGTGACCAGCTTGGGCTGTCATCGACCTTCTTATAAAGAAAGCTCGGTAACGAGGGGTGGGTGGGTGGTTGAAGATTTGGTTGAGTGCCAGGTGGAACGGTGTCATCGGCGGTGTCAGAATCAGCAGGTGAACCGTTAGGGGAAACTGAGCTGTTTGGTTTAGTAGACTCGTCAATGAGTTTATTCTGATTGATATGCTCCCCATGTTTGAAAGCTGGAGCTTCTCCAGTGGCGTATATACGGGGTAAGGAATCCTTTGCATTACGCCATTTGATGAAACCATCATCAGTAAATAAGCCCGCGCGCTTGTTACGTGACTCAGGTGTAAGAGCAGATCGAACACCGGACCGGTCTAGTAACTTGTTGGTAACTGGATCCCAGATTCGAAAGCAGAGTCCATTGCCAACATGTTCAGCGATGCCGACGAAATGACCTAGGCGTTCGGTAGATTTGGTACCGAAAGGGGAGTCATTGGTCTTGAAATACACAGGTTCAAACCAGAAGAAACTGGTGTATGCGCTGATGTCGCCAATTGTACCCGTGGCAATGAAGATCGGTTGTTTATCGGACAGCGTAGGGTCAGAGACAACATTAAGGAGACCCGCGACGTATGTCATGCACAGTAACCACATGTGTGGTGGTGTGCCGGTACGATCCATGACGCGATTGACAATGCGTTTGAACGTTTGGTATCGTCGTTCGAATTGATTCTGATGTTGATGGTACGGTTCACTTTGCCAGAGTCCAATCCATAACATCTTGAGGTAATCCATGACTTTCTTGCTTGATTGATAGTTACCGTGGTCGCAAAGAAGGCGGATGGGTCTGCCCCATTTTCGAACAAAGTTCTGAAAGCAGGGTAGAAAATCGCCGGTGGTACGCATTTCTTCAACGTGAATAATATGCGATTTTCGGCCGAAGAAGATCTGAGCAATCTTGGATCCACCATCAATTGCTGGGACATCTGAATAGACTGCATCGGACATAACATCGTCATTAAAGGGGCGAACGTTCATGGCCGGTTGAGGGGAATGAAACCGTTTGAAAATGTTACCATCAGGGCTAACCGCTAACGAACCGTATTGGGTTGAGTTTTCAAAAGTAGCTTTGATGCGATCGGTGGAAACCCAACAAAAGAAAGGTTTCAGGGATAAGTAGTCATGTTCGTTGGGGTATCTTTCGCGGGGCGTAGCTGCAATGCGTGTAGTGTCACTGGCTGTACAATCTGTCGGAAACGCAGTGACTGTTCCAGAGACTGCGGTTGGTGCGCAGCATGCGAGACGTTCTTGATGAGCATAGTCAGTGGAAGTAAGCCAAAAGGAGCGATCGTTGTTCTTATGATCATCAATCGGAAGAAAGGGAGATCGGGTGGAATGGCTGGAATACGAGCTGAGGGATGTAACCGTGGAGGACCCGGGAGAAACAGATATATCGAATCCTTCAAGGCAGCGTGGGTTCCCATATTCGTCGTAATCGGCATAGGGAAGTTGCTGTGGCTGGGGAGGATATTTCTGGAGAAATTGTTCATCTTTTGCACTGATCGTGGTATCGAGAACAGATGGGTCCCAATGTTTATCGGACGTCATGATAACATGTGGTAACGTGTCAAATTCGACAGTCGTATACTTTCGCATCGCAAGGTATGGTAAGCCGTGTCGTATGCTAAGAGGCAGTGCATAGCCATCGGAGGTGGTGATGACCTGTCCTCCGCCTGCTTTGATGGACGTGTCGTCTACAGTGGAAAAATATGCTTCCATCTGGCCGGATGACAATATAGAAGGATGTCGTCCTGTATAGGCACATTCATTGAAAATGAGAATGACGGGGCCTCTGTTCGACATGGAATATGCTCCGCATGTAGCAATGGGAATGTTTTGTACCTGATGATTGTTAATGCCGGTGACGTTAACATATCGTGGTGGAATATCCTTGGAGATGAGACATGCATCATTACCGATGATGCAGCCATTTGCGCCGCGATCAACCATGGCAAAACCAGGGCTAGTAACCGTAGTTTTGTGTATACGGTATGTGTATGACGTTACGGGACCATCATTAGGAAAGGTGAGATCATCCTCGGGAGTATACCACTGGTGAAAATTGGCGGAATACGATGGTGTTCCGACAGGTATTTGGGTGTCACCGTCCTTTTTGTACTGAATGTCAGGGTTGTTTGAAAGGAATCGAGCTGGATGCGCGGGTGACACGGAAGACTTGAGAGGTCGCTGGTCCTTAGACGAGGAGGTCGTGGATTTGTATACACCTAGGGATGCATGGAAAACGCCTCTACGATCATTCTCTACAGCAGGAT
This sequence comes from Pseudo-nitzschia multiseries, assembly GCA_037355745.1. Lineage (NCBI taxonomy): Eukaryota > Bacillariophyta > Bacillariophyceae > Bacillariales > Bacillariaceae > Pseudo-nitzschia > Pseudo-nitzschia multiseries. The sequence continues at coordinate 25,545,333 of CM074782.1, read as the reverse complement.
GTAGGCCTGCTGCGGAATTGGCATGCTCATCCTTGGTCGAAGTACCGTCTTCTTGGAAAGATACCGAGTGTTCATGTTGGTATGCCTTCCGGGTAACGGGTTTGACACTGTTGGGGTCAGGTTGGTCCGTGTTAAGTAAGTCGTGTCGCAATGAGGCAACCACGATTTTCTTGCCTTCCGGAGAAAAACTGAGCCAACTCTTCATGTCCTGACGTGACAAGGCCTTCCATATGTTTGTAGGCAACCTTGTAGTAGGGTCAGGGGTACGTCCAGCCTTGAACACAGCATAATCTTGATAGTCTCCTTCAAATTCAATGGGGAGAGCATAGTCATCATGGTGTTGGATCGAGTCAGAAGAGAAATCATGAACGTGTGCACGTACGGTCGATCGAGGAGCAGACATCGCAGACTGGGAATCAAGTCGAGTTGCTTCGAGTAAAAGCGTGATTTTAAGATCATGGATAGCAGCGGCTTCGGCAACTGCATCCGTTACGGTGCTATTCGTCCCACCTGGATCCTTGACTTTGGCAAATTGTTCGCTTAGCTGGAAGCTGGAATAACATGCCTGACACAATGCTGATTTTACGGTGTGATACTCGAGGGGCTTGTTGGGAGGACGGAGCTTGTTAAGGTGATTCAATTCGTCAAACCAATGTGTGATGAATTTCACTTTGGATTCCTTCCAATTGTTGAGGTTCAACTTGAGCAACGCTTGTAGCTGGGTCGAGTTGTCGTATACCTTTGCTTTTGATTGGCTATGAAGGTTTACGAAGTCGAAGTAAGCCTGGCGTCCATCACGAGTGGTAGAATGACTGTGTACACATGATGCAGAAAGGTCACTCTTGAAGACTTCCAACATTAGTACCCAGAAGAAGGCACATTGTTTGATGTAGAGATCACGGGTGTAACCCACGAGCGTGGCTGGAGGCCAAGTTTCATCGAGGAATGTCTCTGTATCGATGTCGTATGCCTCGAGTTTAGCTTTGAAACCTACGAGCCAGTGTTCAAATCTCGAGTCATTCGTGAGGGGTGTAAAGGACTTTTCATCGCGTGCTTTTCGGCACCATGATTCGTACTTTACCTGCTGAGGTGACTTTTTGTTACTTCCTGCCGGAGGAGGTGGTGGGTTCAGAACAGATTCGTTACGCAAGCGTTGGGCACGTTCTTCGCGGAATGACTGGAATTCCCTGTATGTATATGACTTTACATCCTTCCAGTTCCTCTTGTCTTCTTCTAGAGCGACATCGGCTTCTTGTAGGTCGATAGCGAAATCCGCAAGTGCCTCTATGCTCCTTTGGATGGAGCGAGGGATATGCGTTGCCAATCCTCGTTCCATATAGGTAAGTTCACGTGCAAAATCCGGTTCGATAAGTGCGTCGAGGAACGACTTCCATTCGCATAACCCGCCTTCTTTGAGAGCTAGGCACAACTTGCTAGTAATCTCACTTGTTACGTTGAGTAATGATATGAGTATCTTTCTCATATCAGCATCGAAGCTGGGAAAGCGTTCGATAGTGGTGACTTCGGCGTCATTCTTCTCTTCGCCTCCGAGTGCATTGCCGGCCATTACCGGTACCGGTATGTTCGGCATCTGTGGTGGTTCGGAGTCTTGGAAGGAAGTGCGTGGTAACTGAGAATGGGAACTGCTTCTTGTGCGATGTGCGACGTGCATATGCCAGCGTAGGGATTATGATTAATTCCGTTCCTGTTCCTTCTTGTGTGCAAGCCTTCTTAGAGCTTGCGACTGTTAATCTATTATTTTCCTTCTGAATCCGATCCGTTGAGAGTCTGATTCAAGGACTTCTGAAGAACAGCAACGCTGCGTTAGTGTGTTAGTAGACGAACGATTGTACTCTACGCGTGACAATTGTGTTTGGATACTTTCGGCAACGGATAATCGGACTACAGGCGAGACTAGGGAAACGCCAGATCTCCTCTTGCTGTGACTTATTCAGATTGCAGCAAGACAGACCTTAGTATGTAGATTACAAGTAGTTGGTAGCAACTAGTGTGAATTTTGGGATATAAATCAGTTGAATGTTAAAAGTATGAGATAAAGTGAAATCTTGCCGAAATGCAAGATATCTCTTTTGTTGAGATGAATACGTTGCAACTGCTGTTGCGTAGTGCTGAGATTACTCGCTGATTATTTCCGTACATGTATTAGTCGTTGACCATATATATTTGTATGCATGTATATGTATTGTGTGAGAATCACATGCCAACGGTTTTCTTCTCTTGTTCCGTTAGGAAGACTCCATGAAATGTTTATCATTAAGGTCAGGAATTGCTCCTGTAGCTCGTGTGATATTTTATGAAATCAGAGTTTGCTCACCGAAGAACAATGGCAATATCGTAGGACAGGGATTGCTCACCGTTTATGCGCGATGGGAATCAGTGCGCCGTGGGAATCGATATCCCGTGGGAATCGATTACTTAGATGGATACGGGACTCATTGATTCATGTGCGTAGGAAATCTACCCTTTGGTAGCTTTGATACTTCTGGTCACGAAAGGAATTTAATACTGGGTAGGGACCCAGATTATTGTATTTCAGGAATGAAAATCACCATACCCAGATTTTGGCTAAAGTCTCATTTTTGGAATAAGGAGTTTAAATAATACAAAATAATATTTTAAATTAGCATATAAACAAGCATGCGTGTGCATTATTTAACATGTGCTTGGATTCCTAAGCAAATCTGGGTAGGGACCCAGAAACTGGTCGATGTGAGCTTGCGTCGACCGGTTTCTGGGTCAAAATGGTACAGAATTAAATCTGGGCCCCTACCCAGATTAAATCTAGGTCCCTACCCAGACTTTTTCGGGAATCACCCATTCTGTTGCATATTCAACAGCGGGACCAGTCTACTACCGTAGTGGTACCGTACAGGTGACGAAGAATCTGTAAAATTATTTATTTTTAGGATGCGCGAAAATTCTTGAATTGTGACCAATAATTCTCAACAACCCGACGTTGGCTGAAAATGCTCAATAGACCCACATAATGCTGAGATAGTAAGGATTCATTCACTCTTATTCGACATAGTCCACAGATCTCTTGTTGTCAAGATCTGAGGGACACAAAATTGGGGCCTTAACAAAATCCCTCTCCAAAAACTATGGAGAACCCTTTCTTTTTTACTTAAATAAAATAACTGTTGCTTAACGCCCAGTGAAACTCCTACTAGGCTATGCACGCTTGGAGCCTGCGCGCAAGCCCAAAAAAGACGGCAACCTATGTGCAAAGAATACCGGTAGAATCAATCGCTTGAGGTGCAAAGAATAAACCAACCGCGAACAATCAGCCGGTCGATCGACCGAGGTGCAAAGAAGAAACCAACCGAGGTGCAAACACCGTAGTACCGTAGGGTACGTACGGTAATGTACGGTAGAATGGACAGAGGTGCCCTAGCCCTTATCCAACCCTAAAAAAGTGAGTCCTAGTCAGTTTTACACCCTAATTTGCAATTAAAAATTCCAAAATCAGATATTTTGTGTGATTGAACCATGAATATTGTTCCTGTTATGGATAAGATGAATCATGAAAGAAACAGAAGTGAGTTATCTGTCATAGTTTGTCTGTCACCACCTAATGAGTGCATTTGGGTACTGGATTTGGAGGAAAAATACACACTAATTTGCAATTAAAAAATAGAAAATCCAATATTTTGTGTGATTAGTCCATGAATATTGTTCCTGTTAGGGATGAGTTGAATCATGAAAGAAACAGAAGTGAGTTATCTGTCATAGTTTGTCTGTCACCACCTAATTAGTGCATTTGGGTACTGGATTTGGAGGAAAAATACACACTAATTTGCAATTAAAAAATAGAAAATCTGACATTTTGTGTGATTACTCCATGAATATTGTTCCTGTTAGGGATGAGTTGAATCATGAAAGAAACAGAAGTGAGTTATCTGTCATAGTTTATGTGTCACCACCTAATAAGTGCATTTGGGTACTGGATTTGGAGGAAAAATACACACTAATTTGCAATTAGAAAATAGAAAATCAGATATTTTGTGTGATTAGTCCATGAATATGTTCCTGTTATGGATAAGATGAATCATGAAAGAAACAGAAGTGAGTTATCTGTCATAGTTTATGTGTCACCACCTAATTAGTGCATTTGGGTACTGGATTTGGAGGAAAAATACACACTAATTTGCAATTAGAAAATAGAAAATCAGATATTTAGTGTGATAAGTCCATGAATATTGTTCCTGTTATGGATAAGTTGAATCATGAAAGAAGTAGAAGTGAGTTATCTGTCATGGTTTCTGTGTCACCACCTAATTAGTGCATTGGGGTACTGGATTTGGAGGAAAAATACACACTAATTTGCAATTAGAAAATAGAAAATCAGATATTTTGTGTCATTAGTCCATGAATATTGTTCCTGTTATGGATAAAATGAATCATGAAAGAAGTAGAAGCGTGTTATCTGTCATGGTTTGTGTGTCACCACCTAATTAGTGCATTTGGGTACTGGATTTGGAGGAAAAATACACACTAATTTGCAATTAGAAAATAGAAAATCAGATATTTTGTATGATTGAACTATGAATATTGTTCCTGTTATGGATAAGATGAATCATGAAAGAAACAGAAGTGAGTTATCTGTCATGGTTTCTGTGTCACCACCTAATTAGTGCATTTGGGTACTAGATTTGGAGGAAAAATACACACTAATTTGCAATTAGAAAATAGAAAATCTGACATTTAGTGTGATTAGTCCATGAATATTGTTCCTGTTATGGATAAGTTGAATCATGAAAGAAACAGAAGTGAGTTATCTGTCATAGTTTGTGTGTCACCACCTAATTAGTGCATTTGGGTACTGGATTTGGAGGAAAAATACACACTAATTTGCAATTAGAAAATAGAAAATCTGACATTTAGTGTGATTAGTCCATGAATATTGTTCCTGTTATGGATGAGATGAATCATGAAAGAAACAGAAGTGAGTTATCTGTCATAGTTTGTGTGTCGCCACCTAATTAGTGCATTGGGGTACTGGATTTGGAGGAAAAATACACACTAATTTGCAATTAGAAAATAGAAAATCAGATATTTAGTGTGATAAGTCCATGAATATTGTTCCTGTTATGGATAAGATGAATCATGAAAGAAACAGAAGTGAGCTATCTGTCATGGTTTGTGTGTCACCACCTAATTAGTGCATTTGGGTACTAGATTTGGAGGGAGAATACACACTAATTTGCAATTAAAAATTCCAAAATGAGATATTTTGTGCGATTGAACCATTCGTAGATTCCTACGCAAATCCGTCACCAGAAAGTATCTAGTACGAAAATAGTGTAGGAAGCTACTCTTGTAGATTTCTATGCAAAAACATTACCAGTAATTATCTAATACTGAAATCGTGTAGAAAGCTAGTGCCGTAGAATGGTACTAGAGTATTCCAGGTCTCATTAGTTCGTACGTATGCTTTGATAGTACGACTGTACGCCGGTAGATCGTAGTACGTGCGGTAGCTTACGTTACAGCTCATTACGAAATCACTCTAGTATAAATTCTACGTAGCCCTACTTTGTCTCTTATCATGCGCGCAAATTCCAAATTTAAATTCGTAACTGGTCTAACGGCCGATGATTGAGTGGGCGTGCGCGAATTTCATAAAACTAAGGCGCACAGATAAATTATAGGCTCGTTATTCTTGTATGTTCATATTCAGTAATGAAGATAAAATACTTCTATATTTGGGCTCCATAAAACTGGGAAAAGAACATCGTCATATTCGGATTCGTCTTGAAATTAGCTTTTCAAAAATATATGGATTAATAGGGGTTACACATGATCCATAGAAGTTAGACTTTTGAAAATGCTGCTTCTTTGTGACCCGTGCGGTAGTACAATAGAAATTTTTTCTTAAAAAAATAATACCGGTATTTCTACGAAGTAATCATACTCATCTCCCTGCTTTGATTCATTGGTGGAAGCTACTCGTACGAGTATAGGTGTGAATGGGGGCGACCATTTTGAGACGGCTTTTCCCCCCTCCCCCTTGATACACTCATCGATTGTGGCTCTGTTAGTCTTACTATGGATCTTGTTACTCTTCAGCTGTAGCTTCCTGACCAAAGTAATCACCGCGCCAGAATAGATACCCAATTTGCTGGGGTTGCGCGCACCAGAACCCCTTCAAACTTTATGATTCTTTCGGTCAAGAAAATCATGAGAAATAACACACCCATCACAATACCAAGTGGTCTCAACCAAACTATTCCTTAACCATAGCATTAGGGGCACCTGTCACTCAGGGAACTCTTCCTTACACTAAGTCCAAGAAGACCTGCAAGTTTTGGATTGATCAACCGAGTCCTTTAGGAGAAAAGAGCTTCAGCAACAGCAACAACGGATCAACAATGAAGGGCAAAAACTGCGATAACTCCAAAAAATCTCCTTGTGACTGCAACAAGGTTCCATCTGTTTGTGGCAGCAACAAGCAAGCGCCATTGCAGGATAAAGCAATACTTATCAAGTACAAGAAGCCTCCAAAGTTCCAGATCGATCCGACCAGTCGTTTAAACAGCTGGAAGAACAGCAACACCCCTAAGGGCAAAATTGTGACGACAACCCCCCCCCCCCCCCCCCCCCCTGCCAGCAACAAGGATCCCCCTGCTCGTAGCAGCAACAAGCGCCGCTAACGTGTAAATTGATACTTATCAAGTACAAGATATCCCCCAAGTTGCGGAGCAACCCGCCTGGTCGTTTACAAGAAAACAGCTCCAGCAACAACAACACCCCCAAAGGCAAAAGAACTCCCCCCACAACAAAAAATACAGCTTGCACTGCAGCAAGAGGCGCCGTCCTGCCCCCTTGCAAGTAATCAAATAGAACTGGTGTTATTCTAATTCATTCCTGCAATACATTTACTACAGTGGCAGCTATGGCAGCAGCCGTATTTACACAGCAGGAGAGCAAAAATTGGTCCATACAGAAGAGAGTATTGCGAATGAAGAAGAAATTGGTGGATGAAGAGAACAACAAGGCCTCCCCCCCACCACCACCACCACCGCCGCCGCCTGCTGTTGTTGTTGCTGGATCAAATGGTAGCAGCAGCGTTTTGCCTGTAACTACTCCAAGTGGACTGGATCCTCCATCCAAAGAAAAAATGCTGAACAACAACAACAACAACAAAAGAGGTCACACGGCTTCCAGCAATAGAAGTGGAAGCACAGCAATGACAACAATACTGGCAACAGGATGGAACAGCGCCAGAAGCAAGCACAGCAGCGACCACAGCGGCATTTTTGGACAAGGACCCCCCCCCCCCCCCCTGCCTTGCAAAAAGAAGAAACTCACTCTAACTCCATTGTGTTTAAAAAAAACAAGGAAGACTCCCCACCAAGTCCAATGTGCTAGGGAAAATGAGCAAGCTATCAAGGATCAACACGCCCCCGCATGGAAGGAAGCATAGGGGTGTCTGGTGCAGCAGCTGCAACTACCCAATGGAGTCAAACGGGTCCCAGCAACCATTATCTGTGATGTCATAAATGCAACGTATGGTACCTCTATTAACCCAAACACGTTGAGGAATTGCGTCCGCGAGACACGGTGGAGAATGCGCTTGGCGAGGCAATTACAACTTTTGTTGCATTGACTGCAGCAAAAATGAAGGACAAAACCGACCATCAGATGCTCCTTCATTGGCTGGTGGTGTGTATCAATAACGGTGTTATTCCAGCGCCCCTGACTGACTCTATTTCTCTATTCAAGTGGTTGCAACCTAAGTTTGCAGATGCAGTGGAAGTCTCTAACCAGAATTCACAGATGGAGGAGGAATGCCGTGCCATATACTACACAACTTGTAAAAATTTAAATGAATGATTTAATACTTTGAATTTTTTTTCTGGAAATGGGCTTTGCATGGTTGCCAATGGTGGAGGAGGTCGCTGCAGGACATGAAGGAGCGAGAGCTGTACTTTCCCTTTGAATAGCTTCAACGGATAATCAATGTGGATGAAACAGAGCTGTCACTTGGTACAACCACGAGCAAGTCAGGGGGGCGGCCCGTCACCCAGTACAGACCAAGCAATAAGCAGCTTCCTGTTGGTGTGAACCATGCAAACAAAAGCAGTCACGGCATAACTCTCATCTGTGGCAGTTGTGCTTTGGGGGATCCAATTCCACCACATTTTGAGGTAAAAAGTATGGCTAAATACAATGCAAACAAGTGAATCCAGGATTCGTTTTTGGAGGAGCTCAAACACAATACAGTAACAGGAACATGGGGATTCAACAAACCCAGAGAGCGGTGGAGTATGGTGAATTGTAATGCTAGTGTGGGGATGGATGGTACAGAGTTTACAAAGGTAGTGAAGGACGCATACATGCTGTTATTTCCAGACCTTGCCCCTGTGCCTAGAAAGCGAGTAGTGTTGTTAGTTGATTTGGGTCTGGGATGAGAGGATGACAAGTTGCAAATTATTATATTACAGCCCCCAAAGGTCTCTACTTACTTACGGGAGTTCCGAATACAACGTATATTTGGCAACCAACAGGCCAGAATTACGGACCCTTCAAAACTATGTTTTGGCAAAATACAACAATACTGAACAACTCCCAACGTGCAAGAGGACTCACCATGCGATCTCACGATATTCCGCAGCTTGTATTTGGGGGACAAGAGACGAAATATGTCAGTTTGCACAGTGCATTTCACAAATCATTTCCTGTGGAAAAATTGAAGGCTATCTGGCGCCACATGGTATCGTCCCTTTCACATGCAAATGTCTAGAGAATCGCGATGTAGCTCACGAGGTAACGGCACTACCAAATGGGTCTGTAGACATCACGGCAAACCCGCTTATGGAGCAGTTACTTAACCTTGAACTTTGCAACAACACCACAGTAAAGTACCTCACAGGGTACGGTTTGAAAGGTGAAGCGTTTGCTGCAAGGCATCACAAAACAACGAGAAGGAGAAGATTGAAGATTGTATTTACTCAACCGGGTCCAAACAAGCAAATATTGAAAATTGCAAATGCAAAGACCACAGGACAGAAATTCCATATCACCGGTGGGTTCATCACTAACTCAAATAATGTTTGGAAAGCAAAAGTCTTGAAGGAACATTTAAAAAAAATCAACACACTAAAGAGCACAAATGCGTGCGCCGCTGCTTTTGCAGAGAAGAAGGGAGCAGCTGAGGCCTTAGTTGCAAAGTGTGGGGGGAGTTTGCTAGGCTAGGAGTGAAACCCTTGAATGTAGTGTGTGAATGGAAGCGTGGAAGGAAGGTTGCTGCTGGAATGAAAAAAGAACATGTTGTTGCTGCTCTACTCAAAGCAAAGGATCACGCGCCGGTCAGCGCGGTTGAGTGGAGCGAGGAGGACGACACTGAATTGTAGCGGCTGGAGAAAGAAGAGATCACAATGAAAAAAACACTCTTGGGGAAGGCTATGAAAGAGAAGTTAGAGAAGTGTGTTAAGATCATCAAGGAGGTGACGCCAGAGATGCTGGAGATGGCAGCAATGGATGATGGAAAGATTGAATACATGAAAAGGATGCAAGCAACAAGGGGCTTGGAACCAACGCGCGATTTTGATGTGGCTACAGTGTAGTAATGGGTGTCGTCGTCGTCATTGTTGTTTTGCCCTTGGATGACACCGCGTTTTGCCCTTCAACATGCCGAGCCAGCATGATCTTCAACAATTAACATTTTTTAAACTCGTAGTTGTTTATGCATTATGGAGTATTCATTTTCTGCCAAATGAACAGGCCTCCCAGTATTCTTAACCAGTACGAAGTACTGGGTATTATGTAAATATGTGATATACTACTACGGTAACAAACTTTATGTTCCTAGGCTATTGAATATTTATCTCCAGAAAAGAAAATGCAAAATGATACTACACGTCTTGTTAAAGTGGGTAAGAATAGAAGCGGTATTGAATACCTGGTACGGTACGGTAGAAGACCTTCGAGAATTACAAGTTCTTGAGCAGATGTTTCTAAAAGAATCTTTGCAGAAAACGTCGTCATACGCTTCGAAATCACGCTACTATCGCATGCAGTTTTGTGCAGTCTGCGGCTTGTACCGTAGTTTGAGTGTCGACAACTATTGTACAATGTATGGATTTCTTTATTTTTCATTACACATAGCGTGTAGTGTACCTTTTGACTTGCTCATGCGCCGAGTTTTCCTTGTGATTTGGTTCTCCGTGAAACGTGTAGGATGATGTTCGCAATATTTCGAATAGTATAATTTCTTTATGCCAACAACTGCTCACCTGCTGTCCTACCTGCAACATCACCAATGTCTTTGTGTGCAGTAGTCCAGGCTGTGTGGAACCGTCCTGGCGTGTCAACGCGTTCGTAGGTGTGTCCTCCAAAGAAGTCACGCTGTGCCTGCGTCAAACATGCGGGAAGGCGCTCACGGCGGTATGTGTCAAAGTACATGAGTGATCCGCACAAAGAAGGGCAAGCAATGCCGCTTGTAGCACAAAGGGCAACCGTCCGTCTCCAGGAAGACTGAGCCCCTATGATCTGCTCGGCAAAGCCGGGGTCAATCATCAAGTTTGGAAGTGCTGGGTTCTTGCTAAACGCCATTTGGATACTGTCCAAAAGTTTTGCACGAATGATGCATCCACCCATCCAAAGACGAGCGCACTCGGCAAGATTGACGTTCCAGCTGAATTCATCGGAGGCAGCCTTAATCAAGCTCAACCCTTGTGCATAGGAACAAATCTTCGAAGCATACAGTGCCGCTCTCAAGTCTGCAATAACTTGATCCTTGTCAACTGCCTCGATCTTCGGAGGCCCAAATATCTTCGAAGCAGCAACCCGCTCTTCCTTCCTAGAACTCAGCACACGCGAATCCAACGCGGCAACTATAGTTGGGGCTGCAACCGCACGCTCGGCGGATTCTTTAGCCGTCCATAGACCTGTTCCCTTCATACCGGTCTTGTCGAGGATTTTGTCAACGAGGTATCCATCGGTCTTATCGTCTTGTTTGCGCAAGCAAATCTCAGTAATCTCGATTAGATAAGAGTCCAGCTCGGTCTTGTTCCAGTCAGCAAATACGTCCGCAATCTCATCGTTTGGCATATACAATACGTTCTTCATAACGTCATACACTTCAGCAATTAGCTGCATGTCACCATATTCGATACCGTTGTGAACCATTTTGACATAATTGCCACTGCCAACCGGACCTAAATAGCCAACACATGGTCCGGTTCTCTCCACTTGGGCAGCGCACTTCTCGAAAATAGGTGCCACAAAGTCATATGCCTGCTTGGGTCCTCCTGGCATCAATGCGGGTCCGTTTCGGGCACCATCTTCTCCACCAGAGATACCCATTCCGATAAATTGGATGCCCTTGTGCAACAATTCACCCGAGCGTCTTACGCTGTTTGGATACCACTCATTGCCGCCATCAACGAGAATATCGCCCGGCTCCATGTATGTAGATAGTTTTTTAATTGTTTCATCTACGGGTTTGCCAGCCTGGACCAAGATTACAACCTTTCGAGGTTTGCGAAGGCGAGCAATAAACTCTTCTGCACTCGTAGCTCCAATCAAAGGCAGACCGCCTTCCTCTTTTGCACGTGCAACCGTTGAGTCAACCTTCGCCAGGGAACGATTACCGACACAAACCTTGAAGCCATGGGATGCCATGTTTAGCGCAAAATTCTGACCCATGATAGCCAATCCCCACAATCCAATATCGTATTTCTCCTCATCGGAAAAGTCATATTTTGATTTTCCAACGGTTTTGTTGTTTGATTCGGCCGCTGCTTCCCCGCTTGTGTTGTAGACGTATGCAGCGTTGCGCGAAAATCCCAATCTCGCGATAAACTCGTCTGCTTCGATCGGTCCGCGGGAGCCTGGGTTGCACAATATCAAATATTAAAAAAAAGAACCAAAGGAACCAAAAGGAGAAGAAAACCCATCAATCGAGATCATTCCACAAAAAGAAAGCGTAAAGTATTGAAAACAGATGCCAATGACTGTGCTTACCTTGCAGGTACTTGATTGGGCGAACGTTGGTATTCTCGATCTGGTGAAGGATTGGCGTAAAAATCTTCCATGCGCGTCGGAGCTCGTCATCGCGGACGAAGGCACCTTGATTACCCTGTAAAACGTCAAGAATAAGTCGGGTGTAGGCATCTGGGTTGCACTGCTTGTTATTGGCAAAAAAGCGAGAATCATAGTTGAGATCCATTTCCGTTTGAATGGGTTGGCTCGTGAAGCCGGGACTCTTGACGTTTGTCTTGACATAGATGGCTTCGTGAGGCTGCAAACGGAGGACAATTTCGTTTCGAGGACAGTCGTGACCTTCGAATAAATATTCGGCCGCCGGAGCATCCTTCAACTGGATTCGCATTTCTGCCTTCCGCTCATTGAGTGCCTTGCCGGCTTTCAAAATAATTGGCACGCCTGCCCAACGGGGGTTGTTGATTCTGATTCGAATACAAGCAAAGGTGGGCGTGTTTGTGTCCTTGTTCGTAATGGTTGGGTCGTCGGCGTACCCTTCGTACTGACCCAGAACACAGTCCTCCAGTTTTATGGGTGGAATGGAATTCAACACATGAACCTTCGAATCACGGATAGCGTTGCCTGCTTCGGGTCCTTGGGCCACAGTGGGAGGCTCACAGCACAAAAGAGTCAAAACTTGCAACAAATGGTTCTGCAAAATATCACGGATGATACCATTCCTTTTTGAATGCCAGCCAGTAGAATCGAATGTTGCAAAGCATTTTCATCTGTGAGGATATTTTTCAAACAAGTTAAGTAGTGATGATTGAATGTTTTACAATACAGTACAAAACACCTGATAAAATGTAAACGGAAACGTGGATACAGGAACGTACTGGTCGAAGTAACCTCCTCTTCCGTCGGTACCGAAGGGTTCCTTGAATGTCAGGATCACCATTTTGACATTGTCCGCATTCCAAATACGTTCGGTCCACACGTTCGAAAATCTTATCACCGTTAGATTCTGAACCATTTCTTTTCCAAGATAGTGGTCGATGCGGTACATGTGATCTTCGGTGAATTGAGAGCTCAACGTTTTGTTCAGTTCTTCGAATGTTTCCAAGTCCCGTCCGAATGGCTTCTCAACAATCAAACGGGTGAAGCCTTTCTCTTCATCTTGCGTGCTGGTCACCTTGATTGCCGAAGCAGTTTCGGCAAAGACGGCAGGAGGAATAGCAAAATAGAAAAGTCGATTGAATTTCTTCGCAGCAGCAGACTTCGCAGTTTCGAAGCCTTCGATGTTTGCCCTGAGCTTTCCCCAGGCCTCGAGATCTCCGTAGGAAGTTCCATTTTGGTATCGAAGAACCGACAAAAACTCTTCGACGGTGTCGGGAGAGTGCTCGAGCTCTAACAGATATGGACGGATACGATCTCGCAAACCGTTGTCGCCGATATCACTGCGAGCGTACCCCCAGATTTCAACATTCTTCGGGAGAAAACCGTCCGCAAATAGATTCAAGAGCGAAGGAAAGGTTTTCTTCTTCGCCAAATCGCCGGATGCACCGACAACGACGATGACAAGGCATTCACTCAGATAGGTCAACTGTTTTTCCATCATACCGAATGTTTTGAAAGTCTTTCGAGCGTATTACGGTATTACGGAGTATTCTTATTTTTTGTTTACGGCAGATTTCAGATTCAAAAAGACACAAGAAAAATTGGTGAAATCCTTGTTTCAAGTTAGTGTGTCAGACTCCACAAGTGCATACCACGGTACTATACTCGTACCTCAACTGGTAAGATTTACTGTGTAGATTTTGTGTTCTTTCTTGATGATGGTCGTGAAAGATCAATTATTTAAGCTTGGATGTTGATTGATGTAAGATACGAGTATCGTAATTACGAGTAATCGTGAGAACGAGTTGCGATTTTGCGAGAAGAATCTATTTTTTGAGAGACAAATTCAATGCATTCTCCGCTGTGAACGATACGAGTGAGTAATCTTACGTGTACGAATACGAGTACGAGCAAGTAACTTCATCTTACTAGTACAAGTAGTACCTAGTAATACGAGTACGGTACTCGTACGGTAATCTTACACGCAATCAACTTTTACGTAACGTAGCATTGTACGTACTTGTACCGTACCGTACCGTACGTTCGATCAGATCAAAAATGTTGAAATGAGTCGTGATTTCCTTCGCGTCTCAACGTCGAAAAACTGTTACGAAGTACCGTACGAATGTAGGAATGATCTTAGTTCATGAACGATACAAGGTATTGTACTTTATTGTCTTGAAGGAACTCTTGAGCCCAGCGGAGAAAACAAACAAAAATCATACGACGACTAACACTTGGATCGGAAAAACTCCGAAGACCTTTCATGTTGTGCTTGAAAGAAATGCATTGCTGTTTGTACCGCACCGGTAGGCAAGAAAGATTGAATGAAGTATTGGAAAAATTTATTCTTCGAACTAGAAATGAATCATTCGTTCGATGTATGATGACGTTCGGACATTTTTACTTTTTACATGAATTGGATAGGATAACAAGAAAGAATTAGACCTGAAAACCCTGCAATAGAATAGAAGTAATTGCTTGGGAATGATAAGCTTGGCTTGTGCCAGAGTCATTAGCTGGGACGCCCTCTCGAGAGAATCATTCTCTTAAGACTCGATACGGAAACAAGGCAACAACATTTCCTCGCAGCTTCGATCAGAATGGAGATGTGTAAAGAGATGGGCCGGGAGTGGTCGAGTTTTCAAACTCAACATTAACGTACTCGTCCGATTTCCCGGACAATGAATCAATTCTGAGTTTCTCGAGGCGCTTCGTTGTCCACGAGAGAAAGACGATCGACTGCACCATTCCAAAGATGCACGTCACTAGCAAAAGTACGGCCCGCTGCCCGTAGAATCCGGTTTCCTCGATTTCGCGTCCTTCCGTTTGGATGGCGTCTTCGATACCAATGAGGAGAACTAATGTCACAAAACAACAGTTTAAAAACCCAATCAGAGCCCAACGCAAGCTCTCAAGCTTCCTCTCGGCCATTCCGGTGGTATTTCCAACGTAGACCAAACCAGTAAGTAGCACAATTGTCCAGAGGTAGATGAATAGAACGGCACCACTCTCTTCCTCGGGTTCACCCTCCTCGCGTTCGCCCCAAA
Organism: Pseudo-nitzschia multiseries; assembly: GCA_037355745.1. Lineage (NCBI taxonomy): Eukaryota > Bacillariophyta > Bacillariophyceae > Bacillariales > Bacillariaceae > Pseudo-nitzschia > Pseudo-nitzschia multiseries. The sequence goes on along the minus strand of CM074782.1, from coordinate 25,530,217 downwards.
TATCTGGAAGATTAGAACAAAATGCAGAAAGGAGTTAGTTTCCCGTCACCAGTTGATCATAGCTACAATAATGCATGCGTGTTCGACACGTTATAGTGATTTCGGATTCCAACTCACACCACCATGGAGCTGTGAACTCGTATCGATTCTCTTCTCCTCCGTCGTTTCCGTTGTTGTCGTCGTTGTTGTTGTTGTTCTTAGTTTTCCAGAATTCCCACCAATGATTCGGACCGATATAATTTCCGTATTCGTCGTAGTAATCGGGATCCTCGTAATTGTTCTGGTACTGGTTGTTTTCGTTGTCATCCTGACCTTCGTTCCAGTCGCGATCGCCTGTAAGGCGGGCGACTGAAAAAGCAAACAGTGGCAACACAAAGGTTACGACACTTGCAATGTTCCACACAAGGAGAAAGGTATCCGACTTGATTGTGTTATAGATTGGGGCGAGTGAGATCATGATGGGTCTTCTTTATTTAAATAATGTAGCTTCCTCTCCTAGATACCGTCGCCACGAGGTTGAAATGCAGTCGAAAGTTATTATTCGTTTTTGTGTTTTGTGAAGAGTTCAAACTCAAGTACGGTAGCTTCAAAATGATTCAAGCTGCTTTTGCCGTCGGTGACTGCGTAAATACGTGCCGTCGATAGTGCCGAGAGGATGAATGAAACCCCACCCGACATATTTCGTACCGGTACGACGTAAATCCGTTGAAATAATCCTCAAATAATACGAAGTAATAATGATGGCAGTAATATTTCGTTTCGTTGGAGTGTGCATCGAAGAAATAATTAGTATTTGGGTGTCAAAAGAAAAAATGATTCGGATGTCACGCTCGTGGTATTCCGCACCAACGGTAGGAAAATGTGCACGAACGTTATCACCTCCGCCACACAATTAGGAAAAGCATTCCCGCTAAACCATAACCGTTAACAGCTCGTTTTACTTGTATTCAGCTCCTATTACCTGTGACGCTCGGAATTCCGAAAAAGTGGCGCTCCGCGCCTCTTTTTTGAATCTCCTTTCCGCGCACAACAATTTCCCATTGCCAATAAAAAATTCAGAGGTTGACTACTAGTAAGATAAATACTATCGGTAGTAGAAGTATTATTCATTTCGTGATAATGTTCGCCCTCTAGAGGGCATCTAATTCCACTCTGATGAGGTGCAATGTTCAGAGTGCTATAAAAGTTCCAAAAGTAGCCAAGATGCAATGATAGCTGATAGCAACTGAGGTGCAGTGATAGCTAGTAATACTTTGTAGAAGAAGTAGTACTAGTAGTAGTAGTAGTAACTCAACAAGTTTTGATAGCTGATGCTGCCTGATACCTGCGGTGCAGGAATAATCTAAAAAAAATCATGTTCAAAAGTGGACAAAACTCCTCTTTGAAAAACAGGACATCACTAGTACTATTTTCAGATGAGAGCTGGATTGCAACAGGGGGCATGAAGTAAGAAGAACAACCATTGTGACGTGCGCAGTTTCTCCCCTGTCCTGCTGATCGCTCATAGTAAGAGTAGTAGTAAAACTTTGCGCAGTTTTTTTGTTCCTTTGTCACTTAAATGGTACTCATGCCAGCGTCAAATTTGTGTGATTTATGTAAAGAATTGGAAATGTTTGTCGCGTGCATTAAAAACAATTCACTATGTATTTTTGCATGTAACAATTTCCAGGAGGGCTATTTTTGCATCCAAAATTGCATCCTCGGTTGAATGGTTTCTTCACAATCTATCTCTGGCACAACTTCATTTCATGCTTACCCCAGTAATAATTTAGACTCCACTTGATTTTTATATTTCCCTAATGTAACTCACTTTTTGTAATATTATCCTCTATTTGCAATGCTATTGTTGTAGCATTATTACCAATTTGCTTCTTCTTAAATGCATTTACTTCTTGATAACCGGCAATCTATTATATTGCGTCCATTTCACAATATTCACACTAAAAATATGAAATAGCAAAAGATGACAAACATAGTTTGGTACAAAGAAGAAAGTATTTTATCAGCTTTTGCAATAATCCCATTTGTAGTATTCGATTTTAATAGAAGACAAATATATTGTGCAAACCGGCATAAAACAATGATGAACTAACCGCGCTAATATTGTTGTTATCACCATTTACTTTTGTAAGCTTTTCATGTATTCAATGTAAAATTTGAAGTTCTTGTCATCCTTGTTGTCAAGGGTCTCAATCATGTCACATTGTTACTTTTCATGTATTCAATGTAAAATTTGTAGTTCTTGTCATCCTTGTTGCCAAGGGTCTCAATCATGTCACATCGTTACTTTTCATGTATTCAATTAAAATTTGTAGTTCTTGTCATCCTTGTTGCCAAGGGTCTCAATCATTTCACATTGTTCCTTCCGTCTTTGCTCATTTTAACTTTCTTCGTCCTCTTCATCTTGTGGTGTATCTTTGCCATTTTGCTGTTGGTATGTTTCAAGTAGCTCTATCTCTAAATCTTTTGACTGTTGTTCGTTCCTTGTTGTTTTTATTTCATTTAGGACGTGTCTGTAAAGAAATTGCCCCTCAGTACTCCATCTCTCCTTATTACCATACTTACTGTCAGTGAATTTCTTTCTCTTTCTTTTACCCTTTGTTTTGTTTATCTACAAATTGTAGTCATTGTAAAGGAAAAGCAATGCAAATGCTTCATTGCTTGGGGTGAAAATGTTACTGAGTGTTGTTTCTTGGAATGATTATCTTTTGAAGTCTGTCTCTTTTGGGGACACGGCACCAAGAATTCTTTTGACGAAGTATTGGAATTCTGGTGAATTTTTACGTTGATAGTCTTTGTGCAATTGGTACCTATTTTTGGTGCTTACGTTTCCGTTGTCCGTGATAAGAACTGCTGCTGGGAAATTATCTGGTATATGTTTGTTCCTTCTATTGTCTATGTGTCCATGTTAAGAATGCAATTCAGTTAGAGCTGATGAAAATGTGTATACTGGCAACCAGGATGTTGTTGGTTGCTTACCTTTGTAGTTTTTCATGGCTAGAGTTTGAGCATTGCGCCTACATGTACTGATTGCTTGGCAGAAAATTTCACTCCACTTTGGTTTCTGGACACTCATCATCTTTGGTATTTCATTGTTGTTATCTAGTTTTACATTTTTGGCAATCATCGACTGTATGAAAAACGCATCTGTCAGGAATTTCATTTTCCTGAGCATTGTTCCCTTGATGTACCAGGTGATGTTTTGTTTTGTTTTGTTTTGTGTTATTGCCATTGGTCTGTTTTGCTCACAGTAGAGCATTGCTGTTGATACTGCTGGTGGTTGTATATGTTTTGCTATCATTTGTGTTCATCTGCTTACTTCTTGATACACTGCTCATTGGGCTGTTTGTTATAGGTGTAACAACAGTTGTACCCTGCACTGGACTACAAATTTGTTGTACCATTATTTCTTTGTTAAATCACAAATATAAACTTACCATATTTGCTGTTGATTGTTTTGACACGCTAGTTTCATGGGAATTGATTTGTTTTGAGTAAGTATGTGGATTTTTCATTCGGACTGCTGCAAATAGCTGTGCTAAAATTATTACCTGTTGTACGTGCTTGATTTACTGTGTCCTGAGGAGTGCTATATCACTATTTCTTGTATTGCTGCACTTGTGAGGGGGTTGTATTGACGCCTGCCTATCCTTTGTTTGCGCATGCCTTGATAATTGGGAATGTGGTGTCCTGATAATCTTGGCGCGGACCACAACATTATGATGTTCTTACCCTGTCAATCCATAGGTTCCACCCTTACAGTCGTCCTACCCCAAGAAGCATAGCAATATCATATTCATTTGTTTTTAGTGCATTGTATCACAGGTAATCAAATGAATCACTATTTTTTGGAATGTGAGCCTGGCCTCACCATTGACATCTAAGACATATTCGTATTATTCCTACCGTACTTGTACTCAAAAGGGAAAAAAAAAGCTGGAACCAACTGCACAGTAGTAGGTGTGATATATTTGTATGCCATTGTAGTAATCCAGAGTAATGTCCGAATTGATTAAAAATAGCAAATCGTGCAATGGCATTGCATGAATCGAACAATGAATAAACTAATCAAGATTCAGAATTTTTACCCAAGAGCCCCTTTGACATCCCACATGTAGGACTACCATAATAGTAATCCTACTACTTGTACTGTTAAAAAAAACGAATCTGGAAGTGGCTGGTTTGTAATCCGTAGTAATTCATCTCAAAACTGACAAATCCGAATACCTGCAACGGCGTTGTAGGAATCAGAATCCTGCAACGTTCCAGGTTTTGTTTCCAAATTCACTTACCGTTTTTCATTTACGTAAACCATTGTCACTGTATGTGATGAGATTTTTCACTTGTTTCCTGTCATTGTCTGGTTAGGTACTATTTGTTGTCCAATTTATTTTGGTCAAAGCTTTCCAAGGATTTACCAATAGAATCTTTGTTCATGATGGATTGCCATTTGTCCAAAATCACAATTTCAATTGTTTTGAAACCATCAAAGATCTTTCCGGCCCAACATTTTCGTATCAGGTTCTACAGTCTTCATATCAGGTTCTATCGTAAATAAGCAATGAGGACATAGGTCTTGTACACTCACTGTGCGGTACATATTGGTACAAAAGAAATAAGAAATTCCTGTTGTAGTCCCTTGGTAACAGATATATGAACTACGGATTTCGGCTTCTGTCAGTGCCCGGTTAGCTCAGTAGGTAGAGCGTTCGTCTCATAATCCAATGTAATCATCGAGAAAGCGAAAGGCCGTCAGTTCGATCCTGACATTGGGCACATCTTTTGGGGGTGTGTACTACGTGTCTCACGAGGGCGCAGTATTGCTGAGGCACAGGACGCTGATGGAAAACCGCCAACTCGAAACTATTCTGTACGGGGATAGTAAGAGTAGAATCTTTTGCCGCGATGAATTTGTTTTTGCGAACGCCCACATTTATCTATCCGCGATTTATTCATTTCCGCTATGATCTCTTAACAACAACCGCGTTCCTGATCACACACACACACACACACACACACAACAATCCATTCGTTTGCTACACACATACGTACCGTACACAACAATGTCCATCGACGAAAGCTCGCTGCTGAAACCATTCCCATATCTGGGCGGGTACAACGCCGCCGAACTCTGGTGGACGGTCGGTCTCTGCCTCCCGACCTGGTTCCTGCTGGTTGTGGCGCCGCGCTGGAAACACACGCCCGCCCTCACCCTCGTCACTCCGATTTTTCACGCCACCATCTACACCCTCGGTGCGATCACCGCGCTGTTGGTGACCACCGATGACAACGACAACGACAACGATCACAATCGTCCCGCAACCGACATGGCGACGTTCCAGGGCGTTCTGGCCCTGCTCCGGGACCCGAACGTGGCGTTTCTGGGCTGGATCCATTACGTTGCGTACGACCCGCTCGTAGCCCGGTGGATCGTGCTGGATTCCATCGAGCGGGGCTGCTGTGTTCGGAGGCACGTGCTCCTGATTGTTCCGACCCTGTACTTTTGCCTCACGCTCGGTCCGATGGGTTTTTTGATCTACGTTGCCTTTATTCGGACGTTCTTGCTGCCGGTTGGTTCCGAAGCAAAGATCGATTAGATTAGAAATGGTTGAAAGGAGATCCTTTTGGCAGGACTGTGGAAATGGATGCGGAAGGAGACAACTCGTCCAAAGCACAAAACAGGGGCTGTGTCGTTCATTGGCAATGGAGCATTAAACTTGGGAAGATTTGAGGATTAAAGTCAACACAATGAGCATCTATTATACAATGTTCCAATGGAAGTAGCATCTATTGTAAGGTACCAACTAATGCAAGTAAGAAATGGCGCATTTTCTTTTTTGTATTGGAGCGTGATAAAATACACTTTTGATCCTAGTAGAGCACCGATAAATAATACGACTTCTTTGCAAACTAATGATTCATTCACATAACGATTACTTCAAATACTATTTTTTATTGCTGTCCCACACTATCAATCGATTACTTCTGAGATTTCATGGCATCCTTGACGAAGTCAAAGGATTTGTCTTCCTTCTTCTGTGGCTTGTCCATAAAGGCAAAGGTAGATTTGGAAGCAGCAGGATTTTGCATAACGTGTCCCGGCATCGTCATGAAGGTGGTTCCACGTTGTTGTTGCATTGCCATTTGCATTTGTGCCATTTGCATCTGTTGTTGCATCATCATTTGTTGGTACATCATTGCTTGCATTTGTTCGGGAGACATGGTCATCATTTTCGACTGAGTGCTAGGCGATGCTGCGTTTTTCAGGGGATCAAACGAATCCTTCGATGGAACAGCTGCGGCAGCTACTCCAGCGGTAGGGGGGGTAGCTACAGGAGAGTTCATGAAACCAAATGCTGATCCAGCTGGTGCGGTTGGAGCTGGGGCGACGGGTGTTGCTTCTGAGGTTGTGGCGACATCTGCTCCCTTCAAAGACAAATTATCAAACATGTTGGTAGCTGCAGCTACAGCTACAGGGGCTGCGGGAGCTGGTGCGGATGCTCCTGCGTTCATGAATCCAAAGGCGGATTGAGACGCTGCTGGAGCAGCAGGTGGTGCGGCTGGTGCCGCAGCTCCTACCGACATGAAGTCAAGCAAGTTATCTTCTGCTGCTGGCGCTGGCGCCGGAGGTGGTGCAGCGGGTGGTGCAGTCGCAGGAGCGGAAACCATATTCAAACCGCCGAACAAACTTCCACCGCCCGCAGCTGGTTGTGCAGCCTTGGGTGGGGATTGCTGGGGTGGTGGAGGGGGAGCTGCTGGTGCCGGTGCGTGTGTTGCTGGCACGTCGTTGTCAAAGTCCAAAAGGTTGGCAACGGGTGCCGGTGGTGGAGCAGCGGGGGGTGCCGCTACGGGGGCTGTTGTATGTCGCACTGGAGGCACCACGGTTCCTACTGATGTCGCAACTCCCAACAAACTCAAAACACGTTTCGCTGGATCTCGAATGCCAGCACGGGGATGGTTGGCGAGTGGGGCGAATTCTCCGTTGCAGGCGTGTAGAAAGTCGGCATAGGCATTAGTAGGCGCGCCAGGTTTTTGTCCGTGCTTGATACATGTCTCCATGGCACAAAGTGCCTTCGCACGAATGATCCATGGTTGTCCTTCTTCCAAGCAATCCAAAAGTACGGGGCACACCAAATCCGGGTTGAGACTCGACACGACGCGCGAAAATTGAGCCAGTTTGTCGGGTGGCGGTTCTGGTTTCATCCCACCTGGCGGACAAAGTTCCATCACAAGCTGTTTTTCGTAGGAACCATCCGAGACACCGGTCCCTGCGCCACCGCTAACACCGGCGCCGACGCCGACACCGGGCATAGTATTGACAGTAATCGATGGTGTAGCTTGGTGCGCGCTTGTAGCTGCACCCCAGCTTCCGCCGACACCTCCCGAGGCAGCCCCTCCTGCATTCGATTGCGCCCACGAATATGCGTTGCCACCGGCGGATTCTCTCGATTTGTAATACGCTGAATCATTGGCATAGTTTGGAGGTGGTACCACTGCACCCGCTCCACGGTTCGATGCCATGGTCCATTGTCCATTTGTTTGGTGCACCAAATCCGACCTTCCCGGAGGTTGACTGTTGAACTAATTTCCATAAAATATGTATAATACAATATAATATTATCGCCAGCAATTTGGTGGAAGAAAGAGACAACCGTTAGAACAAGCGCGGGAGGGAATCAGAGAATCGAAACCGAAGGGCCATACACAACACAAAAACACGACATTCGACATTCTACATTCGTCGCAGCCACAGTCACAGCCACAGCCACAGCCACAACCACAAAACAATTAATTGTGTGCTGAACAATACCGACAATACCGATACCGACAACACCCCCCAAGAGCAACCAAACTCACCGAACCCGCGGGTCCCGAATATCCACCCGGGCGAGGCATCTGTCCCTGTTTGTTGCTTATTTGCACGGAAGCATTGCGTGCCAATGGATCTTTGATCATCCCGATGATTGTATCCCTGGCTTCGCTGACAACATCGTTGACCGTCAAGCTCGGGGACTGTGGTTCCAATCGAGGATCTTTGAACATGGGGTTGCCGATGCCCTCCATGCGGCGGGGTCCACCAACCATGCCGGAAGGTGCACCACCACCTCCGTAACCTCCGGAGGGGTTTCCGTAGGTGCCCGAGACCGAAGACGCAAACGAACCACCCCCGCCGGACGGATCGGTGGGCGGCGTGTCGGAATAGATCGCATCCAGTGCCTCCTTTGCGGCCTGGCGCACCTTTTCGTTGGGTTGGTCTCCCCGCACCGGATCCGCCTGACCGCGGAATTGCGTGGCGTCCTTGATGGCGGCCATGGCCCGCGGATCCTGCGACAAACAACGCTTGAATTGTCCTCTCGAATACGGCGATTCGGCGGTCTTCGCAATGACCTTGAGACACTTGAATTTGACGTTTGGGTTGTTTTTGGATGCCAGCCGTCCCGTTAGATACTTGGCAATATCGACGCAGGTTTGCGGGTTTCCGGCTGCATTTTTAGCAATGTCCAGATACATGTAACCGGGCGTGGGAGCCTCGGAGTTCTCCGTAGCGCGAGCCAACAATTGACGATCCATGATTGCGATGCAGCGTCTCTCTAGATGAAAATTGTATGTCTTTTTCTCGGTCGAGATGGATATCTATGCGTGTATCTGTTTCCAATGAACAGTTACTTGGGTCGAATCGAATCGAATCGAATCGAATCGAATAGAATCAAAGCAAAGCGAATCAAACCGAATCAAATCAGTCAGTCGTCGTATCACAACAGAAGCGAGGCAGATGTGTGGTACCGTATACAAGAGAATGACTCGACGTCAACACCGTGCACGTTTTCCTCAACTGTCAGAAACTTCAAAACCGTCTTCCACTGTGTTTTTTTCCCAATTGCAATACAGTCGGTTACAACGGCAGTTGGTGAACAGCTATTGCGGCGGCGATGATGGAATTGGATTGATGGAGTTGGAGGAAGAAGTTCACAGAGGCGTTCGGTCTTCGAGATCGACGGCAGTGAACAAACAACACAGATGATGATAATATCTAAAGGTAATCTTACTCGTACCGCACGTAATTTACCGTACCGTACGGTACCGTAGTAGCCAAAAAATCAAAACTCTCGTACCGTATGGTGCAATACTGAATACTCACAAAACCCGCGTTTGTCATGGTCAAACGAATTCTCCAAAGCAAGGCCAACAAAACCCGTCATTTACGTGTAAAGAGTTTCGGGAAAAGAGGCTCGGCTCGCGACACGCGATACTAGCCGTTGCAATGAGACAGAGTCTCGCGGGATTCAGACCTCCAAAAACACAAAAGAATCTTCTCGGAAAAAAATCGTTCAAAAATTAATAATTTGAAAAAATAATTTTACAGTAAAAAACTTGCAGCGGATAGATTTCTTTCTCAGCTTAATCTTTCTGGAACTGCCACCAGCGAAAGAACTGTCACCACGCCGCTTCCGCTTTTGCTATGCTATGCTTGCTATGCAATGCACCGATCGATCCATTTCATTGTGCAAAATGCCACCGACAACATTCGTCACGTTCCACAACCGTGTTCTCACTGCTCACGCCGTCTTGGTGGTGCTGGCAGCTGTCGGAGCCGGGACCGTGGGTCTCGGTGCGGCTGCGACTCCGACTGCGAGCGAGACCGGAGCGACCGCCCCCGTTGCGGTTGGCTTGGTTGCTGCTGCTGCTGCTGCTGTTGCTTGCGAAAGTCTAGGCGTGTTGCTTGCACTCGCGAGTTTTGTGTTTGCCGCGATCACAGCAGTGGCAGTCACCGCCGGCGACACCTGCGGAGCGACCGCGACTGCCGGGGGTGCTCTGGCCGTGGCCGGCCGGTTGTTGGGAGCCACCTGCGATAATTTCTGCTTGCCGATCGCGGCTCCCGAATACGAAGCCACCGATGGCGCCGTGGTGGTGTTGGTGGCGGTGGCGGTAGCTACAGGTCGTTTGTGCTGAGCGGAAAGCGGGAGCGTGGGCGATGTCCCCCCGCCGCCGCGTTGCCGGCCGGAGGATTCTCGCTTGTGGGGAGGCAGGGCCGGGACCACCGCCCTGGATTCTCCGACCTCCTTGACGCGGGCCTCCAATCCCGCGAGCTGCGACTCGAGAAAACGAGAGTGACAATCCAGGCGTTCCCTCATCTTTATCAGGTGCTCGACCTTTCCCCGGCGGCAATAATCCAGCAGGGTCCTCATGTATTTTTCGGGAATGATGTTGACCCCAAACCGCCTGGATATCTGCATGCATTCCCGAGCTCCGGGCTTGCGGCGGGGAACCTTGGTGGTTCCCGGTTTCGGTCCCTTGTCCTCGGGTTCCGGGAGTGCCTTGATGGCAGCTTCCAGCGCCACGGGATCCAACAGGTGTATACTGGGGTAGTTCGGAACCGCTGGAGTGCTCGTGCTCGTGCTCGTACTGGCAGTCGGTTTACTAGTACCGATGGAAGGCTCATTGGTCAACGCCGGCGTAGATTTTCGGATTGTGTTCGTGGAAATTGTGGCATTTTCAGTCGTGCTAGTAGCGACAGCAGCTGTAGCAGTCGGAACCGAAGCTGCTGCAGCAGCAGCAGTCTTTGCCGGTTTGACCACAGGTGGAAGAACCGCTGGAGGTTGCGATTCCGTCTTTTTGGTTGCCTCGGGTTTCGCGGCGGCAGGAACCGCCGTATGTGCAACAGGATATTTGTCTTTCGAGACTTTTTTGACTTCGTTATCGGTCACACTATTGGCGACTGTCGTCGAATCTTGTCTGCGTGCCTCTTGTTTTTCGATCTTTTCCGTAGGTGCAGGGTTGTTTGAAACTGCCACCGGTGGACGGATTGGAGGCACCGGAGGTTCCAAGACGGGTTTCATTCGGACGGGTGCGATCGGCGGCGCGGGCGGGTCCAAGACGGGTTTCATTCGGACGGGTGCGATTGGTGGCGCGGGTGGATCCAGCACGGGTTTCATCCGGACGGGCGCAAGAGGGGGTGCATCCAAAATCAAAATCTCTTCGTCGTCCTTCGTGGGAGGAATCTTGATTTTGGTAGTAGTTTTTTCGCTGCTGTTCGGTACGACCTTGCTCTGGGATGGCACTTTCTCTTCGACAACAACTTTTTGCGTCTTGCGTGTGGGTTCGGATGCATCGATCTTTTGTTTCTTGCGAGTAGTAATAGTAGGTTCGGTCGAGTCGACCTTTTGCTTCTTGCGTGTTGGCTCGGACGCATCGACCTTTTGCTTCTTGCGCGTCGGTTGTTCCGATGGTTCTGGTACCTTGTTGTTGTTCGTCGCCTCTTTTGGCCCGCGATCGTGGCTATGGCTTTCCTGGGATTTCGAAACCATCGATTTCGAGGTATTGTTGCTCGTTGAGTGGCTCTCTGTTGTCGACGACAGAGAGGGCTTGGAGGCTCTGAGGTGCTGTTCCCCTTCGTCAACTTCGTCGTGAAAGGAGGCTCGTTTCACGGTTCGACCACTCACACGGCTGACTACCTTGACCGGTTCTTGGTGTTTTGCGGGAGCCTCGGGTGCCGATGACGAGCTCGCGGTTTTGATGGACGCGGCAGACGACGAAGGAATGGTCGGTTTCGGTGCCTTTTTCTTTCCCGTAGAATCGACCTTGCTAGCAATTGCTGCCGGTTCGGGTGCCGTTTTGGGTGGCCTTCCCCTCTTTCGTGGAGTAATAGTAGTAGTCGGTTTCGGTTTCGACGAAGCACTGTGTGTTTCCGTCGTCGCTGCGCCTTTCGAGGGTCGGCCTCGTTTTCTGCCCGACGAAGGAGTAGATCCAGTGGAAGAGGAGGAGGAGGGAGCGGTAGTGGCTGACTTGGGCGGCCTGCCACGTTTTCGTTGCTGCTGTTGTTGTTGCTGTTGTTCTGTAACCTCCGATGAGATGGCAGCTGCCTTGGGAGTTTTCACTCGTTTGCGGGGAGATAGCAGGGAAGTAGGAGGCGGAACTTCTTTTTCGACCCTTGTTTTCGGGGGCCGACCTCTGCCTCTCCTTCCAGAGGCTTCCGCGGGTACGGGTGTCGATTTTGTGCCTGTCGGGGTTGACGTTCTTGCGGCCGTCCTGTGTTTTTTGCTCGGAGTGTTTCGTCGGCTGGTTTCTTCGGCATCCACGTCACTATTCGTCGAGGCTTTGGTTCCGTACGACGCCCGCCGCGTGGATATCACGTTGGTTGTGGTGGTGACGTCTACGGTATTCGAAGTATTGTATTTCGTCTGATCACAATCCGGGCAGTACCACTTCGGAGTCTTTGGCACCGTCGCGAGTCCCAGACAGCGAATGTGGTACTCGTTATCGCAACTGTCACTGTCACACAGGAGCAATGTGGCCTTGTCGTGTTTTCCAAAGCAGACCCGGCACCCGCAAAACACACAAATGGGAATCGCTGGATCGTCGCGACAAAAGTTGCAAAAGGGAGAAGAAGAATGGTCGCTTTTCCGTTGTTCGCCCTCCGCGGTGCCAACGCATATTATAATGTTATTTTCCATTTCGTTTTCGTTTTCGTTTTCGTTTTCGTTTTCCGCACCCCTTGTCTTTTGGGTTTTGGCAGTTTGCTTTGCGCTTCGGTTGACATCGCTGTCGGTATAATTGTCGGTGTTGTTGTTGTTGTTGTTGTTGTTGTTGCCATCGCGGATTTTTTCGTCCGACTTCCATCGCGAATCGGCACACAACTGAGGCTGATACAAGGAGGGTTGCTTGCGCTGGCGTCTTCCGCGAACCAATAGATTGTCCGTAGAGTCCGGGGTGTAGGAATCGGCTAGTTTGAACAGGGCCAGATTGCGTCGGCTCTCCGCGGTGCTGACCGAGGACGCGGCGGAGACGTTGCCCGTAGCGGAAGGAATCGGCTTCGTTTTGCTTGTTGCGTTCGGATTTTGTTTTCGAGCACTACTCGCAGGTTCTTTTGAGGTCTCCTGTTCCGAATGCTGCGCGTGCTCTGACTTTTCTTCCGCTGTTTCTGCCTCGCTGTGGTTCTTATCATCTTTGTTCGATGACGATTCCGTCTCCGCTGCCTTTCTCTCTTTGGACGAGTCTTCGTTTCCTGTTTTGATTGTGTTCCCCTCGTCCCTTGTGACGTCCTCGCTGTTGTTGTTGTTGTCGTTGTTGTTGTCGTTGTTATCGTTATCGTTGTTATCGTTATCGTTGTTATCGTTATCGTCGTTGTCGTCTGGTTGTTGCGCCGCTCCAACTCCCGGTATCTCCCGTTCCGACTTCATGCGCTTCATTTGCCGGATCCCCGCCGCGGCGGCTTTCCAGGTTTTCGAGTGCCGCTTGTAGTTCTTGATGCCCTGGGTGATGCAGTGGGGACAGCTCCAATCGGACGGAATCATTCTCAACATCGGCCGCACGCAGGCCTGGTGAAAGGAGAGCGTGCACGTCGAGCAACAAATAAGTCGCCCACCCAGGACGCAAACGTCGCAAACGTTGTCGTGTTGGTTGAGGAATTCTTCCGTGTCGAGGGTCTCGTTGTCGCTGCTGTCGGTACTGCTGTCGGTACTGCTGCTGCTGCTGGTCGTGCTGCTGTTTTCGTCGTCGTCGTCGTCGCTGTTGTTGTCGTTTTCGTCATTGGGATTGTTGTCGTTATCGTTCTCATCCTCTTGGAACCCCACAAGGTACTCGTAAAAAGCAATGGCGTGCTCCGCATTCGATTTCCGGCCCGGGCCCGCCTTTTTCTTTTCGTGTTTGCTGCGAAGCAAATTTTCAATGTTGTTGGAGCGCAACACCGAATGTAACAACGGTTCAACGGTCGGAATTTTTACGGAAATAAGAGATTGAGGCAAGCATGCATGCAGGCAGGCAGGCAGGCAGAAACGAATACAAACAATTCAAGACCACACCACACCACACCACACTCGAGCGATCGTGTTCGCAACGCAACGCAACGCAACGCAACGCAACAGACGATAGATACTATCCTGCACCTTTGCGCATCATGCGTGTCGTTGTATCCTATCATCCACTATCATTTGTGGATTGCATTATTTGCGATCGATGTCGCGCATTCAATTCCATTCCGTTCCATTCCCTTACCGTCGTTCTTTCAACAGATCGAGTGTCTGGCGAGCAAACTGCTCACGCTTCGCCTTGTCGCCGTCGAGCGATTTCAACAGCGCTTCTGCCTTTGCTTCCCACGAGTCCGGACGCGGTGCCGCGCAGAGGTACTTTCTCACCACCATGTGAGATGGCAGTGTAGTGCAGTGCAAGTGCAAGTGCAGTGTAGTAGTGCAAGTGCAAGTGCAAGGAGTGTGAGGTGCTAGTAGTAGTTCGTGGTACTATACGTGTGGGTGATGCCAGAGACGAGACCGTACGATACTATACCGTACCGGCGTCAACTACACTGTTGCAGACTACCGATACGTCGGTGGGAAGATCATAACACGAATAAGAGTGCGATACAGTACGAGTACCGCCGTGCGTCTTATGAGTATCGTACCGTAGAGAGAGGAAGGAGGTGACGGAAACATACGGTACGGTAGGGAGAGTTACCGGTAAGATTTACAACGACCTTCGCGCGTAGAGGTACGTACCGGTTCGGTACGAATACGACGCAATCACAAGATCTCAAAAACGTTTTCTGTCTTTTTCATTCCAGAAATTAACTACAAGTACTGGTACCGGTACTCGTACCGGTACTCATACCGGTACGAGTACGATATTTCTGTCGAATACTAATACTAAAACAGTTCGATGACCTATTGTAATGATCGGAAAGCACCTTCATCTATCATAATATTATTGAATGTTTCTTTCTCGAATCTCAGATTCACACAAACATTCTGACACTGAACGATGCTGCTGCTGAAATAGAACAGTTCGAAGTGATGTTAGGTAATAGGAGATGAACAAACACAATCATTTTGTGTGTAAGTTATGTACGGTACAGAGTAAGAAAGAACAACATCGATATAGACGAGCTGGTGTTTTTCTCTATTGGATATTGCGTGTCAGTTTCTATCGTTTTGATTGAACCCAAAAGTATTACACACAGCGGGAAATTTTGTTACCAAAGTCGATGTATATTCCATTCGTTTTAATGCTAGCATAATTAGTTCGAGTTTATTCAACACCCTAACGATGGTACTAATACCAGCATAACATTGAACGGAGTGAATCATAATCAAAATATCACAGAAGCCAGACCAACTACACGTATAGCCCATGTCCACTGCAACAATGATTAAAAATGCTGAAACAAAAAGTGCAATTGGCTACCTGTTTTCTTATAAGTACCGGAAGCACCCGGTCAGTAACAATGTCAGGGTAGGCACCAAATCGAATCGTACAACCGACAAGTGATTGATTGATTTGTCACTAAATCATCCCCAATCCTCGATTACTGTTTCTGAGAGGAAAACTCCAGTGTTTGTTGCTCCAGGCCACCCGCTTCGGTTCTTCGTTTCGGAGGCTTCATTTGGTGAATTTTGACCTCTTTTGAAGTCTGAATGTGCGATACATCTTGAGGAGTGATAAAGATAAATTGGCGGTGAGGCATGTCTTTCGCAGTGTGAATAAGTTGGTCAATGACCTGCGTTCTAATTTTTGGATCGAGAAAGACATCAAATTCATCCATCACACGGAACGGAGTTTCCAGAGATTCACCCAAAGCAATGAGAAGGGCAATAGTTCTACAAGACAGAGAGTGATAGAGGAGAACAAAGTCAGGGCTCATTACTTCTGACGCTCGCACTGCACATCATCTAATAAACAAATAAGTCAGTCATTTGAAACAATCTCACAACTTACGAGTATGACCTTTCTCCACCACTAAGAGCCTTTACATCATTCTGTTGACTCTTGTCATCGTTCATATCTTTCCAGACGACCATTCTGAGTTCACTATTATCGTGATCAAACTCGATCTTTCCACTCGAACGCTTTTTGTTGACTACATGAAGAAAGAGAGAAAGAGAGGAATTTTAGAGGTGTCGGAATCCGATGCGTTTGAAACAAGTGGCTTATCACCCAATCGATGTACTCACGAATTTCGTCGAACTTTATGTCTGTGGTCTCGCAAATGTAGTCACGAAATTGACCCCAACGTTCCCTCCGCAGCTCTATATCACTTTTGAGTTTTTTTGTCGCGGCATCAATCTCGTCGAGTTGGTCTTTCTTCCCTTTATACAGCTGACGTGAACGAGCATATTTCGCATATGCCGTTGCTTCGTCGTCACCATTTTCAAGCCTACGTTTCTTTTCCTTTTCGATTAGGTTTTCCACCTGTTCAATTCTAGCTTGATAATACTCGCCATCTTTCAGTCTATCAAAATTATCTGGAAGATCAATCTGTCCGAGGTCTTCTTCCGTTGGCTCTTGATTGTATTCAGAGGATTGCCATTCGGTTAGCTGATCTCCGTTTTTCTGTGCTTCTTCTCGCTGCTTTCGACGCAGTTCCGCTAGCGTGTGCATGTACGCGATTTTTTTCGCTATGTTCAAATAATCATTCGCCTCTTCTTGAGCCACTCCTACTATTTCGGTATGTTGTGATACAAGCTCTTCATATTGCTCGAGTTTTCGGCGTTTCTTTGATAACTTTTCCTTCAGTAGTTCGATCGACTGATAGTGTTGACTTAGAGTGAGCTCTGCCTTTTTCATATCATTCAAAACCATTTCGTTTCTTGCGGTAATTTCATCTACCTTCTCTCTGATCTCTTGAATTTCCGGCTCCTTCTCTCTGATCAAATCTTGGGCTTTCCGTTGGTTTTCCTTGATTTCTTCTATTTGTGCTTGAGCTGCAGATACTTCCTCTTCTTCCTCAGTAGTGTCGATATCGTTGTCAACAATAGCTGCTTCCTCGGCTCTGACGTCATCGATTTCTTTCATCGCTCGATCCATCGCAAGCTCATTATTTCGTAGCTCTCGTCTCTTCAAATTCCACTGCTTTTTGAGATCCGTGTGTTCGTGTTCTAGCCTACTGTAAGTGCGATTCTTTTCTTTCAAGTCTTCTCTTATGCTTTGATACTCGTTTTTCGCGTCTTCAATGGCAGCAGTCTTGTCCACACCGATTGATCTGTTCGGTCTACGGGTATTGGAAATCATTTGTAATTGACCCCTATTGAGTTTCCAATTGTCTCCTTTGGGAAGAAAGTATGCTTCGTTGATCTTCCCCCCCCGCACTGAATAACGGTTGTTGTTGTCTTTGATAAGCAGTAATTGCTCACTCTCCTCCTTGCTACGAGAGAGAGCCTTGGTGTCAATTTTGGCCTGGTCAACAAGGCAATTGAAAACTAAATCATTCTCAATGGACAAAACTGTAGCGACGGTCTCGACGCCCTTCGGCGGTTCCGGAACAGTGAATCTTGCGTGTTTGTGTTGCTGTAGAATCCCGCAATCAGACCTGCAGCGAGCCTCCTGGCGTATCTTCTGCAAGAGTTTGCGATCCGCAGCATTGAAAACGATAAATCTATCCAGCATGCCACCCCCGATGGCTAGTTCTGCCAACGTCGCTAAGTCATCTTTTCCTGGTTGAATTTTGCAATAGAAGCCAATTGGCCCAAGTACAGGGTCGCGGAATTTACCCTGCTGAGTCGCTCTGTCAACCATTCGCTTCACTTTGGCACAGTTTTGTCCAAACATATCAAGGGAATTGCCTGAGGAGGATTCCATGGATCGTATTTTGCCGTCGATTCCTCTCAATTGATCTTCGAGTTGTGATACCATTCGCCTTGCCCCATCGACATCAGACTCGATATTTTCGTAGGCGTTAAGTGCATTCGTTATAGCCTGCTTGATTTCGTCGTGGCGACTTTTCTTCTCGGCAAGCTCATTCTCGGCAGCTTGCAATCGCTGGATTCTACGCGCTTGATCCGATTCGGCAGACCCAGCATTCGCCGAAATCTCGTCACGCTTGGCTTGAAGTCGTTGATTAGCCTCCAACAAGCCCCGGTTGGCATTTTGTTCTTCCTTCACGAGGAGTTTGAACTGTCTTTTCCAAGCCTTGTGAGGTTCCGTGGCTTTCTTCAGTTCCTGCTCTAACTGCTTTTTACGAGCGGCCATCTGATCTGCTTCTTCGGAGAGGGTATCTAATTGTTTGCGACGCTCATCATTTGGATCGTCAGCATCTTGCGTTGCAGCTTCGGCTTGGGTCAGCTCTTCTCTTTTCCTCTCCGCTTTTTCTCTGAACATTTCAAACCTCTGCGCACGTATTTCAAAAGATCCACCGAAAAGACGATTTATAAGTTACGTTGATGACATGACGATAATCGAGTATGACTTCCTATGCGCTACGTACCTGCAGTTTTCTTTGATGATCTTCGCACGACAATTTATAGTTTGCCCACGCGAATTGAACCTGGATCGTCGACTTCTTCCCCTCAAGTTTTGCGACAGCTGCGTGTTTTTTCCAAGCCTTTCTCATCTCGTCAACAATTTGCTTTTGCCGCTCAAGAGACTCACTCACTCTTTCTGCTTGGATTCCCATCTGAAATATTTCGTCCTGAGCTTCAGCGTATTTCATGTCAAGCCGTTCCAATTCGGTCGCCTTCATGAAAAAGGCGAACTTGTCTTTGGCTTTGCCGGCTAAGAATTTTTTCGCATCTTCTTGATCCAAAATGGCTACGGGATTCTCAACCTGGATATTCAGTTTGTCAAGCATTTCAATGAGGTCTTTCTTCGACCGTGATTGTTCAACCTTGTCTGCACCGTACAATTTGTATCCGTTGTAGCCACCAGCTACTGCGATTGTCCTTTCCACGGTGATGGAATCCCCGTATTTCTCGTGCTGATAGGCGTCGTCACCCATGTTGAGCAGGGTTACACGGACTCTTGCGCAACTGGATGTAGAGTCCTTTCGGACTAAGTCCTTCATATTGCGTGCTCTGTTTGTGCGACGAGCTCCCGCACCCAAGCATATCTGAAGGGCCGCCAATATGGCGGATTTTCCGGAACCATTCTGACCGTAGATAAAGTTGACGTTGCGGTGGAAATCTACGGTCAATTTTTTATGGCTTCATTGCAATGATTAGCAGAATGTAGGAAGTAGAGCGAGTAAGGCGCATGAGGATGCGATAAAAACAACGAAATCAAATACAACGCGAGCTGGTGCGACCCTTTTCCTGTGATTCCCGCGATGGCTCCTGTCTCTCTCGACGTTACTCACCACATGAAATTTTCGGCGTAAATTTGTTTAATTATACCCGCCTCCGCAGGTTTGTTTGCGGAGTTGATATTGCGGTCTGACAAATAATCGTTGGCAAGTTCGGATGATTCGTTAGTGTTTCTGCGTCGTGAGGTGGAAGAGTGTCGCTGTCCGTTGTTTTCCTTGTCTTCGGAGGAACCGTTTTCGTTATCTTGCGACGATGCTTTGTTGGCGTTGTTGGCCTTTCGTTTCTTCCGTTCGGGATTGTCGGTGGAAGGCGTTGACGAAGATCCTCGTTTTCGGGGACTCGACAACTCTTCGTGTTGAGTCTCGTCCATCGTAACGCTCCCTTCGGTAGCATCTGGTTCAAAATTGGTCATGGTTGTCGGTACCCGTAGCGGTATCAAGTTAAAATCACAGAACGGTGGAACTGTTCTGCTGCTTCAGAGACAACGTGAGAAGACCAGTGTGTTGCTGCAAAGACGATAATGATGCGGTACAACAGCTTCCGTCACCGAAACACCGGGTCGAGGGCAAGATTTACGGTAGCTATGGAACTCTCTCATCTCTGTCCGGTCCTGGAACAGTCTACCGTGTACTATGTACTGTACCCTACGGAAGGCTGCCGTAGCATCGAGGTCAAGATGAGATGCATCGAAAATTCTAATTTTACCCTCTCGTACGGTATGAGTACGTACCGTACGGTACTCGTAATCCTTGAAGTGCCTGCCTACGGTACGAGGTACGAGTAACCCAATCGTCTCCTTTTTCATTTTTCCGCGCCCGCAGCGCATCACATCCATCCTTTTCTTGTACCGTAGAGAATTTCTGTACAGCTTCTACGTAAGAACAGTCCGGGCTTTTTGGCGCGGGTAACTTAAACATTTCGATCGACTAAGTCGATTCGTTGTAATGGTGATGCCTTTGTTGAAAATGGTGTTCACTGAGATTCCCGTAGTTCCCAAACGAATGAACCCAACCCCAGTCTCCCGGCCAAACAAAAAATACCAACACGCCTCTGTCATCAACATTCATGGTAACTTATTTTGCAGATAGCATCCACAAGTAGGTACGAGTACCATTACTGACCTGACATCCAGCACCACCTCGAGTCCCCAAACTAAGGAAAGAGCACCGACAGAAAGGATCACGAGACGCAATGATGGCGACTACAATGATGGATCTCCCGCCCTCATCCAACACAATGATGCTGCCTAGGGCAGCGACATTGGATTCGGGGAAT
The DNA here is from genome assembly GCA_037355745.1 of Pseudo-nitzschia multiseries. Lineage (NCBI taxonomy): Eukaryota > Bacillariophyta > Bacillariophyceae > Bacillariales > Bacillariaceae > Pseudo-nitzschia > Pseudo-nitzschia multiseries. The sequence continues at coordinate 25,509,938 of CM074782.1, read as the reverse complement.
GTTAATCGCTTTCCGGGTCGTCAATTCTTGGTTCGCTTTGACTCCAAAACCCACGTGATAACCATCGATGGCGATGCTCAAGAAACCAGAACAGGGGATACCACTAACGCTGTGGTCATCGGACGTCACGCCGCAAACCGACTGCTCCAAGCACTCGCCGACCGCACGGGATGGAACGTTTCACAATTGCACATCGGCCACGTTGGTTACCCCTTTGTCTCGGTCCACGCCCGATCCTCGATCCGCGGTGGAAAGGGAGGATTCGGGACCCTCCTGAAGGGCCAGTCCAAGCAAGCCGGTGCCAAGATGACCACGGATTTCGGAGCCTGCCGGGATCTGCAGGGCCGTCGTCTCCGACACGTAAACGACGAGATCAAGCTCCGGAAGTGGAGGGAACGCCAGCGCCGCGAGGCCGCCGGAGAAAAGGTCGACGCGGACGAGATGTGGAAGACTCCCTCGGGCCTGTACAATTGGCATCTTATGACGCCCACGTGGGCCGACATTTCCAAGAAGGCAACGAACAAGATCAAGCGACAATTCAAGAAAATGGACCAAAAGCTAGAGAGGGAGGCCGCGATGAAAAAAGAAAAAGACGAGGCGTACCAAAAAACCATGACGCATTATTTGGACCAGACAAATTCTATCTCCGAATCTGTGCAGAAAAATATGAGCGATGCCATTAAGCAGGGGCTGGCCAAAAAGAAGCAAAGCAGCAGCAAGAACGCAGCATCCTCCAACAAGCGAAAACGAACCGAGACCTCGACGACGGAAGACGGTTCGGCGTACATTGTTGATGGCGACGAACAACCCAATTCCTTGGTGAGTCTGACCGGAGACGCCGTGGTAGAACCGACTCCCGGAACGGATTCGGTCAAGATTCAATCCACATCTGAATTCATGACATCGGTTTTTGTCATGGAGAGAAGAACCAGAGACGAACAATCGTCGCCCCTCGAGTCGTATTATTATGAAGTTACCCTGGTAACCGGGGGACTTGCACAGATTGGCTGGGCATGCATCGTGAACAACGATAGCAAGGGTTTTGCTTCCGCTTTCACACCGAGCAACGATCTGGGAGACGGGGTGGGCGACGATTCCAGCAGTTTTGCGGTGGATGGATCGCGGGGACTCAAGTTTCACGGCGGGGAGGAATGGAAATTTCCCATCGAGTGGAAAGCGGGAGATCGATTGGGCTGCCGTCTAACTATGAACGGACCGGGGGGCGAAAACACGATGTCCTTCACACTGAACGGCAACGACCTGGGGGTAGCATTCACGGATACCGATTCCGAGAGCTTGGTGCCGGCGTTTTCGTGCAACCAGGGTGAAATCTTGGAGTTGCACCTCACGAAAGAGGATTGCAAATTCTTTCCGACCGACAACGCCACCGTTGTTGCCGTGAAAGATCTATCACCGGACGAACCAACAGCGTCAGCGACAGAAGAACTGGATTCGACCAAAGGCGATGGTCCCAGCGGAAACGAAAGCGAGAGCACACCCGCGGTTTCCACATCGCACTGCACGAAAGCAGCGGACGGGGAGGATACTAAGCCGGCAGCAGCTAGCACGAAGCCACCCGTGGCAGCAGCAGCAGCACCACCCAAGGAACAACGAGAGCCCAGCCAACCAGAGCCGTTGGATCTCGATTCCTATAAGTCCGCGGAAGAGCTCCGGGAATTGGGACTGGACCGGCTGAAGAGCGCCTTGTTGGCACTGAATGTAAAATGCGGGGGAACGCTGGAGCAACGCGCGGATCGGCTGTTCTCGCTGAAAGGACTCGACCCGAAAGACTTTCCGATGAAGGTTCGAGCCAAGGGTTTTGTCGCAAAGTAGTACTCCTTAGTAATCTAACTGTACCAGTGGATTGTGAACATCAAGAACACTAGTTTTCAGTGGTTACAAACTTTCTTCTAAGAATAGCATAGTGTGTAGTAGGGCGTCATGGTGTTCATATTCTTGCTATCCCTTAATTGGATCCTTTCTTGCAGTGGCCCGCAAAGTTCAAGCAATAAATGCACCTCCTTTCGGCAGTCCCATACTTCGAATAGCCATTCTTGGGAGTATGGTAAGACTTCAGACGAAAATAATGCTTGCAGAATTTGTCTTCTTCCATAGTTGATCGGTTTGTTTCAGATTTTTGAAAATCGATCCGAATACGCGTTCATACCTTTCAATCACTTGCACCGTACGATACGAAATTCTTTGTTTAGAGTCGAGAGAACAGTTCGCGCCAAAACTTCACAGCGCACACCGTTTCCACGAAGTACGTACCGGTAAGAACGGTACAACAACCGAAACTACCAATCCGACAACAACCAATTAACATAGAGTTTACATCCAGTCTGTTGAAAAATTGTTACTTCTACTAATTCAAACAGAAACCCCTTACAGGGTCACAAATAAGACTTTACATAACAATTTTGGAGTCAGTGGAGAACTCTTTAGAAATACTCCAATTTTTTGGTTATTCCTAAATACTTCAAATTTTTGTTTATTCATACTGGTACAAAAATCTTTTTCAATGTTATTTGGATGGTTTCATACTTGGATTGCGTACTATTGGAGTACCAAGAATTGGATGTAAACTCGATGTAAATTGGTTTCATTTTGGTTGCAAAAAGCGTCTGTCTCAATTGTTGTCGGATTCGTAGTACTGATGCATTGTAGAATGTAGTAGACCCTGTAGACATGGACGGCAGATGTACGGTACGTACTCCGTCATTAGGGTTGGGTTAACACCAACACAACTGACTCCTCCTTCCCCCTGCCATCCAAGGCCGCCCGGACGACCATCCTGGAGGTGTTGTTGTCTCTAGTTGTGCCGGACCTGGGGGACGGGACTGCGGTGATTGCCGTCCGGCCGCACACCGGACGAAAGCACCAGATCCGAAAACACTGGAGCACGCAGGAATTCCCATTGCCAACGACGAGCGGTACGGCGGAAGCACTAGCAGTGGCGGTGGCACGAGCCAGCGCTCGGCGTACGGATTGCCCAATCCATCCCCGGCCTGGTTCGGTTCTTTGCCAATCGGACCGCTCCGGGCTGCCGACACTGCTCGTATTTGCGATCCCTCTTTCACAACAACAGCAATGACAAAGACAAGTCGCTCGGACCCATTCTGAGCCAACCCATCTGGCTCCACTCCTGGAGGTACAAATTTCCGTCCCTGGGACTCTCCTTTGAGGCTCCCCTGCCGGCCTGGGCACACCCGGAGCAATGGTACTCGGAACGAACCGAGCCGTGATCCAATGTTCCGCTGTGCCATGCCGGGCTGTGCCGGGCTGTGCTGTGCCGAGCTGCAATTTGATCTGCTTTGCTTTGCCATCTTTGTGTCGAAAATCCCCCACCGGAACGAGCCAGAGAGAGTCGTCCTGGTGACGAGGAAACGAACGAACTCTACGGAGGACATTCTGTGAAAATGCAACTTCCGGTGACAATGCACCGCGACGAAACGGTGCTGGAAACCAACAAAGACGCGTGAGGCAGCCGGAAGAACCAATGAATCAAGTCCGGTCGAGCAATGTGTGTGCGTGCCGCCTCGAAAGGGGTTATCCGACGACAGCACCGAAGAACAAACTAACTGACTGCCACCTCGGAATCAAACCAGCATCCGATCCTAACGGTACTGGGTACAAACCATTCGAACATACTAGTATATCACTTCGAACAAGTATCGAGTACGAGTATGAGGAAGGGAATGAATCTCAAATAGAAATTCTATAATGTTTTTTAATTTTCTGATGATAATGACAGGTGACAAAATTCCTCCGAACTTCCTGTCCCATCTATTTTTTTTAACGTATTTTTTCATATTTTTTTCACTTTTTCCTTCACATACCTTACTGTTCTGGTAACGGTAACCTATGGTACAGTACCGGTACGAACCTAGCACCTGTACTGGTATTCAATGTTCAATGCCTCTTGCAGCACGACTGAAATCACGCCCACACTAAAAAGTCTCGCCTACCTACTCGGTACTAAATTCGTACTCTCGGCTTACAAGTGGTACAGGAGAGCCAACAAGACTAGACCCTTTCATCGTGATGATTTCGCCATTGTTCAAGTAAATGCTGGTTACACCATGGTACAAAAAAACACCATGGTCGCGTGCGTTTATAGACCATGTCACGGTTTTCTCTTCTTCTTTGCTGGTTGACTCAAAGGCCGCTTGAAAGGCGCTTGAACTGCCGCCACTGACATTTGCATTAGCATCGGCGCTGCCACTAAAAAGATTCCAATTGACCTTGGCCGATGCCTGGTGAGCAAACTTTTTAACACTATCCTCGCTATAGTTCTTGTTGCTGCTTCCAACCCTGATTGTGAGCTTTTCTTCTCGCTGGAATCCGGTACCTTTTGCTATCTCGAAAATTGGCACCGTCACATAAACGATGCTCGTGCTTTCGTAATATTCGTGCGATGTTTTAAAATATTCCGAAACATTTTGTTGCGCGCACAATAAATAATTCTCTACCTATTTTTTCATGCAACAATTTCAAGTAGGACTATTTTCCTATCCATATTTTCATCCCTCGTTTCATGGTTGCTTCCAAATTTTTCTATTCTACAATTTTGTTTCATGCTTACCCCGTTAATATTTACTCGCCATTGAATTTTTGTTATTTTCCACACGAAACTCATCTTTTGTAATAATATCCTCTATGTACACTGATATTGTCGTAGCGTTGATACCATTTTCTGAACAAATATACGAGCTTCTTAATAACCAGCAATGTATTCTGTTACGTCACTTTCACGTTACTCACACTATCTTTTTCGAATATCAAAATCCAACAACCATATTTTTGTACTAATGAGAAAATATTTTATCCGCATTTGCAATACTCTCCGACATTTTACAATATTCACGCTACGCTTATCAAATACGGAAATACAACAAACATATTTTGTAACAAATACGAAAGTATTTTATCAGCCTTTGAAATTATCTTGTTTATTGTATTATATTCGAACAGAAGACCCGGAACAATATTGTGCAAACCATAAAATAATAATGAACTAGCCGATCTACTATTGATGTTGATATCATCAATTACTCTTGTTCGTTTTTATTGTATTCCATGAAAAATTTGTAGTCCTCATCATCTTCGCCTAGAATCTCAACCAAGGTACGTTTTCGCTTCCGTGTTTTTCCTTCTTTGTTCTCCTCCTTATCTTGTTGTTTACGATTGCCATTTTGCTTTTGGTACATATTAAGTATTTCCGCCTCTAATTCTTTTGACTGTTGTTCCTCCCTTCGTTCTTCTAATTCACTTACTAGGTATTCGTAAAGATCTTGTCCCTCGTTACTCCACCCCTCCTTATTTCCAGACTTACCGTCAGTGAATTTTTTTCTCAACCTCGTGCCCTTTGTTGTGTTTAGCCACGAGTCGTAGTCGTTGTAAAGGAAAAGCAATGCAAAAGCTTCATCGCTTGGGGTGAAAATGTTACTGATTGTCATTCTGACTGATTTTCTTTTGAAGTCTGTCTGTTTTGGTGACACCGCTCCAAGAATTCTTTTCATGAAGTATTTGAATTCTGGTGAATTTTTCCGCCGATAGTCTTCGTGCAATTGGTACCTATTTTCTGAGTTAACGTCTTGTGTGTCCGTGATTAGAACCGTTCCTGGGAAACTATCTGGTATCTGGTTGTTTCTTTTATCGTCTACGTGTCAGTGTTAATACGACCAAAATGTTAGAATGGCTTATGAACGATTGCATGCCGGCAATCATTTTCTTGTTGGTTGCGTACCTTTGTAGTTTTTCCTGCCAAGAGTTTGAGCATTGTGCCTACACGCAGTCACTGCTCGGCAATAAATTCCACTCCACTTTTGGTCTTTTATATCGATCGTATTTGGTATTTCATTGTTATTCGCTTGTTTTACAATTTTGAATATCGTCGCCTTCACGAATGTAATCTCTGGCGGGAATTTAAATTTCCTGAATGCTTTTTCTTTGACATGTTTGACAATGGTGCTGTTTTCCAAGTTATTGTTATCGTAGTCTTTTGTTGTCTGTAGAATATTTCTGTTGCTACTGTCTTTGGTTTTATATGTTTGGCTATCGTTTGTGTTTGTTCGGTCACTTCCCAATACACTGCTGTTTGGGCTGTTTGTGTTATTGGTAACAATGGTTCTACCTGTCACCGGACTGCAACTAGTACTCAATTCCACCATTATTTTTTTGTTAACTCGTGCACCTCAACTTACCGTTTTTTCCTTTGATTGATTTGGCGCGCTATTTTTATGATAATAATGTTGTTTGTAGGAATCGTTTGGTAATTTTTTTTCATTCCTACTGTACACACTGTAAGCTCTTGATTTACTGTCTCCAAGGAATAGCTGTATTTCAACTAATTGTACTATCTGTGAGTGTTGTTCTTGTACTGTCGCCTGCCTATCTTATTTTCGAGCGTGCCGTGATATTCTGGAATGTGGAGTCCTCAAAATTTTGGCGCGGACCCGAACATTTTGATCTTCCCTACCCTACCGTACTTACCCTACGGTACCATATCATTCCGTATTTATTTATTTATTTACTTATTGTTTTTCAATTTTCTGCAACGGCGTTGCAGTAAATTCTATTTTTTGGGTGGTTGACACTCCACCCTGAATTAATTGTGGATTGGATCACAATTTGTAGGTTCAACGGAGGAATTTTTTGTTGTTGTTGTTTTGTTGCTTTCTGATGAGTATTTTTTTGAATGTATCGACTTTTTAAGTTGATATTTTACATAATTTCCGTTCTATTTTTTGCACTTAATTTGTACCGGTGATACCTTCGATATTGTCATGGTTTTTTTTGTAATGGAATCCTTACAGAGTTGCAGAGTTAGTGTTTCACGCGTCCCCATGCTCCACAAGGAACGGGATAGTTGTTATATTCCTCTAAATCTTCCGGCGATTTCCAACGTTTTTCGTAAAGACTTAGCCATTTCTCAATTTTCCACTCGTTTTCGTCTTGTTCGCTCTTTTCCCACCTGTTTGTCACTTCTTTTACTTTCCGTTTTTTCTTTTTTGACTGTTTTCTTGCTTTGTTCATGAACGAATCCCACTTATGTTTGGTACATTTGTTTTTTGTGTCTTTGTTATTTATGTTCTCTTCTTTAATTGGCGGAAATATTTCTTGTGTTGAGTACCACTCGTTATCGTCTTTTGATCTGCAATACCATTCCAATCTGTCAGTTTCAATGATTGCCTCATTCGTCTTTTTGCGCCAGTTGTTGAACCAAATGTACGTCATACAAGGACGGTTCCCAGGGTGGTAATGTATACATTCTTTTATGTGTTCTCTTGCCTCCGGCGTCAGATTACTCCATTTTTTTGCCGGGAAAGTACGACCGTCTTGTATCATTCTCTCTCGTTCTATTGATTTTACTTCCGGTCCAATACCCACGTTGTCGTAGCACTTAATGTCTTCCGACGTTTTCAATGCGGGATAACCACATGTAATGTATGCAAGAATGACTCCCATTGCCCATACATGGTCCATCCCGTCAGTGTTCCCTTCTTTGTAGTCGGGAAATACTTCCTCGGTTATGTACTTGAAGCATTGTTCCCAAATGTTCAAAGCTTCGTCCTCCTCAAAATGTCCTTTTTTGCTGTTGAGTCTTTGTCGCACTTCTTCTATCTTCTGGCATCCACTAAGGATTGTGTTAACCAAGTGTCCGTTTTTGGCACACAAGGCATCAAATCCTGTTTCGAAATGATATAGAAACGGGTTTCTATCGTTGTTTACGTCATTGTGGTTTAGCTCATGCATCTGTTTGTTGTAATCCTTCGACAAGACAGTACCCTGGGTTGGCACAACTGTTGTTTTGTGTGTCGGTTTAGGTGTTTTGTTTTTCATTTTCCTGTTATTTCCCATTTGTAACGCAGTCATGCACCTATTTGTACCACAGTACACCTAACGTTCGTACTCCAACGCCGAATCATAAAGTTGGTATTTGTTGTTTTCTCCAGGCGTTGTAACTTTCAGTTTTTGGTTGTGGCTGCTTTTTCCCGAACACGCATAATTCTTACTATTGTTACGTACCGGCACCAACGCTACGACGGTGCACGTAAATAGTCTGATTCAAAAACAGACAAGCTTTAAGTAGTGTAACTTTCCTCGTCTGCATGCCATTGGTTCTTGATATACCGTAGAGATGAACGTGTACAATGGATCGATACCTCCATAGAGATGTGTTCAAGATGTATTCTTCGTACTTCCTTGGTACTATTTTTTTTAATATTGTATTGGTACGATGCACATAAGTTGTCTGATTCAAAAACAGACAAGCTTTAAGTAGTGTAACTTTCCTCGTTTGGATATGATTGGTTCTTGATATACCGGTAGAGGCGAACATGTCCTTTGGATCGATTCCCCGTAGATATGTGTCCAAGGTGTGTTCTCCGTATTATTTTTGTATAATTTTTTTATTATTGTATTGGGACGGTGCACACCAATTATATGATTCAAAAACTGACTAGCTTTATGTAGTGTAACTTTCCCCAATCATGTATGATTGGTTATTGATATAGGTGAATGTGGCCAGTGGTTCGATTCCCCCGTAGAGACCTGACCAAGGGTTTTAGTTTCAGCAATTTTTTGTAATTTTTTGTTGATTTTCTTATGAAGAAGTAACCAATCAAAATAGAGTTTCTCAGTCTTTTTTTGAGTGCAAAAGTGTGTTTGTTTCTGCAATTTTTGGATGAATATTGCTCATACTAATGATTGGGGAGACAATGAAACAATATTGATGACAATTCTTCAGCTATTACTTTAGTCAGTATGAATTGTATAATAATGGTTGTCCCTGGTCATGCATGCCCCAAAATTGTGATTCCTAGTCACTTTTTGAGTCCAAGAGTGTGTCATTCGATTCAATTGAAGGATAAATATTGCTCATACTATGCATTTGGTCGACTATGGAACAATGCTGATATTTCTCATGCTTATACTTTAGTAATTATGAATTTTATAATAATGTTATTCCTGCGTTGGATGTACCAAAATAGTGATTTCTAGTCACTTTTGTATTGGTGAAGTGTGTCATTGTAGGCAATTGAAGGATGAATATTGCTCATACTATGTATTGTTGGGTAGACTATGCAACAATGCTAACCTTTCTCAGGCTGATACTTGAGTAATTAGTATGAACTTTATATTAATGTTTTTCCCTTGCCATGCACGTACCAAATTATTGATTGCTAGTAATTTTCTATTGGGAAATTGTGTCATTAAAGGCAATCGTCCGATAACTGTCACGCGACCCTTTTTTTTTTTGTCGCAAGGTACTGTCGCAACCCCTTTTTGTGTGTAATTTTAACACGAGTCCCCCTTGCGATTCACTAGGCCAATATCAAGGTACGTTTTCTAACTCTCAATATGTGGGTCGCGTTTATTTTTTTCCCTGGGTCATGAATAATTACTATTAATTTTTAATAAAACTTACTCGTACGATCGCAAATCACATTTACTAAAATTAAATACCCCAGGTCATAACTCACAACCAACCCCCCCCTATGATTCGGTTGCTTCGTATCATGCTCATTTTTCTCACTCTCAATCCCTGGGTCGCGATTATTTTTTTCCTAGGGTCATGAATATTGATTTTTAATTTTTAATATCACCTACCCGTACATTCGCAAATCACATTTACAAAAATGAATTTTGCAATGTCATGACTCACAACCAGTAAAATTTAACATTAGTGCTCGCGACACGCAACCCTTAAAATGTATCTCCATTGCTCGCTACCCACTACCCTTATAATTTAATATTTGTGCTCGCAACAAACAACCCTTGAAATTTACTATCATCGCTTGCGACTACCTACCACTACAGTTGAATTATTCGTGTAAAGAATTTGCCTAGTAGTATCATATGCAAAATATGTATGATATGTATGAGTACTTCTTTCTGTACAATTTAATCGTATTTGTCACACAATGTACTATTTGCAACCATGGTATGCAACGTATGTAAGATATGTACCTTTCACCCCACTAATCTCTTTCCTCGAATATTTACCCGTGTCGTCGGTGTGAACGAACCCTCATCAAATTAGTGAATGGACTGATACAATGAACAGTATCGGTTCTGAAAACAAGGCCTAAACTTCCTCCATTTCGTCAAGCAATTGCCTCCATGCCAGATCAATATAGTTTTCATCCTCACTTTCCTCTTCAGCAAGACTACTGGCAACAGTGCTACCATTAATCGATACAGTACTGGTAGGATTGCTTTCTGAGTAGAATTATTATTTTCCTTCTGAATCCGATTCGTTGAGAGTCTGATTCAAGGACTTCTGACGAACAGCAACGCTGTGTTAGTGTGTTAGTAGACGAACGATTGTACTCTACGCGTGACAATTGTGTTTGGATACTTTCGGCAACGGATAATCGGACTACAGGCGAGACTAGGGAAACGCCAGATCTCCTCTTGCTGTGACTTATTCAGATTGCAGCGAGACAGACCTTAGTATGTAGATTACAGGTAGTTGGTAGCAACTAGTGTGAATTTTGGGATATAAATCAGTTGAATGTTAAAAGTATGAGATAAAGTGAAATCTTGCCGAAATGCAAGATATCTCTTTTATTGAGATGAATACGTTGCAACTGCTGTTGCGTAGTGCTGAGATTACTCGCTGATTATTTCCGTACATGTATTAGTCGTTGACCATATATATTTGTATGCATGTATATGTATTGTGTGAGAATCACATGCCAACGGTTTTCTTCTCTTGTTCCGTTAGGAAGACTCCATGAAATGTTTATCATTAAGGTCAGGAATTGCTCCCGTAGCTCGTGTGATATTTTATGAAATCAGAGTTTGCTCACCAAAGAACAATGGCAATATCGTAAGACAGGGATTGCTCACCGTTTATGCGCGATGGGAATCGATGCGCCGTGGGAATCGATATGCCGTGGGAATCGATTACTTAGATGGATACGGGACTCATTGATTCATGCGCATAGGAAATCTACCCTTTGGTAACTTTGGTACTTCTGGTCACGAAAGGAATTTAATACTCCCCATGTCTCCTTGTGAAGGGTCATCACGCTCTACATGATGCTTCCATCATCTTGGAGAAGGTCGCCAGTATTACCACAGAAGTGGAATATGGGCCTGAGCAGTGGATACACAACTGAGTGACTCCAATGCTTGGTGAGAATGTCTGCACAGTTATCCTTACCTGGGACGTGCATCATTAAAATGAATCCTCTCGCTATCATGCTCCGTACGTAGTGAAACGATAGAATGTTATGACACTTATGCAACCTTGCGTAAGGAAATGTCGACGTTTGGATCGTCTTTTCGTTGTCACCCCAGGAGTATGAGATATCATGGACTCGTGTTCCAAGGTATCGGAATGAGTGGCGTAGATCGACAATCTGTTCGATGCAAGTTCTTCCTGCAACAAATTCAGCTCCAAAGGTGGCTGTTTCCGTAGTAGACTGCTTCTTCGAGAACCACATCATGGGAGTCTTGTTCGCGAAATGAAGAATGCCGGTAACTGCCTTGCCACTGAGAATATCATGCATGAGGTTGGCATCATAGAAGTGTGTTAACACTACTGTCTTTCCAAGCGGTGCAGGAGCGTCGTCGGGTAGCTCTTCAGAATGCTCCCCATAGACGGTGTTGGACCAGTCGATGGTGTTGGGTTTAGTCAATATAAAATCGGGCGGTTCCACGCGGAATCTGATTTTAAAATGTCTAAACTTGGAGATATATCCATAGATACGTTTAGCACGTTCGAGGTGCCCATCTCGTGGCTGAGCTCTGAAACTTGAGAGCGTCATCACGGCTGTTTGTACATCGAAACGCCTAATAGCGATGATCCATTGCAGTGAACCGATCATACTTTGATATTTCTGTATACCGGTTTCTTCAAGAAAGGCTGAAGAGTCCAATTCAGGATGATCGTTCTCCGCGATGGGTGATGGGAACCTAGTGCTAGGTTTGCATCCGAACATTTGTTCGTAAGATGCTTCCATCTTTTCGATGAACTTTATGGGATTCATGCACAGAACACCATGTTCGTCGCGCTCAAATCCACATCCTAAATGAAAGTTCATAGGTCCGGATCCCTTCAATTTGAAGTTATATGGTGACGATTGCAATATCTTCAAGAAGGAATTGGGATCTGCCATGCAGAGACATAGGTCATCGACATATGTGCATATAAGCTCATATACACGTTCACCATGCTTGTTCGTTCCGGGTTTGAGGAATATTTCCGGTTCTGCGCGGGATCTTTCGAAGCCGAGTTCGATGAGACAAGCCGCGAGTAAGTCTCCAAAACACTTGCCCGAAGACCTGAGACCATATAGGGCTTTGTAAATGACCAGCAGGTGACCCTCCAACGATCCGAATTCGGGACCTGCCTTGATGCATACTTTCTCGCAGGTGACTGCTTCTAAGTAGGCGTTACCTATGTCGGTGCCCCATGCTTCTAGATCGTTGAGTTCAGCTAGGAATAGGCACATACGTAGACCGCGAAGAGATACGACGCCTGCGTAAACACTGTGGATAGGGGCCTCAGTGAGATTACCGTTAGCAACGAGGCGAGCCTTGTGTCTTCCGTCGTGTTTGACAGCGTATATCATGTGTACCTTGATTTGTTGGAATCCCGTGGGAATGGAGCTTGTCTTGTATACGCCTTTATCAATGAATGTATTGTATTCATTGAGTTGTGCCATTTCCAGAGTGGTGGCATCTTCCCATTTGGTGTTCCCGTTGGCTTGATCAAATCGGAGGGCTTCTTCGTGGCTACGAGGAACTTTGAATCCATATTGATACTGCGGAGTGGTACGGAAGGAACGTAGTTTGGCTTGGTGCACGAGTCGATCAAGTTTCTTGGTTCGTCGGGCTAGGTTGGTGATTCTTCTGAGACGTTTCCAACCCGGGAGATCAAGCAAGTTGTTGTCTTTCCCATATTTTGCAACGGTGACCGGGTCGTCGGCTGCAATGTTGGCCAGAGGTTCATATGTGCGTTCCATATTCTCCCATTCAATCCAGAGGTTATACTTGGAACCTTTGTATTGAGGATGCTTGTTATCCAGTGGACCTTGGTGTCCTAGGATGCGGCGAAATGACCAAAGTTTGCCGTCTTCTTGGGTTGAATCACGATGGATGTAATTCATGACATCATTGTATGCAATGATATCATTAAGTTTGTCATCAGAGTGTTTGCACTTGAACTTGATGAAGTCTTTGTTGCGTTCAAGACTGTCTTCTACATCGACAATGGTAAGACGCTTCCGGGTGCCATCGAGATTGGTTACAAGGAAGGAACGTCCTTGTAGATCGGCAATCGGGATCGTAGGAATGGTAATAGGTTTACCGTCATCGTCAAACTGTGCGTTACCTTCTTCGTCGGTAACAACTACCTGTGATGGGTCTACGGAAGGAGTAGCTGGGTTTGTGTGTGGGGTTGCGACGTCACTAACATCAAAGTATGCTAATTCCGGTGGGTCAAAATCATCTTCAGTAAGGAGGACGCCGTCGGATGTCTTGCTGAAGATGTGTGTTGTAGGAGGACCATCAAGACTCTCCCCATAGTTGTTAGGGAGTGGAGAAGGTGACCAGCTTGGGCTGTCATTGACCTTCTTATAAAGAAAGCTCGGTAACGAGGGGTGGGCGGGTGGTTGAAGAATTGGTTGAGTGCCAGATGCGTGGGGTGTGGTATCTGTTTGTTTGTTGGGTGGAGATGGAACGTTGTCATCGGCGGTGTCAGAATCAGCAGGTGAACCGTTAGGGGAAACTGAGCTGTTTGGTTTAGTAGACTCGTCAATGAGTTTATTCTGATTGGTATGCTCCCCATGTTTGAAAGCTGGAGCTTCTCCAGTGGCGTATATACGGGGTAAGGAATCCTTTGCATTACGCCATTTGATGAAACCATCATCAGTAAATAAGCCCGCGCGTTTGTTACGTGACTCAGGTGTAAGAGCAGATCGAACACCAGACCGGTCTAGTAACTTGTTGGTAACTGGATCCCAGATTCGAAAGCAGAGTCCATTGCCAACATGTTCGGCGATGCCGACGAAATGACCTAGGCGTTCGGTAGATTTGGTACCGAAAGGAGAGTCATTTGTCTTGAAATACACAGGTTCAAACCAGAAGAAACTGGTGTATGCGCTGATGTCGCCAATTGTACCCGTGGCAATGAAGATCGGTTGTTTATCGGACAGCGTAGGGTCAGAGACAACATTGAGGAGACCCGCGACGTATGTCATGCACAGTAACCACATGTGTGGTGGTGTGCCGGTACGATCCATGACGCGATTGACAATGCGTTTGAACGTTTGGTATCGTCGTTCGAATTGATTCTGGTGTTGATGGTACGGTTCACTTTGCCAGAGTCCAATCCATAACATTTTGAGGTAATCCATGACTTTCTTACTTGATTGATAGTTACCGTGGTCACAAAGGAGGCGGATGGGCCTGCCCCATTTTCGAACAAAGTTCTGAAAGCAGGGTAGGAAATCGCCGGTGGTACGCATTTCTTCAACGTGAATAATATGTGATTTGCGGCCAAAGAAGATCTGAGCAATCTTGGATCCACCATCAATTGCTGGGACATCTGAATAGACTGCATCGGACATAACATCGTCATTGAAGGGGCGAACGTTCATGGCCGGTTGAGGGGAATGAAACCGTTTGAAAATGTTACCATCAGGGCTAACCGCTAACGAACCGTATTGGGTTGAGTTTTCAAAAGTAGCTTTGATGCGATCGGTGGAAACCCAACAAAAGAAAGGTTTGAGGGATAAGTAGTCATGTTCATTGGGGTATCTTTCGCGGGGCGTAGCTGCAATGCGTGTAGTGTCACTGGCTGTACAATCTGTCGGAAACGCAGTGACTGTTCCAGAGACTGCGTTTGGCGCGCAGCATGCGAGACGTTCTTGATGAGCGTAGTCAGTGGAAGTAAGCCAAAAGGAGCGATCGTTGTTCTTATGATCATCAATTGGAAGAAAGGGAGATCGGGTGGAATGGCTGGAATACGAGCTGAGGGATGTGACCGTGGAGGACCCGGGAGAAACAGATATATCGAATCCTTCAAGGCAGCGTGGGTTCCCATATTCGTCGTAATCGGCATAAGGGAGTTGCTGTGGTTGGGGAGGATATTTCTGGAGAAATTGTTCATCCTTTGCACTGATCGTGGTATCGAGAACAGATGGGTCCCAATGTTTATCGGACGTCATGATAACATGTGGTAGCGTGTCAAATTCGACAGTCGTATACTTTCGCATCGCAAGGTATGGTAAGCCGTGTCGTATGCTAAGAGGCAGTGCATAGCCATCGGAGGTGGTGATGACCTGTCCTCCGCCTGCTTTGATGGACGTGTCGTCTACAGTGGAAAAATATGCTTCCATCTGGCCGGATGACAATATAGAAGGATGTCGTCCTGTATAGGCACATTCATTGAAAATAAGAATGACGGGGCCTCTGTTCGACATGGAATATGCTCCGCATGTAGCAATGGGAATGTTTTGTACCTGATGATTGTTAATGCCGGTGACGTTAACATATCGTGGTGGAATATCCTTGGAGATGAGACATGCATCATTACCGATGATGCAGCCATTTGCGCCGCGATCGACCATGGCAAAACCAGGGCTAGTAACCGTAGTTTTGTGTATAGCGGTATGTGTATGACGTTACGGGACCATCATTAGGAAAGGTGAGATCATCCTCGGGAGTATACCACTGGTGAAAATTGGCGGAATACGATGGTGTTCCGACAGGTATTTGAGTGTCACCGTCCTTTTTGTACTGAATGTCAGGGTTGTTTGAAAGGAATCGAGCTGGATGCGCGGGTGACACGGAAGACTTGAGAGGTCGCTGGTCCTTAGACGAGGAGGTCGTGGATTTGTATACACCTAGAGATGCATGGAAAACGCCTCTACGATCATTCTCTACAGCAGGATGTAGGTCATGCTGCGGAATTGGCATGCTCATCCTTGGTCGAAGTATCGTCTTCTTGAAAAGATACCGAGTGTTCATGTTGGTATGCCTTTCGGGTAATGGGTTTGACACTGTTGGGGTCAGGTTGGTTAGTGTTAAGTAAGTCGTGTCGCAATGAGGCAACCACGATTTTCTTGCCTTCCGGAGAAAAACTGAGCCAACTCTTCATGTCCTGACGTGACAAGGCCTTCCATATGTTTGTAGGCAACCTTGTGGTAGGGTCAGGGGTACGTCCAGCCTTGAACACAGCATAATCTTGATAGTCTCCTTCAAATTCGATGGGAAGAGCATAGTCATCATGGTGTTGGATCGAGTCAGAAGAGAAATCATGAACGTGTGCACGTACGGTCGACCGAGGAGCAGACATCGCAGACTGGGAATCAAGTCGAGTTGCTTCGAGTAAAAGCGTGATTTTAAGATCGTGGATAGCAGCGGCTTCGGCAACTGCATCCGTTACGGTGCTATTCGTCCCACCTGGATCCTTGACTTTGGCAAACTGTTCGCTTAGCTGGAAGCTGGAATAACATGCCTGACACAATGCTGATTTTACAGTGTGATACTCGAGGGGCTTGTTGGGAGGACGGAGCTTGTTGAGGTGATTCAATTCATCAAACCAATGTGTGATGAATTTCACTTTGGATTCCTTCCAATTGTTGAGGTTCAACTTGAGCAACGCTTGTAGCTGGGTCGAGTTGTCGTATACCTTTGCTTTTGATTGGCTATGAAGGTTTACGAAGTCGAAGTAGGCCTTGCGTCCATCACGAGTGGTAGAATGACTGTGTACACATGATGCAGAAAGGTCACTCTTGAAGACTTCCAACATTAGTACCCAGAAGAAGGCACATTGTTTGATTGTAGAGATCACGGGTGTAACCCACAAGCGTGGCTGGAGGCCAAGTTTCATCGAGGAATGTCTCTGTATCGATGTCGTATGCCTTCGAGTTTAGCTTTGAAACCGACGAGCCAGTGTTCGAATCTCGAGTCATTCGTGAGGGGTGTAAAGGACTTTTCATCTCAGTGCTTTTCGGCACCATGATTCGTACTTTACCTGCTGAGGGGACTTTTTGTTACTTCCCGCCGGAGGAGGTGGTGGGTTCAGAACAGATTCGTTACGTAAGCGTTGGGCACGCTCTCCGCGGAATGCCTGGAATTCCATGTATGTATATGACTTTACATCTTTCCAGTCCTTCTCGTCTTCTCCTAGGTCGACACCTTCTTCTTGTAGGTCGATAGCGAAAGTCCGCAAGTGCTTCTATGCTCCTTTGGATGGATCGAGGGATATGCGTTGCCAATCCTCGCTCCATATAGGTAAGTTCGCGTGCAAAATCCGGTTCGATAAGTGCGTCGAGGAACGACTTCCACTCGCATAATCCGCCTTCTTTGAGAGCTAGGCACAACTTGCTAGTAATCTCACTTGTTACGTTGAGTAATGATATGAGTATCTTTCTCAGTATCAGCATCGAAGCTGGGAAAGCGTTCGATAGTGGTGACTTCGGCGTCATTCTTCTCTTTCGCCTCCGAGTGCATTGACGGGCATTACCGGTATGTTCGGCATCTGTGGTGGTTCGGAGCCTTGGAAAGAAGTGCGTGGTAACTGAGAATGGGAACTGCTTCTTGTGCGATGTGCGACGTGCATATGCCAGCGTAGGGATTATGTTCAATTCCGTTCCTGTTCCTTCTTGTGTGCAAGCCTTCTTAGAGCTTGCGACTGTTAATCTATTATTTTCCTTCTGAATCCGATTCGTTGAGAGTCTGATTCAAGGACTTCTGACGAACAGCAACGCTGTGTTAGTGTGTTAGTAGACGAACGATTGTACTCTACGCGTGACAATTGTGTTTGGATACTTTCGGCAACGGATAATCGGACTACAGGCGAGACTAGGGAAACGCCAGATCTCCTCTTGCTGTGACTTATTCAGATTGCAGCGAGACAGACCTTAGTATGTAGATTACAAGGTAGTTGGTAGCAACTAGTGTGAATTTTGGGATATAAATCAGTTGAATGTTAAAAGTATGAGATAAAGTGAAATCTTGCCGAAATGCAAGATATCTCTTTTATTGAGATGAATACGTTGCAACTGCTGTTGCGTAGTGCTGAGATTACTCGCTGATTATTTCCGTACATGTATTAGTCGTTGACCATATATATTTGTATGCATGTATATGTATTGTGTGAGAATCACATGCCAACGGTTTTCTTCTCTTGTTCCGTTAGGAAGACTCCATGAAATGTTTATCATTAAGGTCAGGAATTGCTCCCGTAGCTCGTGTGATATTTTATGAAATCAGAGTTTGCTCACCAAAGAACAATGGCAATATCGTTAGACAGGGATTGCTCACCGTTTATGCGCGATGGGAATCGATGCGCCGTGGGAATCGATATGCCGTGGGAATCGATTACTTAGATGGATACGGGACTCATTGATTCATGCGCATAGGAAATCTACCCTTTGGTAACTTTGGTACTTCTGGTCACGAAAGGAATTTAATAAGAATCTTTGTAGCATCATTTTCTCCAAATTTATACCAGTTTCCGGATTTTCTCTTAACGTTTGTATCTTCTTGCACAATTTAGTGAACACTTTCCGTCCTTCTTTGTCCCATCCATTTGCACTTCCACTTTTTGAATCGCAATATTTTTTTTTCATGTAATTTTTTTTTTTTGTGTCGTGTATGTTCCATCAAGTTTCATTTCCTTTTGTTTTTCCCAATTGCTGTACTCGTTGTCAATTATCATTAGGGCAAAAGCCTCATCCGTAACACTAAAGATGGTACTAATAAGATCCTTTGTCTTCCTCAACCTAAAGTTAGTCTTTCCCGGATTAATGGCAGACAGGATTCTTGTCACAAAATAATAAAATTCTTCATTTGCCGCATTTCCGTATTGCCGGTACTCTTTTGCCAGAATTTCCATCGAGTCCGTATTTAGAGCTACAGTACCAGGGAATGATGCCGGCACTTTTGCCATTTCACTATCAACTGCGGTGATGTCATCAAATGGCAGTATGATATCATAGTATGGTTGGGTTAGTTGTATGTCGGTCGTAGGCACATATTGAAGAACGTCGAAAGTACCATAATTTCCAGATGATTCAACAATTACGCCGTCACTTACCAAACCAATTTTTTCTAGCCAATGTTTGATTATTGTGTCTCAATTTAGCCAGGGCTTTTGGTACTGCATTATCAAAGTAGGCACAGAATTTCTTAATGGGTATATCTTTTGGAACGGATATTACACACTCATCGATTCCTTGCACGATTATTTTATTGGAGAGTGTGTTTGTTGTCATAAATTTCAGGCCACCGTACCATTTCTTCTTCACATATGCCCTCACCTGTCCTTCAATTGTATCTTTACATCTTTTCAATAGTTTCATAGTTTCCGTTTCCATACTATGTCTAGTTCCACAACTCAATATACTCACTTTATCAACGCTATCGCCGCCCCGCACTGTTTTTGCAGCATTCTCTTTAGAATTCTCTCCCTTCTTACCTTCGCTCCACGTTTTCATGAAATCCTGTACTAGATCCGGATCCTCATTCGCTATTTCTGTTAAATTTTTTTCGTTCTTGTTTTTCTTTTTCTGTCGTCTGCCCTCCGTAGTTTTTTGTTTTGTTGTCTCTTTGGTATTTTCTCTAGTATCCTTATTCTTTTTGGAGCTCCCATCATTGTCTTCACTAACCGAACTCGAATCAGTGTCACTGTCAGTGTCACTTTCACTGTCACTGTCGCTGCTGTCCATGATGCTAATGTTTTCCGCTTTCCTTTTTAGTTGTTTTTCTCTTTCCGTCGTGGTGGTGCTTTTTTGTGTTGCTGCAATGTTTGTGTTCGTCTCGCTGGACATGTTTGTAATGCTTGTATTTTTGGTATTATCTCTAGTGTCTCCATCCCTGACTGCGTTTGCCACATCTGCTATTTTCTTTTCTTGGAGACGTGTTATTTTTGCCTTGGGTAGGTTGGACCATTTTTGTTTGGTCATCTTGTATTTCAAATTTTTCAATTGTTGGAGTTTTTGGCAATTTTGTGAATTTTTATGCTGCCTTGTTTTGGCATCGATTGTACGAATTCAGCAATTTGCAATACATTTGTCTTTGTCTAAGCGGGCTTGTGAGCGCGGGCCAATCAAAAAGAACAGTCTGCCTAGCCGCGCCATTTTTTTTCTTCCGTACATTCGCTTCCTATTTCCAAACAAGTAGTACTAGTAACGGTACTAGATTGTACGATACCAATTTATTTTGATGTTCCCCATCCTACTACAAGTACCGTATCACATCACTTCATATTGAAATCTGTAGAACCGAAAACAGGCACATTGTATGGAAAGGTGTTGGAGACAACAATTCTCTGTTAGGGAAAATCTGCACAACGTATGCATTTTCGTTTTATGGTTAAGTTTCTGTAACGGCGTTCCTGATTGAGTTGTCTGGAACCTCAATTCTGACTTCTTCATTTGTAAGGAACCAGTTGCATTGATGAGCCTGTAATGGAAAATCAGCACGATTTTTGCCACGGCGTTTCCGTGTTGTGTGTCTGGAACTTTGTTGTAGCTAACAATTCACTGTTTTGGAAAATTTACAGAACGTCTTTATTAGCGTTTCAGGTTTAAATTTCTGGAACGGCGTTTCAGATTTAGTTTTCTGCAACGGCAATTCTGACTTTTTCATTTGTAACTAACGTTTTTCACAGTAGTTAATTTTTATATTTACGTATTTAACGAGGACAGGATTGTGCACGTATTCGTGGTAAGTAGGGGTAAGTTTTTCCATAGTAAAGCTTCTTACTAGCATTATTTCACACGTCCCCACGCACCACAAGGAACGGGATAGTTATTGTATTCCTCTAAATCTTCCAGTGAATTCCAACGTTTTTCGTAAAGTTGTAGCCAGTGCACAATGTTTCTCTCCTTTCTATCCTCTTCTTCCCATTTCTCTTTGTTTGCAAATTGTTTGAGTTTTCTTTTTTTCTTCTTAGACTGCTTTTTCGCTTTGTTCATGAATGAATTCCAATTGTTTTTATTCTTGTTGTTTATCTTCGTTTCTTTGTTTCGTTCCTTTCCGTCGTCGGTTTCTTCGATGTACATTATACTGTTTTTTTCAATGATTGCCTCTTCAGTCATTGTGCGCCACTCGTTTAACCAAAGGGTTGTCAGACAGGGACGGTTACCCGGGCGAAAATGTATGCATTGCTTTATGTGTTTTCTGGCTTCCGGCGTCAGGTTACTCCATTTTTTTGGTGGAACTGTATGACCATTGAGTTCGAGCCTCTCTCGTTCTCCTGATTTTACTGGTCGTCCAATACCCACGTTGTTGTAGCACTGTATGTCATCCGTTCCTTTCAATGCCGGATAACCGCATAAAATGTGTGCCACAATGATACCCAAAGCCCATACGTGGTCAACGGCATCAGTGTCGCCTTCCTTGTAGAAAGGAAATATGTCCTCATTTATGTACTTCAAGCATTGTTCCCAAATTTCTAAAGCTTCTTCTTCATCGAAATGCCCTTTTGGGCTGTCGAGTCTATCTCTAACGTCGTCTATCTTGTTGCATCCATTAAGTATTGTGAGTACCAAGTTGCCATTTTTGGCACATAGCGCATCAAACCCAGTTTCAAAATGATATAAGAATGGATTATTCTCGTTGTTTTCGTCACTGTCATTTAGCTCAGTCATTCTTGCACAGTACTCCGCCGAATCCAAAAGATACCTAGGCTTCAATGGCTTCCTCTTGTACGCTGATTGTGTTGTTATGTTCTCCATTTTGCTCTTCGTTGTAATAATGATTTACGTTTGGCAAATACCGAGGTATTTTCGTTCAATTACTCTTTGTAAACTGTGAAGGAATAATTCTTACCGCACTTTAAGTGGTGTAAATTTCGTCATCTCGCAACGATTCGGTTATATTCAAGTAACTGTGTCTCGTGGTTCGGCTCCCCCTTAGACCGGTCCATACGTAGTACTTCCCTCCTTACTATATGTTCCTACTACTAGTTCTATTTCTTTATTTTTGTATGAACAAGTAGTAACCTAAGAAATAAAGATTGCTTCTAAGTTTTTGTTGAGTGCAACAGTTTGTTACTTTCTGTTGTTTTAAGGATGAATACTGTTCATTCTATGGATTGGTTAGAGTATGAAATTATATTGCCAATTCTAAGGCTGATACTTTAGTCTTTATGAATGTTTTAATAGTTTTGTTGTTCCCTGGTAATTTTTTGTCGAAAACCAGTAACCAAATGCACTAATTAGGTTGTGACACACAAACCACCGTGACAGATAAGTCACTTCTGTTTCTTTCATTAATCATCTTATCCATTATACTAACATTATTCATTGTTCAATCACACGAAAAATCTGATTTTGGAACTTTTAATTGCAAATTAGTGTGTATTTTTCTTCCCAATCCAGTCACCAAATGCAATCATTAGGTGGTGATACCCAAATCACGACAGATAACTCCCTTCTGTTTCTTTCATGATTCATCTCACCCATAACAGGAACAATATTCATTGTTCAATCACACGAAATATTGGATTTTCTATTGTTTAATTGCAAATTACTGTGTATTGATCCTCCAAATCCAGTACACAAATGCACTTATTAGTAGGCGGTGACACAAAAACTATGAAAGATAACTCACTTCTGTTTCTTTCATGATTCATCTCACTCATAACAAGAACAATATTCATTGTTCAATCACACGAAATATGGTATTTTTTATTTTTTTATTGCAAATTAGTGTGTAGTATTTTTCTTCCCAATCCAGTCACCAAATGCACTTATTAGGTGGTGACACACAAACTATGACAGATAACTCACTTCTGTTTGTTTCATGCTGATTCATCTCACCCATAACAGGAAAAATATTTATTGTTCAATCACACGAATTATGTGATTTTCTATTTTTTAATTGCAAATTACTGTGTATTTATACTCCAAATCCAGTACACAAATGCACTTATTAGGTGGTGACACACAAACTATGACAGATAACTCACTTCTGTTTCTTTCATGATTCATCTTTCCCATAACAGGATCAATATTCATTGACTAATCACACAAAATATCTGATTTTCTATTTTCTAATTGCAAATTAGTGTGTATTTTTCATCCAAATCCATGACCCAAATGCACTAATTAGATGGTGACACACAAACTATGACAGATAACTCACTTCTGTTTCTTTCATGATTCAACTTATCCATAACAGTAACAATATTCATGGACTAATAACACAAAATATCTGATTTTCTATTTTCTAGTTGCAAATTTGTGTGTATTTTTCCTCCAAATCCATGACCCAAATGCACTCATTAGATGATGACACATAAACTATGACAGATAACTCACTTCTGTTTCTTTCATATTTCATCTAACCCATAACAGGAACAATATTCATGGGCTAATCACACTAAATTTCAGATTTTGTATCTTCTAATAGCAAATAACTGTGCTTTTTTCCTCCAAATCCAGTACCCAAATGCACTCATTACGTGGTGACACACAAACTTTGAAAGATAACTCACTTCTGTTTCTTTCATGATTCATGTCCCCCATAATAGGAACAATATTCGTGGTTGCATCCCATAAAATATTGGATTTTCTATTTTTTAATTGCAAAGTACTGTTTTTTTTTCCTACAAATCCAGTACCCAAATGCACTTATTAGTAGGTGGTGACACACAAACTATGACAGATAATAACTCACTTCTGTTTCCTGCATGATTCATTTCCCCCATAACAGGAACAATATTCATTGACTAATCACAGTAAATGTCAGATTTTCTATTTTGTAATTGCAAATTACTATGAGATTGGAATTACTATGCATTGATGGTACTACTAATATTAGTACTACAAGTATTAGTAACAACCTTCTGAGAACTTTGAACTACTAACCACTATGAACATCCATGTATTACTACTATGAATACAGTATTACTACAATAACATGTAGTAATAGTAGAGTAATATGAAACAATTCAAATGATCCAGTACTGCGTGTTTTAGTACTACTCCACTAGTAGTAGTAGGTACTCTATTTTACTTTTGAATATTTCTTACGTACACAATAATGTTTTGGTTAATCTGAATCCAATGTGGAGAAGAAGGACTACTAGTAGTGACGACGTTGTAGTAATATGATAACTTCTTTCCCGCTTAGGCCCTCTTTGCTCTTGTGTTCTATGGTGGTGCGTGGCGAAGGCTATGAACGTATACCCAATACAGCGTAGTTTCATTATTTGAAGACATCCGACAACTTGGTGAACTGTGGTTTATCCGACCCCACACGGTCGTAAGGGAACCAGGTTGCGCGCTTCACTGTTGTACCATCCGGTAGTTTCTTGTGCACCATGTATCCAGGGTATTGAGGATAATGGTCCTTCTTCTTTGCTGCATAACTTTTCACAACACCAGTTCCAGGTGCTGGCAGACCCGTGATTGTCACCTCACTACCAATTGCAAATTTAGGATACGAGATCACCGGGTCAGGATCTGCGAACAACACCTTCACGTTTCCGGAGCGCTTCTGTCTTATTACGTTTGCTGGTTTTGGGCAAGGAACTTGCAGAAGGTATCCAAGATCTTCAACGTGGCCCAGGTTTGGAGAAACCTTCCTCTCCTTGTACTTCGGCTCTCCATTGGATTCGTCTGATGCAGTCTTGTTTCGTTTTTTTGGTTTCCTGAGGAACGACTTCGTCTTCGACGCCGTTGATGCGTTCTCTTTAACTGCGTTTGGTTCTGTTGGAGGTACGTTGCCGTTTACTACTTCTATGTCTTCTTCTTCTTCATCATCATTGTTTGTGTTACCTCCATCAATTGATCTATCACTAGACTTGTCGGTCGATTTGCCTTCCCAAGGAAATCGAAAGAATGATTCCGGTTCATCGATCTCTGTGTTAGTGAACACTATCCATCGTACGGAATACGTATCATTCTCTTCGATGAACTTCTCGAAGTTCTTCAAGTGTTTCTTCATGAAGTCCCACTTTGCAATGTCGGTAGCTCCGTAACTCTGACTCTTTGGTACCTTGATTTTTTCAAATAGTTTGATCAATGAGTCGCCATCCGATTGTAAAGTCTTTTCATCCTCTCCTGAAACAAAACTTACTTGCAAGTCTGCTTCAAACAGGTGTTTTTTGTGAGTGAAAACCGAACACAAAAGTTCCTGTGTCAGGGGGACGAACAATTGTCCCCCTTCAGGTAGATAATTGTAAGTTGTCAGAAACCGCAAAGACCTCTAAAAAAACTTGGAACCTCCGAGTACTATTTCCGGTCGCGTGATGAAAATCTCGCGGAATACGAATCTCGTGTGTTCCCAGAACAATCGATCGTCCACCGTGTACGTGCAGTTCTCATCAAAATTAAGGAACCTTGTGACGGATAAGCTGTAGTCCTCTTTTGCAATAGGGTAAGTATGTTGACTTTCCTTACCTCTCACAAGCTCTGGCGGACTTGGTTCTTCAAATTGAACGGATTGAGTACCGTCACTGGTGAAAATGAATAACCGATCTTTGCGGTGAGGTTCACCTGGATTAGAGCGCGACGACAAAGACATTCGCTCTGCTTGCAACAAATAGTCCAGACGGTCATGTGCATAGTCAACGTAAAAAGGTTTTTTTTTTACGTGGCGAAGTACAGCCTTCATTATTTCCTTTGAAACCATATCCCTACTAACCGAAACACGTGTACCTTCAGCATCACGTAACAAACTAGATGTTAGTACATAGTCAAGCAATTCGTCGCAAACAAGATTCACCTCTTCAAGTTGGTCTGGCGTCGAAACAACATTGTCAACACAGGACAAACTCAGGAGGTAATGTTGCAACAATGTCTTCACGTGAACTTTGTCCTCAGGATTGTAATCGTCCACAAATATGTCACGTTCGGCCGTTTTCTTTTCAGTGGAAAGAGTGACCAATTGTTTGGCAAAGTCAACGCCTACTCTGTAGAACTGGTTAAGAGTTTTCCGGTGCTCCATAATCTTGCAAAAGTGAAGAGAAGATAACAGGTTGAATCGAATAATCCCCACCTTATTGTCCACTCCTTGTATTGTGTATTTTCCAACCAAAAACAAAGATTCATAGAGATTGGGCAATAGTTTGTTGTACAAATTGTCATGTAGTAATGACTCATCGGGGAAGTGGTGAAGGCTGAGTTCTTCAAAAATTCTGGCCTTCTGTCGTTGGAAGCATACCCACAAATACATGAGGACCTTTTGAAACGCAAGGGGTATATTGGACACATCGGAGGGCCATTCCAACTTGAGGTATTTTTGGGAATCAGTCAAGGGCACTATCTCGACTGCTACGACACCATCTCTTATTGGTCCACCAACAACTTCTTTACCCCTAATTTTATTGATTTCTTTCACCAAATCATCAAAGGAGTGACTGGAGGAAAGAAAATGCCTCAATGCGTGGTTAAAGGAAAGACCTTCAAAGAACGAGACCATCTGCCGGACGTATAGATTCCCTTTCTTTACATCGTCTTTAAATCTATGATTGAAAAACGGTCCTTCTTTTTCCGGTGAAGGTGCAGGGGGGAATTGGACACAACGTACGTACCAACACAGTAAGCTTAAATACACTTTCATGTACTTCAGTATGGTGTCGTAGTTAACCACATTCTTTGCCCAGACAGAATGCGACATGCCTACCACTACTTCGTCTTGTCCTTGAACCCGGGTGAATTGTGTTTCGCCTGCCGTGGTATTTTCATCGACTTTGATAAGGGAGTTGAGGGCTGACTGGAAGGAGTTCCATTTTTCTTTCATTTTGTACTCCTTGAAATGAGTTGTCAGTTCCTTTGCATTCAAGATACAGACCTTCTTTGTAAACTGCGACCCGGAGTCACGTAGGAAAAGATTTACCATCACGTCAACAACCCTTGGTATAGGACCCGAGGATGGTTTGTCTGACGTTTCTTGCTCTCTGAAGTCAGGACGGGTTCCGGAAGAAGAAAGTTTAGTAACAATGAAAACCTTGTTCATGAGATGGCGGAAGACAGATTCGATGTCACGACTGACGGCAGTGATGAGTTCGTCCGTCAAAATATTCTCAGAGAATCCGTTCGGACCCTGTTGCTTCAGACAAGCTTCGACACGTCTTTTCATTGCATCCGTGTGATCCTTGTATTGGGAGTCATCATCAAATAATTCCAATGACAAACTTCGACCGCCTACATTTCCTGAAGACGATGAAGGTTGAGCGGCACCTGTGACTGCTTGATGTGGTGTTTCGGGAACGACTGCTGGTATTTGTACCACTTGACTTCTTTTCTTATTCTGTGATGGTCTTTTTGATGTGTGGTGTCTCCTCTGCCTTGGTTTATCGACTGCACGCCCTTGACTGACCGGATGAGCTTTTGGATCGTTTGCAAACAACGTTGTTGGGGTATTACCTGAAGGTCTGTCTTGGTCTGCGGCTGCCCCTTCATCTCGTGGTGGAGTAGATGATGGAGTACTGTTGACTTCTGCCACCGCATTTGCGCCGGCTACGTTGGTTGGGGTTGCGGCTGCAGCTGTGACTTCATCTTGTGGTGAATTAGCCTTACGTTTAGTGGTACTTCTTGTAAGTCTCGGCATTGTTTGATTGCTAATTTAGAGAACAACGAAATAAAATTGTGTGAAAAGCAATCTAAGTTGCTACAAGTTTTTTTTTTGCCACATATCAAGAGATTCTAAAATGAGGTAACGAAAAACAGGATCGACTCAACTTCAAACCTCAGCGACTCTATCGACAAACAAACATCACGCAACAATGTACAAATATTTCCACTTTAACGGTAAACAAATGGTACAGCCTGCAACGCCGTTGCAAACGAAAAGTGAAAACGTTACCAAAACAAACCACAACGATACGAAACACCGATCATCCATTTTGAGATACGGTAATGTATGTTAAGATTTCCCGACAAATAGTTTAAAACCCAGTAATTTTGTGAGTTGCAATTGAAACCAAATTAGAACTCAAACTTTGCAACGCCGTTCCATGACTGTTGACATGAATTGTCCAAGAAACCGTTTCACCACCAAACCATACGTAGTACTTCATTTTGAGATTTGAAATTGAAACATGATTCAAAATTTCAAATTGGAACATGCTCCAAACACAAAGCCTGAAACGCCGTTCCGGTGACTGAATTCTGAAACGCCGTTCCATGATTGATGACATGAATTGTACAAAATAACCCTTCACAACCGAAACAGAAGTCATTAGTATTATCATACCTACATTACTACTACTACGTATACTACTATCGTTATATACCTGGACACAACGGTTTCTGTCTACGTAGCTACTACTGTCGTAGAATACTGCTGGACAAAACTAGGCAAAGTCATTACCAGTAAGATCACCGGCACACATGTGTTGATAAGAAGTACAACCTCACCGGTACATAAAAGTTCTCACTGCATCACAAGTTGAGAACGTTAAGAATAAAAGTCATTGCACTACTTTTTCTTGTTCTCTATTCAAAAAGAGCGCAGGTGGAGATTTATTTACTTAATGTTCTTATTTTTAAATAAGAAAATGGAATTATTCTTCATTGTTCTAGATTTACAGCGGTAGATCTGACAGGTTAGTAAGTATCGATTGTTTGTTTGGAACACACATGCCCACACACACACACACACACACACAGCAAAATCAATTTTTTTCGAACTGATTTTACACTGTGATTTTACAGTGTTATTTTACAGTGTGATTTTACAAAGTGATTTTTTTTTCTTTTCGAGTCAGAAAAGACTGTTTACCTTCATAATCATCTTACCGAACTTATCTTGAGCAGAGTTGCTTTACCGTACTTGTACGACAAAGCACTCTGTCCGAGAACGCGGGATCCCACTGAACTGATCAGCAATGATCACTAGTAGGCAGGGAATTCAGGCTCGAGATATTTTAGTCCGAAAGCACTGCCTTTGCTGAAAAAAGACAATAGAGACCAGGATAAGAGAGGAATTGCTTGATAGATATTGTTTGAGGGCCCGCAAACACGTCTTGAAAAGTAAGAAATCTGCATCCCTTGTGTATTTATATCAACAGGATAAAGATCCAGTTTTTTGTGATATAGGAGTTAGGTTGAACAACGTATCGCCGGCAACAACAATTTGACCGACGAATTTTCCCTTGAGGTGCGACAAATTGTCACGGGAGGAGGTGGACACAACGGATCGTAACAACGGACCGACGTTCGGGGAACAACTACTATTGTCGGAACTACTTTTGTCTGAAGAAGTAACGGTACGAATGAGAGAGATATACTGAGTCTGGCATTGCTGATAATGTATTTCCTCCCTTACATGTTTTCTTTTCTTTTCATACTAGGACCGGATTTGAAACAACGGATCCGAAGGCAACACAGAGTCAAAGGCAGCAAAAGTAACAATGTGAGATAGATGGACAATGATGGCAACATCCTACATTGCTGATGATGTATTCCTCACTTTTGTTTTCCTTCTTAATTTCATAGGTATGGATTGGAACAACGATCAATTGGAGCATCAACAGATCAACGTAAACGGACGACAGGAAACAACGGATCGGAAACAACGCTGGAGGTGCGGCGTCTTGTTCCCTGTAGGTGCGGCGAATCGAAACACTAAAGGTGCGGCGAATCTTCCCTTGAAATCGTAAGCATCAAATTGATCGGACAAATTGAAGGCAACAAGAAAAGGAGGCCAACGGTGTAGGTTAGTGGGACGTAGATTAGATTATTCTGTTGTTGTTATTATTTACTCTATGTAGTAGTACATCAATAGATACTCACACATTTTGTTCAATTATCATATCATATATTCTAATAGGATCGTCGACAACGGCAACGGCATAGAGCAACAACAGCTGAAATGCCGTTCCAGAAAGTTGACCCTAAAACGACAATACAGACGTTCTGCGGATTAGCAACAGCGGCAAGCGACAGCGATAGCAACGGCGGCAAGCGACAGCGATAACAACAGCGGCAAGCGGCAGCGATAACAACAGCGGCAACCGGCATCAATAGCAACAGCGGCAAGCGAGAACAAACAAAATACCCGCAAAAGTCAGAATTGCCCTTCCAGACAAGTCAATCTGAAACACCGTTCTTTAAACTTGACTCTAAAACGACAATACAGCAGACGATAAAGTCAGAATTGCCGTTCCAGACAACTCAATCTGAAACGCCGTTCCAGAAACTTGTCCCTGAAACGCCAATAAAGGAGACGTTCTGCCGATTTTCAAGCGTCCGGAACCGTGAACAATCTAACCAACAGCAACAGCGGCAAGTGGAAACAATCGAAGCGGCCGCAAAAGTCAGAATTGCCGTTCCCGACAACTAAATCGGAAACGCCGTTCCAGAAAATTGACCCTGAAACGCCAATACAGCAGACGTTTTGCGGATTTTCAAGCGGCCGGAACCACAAACGATCGACCCAACACCGGCAGCGATAGCGATAGCAACAGCAAGAGCATCAGCAGCTAGAGCAACAGCAGCGAGAGCAACCACATCAACAACCGGGAACAATCGAGCTTCATACTACAACAGCAATTCGTCTCCAACTCCAACGCTGCTCCTCATTGTCCTCCTCGCAATTCGTCTCCTACTCCAACACCAATTGGATTCGTCTCCTACTCCAACACCAATTGGATTCCTGTCCTACTCAAACGCCAATTCGATTCGCCTCGTACTCCAACAACAATTTGATTACTCTCCTACTCCAACGCCAATTCGATTCGTCTCCTACTCCAACGCCAAATCGATTCGTCAATTACATTGTTGTTGATGTCATCGTCGGCAATGCGTCAGCAGCGACAACGAACAAAGGGATTCAAAAGAAAACCAAAGCTAATTGAAGACAGAGCAAAACAACAAAGAGCAAAGAGACAACAGAAAGGTACAAGAAGTAGACAGAGAATGACTTCAAATTTTCTCAAAAACGCAGCACCAGTGACAACAATACACCAGACTTACGAATACCTGTCGGAGATAAAACCAAAGAAGCCACCACGTCGAAGTGTAAAGTCAAATCTCCAACATGTAGAACAAATAGCATTGAAAACAGTATACAAAAATGGCTATAGAAGTAAATTCATGGAAACAAATTGGGGTTGGAAAACAGTCAAAGAAAAGGAATATGCATCGACAGAGGTGTCTATAGAAAGTTTCAAATCATTGGATAGTAACTACGATAAGTTTCTTTTAGCGTTCACAGAATCAGAACCATCATTGAAAATCTTTGCAAAAGCTTCCAGACAATTTGCAAAAGAACGGTTGGGTACCAAAGAAAATATAGAAAATACAAGAAGGTTCGCTGGGGAAATTGTCAAAGCTAAACCCAAAATAGGATGAGGATACAAATGTGACAGTGTCAACAATGGATATGCTATTGTTGGGATGAGACCAAATCGATTGAATTTGGGAAATGGTGTGTATGTTTTCAAAAACAACGTGGACACGACAACAAAAGAAAACCTTGAAGAGACAGCCCTACACATTGTGAAGGAAATGCAGCTTTGTTCAAGTCCAATGGAAAAATGGATCAAACTTGAAACAACTGCGATGAATGAGGTTGTTAGTCGTACAACACTGAATGCAATCGGTCATCACATAACAGCCTTTTCTATTGGAAAGGATTATCACTCGAAATGCCATACCGATGCCGATATGTTCTATACGGGGCTGACGGTTATTGCTCCAAAACATGTTAGTGATGACGAGGTAATTTATTACTTTGTGTTCCCTACGTATAAAGTGAAAGTTCCATTGAGGTCAGGCGATACTCTATTGTTCAATCCATTAGTATTACATAGCTGTTCGAATCCAAAATACGAAGGCTGTTATATTATGAGCGCCTATGTATCGACAAAAACTGTGCTAAGAGCTGATCCTCTATAATATATTAAAGAAGAATTTAAAGTTAGACGTTACATTCACTTCGTTTGTTTTACTGCGACATTGTGCAATCGTTTCGGAGTAGCTATCATTCATAACGTACGAGAAATATGTTACGATCAATATGGAGGAGCATTAAAGTCTTTATTAATACTAAGTTATTATGGTTATTGTGGTAGGAAAACAATTAAGTATTGGATGTATCAGAGAGGACCTCACTATCGTCATCATCGTTCGATGACATTGAACAATCATCACCTGAACTAGTAGCATCATCATTATTGTCGCTGTCCTCTTCAACAATAGTGCATTGGGAGTAGAGTGCCTCTTCATTAGGCAAAGATGACGTTGTCTTGTGGAATTCATCCAGCCAAGCCCTTCGATTCGAGACAACTAGATATGAGTTTGATTGCAACGTACCAATTGCATCAAGTTCTGGGACAACTGCTACATCGGAAAGTATGCTGTCGACATGAAATAAGAACAGGGAATTGTCGTCTACTTCACCTCTGGTCACAAACGACGAAGCTGTTGGTGTTGGAGTGGATTTAAACTTGGTCACTACTGCATAAATGCCTTCGTCGGCAATTTGGTACTCAGAAACAAATGAGTAAGGCTGCTTCAGATTGTAGAGTTCAAGGAAACACATAATATGGCAGGGTATTTCACATGCGTCGACATCAAACAAGGCCCAATCATACCAGACAGAGTTTAGTTGGCCACCATCGGAACAATATGAAGGGTGGCTCCGAAACAAGTAATTTTGCTGTGTGCATTCGTCAAACCTGTTATGTTCAGTAAATCCTTTCACAAACGTAGAGTCCTCCAAAAGTGGAAGCACATTCTGACATACAAAAGACAACACGATGGGAGAAATATAGGGTTTTGTTTTGTTCGATGACCTAACCCATCTCATAGTACTTGCCCCATCGCCGTTAATGAAAACGTGAAATTTTGAACTAGAAACTTCGGGAGGGACTCGATTACCAGAAACATCTTCTGCCGTCACTAAATTAAACTTGGAAGTAGCTACTCGTAGCAGCATTTTTTCTTCCTGTCGCTTTGCCGTTTGCATTATCAATGTCGAAGCATTCTGTTGAGTGTTCTTTGAGGGTGCTTTGATTTCAGTTTTGTGGTGTGATTCCAAATAAGAAGAATCCCATCCGCATGGAAGTCCCCAAAGTTTAATGTACTCAACAAGGTGAAAGTATAGATGGTTTTTGATCAGTTTTGTACCCATTCCCTCTCTGAGGCAGGTAGAATTAATACAATTGATAAAATGGATTATCATCTTGGGGAGATTTTCCAATCCAGAAATGGGTATATTCCCATGCTTCAAGAATTCTTCCATGGAGAGTATCAGTTGAATTACCTCTACTTGTTTCTGAATAAATTTCGCGTCCTTGATGATGTTTATTGCCACATCGGAACAAAGGGTGATCAGAATGGAAATGAGCATTCCCGAATAATCATTACCCTCCTTTTTGGAAATGGAGAGAAGCTGACTGGAAAACTTGGTTCTGGGAAAATCTCTGTCTGATTGCCTTGACAAAAGACCACCGTATAACTGCGCAAGTGAACCAATAGTAGCTGATGTGCCATTCGTGTTTAAATCAGGGGCATACCAACACTTAGGACTACCTTTTAACAATGAATCGAGTGATTCTACTGCCCGACATGCTACACCCAGTTGATGCATATGCAAACACTCACCAGGAGTAGCAAAGTGAATGTTGTTGACATTACTACCAAAATTGAGGCTGTGAAAAGCATTTTTTATGGGATGGTGCAAAATGCTTTTGAAGTACTTCAGGTGATCCCGTGCAGAATTGTTTGGGGGGGATTCAAAATCTTCTGGAACCCAGAGCCGAGTCAGTTCCTCCACTTGGGCTTTTGGTTTATGGATGACACGTGTAGGACATGTACAATGTTGGCACAATTTCTTCACCTTTTGCGTGTAGGATCCATACTTTCCACATAGTTTGTCATGAAGTTCTGTATCCCCAACAACATAGGCAATTGCAAATTTCATTTTCACTTTGAACACTTTTCCTGCATACGGAAGATAATCCCACTCCAACCCGCCCTGCATTTCACATACTTCCTTGAAAGATTGCAAAGCCGATGCAAGCGCGGTGTGTAGATTTTGAATATTATCTTTCGCCTTGGTTTTTTTCGTGTGTCTTATGCTCTCAATTTCAGTGTCGGGATGAAAATAAATTGTGGTCCAAGCGTCAGGTCGTTTTCTTGCTTCAGTATTGAAAATACCAAGAGTCATGTTGAGAGGAGTGAGTGACAGACAGCCATGTGCATCCAAGCTGATTTCATCCATGTAGAAAATGATCGGAACAAGGATTTCATCATTTTCATTGCAGATCTGCTTCCACGATTCCGTCCACCAAGAGCCGTGGTGTAGTTCTGTTATGTATGTTTCATTGGTGAGTGGTGGGTTGTTTTCGGGTGAAAGAGGAGTCTCGACATTCGGAAAAGACAAATTGGTTTCTTGCATCAACTCCTTATTGGTCAGAAGGGAATGAAGTGCGTCTGGGAAGGATCGAACAAATATTTGGGTGGGTAAATTGCAAGGTAACCAGTTAATTATGTGTGGCTCGAACTTGGTCTCTGAAATACCCAAATTGGACTTGATTTCACTAAATATGGCTTCTTGATGGCGGGGGTAGATAGAGCTAAAGTCAACACCATGAATAGTTTGACATTCGTTTGCCCATTGAAAAATAGATTTGAATGTGTTTAGAGGTAACTTGTGTTTCGTCATTAGATTCATGAGCTTTATTTCAGCAATGAGCCTATTGGTAGGTGAAAAAGAAAGATGAGATCGGATCAATTGCTCTTTTTCATTGATGTTTGGTTGGGATGCAGTGGGTTCCGAAGCATCCATACCATTATTGTTCTGAATAGGAAGGCAAATTTCTTCAAGAATAACCATGTCATTGTTGTTGCTGTTGTCTTCTGAAGGAAACAACTGTGATTCCATTACATTTCTATCCATTGGTGGAACAAATAAGTTGTGTACTACCTGACTGTTTAGAACAGAGTTGAACGTTTCGTTTGAGGATGCCTTGTTAGTGTGAGCAGCAGCAACAGAAGCGGAAGGAACGATTGGACCATTCTCCGTCAATGTCAGGCCATATTGTGTAGGTGAATGACGAACTGTACTAGTGGTTTCTTCTTTGGCAGATGATGAAAATTCCATTAGGTTATGCTTTAAATAGAAATCACGGCAAAAAGCTATTGAATCAAGGTGACGTGAAAGGCCTCGTGATACATATCGGTATGATTTGTGTGTAGACGAATCTTGTCTGCTTCCGATGAATGTCTTTGATTTGCCCTTACAGGACATGCAGCTACGACATATAAATGATTTGGGAATTTTGGTATAACAACCACTCTTGAAGTGACGGCGACTTTTACTAGGTTGTGACATATTCTTCTATTCGAAGAAGGGAGGGGGAGAAATGGTTTCGATGGGGGTGTTAAATGTACATGATGAAAATGAGCATGATGGTATCGGATCGAGCATGAAAAGGCATGAGGGTATGAAAAAAGAAACGTCGTGACATAGAAACAAGGCAGAAACATAGTACTAGTACGAAATAGCAAACTTCTGAAAATAATTTTATTGCATAACTTGGATTAAGGTTAGGAGTTTGTTTGGCACGGAGATTTCAAATTTAAACATGATTCGAACACAAAAGCATGTAACGACGTTCCGGTTACTGAATTCTGAAATGCCGTTCCATGATTGTTGACATGAATTGTACAAAAAATCGTTTCACAACTCGAACAGAAATCGATACTATCATACCTACATTACTACTACTACTAGTACTATCATAATACACCCAGACACATATCTAAGAAAAAAGTATTTGGTGGTGAAATCGTGTAGGAGGAAGTTAGTGATGTAGAGTTCTACGAAAATTTGTTAAGACGAGCATGATGCTATCGAAGCGAGCAATAAAAGGCACGATGGTATGAAAGAAGACACAACGTGACATACCGTAAAAAACAACGCGGAAACGTAGCGAACTAACACTTCTGAAACTAATTTTATTTCATATCTTGGGTTAAGGTTAGAAAGTGTGGTAGTGAAAAGTAGATTTTTTAAATCAATTTAGTCAAAATGGAGAGATCAATGGACATTTTGAGTCTTCGGGGAGAATTTTGGTCGCAACCTGAGGGGGGTCGAAAATCATTACCACAAAAATTGTGAATTTAAAAAAGTACCCTTGCGCATAACAAACGCAGGGTCGATTTTCTGAAAATAGGGCTTGCAAGGGTTCGCGTGGGGTGGCGTGACAGTTATGGGACGATTGATTGATGACTATTGCTACTACTTTTGATCTGTGGGTATACTAGTGCTATGAAACAATAGTATAGATATATCTCAGGTTGATAGTTTATTTGTTAGTATGTATTGTATAATAATGTTTCTCACTGGCCATCCATCATGTACCCAAATAGTGATTGGTACTCGTACTCACTTTTGTATGATTGGTAAAGTGTGTCATTCAAGGGAATTGAAGGATGAGTATTGCTCATACTATTTGTTGGGTAGACTACTAGTAGTACTATGCAACAATGCTTACATTTAACCTTGTCATGTATGTACCAAATTATTGATTGCTAGTAATTTTTTAGTGGAAAATTGTGTCATTACAGGCAATTGATTGATGAGTATTGATACTACTTTGGATCTGTGGTTATACTACTATTCAACAATGGTATTGATATATCTCAGGTTGATAGTTTACTTGTTAGTATGTATTGTATAATAATGTTTCTCACTGGAAATCCATCATGTACACAAATAGTATTGATTGCAAGTCACTTTTGTATTGGTCAACTGTGTGTTCATTCAAGGGAATTTAAGGATGAATATTGCTCCTACTATGTATTGGGTAGAGTATGAATCAATGCTAACATTTGTCAGGTTGATACTTTAGTAATTATTAATTTATAATGTTTGTTGTCCATTGTCATGAATAATGTTTGTCCCTTGGCATGTATGTACCCGAAAAGTGATTGGTAGTCACTTTTGTATTGTTGAAATGTGTCATTCGAGGCAATTGTAGGATTAATTTTGCTCATAATATGTCTTGGGTAGACTGTTCAACAATGCTGACATTTGTCAGGTTGATACTTTAGTAATTATGAATTTAATAATAATGTTTGTCCCTTGTCATGCATGTACCAAAATATTGATTGCTAGTCATTTTTTATTGGTAAAGTGTGTCATTTCATGCAAGAATCAAAGAATGAGTATTGGTACTGCTATTTTGGATTGGTGGATATAGTACTATGAAACAATAGTATAGACATATTATCTCTGGTTGATAGTTTACTAGTCAGGATGTATTCTATAATAAGAAGAATGTATGTTACTGGCCATCCATCATGTACCAAAATAGTGACTGTTAGTCATTTTGTTTGTGCAAAAGTGTGTCATTAGAGACAATTACAGGATGAATATTGGTCATCAAGACGCATACCATGGTTTTGTTCTTAATTATGAAACAGAATGGACCAGAATTCTATGACTTATACTTGAGTCAGTTTTAAAATTTAGTAGTCCTAGTAATATTAGTTATGTTTATAGTGCGAATGGGTGTCATAGTAGGCTGCAATTTCAGGATCAATATTTCTCATACTATTGATTGAATAAACTATGAATGATAATGGATAAGTTACAAGCGGATGCTTGCATTTGGTGTAGCATAGTATGCCTCACTCATCCAATCTTTGACGATTTGGTGGAACTGGTGTACTCTGACCCTGTTTTGGTTGTGTCAGCAGATGACTCGGATACCTCCACATTTCCATCCGTCGGGTCACAAATCCCAACATCCTTGCTGTAGCATTTTACTAAATCCGATACTTTTTTAATGCGTCGAGGATTGGTTTCTTTCAGACCAGAAATCTTAAAGTATGGGCAAAATTTTTGATGC
Organism: Pseudo-nitzschia multiseries; assembly: GCA_037355745.1. NCBI lineage: Eukaryota > Bacillariophyta > Bacillariophyceae > Bacillariales > Bacillariaceae > Pseudo-nitzschia > Pseudo-nitzschia multiseries. The sequence continues at coordinate 25,472,146 of CM074782.1, read as the reverse complement.
TCCCCCACCTTACCTTTGTTGAAAATAAGGTAATAACCCGGAACTCGTTCATATTGGTTGTAGGGGCCGAAACAGTACCTATAAACTTCTCCAATTAGAACTGGTCCGTTTTTTTTTTAGTGTAACGAACTTGTTCGTGTACTTCGTAAAGAGGATACATTATCTCTGGGTCCTGATCTTTCAACAGCACACATAACTCGAAACTATGTGTGGTTTCATCTCCATTGATCTCGATAGGAAAATCTGGCAGGGTTACAACGGCATTAAGAGGACTTTTCGCAACATCTATAATCATTTCTTTGCTTACATTTGAACCCTTTTTTTCACATGTTTTAGTCGTTGTGTCGGTCAAACCAGTATCCTTGGAATTACCCTTACTTGTGTGAATTCCTGATTCTTTAGATTGGTTGGGCTTCTTTTTCGAGCCCTTACCGGTAACTTTCGATCCACTAATCTTACTTGTGTCAATTCCTGATTCTTTAGATTGGTTTGGCTTTTTCTTCGAACCCTTACCGGTAACTTTCGATCCACTAATCTTACTTGTGTCAATTCCTGATTCTTTAGATTGGTTGGGCTTATTTTTCAAACCCTTACCGGTAACTTTCGATCCACTAATCTTACTTGTGTCAATTCCTGATTCTTTAGATTGGTTGGGCTTATTTTTCAAACCCTTACCGGTAACTGTCGATCCACTAATGTTCTTTCTCCCCTCGTTGAGATTGTTCGTCTTGCCAACATTGCCACCGTCAACGTCATCATCCCAGGGTGGGATGAATCCACGCTTGGAATCATTTGTCGTATTGAAAGTGAATGTAACCCATCCTACCCGGTAGGTGTTATTTGATTTCTTGAACTCATTTATTTGAGCCTTTGATGTTTTGAAGCAAACCCAAGTTAGAAAGTCCGATGGTTTGTAAAAAACAAAGTCACGACCCTGGAGGTGTTTGAACGCCAGATTCAATTCTCCCGTTCCCTTTCCATAATTGTTGACAACCTTATCGTCCAAAAATTGAACTACAAGGTTTGCCGAGGATAGATCATCCAACTTTTCCAACAAATATAATGCTAGTTTTTCTGTCAACGGGGTAAATATGGTACCCATTTCTGGAAGGTAGCTATACTGAATGAATTCTTCCACCCAAGTATGACGTTGGAGAACTTCCGGATCAATTACGAATATCTCACAGAACACGTATGGAATGTGTTCCATAAAAACTCGTTGGTGCACCTCTTGTTGTGAGTTAACATCGTATTGAAGGAATCTTGTAACACAAGTTTGATTCTTATGTTGTTCTTCCAATCCGGACAGTTCCAAAATACCAGTTACAAGTTCTTCTGGTTTATCGTCAAAATTGACATGGGCAAATTTGGTCTTACTCAGAACACATGCCGTCGGGAAAATGTACAATCGATCATTCCTTTGAAAATACGGAACACTTCCCTCCGTCGATTCGGTGACCATAGCCCCTTTTAGAAAATTCCTCTTGGTCAATACCAAATCTTCAATGGTTTCCATCACATGATCGTAACTGACAAATCCTTGGTTATGGGTTTTGCAGACTTTTGGTATAATTCTCTTACAAACATTGTCAATTGAACAATCAAAGGACGAGCCAACGCCGTCGACTCGAATCATTGATGCACATAGTACTTGAGAAATGAACAAATTACATGCTGTTTCCAACGAAACGACCACGTTCACCCCCAGCTTGGTCCCGTGGTGGACAAATTTTGTTATCAACCATTGATGCACCAAATATAGGATTCCTTTCGCCACCTTGAAATACGCCAGATCTATTTTTCTGGTGCCATGTTTGCAAGGTGACAGGGTGACACTGTCGTCATCAATATCGAAATGTATGTTGTAATAGTTGGAGACCGTGTGCTTGTAGTGGATGACGTAGTGGAAAACCAATCAAGAATTGAGTGGTAATAACACTTTACCCGTTTCCGGAATTTTCGTGTCCCCTTGTCGATGAAATCCTACTGGAACCCACTTCTCCCCCGAAAGTACCGTGGTGCCCAAGACAAAGGAATTGTTAATTAATTCGGGTAAGAAATAATGATAAAAATCTTTGTGTGTCAAAACTTTGATGTCGAGGTTACCCAGGTTGATGGTGGTAAAAATGCGTTTTGCCTTCCCTTGAAAGCGTAACCAAAAATCACGAATGACCTCATGAAAAGCAGTTCTTCGTTCCGTTATATTCATCATCTTTTTGTTGGACACAATAAGATTCGTATCTTCTGGAGGTAAAAACTTGATCAGTTCTGTTGGTAAGGATTTTAAGCATTCAATACGCTGCTTCTTGAAATGTTTGTCTAAGTCCACCTGATTGCAGCTATGATTCATTGAAACACGTAGAGAGGTCTTTGCCATAAGGCAGTCCAAGAAGTTCTTCATTGCTCTGACGTATGTTTTCAACTTACTGGGAGAACAATTGTCGCCTTTGGTATGGAAACACAAAGCTTTAGACGAAGTATCCGACCCGGGTGGATACTTTACATTCTTCATGTACCAAACCAAGATCTCATGGTACATTATCATGTACTTCTTCATTGTAACGTAGTTGACGACGTTGCACCCATACATAGCATCCACGCCAGATGTGTCGTTAACATTCCGCAACAGTGACTCGAACTTATTCCACTTGTTCGCCATGTCGTAGTCATTGAATCGCTCGGTTAATTGCTTCCTGCTCAAAAATCCCAACACTCCAGTCACCCCGTTGTCAATTTCATACAAAAATAAATCCACCATGACATCTATTTGATGGGGAATAGGGCCTAAGTGACTTAAGGTGGTATCGGCTTTTTTCTTCTTTCCCTTCCCCTTCTTCTTTTCCGCAGACTTAGTAGTAGACATTGACTTCCTGAAATCTGGTGTAGGTTCGGATTCAATAATTTTGGATACAAGGTAAACCTTCGTCAGCAATGCAGTGAAACATGTTGTAACCTCCAAACTGAGGTTTCTTACAAACTCCTCTGTTCCATATGACTCATCCTTCAAAGCCTTTCTAAGGTTCCTAATTACCGCATGTAGATGATCTCTTTGATCGGCATCATGTTTGTCAAGACTATTGGGTGGTGGGTCTTTCAATCTACCCTTCTTACAACTTGTCGTTTTCTTATTTGAATTTGGATTGGCCCCACGCTTGCGAGCACTATTAGTCGTAGGTGTCATTGGCAATGTAAAATGTTATCAGTATTTGAGACAATCTTTTTATTGGTTGAAAACAATGAGAATCACTGTTGTGTGAATCTAGTTTACCCGAGTTACGAGCAAACATTGAATGAAAGAAGGATAGTACAACTTGAAACTTCTTTCACAAGAGATCACCACTCACGTAGCAACGCGACAGTGGTAATCATCTCTCAAAAACCATTTCTCAAAAAACCGATAAGGTATAAGGTGCCTGTAAACGTGTCCTTGTTCTCGTAAAGACGTTCTACCACTAACCGGAGAAAGAGTTAAACAATATCCTCGCAATAATTTGACAAATAAAACCTGCAACGACAAACGCAAGGGCGGGGTTTTGGGTGTGAACCCATTCAGATCAAAAAACCATTTTTTGTAATTGGAACCGCCGTTCCCGAAAAACGGAAAAAAGGGTTTTTTGGGTGGGATGAAAGGTGAGAAGAAGAAAAGAAAAATAGGAACATTTTCCAATTTGGAAAATGGCCCCATCGCTGAATTGTTCCATTTTGTGTACAAAAGTACAGTCCTATGAAACACCTAGTAGCGCTAAATAGGAAAAAGGGCATTGGTTGTAACTCCGTTGCCAAAAAACAAATGGTCCGATCACTGAATTGGTGCAATTTGTGTAGAAACGTACAGTCGTATGAAACATCTCACGCTAAATACTAAAAAGGGCTTTTGTTCCAACGCCGTTGCAAAAAAAGGAAATTGGTCCGATCGATGAATTGGTGCATTTTGTGAGGTAGAAAGGTACTTTGGTATGAACAGTACTATTGTATGAACCATATCACGCTAAATACAAAAAGACCATTTGTTGCAACGCCGTTGCAAAAAAAAAAAAGTAAAAAAAAAAAGTGATACTGTAGAAAGGTACTTTGGTATGAACAGGACTATCGTATGAACCATATCACGCTAAATACAAAAAGACCATTTGTTGCAACGCCGTTGCAAAAAAAAAACATAATACTTAACAGACCAATGTCATTCTTACGTTTGAAGTTTGTTGTACTGTCGTATGAACCATATCACGCTAAATACAAAAAGACCATTTGTTGCAACGCCGTTGCAAAAAAAAAAATACTTAACGGACCAATGTCATTCTGACGTTCGAAGTTTGTTGTACTGTCGTATGAACCATATCATGCTAAATACAAAAAGACCATTTGTTGCAACGCCGTTGCAAAAAACAAACAAAAAAAACATAATACTTAACGGACCAATGCCATTCTTACGTTCGAACTTTGTTACTTAGCAGAAAATGTATCGAACTGGTGTCATTCTCACGTTCGAATGTTGATACTTAGCATAACATCTATCGAACCGATGTCATTCTTACGTTCAAAGTTGGATATAAGTACTTTGTAGTTAGCTTACATTCAAAGTTTGTTGCTCACTAACTTGGGTCACTTTTACTTGTTGAAAATTTGTATTTTTTCACTTTCCGACAAACATCATTTTCCAACTTATCTGAGTAGAGTGTTGTTTCTTTCCAACAACACTCCGTCCGAGAACGTGGGATCCGACCCTCTTCGTCACATGCCACATGCGACGATGTCACGAGCACAACGATCCGTTCTCAGATATTTCAGTCCGATATAACAGCCTTGTACTGCAAAAGAAGTAGAAAGCATTTGATTAGGGATTAGTTGCTGGAAAGATATTCTTGTTTGGACGGCCGCCTTACATAAACATCTTCAAAGCACAAAATCTGCATCAATTGCCTATATATCAACAGGAACAAGTCCCTGTTTTTTGTGACATAGGAATTACTACAAGTCTGCAAATCAACGGCAGCAGAAAGAACAAAGCCGGCAACAACGTATCGGTGGCAACAAGGTATCGGTGGCAACGGTAAAACAAATCAGAACACGCAACGGTACGAATGAGAGAGATAGACAACAATGATAATACTTCCTCCGGCATTCCTGATAATGTATTTCCTCCCTTATGTTTTTCTTCTTAATTTCATAGGACCGGATCGGAATAACAGATTGGAAACAACGGATCAGAAATTGGCAATCACAACGGTACAAATGAGATAGGAGATAGACAATGATTATACTTCCTCCGGCATTCCTGATAATGTATTTCCTGCCTTCTCTTTTTCTTCTCATTTCGGTGCATCGTCATCTTCCCCTGTAGGTGCGGCGAATTTTCCCGAAGTCAACACCTAATTGAAGAAGGTAACAACAACGGCAACAACATGGCAACACCACCAATCAACAACAACAACAAAAGGAAGCAAACGGTGTACTTTGGTAGCATGTAGATTATATTATTCTGTTGTTATTATTTACTGTACTACATCAATAGATACTCACCCATTTTGTTCAATTATCATACCAAATATTCAAAAGGAGGGATGTGGTTGCAGCGCTCCCAGGTTGGAGTGTTTGGAATCCGGTGGACCTGCTACGCGTTCGGCCAGCAATAGGGATGTCTGACATGTAGTGTCGTTGCGTTTCGTTTTCGATGGGATACGACGTGGAAAATGAGATCCGGAGGACTTGTATTGCGGTCCTTGGATGGAGAGATTGCTATCGGCGTGTCCAATGCAATGGGCTTCTATTAAAGACAAACGGCTTGTCCGTTGATGGTCTTTGTTGTGCTGTAATCGGATCAGAGAACTACCGATTGTCGGCCGTAGTCGATCGTTCAATGATCTGCTGTCGGATTGTTTTCGTCGTCGTCGGGTGCTTCTGCTGTCGTCTTCTTTTGCAAGCTTCAACAAGCTTGCGACTGTTAATCTGTTAATTTCCTTTTGAAACTGGCTGTTGAGCTGATTCAATCCAAAGGCAAAGAAGAGCAACAGGAGCTTTAGCTGCAGGCCGGTTGAGGTGCCGGTCTGTTGTGTTCTAATATTTCTCTGATATCCACTACGACTGGATGCTAATCCAATCAGATCTATTCTGACTATCGACAAACGACGCAATCAGTTAGATCTTAGGCTTGTACTTCTACAGTAGGACGCAAGAACGTCCGGTGCAAGGTTTAAGGTTGAATAATCAAATAATCTAAAAGTATGAGATGAAGAGATGATTCTTGCTGGAGAGCAAGTATCTCTTTTAAAGATCGTGTTGCCGCTAATACAACACGATACGTTACAAATATACGGTGGAATACCGTGTTACGGATGAATATCATGTTGCCGCTAATACAACACGTATTCTGTACAGCAAGAAAACAAGTTCGTGAGCAGGGCTCCGAACCTCTGCTGTCTTTTCTTGAAAACAAGACACTTAACAGAAGATAGCATATGCTAACATCTGGCATGTGTTCTTTCTTGGATCACTAAGTATCGAACTCGATCGTAAGAATGAGCTCGGTATTGACGATCAATTCTTCTCCTCCAGTTAAGTATCAAATATTGGTCGTAAGAATGAGTCCCGTACTTTTCGAGGTCTCATTTATTCCCGGTTCGTACCTCTACTAACCTTAGACACGAAAGGAATTTAATAAGCAGCGAGAGCAACAGTGGCCAGCGGCAGCGAGAGCAACAGCGGCAAGCAGCAGCGAGAGCAACAGCGGCAAGCGGCAGCGACAGCCGCGAGAGCAACAGCGGCAATCGGCAGCGACAGCTACAGCGGCAGTGGCAGCGGCAAGCAGCAGCGAGAGCAACAGCGGCAAGCGGCAAGCAGCAGCGAGAGCAACAGCGGCAATCGGCAGCGACAGCCGCGAGAGCAACAGTGGCAATCGGCAGCGACAGCCGCGAGAGCAACAAATCACTTTGCTTGGAGCAACCTCCGCGGCCCACTGAAATTCGATTTTGTCAATCAGGCCTCCGGCTCGCCCACTGATACCAACCAATTCCTGGCCCGGAGGTGCCTCAAATATTTTGCAATGGCTTCCTTGTCCTCTCGCTCCACCATACCATGGAGAAACGACACCATTTCGGGTTGTGAATCTCAAGGCTTCAGTGCCCCAATCGGATTCTACTTCAGCTTTGACAATAGCGTCACCAATAGGCACGGGAAATGACGCTTTGTCATCGGCATCACGCTTGTCGCCAAACACTGTAGTAGGAGAACCCTCGTCAAAGAAAAGCTGAATGGATCCCATTAACTTACGTCCGTCGGGATGAGAATACACATTCATATCGACTCGTTGCACCTTCCCTCGAGTTGATTGGAACGCAGTTCCGCCTTCGCCGTTCGGATGAGAGAAATCCTCGTAGTACATTTATCTATCTCACGTTGTTGTTGCTGTCGATTCGTTCGACCGTTGCCGTCCTTGTATGATTATTATTTATGAATGGAAACAGTATTTTTTTTGGCTCGCGAGTAAAATCCGAGAAAAATCACTTTTCGCACAGAGTGAGAGTGTGATCCGCGAAGAAGAAATAAGACTTACTTTTCAAACATGGGTAGGAAGAAATACCCATGTTTCGCAATCCTTGGTTTTCCAAGACTTACTTTTCAAACATGGGTACGACAGTAGCTGGTTCCGGAAGAAATACCCATGTTTCGCAATCCTTGGTTTTCCTGGGTTTTCCTTGGTATTCCCGAAAACAACAGAATGAGTGATTCCCACCAATGATTTGACCAAAGTAATAAAAAAATATTCGCGAGTGAATAGATTGAATAGATTTTTGGCGCACCGATTGGGACATTCAGTGTGATCCGAGAAGAAGAAATAAGACCTACTACGAATCCGACAACAATGGGTCATTCCCGAAAACAACAGAATATCTGTATAATTTAGGTCGTGCACGATTGGGTCATTCCCGAAAACACAGAAAATGTGTGTCACATGGCATGTATGTGTGTCGTATTCGGGAATGAAAACCATTGACACAGATATCTGTGCGCTAAAAACTCTTCCCATATTCATGTTCATTTTTGGAATAAGGAATTTGGCCATCATACTTGACTTAAAATCAAACGCACCTCCACTACATCAAAATCTTTAAGTGGTAAAAACTATTCCACTTAACACCACAAATAAACAGGAGGTTAAAAGGTATGTAACGAGACATTGCTGCACCCACCAGTCCTGCTTTCAGTGTTTGCCCAAGCGCAGCCCCAAGTGCCAATCCTAGCGCTGCACCAATTGTGGTTCCTAATGTTTCACCAAGTGCTGCTCCAACTATCCCCATTGTGAGTGGCTCCTGGCGCTGCACCCAATGCTGCTCCCAACAGTATCTCACCATCTTCTGCACCGGGCGCTGCTCCCAGTGTTTCACCCAGTTCTGCCCCCAGTGCTACTTTTTGCCCTGCACCACGTGTAGCTCTTAGTGTTTCACCAAGTGCTGCTCCCAGTATCTCACCAGGTTCTGCACCCAGTGCTGATCCCAGTCTCTCACCAAGTTCTGCACCCAGTGATGCTCCTAGAGCTGCACCAAGTGTGGCTCCTGGCGCTGCACCCAGTGTTGCCCCCAGTCTATCACCACCTTCTGCACTCAGTGCTGCTCCTAGTGTTTCACCAAGCGCGGACTCCAGTGCCTGTTCTAGTTCTTCACCCAGTGCTGCTTGCACTTTATCACCAACCTTTGCACACAGTGCTGTTCCCAGTGATTCACCAAGTTCTGCACCCAGTGCTGCTCCTTGCGCTGCACCAAGTTTGGTTCCTTGCGCTGCACTCAGTGCTGCTCCCAGTATATCACCCCCTTCTGCACCCAGCGCTGCTCACAGTGTTTCACCAAGTTCTGCACCCAGTGCTGCTCCTTGAGCTGCACCCAGTGTGGCTCCTGGCGCTGCACCCAGCACTGCTCCCAATATCTCACCATCTTCTGCACCCAGCGCTGCTCCCATTGTTTCACCCAGTTCTGCCCCCAGTGCTGCACCCTATGCTGCTCCCAGTATATCACCACCTTCTGCACCCAGTGTTGCTCCTAGTGTCTCACCCGGTTCTGCACCCTGTGCCATTCCTAGTTCTTCACCAAGTGCCGCTCCCTGTGTCCCACTGCCAACAGTGCTGCCATCACCAGTACTTTACCCTTCCTACTGTATGGTTGTTGGTAGCTGCTCCCAGTTCGCATCATGCTCCCTGTATCCTTCAGCAGTTTGTTTTCGTACTCTCCCTGCTTGCCTTCAGGATTCGTTTGACCAATTTGTTGTTCTACAACTTGGGGCTTAAACTCTCTTTGATTGAGGCGACGTTAAAGTCTGGATACAGACTGAGTAGTTTAGATCCACCTTCCGTGGTTAAAGTTACTTAAATACGTATATTATTATTATTAAAGACTGGATCAATCAGTAAACACTTTGAACCCTCAATGTGTATTCAAAAAGAATACAAGACCAGGTTGATAGTAAACACTTGGAACCCATATGTGCATTCCAATGAATACACTTAACAGCCCGTGATGAAATTACTTATTGCAATCATGAAAATCCATACCGGCTCGTGTTGCGCCTCATTTATTCCATACAACACGATCAAGAAGCAAAAGGCCCATTCATAGTACTATTACTTAACCTTGTCAAAGGACCAATACCATACAGATATATTACAGCAAGGATCGGTATGGTACGACATGATGAAAGAACACATAACACATAACTGGATTACTAACAAGGGAATGAAAAAGGTGCAGTCATGGATTTCAAATGGCTGACACAGAATTGTGAGTAATTCATGTTTACGAGGAGGGGGTCTCCTAAACACTTGAAAATGCTTACGTGAGTAAAAAAGACACACAATGAGTGACAGATGACACACAGTCGTGCATGACCTAAATTACAAAGATATTCTGTGTTTTCGGGAATGGCCCATTGTGTGTCATCTGTCACTCATTGTGTGTCTTTTTTACTCACATTAGCATTTTAAAGTGTTTACGAGACCCCCCCCCCCCCCCCTTGTAAACATGAATTACTCACAATTCTGTGTTGGCCATTTGGAATCCATGACAAGTTGCATAAAAGAACAAAAACGTCCAGTCACAGTCCAACAGATCGCCAATTTCAATCATACGTACAATGGACACCAAAAATTGAAAAAAAGAGAAGTCAAAACAACAACATTTTATGAAGTAATTATACTGTTTTTTCCACAATGAAGAGGAGGCCATATCGCCAGTTCCCCATACATTTATTATTTTCCTTCTGAATCCGGTCTGTTGAGGGTCTGATTCAAAGGCTTCTGAAGAACAGCAACGCTGCGTTAGTGTGTTAGTAGACAAACGATTGTACTCTACGCGTGGCAATTGTGGTTGGATACTTTCTGCAACGGATAATCGGACTACAGGCGAGACTATGGAAACGCCAGATCTCTTCTTACTGTGAACTTATTCAGATACAGCGAGACAGACCTTAGTAATGTAGATTACAGATAGTTGGTAGCAACTAGTGTGAATTTTGGGATATAAATCAGTTGAATGTTAAAAGTATGAGATAAAGTGAAATCTTGCCAAAGTGCAAGATATCTCTTTTATTGAGATGAATACGCTGCAACTGCTGTTGCGTAGTGCTGAGATTACTCGCTGATTATTTCCGTACATGTATTGGTCGTTGATCGTATATATCTGTGTGTGTATATATATATTGTGTGAGAATCACACGCCAACGGTTTTCTTCTCTTGTTCCGTTAGGAAGATTTCATGGTATGTTTATCATTAAGATCAGGAATTGCTCCCGTAGCTTGTGTGATACTTTATGAAATCAGAGTTTGCTCACCGAAGAACAATGGCAATACTATAAAACAGAGATTGCTCACCGTCGATGCACGATGGGAATCAATGCACCATGGGAATCGATATGCCGTGGGAATTGATTACTTTGGTTGATACGGGACTCATTGACTCGTACAAATAGAATACCTACCATCTGGTAGCTTTGGTACTTCTGGGCACGAAAGGAATTTAATACTCCCCATGTTTCCTTGTGAAGGGTCATCACGCTCTACATGATGCTTCCATCATCTTGGAGGAGGTCGCCGGTATTCCTGCAGAAGTGGAAGATGGGCTTGAGCAGTGGATACACAACCGAGTGTCCCCAATGCTTGGTGAGAATATCTGCACAGTTATCCTTACCAGGGATGTGCATCATTAAAATGAAACCTCTCGCTATCATGCTCCGTACGTAGTGAAACGATAGGATGTTGTGACACTTATGCAACCTTGCGTAAGGAAAGGTTGACGTTTGAATCATCTTTTCATTGTCAACCCAAGAGTAGGAGATATCATGGACACGTGTTCCGAGGTATCGGAATGAGTGGCGTAGCTCAACGATATGCTCGATGCAAGTTCTTCCTGCAACGAATTCAGCTCCAAAAGTGGCCGTTTCCATAGTAGACTGTTTCTTTCAGAACCACATCATGGGAGTCTTGTTCGCAAAGTGAAGGATGCCGGTTACAGCCTTACCGCTGCGAATATCATGCATGAGAATGGCGTCATAGAAATGTGTCAACACTACTGTCTTCCCAAGTGGTGCAGGAGCATCGTCGGGTAGCTCTTCAGAATGCTCCCCATAGAAGGTGTTGGACCAATCGATGGTGTCTGGTTTAGTCAATATAAAATCTGGAGGTTCCACGCGGAATCTGATTTTAAAATGTCTAAACTTGGAGATGTATCCGTAGATACGTTTGGCACGTTCAAGATGCCCATCTCGTGGTTGGGCTCTGAAACTCAAGAGTGTCATCACGGCTGTTTGGACATCAAAACATCCAATGGCAATGATCCATTGGAGTGAACCGATCATGCTTTGGTATTTCTGTATACCAGTTTCCTCGAGAAAGGCTGAGGAGTCCAATTCAGGATGATCGTTTTCCGCAATGGGTGACTGGAACTTGGTGCTAGGTTTGCATCTGAACATCTGTTCGTAAGACGCTTCCATCATTTCGATGAACTTGATGGGATTCATACAGAGAACACCATGCGCGTCGCGCTCAAATCCACAACCTAGATGAAAGTTCATAGGTCCGGATCCCTTCAGTTTGAAGTTGTATGGCGACAATTGTAGTATTTCCAAGAAGGAATTGGGATCTGCCATGCAAAGACATAGATCATTGACATATGTGCATATGAGTTCATATACACGTTCCCCATGCTTGTTCGTTCCAGGCTTGAGAAAGATTTCCGGCTCCGCGCAGGATCTTTCGAAGCCGAGTTCAATAAGACAAGCTGCTAGTAAATCACCAAAGCACTTGCCTGAAGATCTGAGGCCATATAGGGCCTTGTAGATGATCAACAGATGACCTTCCAGCGATCCGAATTTGGGACCGGCCTTGATGCAGACTTTCTTGCAAGTAACTGCTTCGAGGTAGGCATTACCTATATCGGTACCCCATGCTTCTAAGCTGTTCAGTTTGGCTAGGAACAGACACATACGTAGGCCACGGAGAGATACGACACCGGCATAAACACTATGGATGGGGGCCTCAGTGAGATTACCGTTTGCAACAAGACAAGCTTTGTGTCTACCGTCATGCTTGACAGCATATATCATGTGCACCTTGATCTGTTGGAACCCGGGTGGGATGGAGCTTGTCTTGTACACGCCTTTATCAATGAATGTATTGTATTAATTGAGCTGTTCCATTTCAAGAGTGGTGGCGTCTTCCCATTTGTGGTTTCCGTTGGCTTGATCAAATTGGAGGGCTTCTTCATGGTTGCGAGGTACCTTGAATCCATATTGATACTGCGGAGTGGTGCGGAAAGAGCGAAGTTTGGCTTGATGCACGAGTCGATCGAGTTTCTTGGTTCGTCGTGCTAGATTGGTGATTCGCTTGAGGCGTTTCCAACCTGGGAGGTCAAGCAAGTTGTTGTCTTTCCCATATTTTGCAACGGTAACAGAGTCATGAGCTGCAATGTTGGCTAATGGTTCATACGTTCGTTCCATATTTTCCCATTCAATCCAGAGGTTATACTTGGAACCTTTGTATTGAGGATGCTTGTTATCCAGTGGACCTTGGTGTCCTAGGATTCGGCGAAACGGCCAGAGTTTGCCGTCTTCTTGGGTTGAATCACGATGGATGTAATTCATGACATCATTGTATGCAATGATATCGGCAAGTTCGTCATCAGAGTGTTTGCACTTGAACTTGATGAAGTCGTTATTGCGTTCAAGACTGTCTTCTACATCTAGGATGGTAAGACGCTTCCGAGTGCCATCGAGGTTGGGTACAAGGAAGGATCGTCCTTGTAGGTTGGCAATCGGGACCGTAGGAATGGTAATTGGTTTACCGTCATTGTCAAATTGTGCGTTACCTTCTTCGTCGGTAACAACTGTGATGGGTCTACAGAAGGAGTAGCGGGGTTGGTGTGTGGAGTTGTGATGTCACTAACATCAAAGTATGCTAATTCCGGTGGATCAAAATCATCTTCAGTAAGGAGAACGCCATCGGATGTCTTGCTGAAGATGTGTGTTGTAGGAGGACCATCAAAACTCTCCCCATAGTTGTTAGGGAGTGGAGAAGGGGACCAGCTTGGGCTGTCATCGACCTTCTTATATAGAAAGCTCGGTAACGAGGGGTGGGCGGGTGGTAGAAGAATAGCTTGATTACCAGATGCGGTAGTCGTTATATCTGGTTGCTCGGTAGGTACAAACGGCGTTGTGTCGTCATGTTCCGCAGGAGTGGTGTCGGAATCAGTAGTTGAGACTCCAGGAGGGGGAGTAACTGAGATGCCCTGTGGTGTAGAATCATCAGAGGGGCTACTCGTAGTGATATGCTCCCCATGTTTGAATGTTGGAGCGTCACCAGTGGCGTATAGTCGGGGCAAGGAATCCTTGGCCTTACGCCATTTGATGAAACCATCATCAGTAAAGAGACCCGCGCGTTTGTTGCGAGACTCAGGTGTAAGAGCAGAGCGGACACCAGACCGGTCAAGCAATTTGTTGGTGACTGGATCCCAGATTCGGAAACAAAGTCCATTGCCAACATGTTTGGCAATGCCGACAAAATGACCAAGAGGTTTGGTAGACTGGGTACTGAAAGGGGAGTCATTGGTCTTGAAATAAACAGGTTTGAACCAGAAGAAACTGGTGTATGCGCTGATATTGCCAAGTGTACCGGTAGCAATGAAGACCAGTTGTTTATCTGACAGAGTAGGATCAGAAATAACATTGAGGAGTCCGGCAACGTATGGCATGCACAGCAGCCATAGATGTGGTGGTGTGCCTGTACGATCCATGACACGATTGACAATACGTTTAAACGTTTGATATCGCCGTTCAAATTGATTCTGGTGTTGGTGGTAAGGTTCACTTTGCCAGAGTCCAATCCATAACATTTTCAGATAGTCAGTGACTTTCTTACTAGATTGGTAGTTCCCATGATCGCATAGGAGGCGAAGGGGCCTGCCCCATTTTCGAACGAAGTTCTGAAAGCATGATAGGAAGTCGCCGGTGGTACGCATTTCCTCAACATGTATGATATGTGACTTTCGGTCGAAGAAGATCTGAGCAAGTTTGGAGCCGCCATCAATTGCTGGGACATCTGAATAGACAGCATCAGACAGGACGTTGTCATTGAAGGGTCGAACATTCATTGCCGGTTGGGGGGAATGGAAACGTTTGAAAATGTTTCCATCAGGACTAACCGCTAACGAACCATATTGCGTTGAGTTTTCAAAAGTAGCTTTGATGCGGTCTGTGGAAACCCAACAAAAGAAAGGTTTCAGAGATAAGTAATAATGTTCGTTGGGATATTGTTCACGGGGTGTAGTTGCAATACGTGTAATATCACTAGCGGTACAGTCCGTTGGAAACGCAGTCACTGTCCCAGAGATTGGAGGGGAGGTACAGCATGCGAGGCGTTCCTGGTGAACGTAGTCGGTAGGAGTGAGCCAGAATGAGCGATCGCTGGCTCCATGATCATCAATAGGGAGGAAGGGAGACCAAGTGGAGTGGCTGGAATACGAGCTGAGAGACGTGACCGTGGAAGAGCCAGGGGACACAGAGATATCTAACCCTTCAAGGCAACGTGGGTTTCCGTATTCGTCGTATTCGGTATATGGAAGTTGTTGCGACTGAGGAGGATATTTCTGAAGAAATTGTTCATCTTTAGCACTGATTGTGGTATCGAGAACAGATGGGTCCCAGTGCTTATTGGATGTCATGATAACATGTGGGAGTGTGTCAAATTCAATAGTTTTATACTTTCGCATGGCAAGGTATGGTAAACCATGCCGGATGCTAAGAGGCAGTGCATATCCATCGGAGGTGGTGATTACCTGTCCACCACCCGCTTTGATGGATGTGTCATCGACAGTGGAGAAATATGCTTCCATCTGGCCGGAGGACAAGATAGAGGGGTGTCGGCCCGTATATGCACATTCATTGAAAACGAGGATGACGGGGCCTCTATTTGAGATAGAATAAGCACCGCATGTAGCAATGGGAATATTTTGTACCTGGTGATTGTTAATGCCTGTGACATTGACATATCGTGGTGGGATATCTTTGGAGATGAGGCATGCATCATTACCGATGATGCAACCATTTGCACCGCGATCGACCATGGCGAAGCCGGGAATGGTGATTGTAGCTTTGTGAGCACGATAGGTGTACGATGTTACTTGACTATCGTGTGAAAAAGTCAGATCATCGTTGGGGTTATACCATTGGTGAAAATTGGCGGAATAAGAGGATGTTCCCACAGGTATTTGGGTATCACTGTCCTTTTTGTACTGAATGTCAGGATTCTCAGAGAGGAATCGAGCGGGATGCGCAGGTGACACGGAAGACTTGAGGGGTCTTTGGTCCTTGGAGGAAGAAGTCTGAGACTTGTATACACCCAGTGATGCATGGAAAACGCCTCTACGGTCATTCTCTACAGCGGGATGTAGGTCTGCTGAGGAATTGACATGTTCATCTTTGTTCGAGGTATCATCTTCTAGGAATGAGACAGAATGTCCATGTTGGTATGCTTTCCGGGTGATGGGTTTGACAGTGTTAGGGTCTGGCTGATCATTTGGGAGCAAATCGCGTTGTAATGATGCGACCACTATTTTCTTGCCTTCCGGGGAAAAATTCAGCCAACTCTTCATGTCTTGACGTGATAGGGCCTTCCATATGCCTGTGGGCAGGCGCGTGGTAGGGTCAGGTGCACGTCCAGCCTTGAATACCACATAGTCTTGATAGTCACCTTTGAATTCGATAGGAAGGGCATAGTCGTCATGGTCATGGCCTTGTCCAGGTGAGAAGTCGTGAACATGTGCACGTACTGTTGACTTAGGAGCCCACATTGCGGACTGAGAATCGAGTTGAGTTGCTTCAAGTAGGAGCGTGATTTTGAGTTTGTGGATAGCAGCTGCTTCAGCAACTGCATCTGTCACGGTGCTATTTGTTCCACCTGGATCCTTGACTTTGGCAAACTGTTCACTTAGCTGAAAGCTGGAATAGCATGCCTGACATAATGCTGATTTTGCAGTATGGTATTCAAGGGGTTTGTTGGGAGGACGAAGCTTGTTGAGGTGGTTCAATTCCTCAAACCAATGTGTGATAAATTTCACTTTGGATTCTTTCCAGTTGCTGAGATTCAACTTTAGCAACGCCTGTAATTGAGTCGAGTTGTCATATACCTTGGCTTTCAATTCGCTGTGAAGATTTACGAAATCAAAGTATGCTTGACGTCCATTACGTGTGGTGGAATGGCTGTGTACGCACGACGCGGATAAGTCACTTTTGAAGACTTCCAACATTAGGACCCAGAAGAAGGCACACTGTTTGACAAAGAGGTCACATGTATAACCTTGTAGTGCAGCTGGAGGCCAGGTCTCATCAAGGAATGTTTCGGTGTCAATGTTGTATGCCTCGAGTTTAGCCTTGAAACCCACGAGCCAATGTTCGAATCTTGAGTCATTCGTGAGGGGCGTAAAAGACTTTTCATCCTATGCTTTTCGACACCAAGATTCGTACTTCACCTGCTGAGGTGGCTTCTTATTGGTTCCCGGTGGAGGAGCTGGAGGGTTCAGAGCAGATTCAGTCTGAAGGCGTATGGCGCGTTCCAAGCGAAAGGTTCTGAAGTCTTCATACGGATATGACATTACATCCTTCCAATTCTTCCCGTCCTTGCGCAGGTCGATTGAGAACTCCGCAAGTGCCTCTATGATCCGTTGGATGGACCGATGGAGATGGGTCGGTAGTCCTCCTTGAGTGTAGGTAATCTCGCGGGCAAAATTCGGTTCGATAAGTGCGTCGAGAAAGGCCGTCCACTCGCATAATCCTCCTTCTTTGAGAGCTAAGCACAGGGTGTTATTCGCTTCTCTTGTTAGGCGAAATAGGGATAGAAGTATCAGCTTCATATCAGTATCAAAACTAGGGAAATGGTTGACAGCAGCGGCTTTGGCATCACCCGTGCTGTTCCCGCCTCCGAATAGATTGGCGGGCATGTTCAGCCTTTGTGATGATCCTGATCCGTCGGAGGAATCGCGTGGTGAATGGGAACTGCTTCGTAGACGATGTGCGATTGGCATATGCCAGCATAGGGATTGTATTCAATTCCGTTCCTGTTCTTTTTGTGTGCAAGCCACCTTGGAGCTTGCGACTGTTAATCTATTATTTTCCTTCTGAATCCGGTCTGTTGAGGGTCTGATTCAAAGGCTTCTGAAGAACAGCAACGCTGCGTTAGTGTGTTAGTAGACAAACGATTGTACTCTACGCGTGGCAATTGTGGTTGGATACTTTCTGCAACGGATAATCAGACTACAGGCGAGACTATGGAAACGCCAGATCTCTTCTTACTGTGAACTTATTCAGATACAGCGAGACAGACCTTAGTAATGTAGATTACAGATAGTTGGTAGCAACTAGTGTGAATTTTGGGATATAAATCAGTTGAATGTTAAAAGTATGAGATAAAGTGAAATCTTGCCAAAGTGCAAGATATCTCTTTTATTGAGATGAATACGCTGCAACTGCTGTTGCGTAGTGCTGAGATTACTCGCTGATTATTTCCGTACATGTATTGGTCGTTGATCGTATATATCTGTGTGTGTATATATATATTGTGTGAGAATCACACGCCAACGGTTTTCTTCTCTTGTTCCGTTAGGAAGATTTCATGGTATGTTTATCATTAAGATCAGGAATTGCTCCCGTAGCTTGTGTGATACTTTATGAAATCAGAGTTTGCTCACCGAAGAACAATGGCAATACTATAAAACAGAGATTGCTCACCGTCGATGCACGATGGGAATCAATGCACCATGGGAATCGATATGCCGTGGGAATTGATTAATTTGGTTGATACGGGACTCATTGACTCGTACAAATAGAATACCTACCATCTGGTAGCTTTGGTACTTCTGGGCACGAAAGGAATTTAATACTCCCCATGTTTCCTTGTGAAGGGTCATCACGCTCTACATGATGCTTCCATCATCTTGGAGGAGGTCGCCGGTATTCCTGCAGAAGTGGAAGATGGGCTTGAGCAGTGGATACACAACCGAGTGTCCCCAATGCTTGGTGAGAATATCTGCACAGTTATCCTTACCAGGGATGTGCATCATTAAAATGAAACCTCTCGCTATCATGCTCCGTACGTAGTGAAACGATAGGATGTTGTGACATCATGCCGCCAATATTAAATTCCTTTCGTGTCTGGTACAATGCTGGTGGTACAAATTGGTAATAATGAGACACTTCATATTATGTGGTATTCATGTGGATCATACAAGGCTCATCCTTACGATCAAGGATTGATACTTAAGAACAATCAATGGAGAACTGATCGTCATTCGTACGTTTGGAGATTGATACTTAACAATCGGTGGAGAACTCGAATGACTCATTCTTACGATCAAAGACCGATACTTAGTGATCGGAGAAGAGCACACACCAGAGGTTGGCACGTGCAATCTCTTATTAAGTTTGCTGCTTTCAAGAAAAGACAGCAGAGGCTCAAAGCGCTGCTCACAAACCTGTTTTCTACTGTATAAAATACGTGCGGTACTAGCGGCAGCGCGTATAAAATATGTGTATCCGCATCGTGCTGTATTAGTGGCAGCACGACCTTTAAAGTGATAGCTTGCTCCCCAGCAAGCTAATGCGCTTATACTTTTCTATTATTTGATTATTCAACCTTAAACTTTCCCTTGGCTCCCTTATCGGGACCTATCATAGAACTACAAGCATAGGGTCCAACTGGCTGTGCCTTCGGTAGCTAGAATAGATCCGGTTGAGCCTAGTAGCTCGATCGTACTAGTGGAATCAGAGAAATATTAGAACCAACAGACCGGCATCTCAACCGGCCTGCAGCTACAGCTTCTCTCGCGCTTCCTTTTCCTTTGGACTGAGTCAGCTCGACACCCACTTTCAGAAGGAAATTAACAGATAACCAGTCGCAAGCTTGTTGAAGCTTGTAAAAGCAGAAGACGATATAAGAAGCACCTTTCTCAACGAAAACAATCCGACAGAGATCATCAAACAAACGACTGCGGCCAACAATCAATAGTTCTCTGATCCAACTACACCCAAGGAAGAGGACACCAATAGGTCAAGCCAAAGTCTTTAATAGAAGCCCATTGCATTGGAAACGCCAATAGCAATATTCCCATCCAAGAATCTCTCGTACAACAGATTCCACTTTCTTCCGCGTCGCAATCCATCCATGGTGACCCCGCCGGTACCAAGATACCGACGCCCACCATTTGATCGCGTTGAGCACCATAAGCCATCGACTGCAATTATCCATTGATAATTATTTCAACTCCACATGATCTACACCTTGTGCTCAACACAAGGCCCAGCAACAACATCGAATCGCTAGCATCCCATCAGATACAAGTGCTGTATGCCTACCGAGGAGCCACCCGGCATTCCCATTGCTGGGAGAACCCGGAGCTATCTGTCCCTTGGACCTGCATCCACACACAATTCTACATCCACACATTCAGTAGGATTTCTAACACTCCAGCCACAGAGTATAGCAAGGAGGACTCTCTTCCCACAACAAGAGAACACCATGACTACTTCACCAACGCCACCACCTGCTGAAGGAAGGGAGGATCTATCTCCCTCTTTTGACCAACCAATGGCCACTGTATTGCAGGAGCTGTCCGAAGTCCCCAAGGAATCCAATAGTACACTGTGTGAGGCTCTCATTGATAGTACTATCCGCACATGGTCACGTTTTCTTCACTTATGAGACTTGCATGACCTCACATACCGTGATAGGAGTGAGCGTAGGCAACTGGCTAGATATGTGCATCAAGAGCTTCACCTTTTTGTCACCTTTGGTGCTCACCTGAAAAACCAAGGCAAGGATCCTAGAGACCATCGATTGTATACCAAGGAGGCTTTTCAAGAATATTCCTCGTCTGTCCTTGCATCAGTTCAATACTCCATTGTTAATCGGCTTAGCAGCCAAAGCAGCCCGGGCCCTTCCGGCTCCAAATCTTCCAATCAGTTATGATATGAGTCCTGGACACAAAGATCTAGAGATGAGACCACGTTCCCAGTATTGAACAATGATGCCAGATTTGAGCACTGGCTCGTCAAATTCAAGGCCAAACTGGAATCCACTGATATTGACATTATCACATTCCTTGATCCCGACTGGTCACCACAGTCCCTATCTGGGTATCAGCCGAACTACACACCAAACAGTGTGCATTCTTCTGGACACTGCTTCTACATGTGTTCCAAAGTGATCTTTCCTCATCATGTGTGCTAAGCCATACTAGCACTAGCAATGGACAACAAGCTTACTTCGATTTTGTCAAGTTGCACAACCGGTCCAAGTCAAAGGTATTGCTATGCAAGAACTGCTAAGTATGGACTTGCTTAGTTGGAAGGATACCAAAGTCAAATTCATAACAACATGGTTTGCAAAATTGGAACACCTCAACAAGCTCCATCCTCCTCAGCGTCCCCTTGAATATGACAGCGCCAGAACGCACTTGTGCAAGGCATACAATAGCAACTATGAACTGAATGAGCAGTTCACTAAAGTTGATGACCCCACGGAAGCTCATGATCTCCAAGCCTTTTGGCACAATGAAGCCAAGGCAACCAGTGAGCTCAAAACCACCTTGCTACTGGAAGCAGCACGACTAGATTCCTAAGCAGCATTATCTCAACCTAGTGGATGTCCTGCTATCAAGGCCCATGTCCATGGCTTTGCCTCCACCGAGCAGACCTACTCCATGGTAACCGATGATACCGGTTACTACTCATTACCCATTGATTTTCATGGTGACTTCCAGGATTATGCAGTCTATCGAGCTGGGCATACCCCAGATCCCAGTACACAACTAACAACAGCTGTTTGGCAAACACTCTCTAAACCTGGCATGAAAGCGTGGCTGAACCTTTCTGCTGAAGATGAGAAGACGCTAGTTGCCTGTCTACGTTCAGGCCTCTTACCTGAGCAGCCTCCTGATCTTAATTTATCTCAGCCTATCAGCCGACGTGCTTATGAACAAAGCAACCACCGATCTAGTTCCTACTGACCAGGCTTCTAATCCTGCCGACCTGTCCCCTGATGCTAAAGCTGATATCCGGAGTGCTTTCCATGCATCCCTCGGGGTTTACAAGGCCAGCTCTCAACCAGACAGTCAGCCCCTCAAATCCTCCATATCATCAGCACACCCTGCGCGATTCCTTGCTGACAATCCTGAAGTTCTCTACAAGAAAGATGGCAATATCTACATTCCGGTTGATAGCTCCTCCTTGTCTGCAAAACTTCATCATTGGCATGTCCCTGATGACGATCCACCAGCCACTGTCGTACCGTCCAACAAACTACACCTCAACCAATCTCAGGTCTCTGTTGAAGAAGATCTTTTATGTTGACCCTGTTTCTACCAAGGAATGGAATTTTGTTATGGAAGCTCATAGAGATGCCTATCCTAACTGCCCAAGGGAAGGACAATCCATTTGCCGGAAACTAAGCAATCTCTATTGCCAAAAAGTTCCAACTGGCAATCCAATATGTTAGGGTGGCAAAGGCAATCAAGGCAAGGATGCTTTGGAAGGCAGAAGGGGGCGATGGACACGAGCAGTATGGCATGGCACAAGGTTATGAGGAGAATGGGTTTATTTCTATCAAAGAGGAAGACCTTTTTGGCAACGACAATGACGGCTTTCCCCTTGTTCCTCTTGGTCAACCTAATCAACCAACGCAACCAATGCAACCAATACAAGAACCAATGCAAGACCCATCAACGCAAGGAGAAGACTTACCCTACAGTACTGTTGACGTGTTGATGACAGCGTCACCAGGAAAGAGATCGTACAGATCCCACATCAACGACATAGTCACTAGACAAGAACTCATGAACAAAGAACTCATGTCATTAGCTGATATGAACAAGAAAGACTTGGAGAAGCAAGCTGAGATGAACAGGGAAGAAAGACAGGCGGTTGTCACTGTCATATCCAAGGTTGCTGTGGATATTGCCAGCCTCTTCGCAAATAATACCAAGAAGAGTGCAAGCCAAAAGGACAAACGTGACGTAGATTCGGATTCTGATTCTGACTTGGATTTAAACAAGTAACCAAAAGCCAATCCAAAAGCCAAAGACAATTCCGCCAAAGACAACTCCGATTCCGATTCCCATTCTTCCCCAAAATCTGGCTGGAGCGTTGAGTCATAGTAAGAATCTCTTTCGGTTTTGATTGGAACTCGAATCCCCCCCCCAGCCGGTGATTCCACTAAAGGTTTTGGTTCCTGTTTAGTAGAACTTCATCCTTTGAATTGGAATCTGAATTCGAATTAGTTTCAGAATCTGAATCTGAATCATAAAATAACCATGAATCATTACCATCCACTTCCACTTCTCTTGGGGGAGTAGATGGGTTCAAATCGACTGGATTGGTTTGTGCAGCAATCTGTTGTTGGTAGATTCTTTGCGCTTGAAGAGTCCAAAGAATCTGTTGTCTGTGTTGTCGGTAGATTTTGGCTTGAAGAACCTGAAGAATCTGTTCTTGTTTGGAAATTACCATGATTGGTTGGATTGTCGATTCGAAGATTAGTAGATTAACGATTAGTAGTTGCATTTGGTGTTTCAAGAAAACAAATTATGAGCTTTGCAAGTTGCAAAGAAATGAAATAATGAATTAGTAGTAACTAGTAGTAGTACTAGTAACTCATGCAAAATGGTGAAGGTGGTGCATGAAAGTCTGAACTCAATTGGAATCAAATTGATGGGAATCAACGCACTGGCCAACAATTCCCATTTCCATTTCCATTTCCATGTATGAAAAAACTGATGGCATTAACTTCGTCCGGCGCCGAGTTGAACCCCTATTAAGAAGTTGAACCCCTCTTAAGGAGTTGTGCGGTTTTTATGAACCCGAACACCAAAAGATAAACTACTTTGGATCAATTGATCCAGATTGAAACTACTATCTACTCGTAACCTTCCAGCTATCCTTCCAGCAAGCTCTAAGCTCATAATTCAAAAACTTAGCAACAGCAAAAGCTATGTCCAAATCTACAGCAAAAGCTACTAATTTGTCAATTATTAATCTTTATCTACTGCACTTTGCAATCGGCCAATCGACCGACCGATCAACCATGGGGGATGTCAACAATCTACATCTACTCAACCACCAATCAACAATCTACTTCTACTCAACCACCCAAAGCGAAATTCGAAGGCGAAACTTCCATCAAACCTTAAGTCCAGTTTTGGAATACCTTAAGTCCATTGATCCAAGTCCGATGGCGCACCCAATCACCAGCTTAACGGCTTGGCGCAGCTCCTCAACGGCTCAACGTTCGGCTACTCAAACATGCCAGTGGCATCTTCCGTTGGCTTGGTGGCATAAGAGAAGTATTCGACCTTCTTATGCATGAAAACATTCAGGATCTGGTTGTGGCCGACAGTACTGGTTTGGTAGTTGTACAGAAGCATCATCACGTTAAGTATGACCTTTTGATCTAAAAAGTTCTCTAAAAGAAGCCTGTCTTTCAATTGCGGGAATTGCCCCTGGATCATTTGCATCCCCCACTCTGATAACTGCCAAAGCAAGGTTGCTTCACGATTCAACACAAGAGCTTCAGCACCAACTTGATCCAATTGCAAACTCTGGATATGATAGTTCAAAAGTCTTACTTTGAATGCCGCGTCGACCATAAGCATTGCGCCATACTCATCAAACATTTCCTGCATCTGGTCATAAACACCGTAATCTGCAACGGTACTATCATGCCAAGACCCAGGACAGTTGAAAGCAGTTATGCAGATTCTCCCATCAGGTGCAAAAACAAAAACACTACTCATGTAAGTGTCTCATGTCCAACCGTTGTAGTACTGGCTATGTATTAACCAATTATCGGAGTGCTGTATTTTGAGTTTCAGACCAGCATCGGCAGCGCCCCATACCTGTTTTTCATGAAGTGCCCGATATTTTGCACCAATTGCGCTAATGTATTCCTCCATTTCTTCTTTGTTTGGAAGTGTAATCCTTGCATTCGGATGGTTCTGTAATACACACAAAAGAACTTTCCCCAAAAACTTAATCCATTTGTACATGACAGTAGATGTAAGTCCAAAAGCCAGCGAGGAGATTCTTGCAACAGATCCTCTTGTGCGAAACCAAAAAAGGACTAACCCAAAGCAACATATTGCATTTGCCTCTCGTTTTCTTCCTTTTGGTACTCCATTCTTTGATAAGGTTAGCTTGCGGATACACTCAGTTTTTTTACCGATTGTGTACATATAGAATACTGGTTGGAAGAGGTCTAGGAGATCACAAAAGACCTTGTGGTCTACTCCACAGCAGTTGAGAAGAGCCTGTTTGTTGCCACAGTTGAAAAGGTAAAGGAAGGAGGATTGGCAGTGCTGGCGAAGGGCTATTCTTGGTGTTTTTCTATCTTTTAGACGCCTGTCAGAAGAATCTTCATCTTCAGAATCTCTGTCATCTATCATACAGAACAAGATGGAAAGGATCTCAAGTGTTGCCATGATAGTGGAATTTTGCTTAGCATGATTGTTAAGAGGGTGAGGACAACAAGGATAGATCAATTGGAAAAGAGGGAAATTAACATAAAAAATTTCAAATTACACCAACGGAATTACTATCAAGGAGAAACATACCTTTATTTAGTCGGTGCATAACTTTTTTAGTCGGAGAAAGAGGCAGATACCAATTTTTCATCAGTTGTATCAAAGGTGTCGCCAAATTCCTTATTCCAAAAATGAACATGAATATGCTGGGAAGATTTTTTAGCGCACAGATATCTGTGTCAACAATTTTCATTCCTGAATACACACATCATTGCCATGTGACACACATATTCTGTGTTTTGGGAATGACCCAATTGAGACTGACACTTTTTACAACGGAGTTAGTTTTCATCCAATTAACATCAAGTTTC
Source organism: Pseudo-nitzschia multiseries (assembly GCA_037355745.1). Lineage (NCBI taxonomy): Eukaryota > Bacillariophyta > Bacillariophyceae > Bacillariales > Bacillariaceae > Pseudo-nitzschia > Pseudo-nitzschia multiseries. The sequence continues at coordinate 25,446,744 of CM074782.1, read as the reverse complement.
TTACATCGAGTCTGTCGAAAATGTGTTACTTACCAAATAAATCATACAACACCCTTACATGTTCATACATACTACAACTCCACATACTGGTATTGGAGTTCACAAAAAACTCTTCATAAATACTCCAATTTTGCTTATTCTTGACTCGGAATTCTTTTTCGTTTTTGCCTTCCTTCCCCATTGTAATCGTGCCTCAACAACAACAACAACGGCGATGACAACTTCGATGACAACTAGTACCATGGCAAGCATCACACTTGCTTACTACAGTCCCTGTCTTGGATGGGAAGGGTCTTACTGTCGTTGTAGGGTGGGGCTGGATGGTTGCATACTTTGGGGATCATTGACAACACAACAGACAAGAACACAACAACTCGCATTATTCGTACGATCAAAAATACTCCTTCACAATCAAACTTCCAATCAAAATCAGCCTGTGAAACCATGTCCTCCAGCAACAAAACCACCACTTCTTCTCCTGACAAGAACTCTGGCAATCCCCCAGGAATCCCCTCTGACAAGGAACCCCCCTCAATCCATCCTACCACCAAGGAAACTCCTTCTGGGAAGCCTGGAAACCCTGTCACCAAGTCGGCATCCAAACCGGCGCGCAAACCGATGACACCCAAAGCAACTCCATCTGGCAAACCCCTTGGCTTCGTCGATGCCTGTCTCTTCAATTCTTCTGATGATGAAGATCCCCCTCCATTCCGAAAGAAGGATCTCATTGTGCTCCTCAACAAACGCGATCCTTTCCCCAAGCACCTCAAGGTTGCATTCCTCAAAGACTTTACCCGGAAGAACATCTTGGCCCTTGTGGAGAATTCTGCTAAGTCACATCTACTGAAGATCCGCCAAGACTGTTACCATTCCATGGGAGCTAAGGTCTCCTCCATGAACAGGAATTGGGGTATTTCCTACGTTGCAAAGCAGCTTGGTGCAATCATATTGACATTCCACGAGTACAAAGTGCTCACAAAAGACCTCTGATCCAGCAACCGCAAGAGTAAACCATTGGAGATGGTTGCTTATTTGAATGGCTTGGAGTCCATGTTCACAAAGGAGTTGAAGAAAGTCAAGGCAAAGGAAATTGCAGCTCGCGATGTAAAGATTGGGAAGCTGACCAAGCCTTGGAAGAAAACTGGACAACGGCCACAAGACTTTGTCAATTCAACCACAAAAAGATCTTGAAGCAGACTTGTCCGCAGTGTGACCACTTCAACACCATGGAGCTTCAGCCTGCCAAAGAGGTTGAACAGATCAACAAGCAGTTAGAGGATGAGCACCAAACTGAGATGCTACATTGGGAAAACAAGTTGGTAGCAGTCAAGTTGAATACCAGAAAGCCTCGCAAGAAACCCCAAGAGAGACAGATTGCCTGTTACTGCCACAATATTCATTGCATGCTTGAGACCAGCGGAGGAGTCTGTTATCGTTGCCGTGGGTATGTCAAAGATGGCAAAGACCTCCCCCTGAACCAAACTGGCAAGGCTTGCAAATGTGAGGTTTGTTCATGCAAATGTGACTTGGTATTTGTTGAATCAAAGAGGTTGGCTATTGCTTCTGCAATCAATCAATTGAAAGAGCCGGATGCAGAGAAGGCTGTTGTTGGAGGTGCCAGTGTCTTCCTTTCTTATGTAGAAGGCAAAATCGACAGTCGTGTTAATGAACAGTACCTTGCCAATCCGTTTGCAACCAAAGCCGACCATCTTCAAAACGCCCATGCCACTGCATTCCTTGCTATTATCAGCGATCCGGTGCTTGGAAGCGTCAGACTGAAGAAGACTTTGGAGGAAGCAATGGACCCCCTCCAAACTACCTCCAAGGATGGAAAGACAATTGATCAGCTCAGCGACGAGAAGAGGGGAGTGAAATCAGAACCATCCAGTGATTCCCGGTTCCATCGCAACAAACTCTCGCTAGCACCAATGGACCTGCGCGCTTTCCTTGTAACCGGACCATGAAGAAAGAACCAAAAGAAACACCGATGAATACTCTGCTTGAAATCGGATCCTACCGTGAACCAATTACAATTGATGGGGATACGGAAGATTCCAAGCCTCGACCCCGGACATTGATCCGCCATACACCTTCTAGAAACCAAGGACCCCCAAGAAAGGACAAAACCCCAGCTTTTGTTTGGTCTGTTTGCCGGTTGGCATTCAAGAAGGCGGATTTCCAAATGAACTCTCAGGATACCCAGGATATTCTTGACTTTGTGGGACCCAAACTCACTTACAAAGATGATTCAGAAGTTATTATTTTCCTTCTGAACCCGATTCGTTGAGAGTCTGATTCAAAGGCTTCTGAAGAACAGCAACGCTGCGTTAGTGTGTTAGTAGACAAACAATTGTACTCTACGCGTGACAATTGTGTTTGGATACTTTCGGCAACGGATAATCGGACTACAGGCAAAGCTAGGGAAACGCCAGATCTCTTCTTGCTGTGACTTATTCAGATTGCAGCGAGACAGACCTTAGTATGTAGATTACAAGTAGTTGGTAGGAACTAGTGTGAATTTTGGGATATAAATCAGTTGAATGTTAAAAGTATGAGATAAGAGAGTAATCTTGCTGGAGAGCATGATATCTCTTTTAGTGCAGTGATGAATACAGTACACCTAATCGTACAGCACTGTAGAATCACATGCTATCATGAGAAGCTTCCTTCTCGATTAGAAGCTTCCTTCTAATCGTGATCATCAAAACAGCTGTTACAAGAAGCTTCTTCGAACCTCCCTTTGGATCATGAGTATCGAAACACATGATCGGAAGTATCAAAATGGCTATACCGGAACCAGGCAATTTACTTTGGTTTGGTCATGAAAACAAAAGAACCTTGCTTCCGATCTTAAGTATCGAACTTTGATCGTGAAAGAACCTTGCTTCTGATCTTAAGTATCGAACTTCGGTCGTGAAAACAGAAAGAATGGGCCTTCCCGGTCATTTACCATAGATAGAAGAATATTCCAATCCTGTTTACAGAAAGTATGGGCCTTCCTGGTCATTCGGTCTTCGAGAAGAATATTCCAATCCTGCTTACAGAGGTGCATATGACTCGATCCTGCTTACAGAGATGCTTCAATCTTGCTTACAGAGGTGCATATGACTCGAACGGTATTATCGTACCACTCCAGCTGTAGTACTGTAAATTACGTAGAAATCTACGTAAGTTCAAGTACCGGCCTGTGGTTCCCTCTACATACGTACGAAAGGAATTTAATATGCCCCATCTTCTTGAACGTGATCAAGTGTGTCACATAGCTTAAAAAGAAGAACAAGTAAATTTCGTGAGTACGTATGTGGAAGCAATTTAATATGCCCCATCTTCTTGCACGTGATCAAGTGTATTACATACTTCGGAAAGAAGATCGATCGTAGTGGAGCATTGATTCGGAGAATTGAATCGTACCAATAGGATTCAATCGTAGAATTGATTGCAGGCAAATTCATAGATGTCCCAGATGGGCATCAACTAATTGTAGATTTGGAATCAATCGTATTGGATCAATTGTAGTGGATCAGCTTAGTGGAGCAATCGTAGATTTTGGATCGGTCGTATATCAACTATAGATTGAATCGATGCAAATAAATCGAATCGAAGGAAGTGATTGGTCAATTGAATCGTATCAATAGGATTCAATCGTAGAATTGATTACAGACAAATTCAAAAAGCGAACCGTAGGGAATAGATTTGTGGATATCATAGTCGATTTGTAGGGGATCGATTTGTAGGATATCGATTTGGAGATACCAAGCTTGGGATGATCATAGAAATCAATTCGGAGGAAACCAACTTGAAGGGATCGTAGAATCATTTGACTGATCAAATCGTACTCGTCTTGGTGTTGGAGAATTGATTCGAATTGAATCGTATCAATAGGATTCAATCATAGAATAAATTGCAGACAAATGTATGGATCAAATACAATCGTAGCAAATCGTAGCTTCGATCTTGGAGCGAGATGGGTGCTTACATATCAAATATCAATCCTAAGCGAAGCCTGATCGGGGAATCTAATAGGAGATTGTGATGCCCCATGAATCGAATGCGGAACATTAGATTGAACGGTTGTAGATACCATAATTAATTCGTAGGAAATTGTCGAAGAATTGAATCGGATCAATCGTAGAAACGTCAATCCAATCGTAGAAATCAATTGAGTGGGATCAAATGGGGATTTGATGGATCTTGACCGTAGAGTTACTAGACGAATCAAGGAAATCGATTGATTTGGGTAATTGAATCAAGGATAGATCGAATCGTAGAATCGAATCAAGAATGCGATTGATCAAATACAATCGTATCTGAGGCTTGAATCGAAGAATCGAATTGGGTCAATCGATAAAATTCGTCAATCTACTAATTGTAGAATATGATCAAATCGTAGAAAATCGATCGGGTTGGAGGAATCCAAACATGCCCCATATCAAGCAATGTCATCGTAAGCCCAATTAGCAACCAAGAGAGTAGCATGTAGGTGATACAGCTTGAGCTTGATAGCATCACGATGGCGTTTGGTGATGCACACGGCAGGCAAGTCATTTGTCAGAGAATGTGCCCCATAAAGAGGCTTCCGACCAGGGCAAGAGGATGTACCATGCTGTGGATAGGCATGATTTGTGCTTGGTAAGATGGCATGATCTGAGCTTGGAACAACATTATCCTTAGAAAATGCCCCAGATGATGGAAGTTGCAACAAAGGAATGGAAGTACTAGGCTTGTGGGAAGAAAATTGCTTGGGTGAACGGTGGAATGTCACAGTAGCAGATTTAGGATGAAACGTCCATGCTGTATTAGCTGAAGGCTTAGGGGAAGGACGTGGGGAGTGACGCTTATGGTTCGGTGTAGAGAAAACATCACCAGGTGGAGTGTCCGGGTGGACAATAGGAATGGTTGAAGAGATTACTCGTTCGAATCAAACTGATTCAGTGCTGGGGAAGTAAGTCCAAGTGTAGGATGGAGTACTGGTAGAAGCAGGGAGATCATCATTGGGACAAGCTAACTTATGCGTTTCAGAAGACCCAAGCGGGTTCCCATTGTTGGCAATAAGAGTAGAGATGGCAGGTGTTTCACAAACAGGTTTAGGTGCTTGAGATGGGAAGGAAGCAGATGCTTGAGGTGTAATAGAAACATGTGCTGGAGGCATGACGAGAACAGGTACTGGAGGCGTTACGGAAGCAGATGCCGAAGATGAAAATAATAGATTGACTGTTAATCTATTATTTTCCTTCTGAATCCGATTCGTTGAGAGTCCGATTCAAAGGCTTCTGAAGAACAGCAACGCTGCGTTAGTGTGTTAGTAGACAAACGATTGTACTCTACGCGTGACAATTGTGTTTGGATACTTTCGGCAACGGATAATCGGACTACAGGCAAAGCTAGGGAAACGCCAGATCTCTTCTTGCTGTGACTTATTCAGATTGCAGCGAGACAGACCTTAGTATGTAGATTACAAGTAGTTGGTAGCAACTAGTGTGAATTTTGGGATATAAATCAGTTGAATGTTAAAAGTATGAGATAAAGTGAAATCTTGCCAGTGGCCGTCAACATGAAGGTTTGTGTTTCAGATCATGATGAAAGTGGAAAGGAAGCCACTGAAAGCTTGTCCAGCATGGTCAAATGGTGCAAGCGAGTCCGGGTTCACAAGCGACAAAAGATTCAAAAGGAAGATGATTAGACAACAACGAGACGAGAGATGAGTGGCTGTAATGACATAAAATCATAACTTTTGTAGACCAAAGACACTTACTCTGAAATTATGAGCATAGCGATTTGGATGGAGGAGGGGGAATCACCATGGTGAATCAATTTAGTGGATCGCAAGGAGGAGGAGGGCGAGTTGCCATGGTGGAGATAGATGCATAGCTTCCGCGTTTTTGAAGTTTACTGGGTTCACCATATAGGGTGGAGGTTGGAATGGTGGATGGGTTAGTGGCTGAGCAAATGACGTCCGAGAACTGTTTCGCGGGGTTCAAATTTACTTCTCGCGCACAAATTTTGTGCGTGATTTTAACACGGCAATATTTCTGGACACCCTGAAATTCGTGACGTACATCGCAACCAAGTGGCAGGCTATAAATAAACTCAGCACTATTTCTGTGCGCGTGATGCACATTACTCTACTCTTGAATATAAATTATTTATTTCAGTCTCTAGCAGAACCCAATTCTGATTCCGTACCAACAACACTTACTTCTATTCACGAATAAAAAAGAAATCTTGACTCAGTATTAATTCCAAAATATTAATCTCCCAAATAACAATTCGATTCTGCTCTCCTAATTGTGAATTCTATTTCTTGACTACAATATTCCCTTTTTAAAATGTAGATTCTATTATGCTTGATTTATTCCTAGTATTGCAATGTATTACGAACCCTCCATTATTTCTAATATTCTCAATATTAAGTTCATAATTAGTAGTATTTTTGTATAATGTATGTACTGTTATTTTCTACATTAATTGAAGGGATAAATGGGCATTCATCGGTGCTGTTATTGCCGGATCAACATTCATCACTCATGGGTTGGAGTTGGGTTTATTACTCTAGCTTTTGCTGCTGCTTCTACTACTGTGGCCACGCTGTTGCTCTCGTTGCTTGCTGCTGCCGCTACTTCGTTTTGTTGTTCCATTTTGGCATTCCGTTTTGACCATGTTCCATTGTTGCTCCGTTTTTGTTGTTTCGTTTTTGTTGTTTTGTTTGCGTTGTTCCGTTTGCGTTGTTTGGTTTGCGTTGCTCTGTTTGTGTTAGTCCATTTTTGTTGCTACATTTTTGTTGCTACATTTTCGTTGCTCCATTTTTGTTGCTCCGTTTTTGCTGCTCTGTTTTTGTTACTCCGTTTCTGTTGCTCTGTTTTTGTTGCTCCGTGTTTGTTGTTTCATTCCATTGTGCTGTTGTTTTGTTCCATTGTTTCATTGTTCCATTTTTGCTGTGAAAAATAAAAATAAAAGAAAGAAGGATCAGAAAAAATAGAATCTCCAACAAATTGTTGTCGTTGTCACTCACTTGCGTTCCGTTGTTGTTGCGTTGTTCCATTTCATTTGCTATTCTACTCTGTTGTTCCATTCAATAAAAATAAAAGAAAGAAAAATCAGAAACAAATAGTATCTCCAACAAATTGTCGTCATTGTTGTCACTTACTTGTGTTTCATTGTTGCTCCGTTGTTCCATTTCGTTTGTTGTTTTGCTCTGTTGTTCCCCCATCTGATAAAAATAAAAGAAAGAAAGATCAGAAACAAATAGAATCTCCAACAAATTGCCATCATTGTTGTCACTCACTTGCATTCCGTTGTTGTTGTTCCATTTTGTTGTTCCCTTCTTCCCCTGTTACACTCACTAGTGTTTCTTTGTTGCTCCATTGTTCTGTTGTCCGTGACTGTTGCACAACATTCATTTTCTGTACTTTTGAAAAAAATACCGTGCCGGCCAAGAAGTATGTGGTCATTTTTTTTGGTTTTGTGTGTGTGCTCAGTTTTCCGTGTTTCTTCAGTTTTTCATGTGTGTGTGGTTTTGGGTGTGTTGTATATGCTGTGTACCCTGACTTCTTCCATGTGTCTGGCTTGTGTGTGACCTTTATTTTCTATATAAGTAAAGCATGTACCAGTGCAAGCCACCCCTCCCGCACCATAATTTTTTCAAAATGGAAAATTTGATTACACAAAGGTTATGTACTTAAATTCCATACTCACCTATAGAATCTGATAGCGAGTCAGTGGTTCGACACTGTCCTGGGTCAGAATACCTACCGGTACCTACTTACACTTTTTGCAAAGTACCCAACGGTGTACCTTTTTGCATGTAGTATCATCTACAACCAGTAATGCCCGCACACTTTTTTTTGTCTGAGAATAATCCAAAAACAGCACTTCCATTTTGATTAAACAACTTATGAATTAATTTTATTTGACACTCATTAAACTACATGTTTGGTGATTGGATTATAAGTGTTGTTATTCCAATTATGGATAAGATGAAATGTGCCGGAAGAATAAATTGAATTGACCTGATACTTTGGGAGTCATTACCCAATAAGTCAGTTTGTGCCCTAGAATTGCACCAAAAATACCCTCATGTTTGCCATTTGGATAGACAAACCACAACATTTCCAGCATTCTGTTTGTAAAAGTTGTTCTCAATATGCATTTGATGAGTCATGAAAAATATATTCACGTCCCGGACCAGATACTTTGGGAGTCATTACCCAATAAGTCAGTTTGTGCCCTGGAATAGCACCAAAAATACCCTCTTCTGTGCCATTTGGACAGACAAACCACAACATTTTCTGTATTGTGAGTGTAAATGTTGTTCCCAATATGCATCAGATGAGTAATGAAAAAATTATTCATGGCCTGGACCTGATACTTTGGGAGTCATTACCCACTAAGGCAGTTTGTGCCCTGGGTTTACACCCAAAATTGTCTCTTGTGTGCCATTTGGAGAGATAGATCACAACATTTCCAGCATTCTGTGGGGCAAAGTTGTTCCCAATATGCATTTGACGAGTCATGAAAAAATTATTCATGGCTAGGACCAGATAGTTTGGGAGTCATTACCCAATAAGTCAGTTTGTGCCCTGGATTTGCACCAAATATACCCTCTTCTGTGCCATTTGGAGAGACAAACCACAACATTTTCAGCATTCTGTTTGTAAAAGTTGTTCCCAATATGCATCAGATGAGTAATGAAAAATGTTCTCATGGCCAGCACCGGATACTTTGTGAGTCATTACCCAATAAGTCAGTTTGTGCCCTGGAATTTCACCAAAAATACCCTCATTTGTGCCGTTTGGAGAGACAAACCCCAACATTTCCAGCATTCTGTTTGTAGAAGTTGTTCCCAATATGCATTTGATGAGTCATGAAAAATATATTCACGGCCCAGACCAGTGGGAGTCATTACCCAATAAGTCAATTTGTGCTCTGGAATTTCACCAAAAAAACTCTCATGTTTGCCATTTGGAGAGACAAACCACAACATTTCCGGCATTCTGTTTGGAAAAGTTGTTCCCAATATGCATTTGATGAGTCATGATAAATGTATTCATGGCCCGGTACGGATACTTTGGGAGTCATTACCCAATAAGTCAGTTTGTGCCCTGGAATTGCTCCAAAAATACCCTCATGTTTGCCATTTGGAGAGACAAACCACAACATTTCCAGCATTCTGTGGGGCAAAGTTGTTCCCACTATGCATTTGATGAGTCGTGAGAAATGTATTCATGGCTTGGACCGTATACTTTTGGAGTCATTACCCAATAAGTCAGTTTGTGCCCTGGATTGCTCCAAAAATACCCTCATGTTTGCCATTTGGAGAGACAAACCAAAACATTTCCGGCATTCTATGAGGAAAAGTTGTTCCCAATATGCATTTGATGAGTCATGGTGAATGTATTCCTGGCTTGGAACGTATACTTTAGGAGTCATTACGCAATAAGTCAGTTTGTGCCCTGGAATTTCACAAAAAAAAAACTCATTTTTGCCATTTTGATAGACAAACCCCAACATTTCCCGCATTCTGTGTGGCAACAAAGCTGTTCCCAATATGCAATTGATGAGTCATGATAAATGTATTCATGGCTGCGGCCGGATACTTTTGGAGTTGTTATCCAATAAGTCAGTTTGTGGCCTGGAATTGCACCAAAAATACCCATATTTTTGCCATTTGGAGAGACAAACCACAATATTTCCGGCATTCTGTGTGGCAAAGCTGTTCCCAGTATGCATTTGATGAGTCATGATGAATGTATTCCTGGCTTGGACCGTATACTTTTTGAGTCATTACCCAATAAGTCAGTTTGTGCCCTGGAATTGCACCAAAAATACCCTCATGTTTGCCATTTGGAGAGACAAACCACAACATTTGGGGCATTCTGTGGGGCAAAGTTGCTATCACTCACTACGTTTGTGATAGCTTCAGTAGCTAACCTACTTGTAGTAATGGATGTGAAATGCTTGTAGTTCATTGGTGGGTTGGTGGGTTAAGCAGTGCTAGAGGGGGATCCGGAACTCTGGTGTATTGCCCAGAGGCCGGTCCCTTAGTTTGCTTTGACCACACACACCGGCGTACAGTCGGGCTTAACAGCTTGGGCTGTTAAGACTCTGGCTGTTAAGCCTTTTCTGCGGGCGGGCGTGGCGGGCTATTTATTTATTCTACTACTAATCGTTTAGGAGCAAAAGAGTGAGCTGTGGCCTTGGATTCTGCTGGGGGAATCCTCTGCAGGCTTGTTAGCGCTTAGCCTGTAATTTGCAGATCATTGCTTGCAAGATTTGATGCTTGCAGAATTCGATGCTTGCAGAATTCGTGAGCGTAAGATTTGTAGCTACTGTACCTACAGGGAATGTTCCGGGGATATGGTACGCACCAATGTTGCTGATTGCTGATACAGTGAGATCTTTCTTGTAGTACATGCGCTGTATACTCAAGGTTGTTCCACGGTCTGGTCTGTACTTCACTACCATTCCTCTCATCTGGTTTGCTACATCAACTATCACTCACTATGTTTGTGATAGCTTCAGTAGCTAACCTACTTGTAGTAATGGATGTGAAATGCTTGTAGTTCATTGGTGTGTTGGTGGGTTAAGCAGTGCTAGAGGGGGATCCGGAACTCTGGTGTATTGCCCAGAGGCCGGTCCCTTAGTTTGCTTTGCCCACACACACCGGCGTACAGTCGGGCTTGTTGTTACTCTAAAAATCGACCAAAGGTATATGATGTTAAAATTTAAAGAGATGTGAGCATATCGAGAGATTGCTCTGTTACTGTGTATTTTACTGCATTCGACCGGTATCCCTGTGTTAGTGTTGTATGTAGGGATGTCTAAACCGGTCGTCGATCATGTGTAATTCGTCATAAGACAGAGAACACATGATATGACCTAAATGTCAGGATACTTGAAGTCATTTTTATCTCTGGAGGAGTATAAGTAACTTTTCAAGTGTAGAATGGATATAACTGTCGTAGAATGTACGTAAGTAGGGTACGTGTACTTTTGACCGACAACAGGGCTTAACAGCTTGGGCTTTTAAGCCTCTGGCTGTTAAGCCTTTTCTGCCATTAGGCCATAAGCCACCGGGTGGGAACGTTGTGGAGAGCTTGCGTGAGGGTAAGAGCGGGAGCTTGGAGCAGAGTGAGGGAGGGGAGAGGCACCAGGGTGCCTCAAAGAGAGCTGCCAGCCGGGGTGGGATCCGCGGCCGGAACCCATTCCTTGGGCAGGAAGGAGTATGTTCCATTGTTGAACATGGCAGAGGCAAGATTCTTGAAGATGGGGAGGGATTGCTGATGTAAGTAGTGCATCATGCAGTCACTGTGCCATCTGGCAAGGAGCTTGATGACATTAGAGTCGCATTTGCCCTGGAACAGGGCCATGGCCCCATCTGCGCAAAGGGAGCGAGCCGAGATGGCTGCAGGGGCAATGCCAGTGGTAGGGTAGAGAGTCTGGGTATTATTATTTTCCTTCTGAATCTGATCCGTTGAGAGTCTGATTCAAAGGCTTCTGAAGAACAGTAACGCTGCGTTAGTGTGTTAGTAGACGAACGATTGTACTCTACGCGTGACAATTGTGGTTGGATACTTTCGGCAACGGATAATCAGACTACAGGCGAGACTATGGAAACGCCAGATCTCTTCTTACTGTGAACTTATTCAGATACAGCGAGACAGACCTTAGTAATGTAGATTACAGGTAGTTGGTAGCAACTAGTGTGAATTTTGGGATATAAATCAGTTGAATGTTAAAAGTATGAGATAAAGTGAAATCTTGCCAAAATGCAGGATATCTCTTTTATTGAGGTGAAATACGTTGCAACTGCTGTTGCGTAGTGATGAGATTACTTGCTGATTATTTTCGTACATGTATTGGTCGTTGACCGTATATATCTGTGTGTGTATATATATATTGTGCGAGAATCACACGCCAACGGTTTTCTTCTCTTGTTCCGTTAGGAAGATTTCATGGTATGTTTATCATTAAGATCAGGAATTGCTCCCGTAGCTCGTGTGATACTTTATGAAATCAGAGTTTGCTCACCAAAGAACAATGGCAATATTATAAAACAGAGATTGCTCACCATCAATGCGCAATGGGAATCGATGCTCCGTGGGAATCGATATGCCGTGGGAATCGATTACTTTGTTTGATACGGGACTCATTGATTCGTACGAATAGAATATCTACCATCGGGTAGCTTTGGTACTTCTGGTCACAAAAGGAATTTAATACTCCCCATGTTTCCTTGTGAAAGGTCATCACGCTCTACATGATGCTTCCATCGTCTTGGAGGAGGTCGCCGGTAATCCCGCAGAAGTGGAAGATGGGCTTGAGCAGTGGATACACAACCGAGTGTCCCCAATGCTTGGTGAGAATATCTGCACAGTTATCCTTACCAGGGATGTGCATCATTAGAATGAAACCTCTCGCTATCATGCTTCGTACGTAGTGAAAAGATAGGATGTTGTGACGCTTATGCAACCTTGCGTAAGGAAAGGTTGACGTTTGAATCATCTTCTCGTTGTCTCCCCATGAATAGGAGATGTCATGGACACATGTTCCGAGGTATCGGAATGAGTGACGTAGATCAACGATTTGCCTGATGCAAGTTCTTCCTGCAACAAATTCAGCTCCAAAGGTGGCTGTTTCCGAAGTAGCTTGTTTCTTTGAGAACCACATCATGGGAGTTTTCTTGTTCGCAAAGTGAAGGATGCCGGTTACAGCCTTACCACTGAGAATATCATGCATGAGATTTGCATCATAGAAGTGTGTCAACACTACTGTCTTCCCAAGTGGTGCAGGAGCATCGTCGGGTAGCTCTTCAGAATGCTCCCCATAGACGGTGTTGGACCAATCGATGGTGTCCGGTTTAGTCAATATAAAATCTGGGGGTTCCACACAGAACCTGATTTTAAAATGTCTAAACTTAAAGATATATCCGTAGATACGTTTGGCACAATCAAGGTGTCCGTCTCGTGGTTGGGCTCTGAAACTCAAGAGTGTCATGACGGCTGTTTGAACATCAAATCGTCCAATGGCGATGATCGTTTGGAGTGAACCGATCATGCTTTGGTATTTCTGTATACCAGTTTCCTCGAGAAAAGCTGAGGAGTCCAATTCGGGATGGTCATTTTCCGCAATGGGTGACTGGAACTTGGTGCTAGGTTTGCATCCAAACATTTGTTCATAAGACGCTTCCATCTTTTCGATGAACTTGATGGGATTCATACAAAGAACACCATGCGCGTCGCGCTCAAATCCACAACCCAGATGAAAGTTCATAGGTCCGGATCCCTTCAATTTGAAGTTGTATGGCTCCGACTGTAGTATTTCCAGGAAAGAATTGGGATCTGCCATGCAAAGACATGATAGATCATTGACATATGTGCATATGAGTTCATATACACGTTCCCCATGCTTGTTCATTCCAGGCTTGAGAAAGATTTCCGGTTCCGCGCGGGATCTTTCAAAGCCGAGTTCAATAAGGCAAGCTGCTAGTAAATCACCAAAGCACTTGCCTGAAGATCTGAGGCCATATAGGGCCTTGTAGATGATCAATAGGTGACCTTCCAGTGGTCCAAATTTGGGACCTGCCTTGATGCAGACTTTCTCGCAAGTAACTGCTTCGAGGTAGGCGTTACCTATATCGGTACCCCATGCTTCTAAGCTGTTCAGTTTGGCTAGGAACAGACACATACGTAGACCACAAAGTGATACGACACCAGCATAAACACTGTGGATGGGGGCCTTAGTGAGATTACCGTTTGCAACAAGACGAGCTTTGTGTCTACCGCCGTGCTTGACAGCATATATCATGTGTACCTTGATCTGTTGGAACCCGGGTGGGATGGAGCTTGTCTTGTACACGCCTTTATCAATGAATGTATTGTATTCATTGAGCTGTTCCATTTCAAGAGTGGTGGCGTCTTCCCATTTGTGGTTTCCGTTGGCTTGATCAAATTGGAGGGCTTCTTTGTGGTTACAAGGTACCTTGAATCCATATTGGTACTGTGGGGTGGTACGGAAAGACCGGAGTTTGACTTGATGCAGGAGTCGATCAAGTTTCTTGGTTCGTCGTGCTAGATTGGTGATTTGCTTGAGACGTTTCCAACCTGGGAGGTCAAGCAAGTTGTTGTCTTTCCCATATTTGGCAACGGTAACAGGATCATCAGCCGCAATGTTGGCTAATGGTTCATATGTCCGTTCCATATTTTCCCATTCAATCCAAAGGTTATACTTGGAACCTTTGTATTGAGGATGCTTGTTATCCAGTGGACCTTGGTGTCCTAGAATTCGGCAAAATGACCAAAGTTTTCCATCTTCTTGGGTCAAATCACAGTGGATGTAATTCATGACATCATTGTATGCAATGATATCGGCAAGTTTGTCATCAGAATGCTTGCACTTGAACTTGATGAAGTCGTTATTGCGTTCAAGACTGTCTTCTACATCTACGATGGTAAGACGCTTCCGAGTACCATCGGGGTTGGGTACAAGGAAAGATCTTCCTTGTAGATCGGCAATCAGGACCGTAGGAATGGTAAGTGGTTTACCATCATCGTCAAATTGTGCATTGCCTTCTTCATCAATAACAACTACCTGTGATGGGTCTACAGAAGGAGTAGCGGGGTTGGTGTGTGGAGTTGTGACGTCACTAACATCAAAGTATGCTAGCTCCGGTGGATCAAAATCATCTTCAGTAAGGAGAACGCCATCGGATGTCTTGCTGAAGATGTGTGTTGTAGGAGGACCATCAAAACTCTCCCCATAGTTGTTAGGGAGTGGAGAAGGGGACCAGCTTGGGCTGTCATTGACCTTCTTATAAAGAAAGCTCGGTAACGAGGGGTGGGCGGGTGGTTTGATAATAACCTGATTACCAGATGCGGGAGGTGTTGTACCGGGTTGCTTGGTAGGTACAGACGACGTGGTGTCGTCATGTTCCACAGGAGTGGCGAGGCTTCGATTGGTGTCGGAGTCAGTGGTTGAGATGTCAAGAGTAGGAGTAGATGGGATTGCCTGTGGTGTAGAATCTGCAGTGGGACTATCCGTAGTGATATGCTCCCCATGTTTCGTGAGTGTAGGAGCGTCACCAGTGTCGTACAATCAGGGTAAGGAATTCTTGGCCTAACGCCATTTGATGAAGCCGTCATCGGTAAAGAGGCCAGCTCGTTTGTTGCGAGACTCAGGTGTAAGAGCAGAGCGGACACCAGACCGGTCAAGCAATTTGTTGGTGACTGGATCCCAGATCCGGAAACAAAGTCCATTGCCAACATGTTTGGCAATGCCTACGAAATGACCAAGGCGTTCGGTAGACTGGGTACCGAAAGGGGAGTCATTGGTCTTGAAATAAACAGGTTCAAACCAGAAGAAACTGGTGTACGCGCTTATATCGCCAAGTGTACCGGTAGCAATGAAGACCGGTTGTTTGTCCGGCAGAGTAGGATCAGAAATAACATTGAGGAGTCCGGCAACGTATGGCATGCACAACAGTCAGAGATGCGGTGGTGTGCCTGTACGGTCCATGATGTGATTGACAATACGCTTAAACGTTTGTTATTGCCATTCAAATTGATTCTGGTGTTGGTGATAGGGTTCACTTTGCCAGAGTCCAATCCATAACATTTTGAGATAATTGGTGACCCTCTTACTAGATTGGTAGTTCCCATGATCACATAGGAGGCGAAGAGGCCTGCCCCATTTTCGAACGAAGTTCTGAAAGCATGATAGAAAGTTGCCGGTGGTGCGCATTTCTTCAACATGTATGATATGGGACTTCTGACCAAACAAGATCTGGGCAAGTTTGGAACCTCCATCAATCGCTGGGACATCGGAATAGACAGCATCAGATAAGATGTCGTCATTGAATGGTCAAACGTTCATAGCCGGCTGGGGGGAATGAAAACGTTTGAAAATGTTACCATCAGGGCTAACCGCTAACGAACCATATTGCGTTGAATTTTCAAAAGTAGCTTTGATGCAATCTGTAGAAACCCAGCAAAAGAAAGGTTTCAGAGATAAGTAATCATGTTCGTTGGGATAGCGTTCACAGGGTGTAGTTGTGATACATGTAGCATCACTAGCAGTACAATCCGTGGGAAAAGCAGTGACCGTCCCAGAGATTGGAGCGGAAGTACAACATGCAAGGCGCTCCTGATGAACGTAGTCGGTAGGTGTAAGCCAGAATGAGCGGTCGTTGGTTCCATGATCATGGATAGGGAGGAAGGGAGACCGAGTGGAGTGACTGGAGTACGAACTGAGAGACATAACCATGGAAGAGCCAGGGGACACAGAGATATCTAACCCTTCAAGACAACGTGGGTTTCCGTATTCGTCCTATTCGGTATATGGAAGTTGTTGCAACTGAGGAGGATATTTCTGAAGGAATTGTTCATCCTTAGCACTGATGGTGGTATCGAGAACAGATGGGTCCCAGTGCTTATCGGATGTCATGATAACATGTGGGAGCGTGTCAAATTCAATAGTCGTGTACTTTTGCATGGCAAGGTATGGTAAACCATGCCGGATGCTAAGAGGCAGTGCATATCCATCGGAGGTGGTGATTACCTGTCCACCGCCCGCTTTGATGGATGTGTCATCGACAGTGGAGAAATATGCTTCCATCTGGCCGGAGGACAAGATAGAGGGGTGTCGACCCGTATATGCACATTCATTGAAAATGAGGATGACGGGACCTCTATTCAAGACGGAATAGGCGCCGCATGTAGCAATGGGAATATTCTGCACTTGGTGATTGTTAATGCCTGTGACATTGACATATCGTGGCGGAATATCCTTGGAGACGAGGCATGCATCATTACCGATGATACAACCATTTGCACTGCGGTTGACCATGGCGAAGCCGGGATTGGTGATCATAGCTTTGTGAGCACGATAGATGTACGATGGTATTTGATTATCATGTGGGAAGGTCAGATCATCATCGGGGTTATACCATTGATGAAAATTGACGGAATAAGAGGATGTTCCCACAGGTATCTGGGTATCGCCGTCCTTTTTGTACCGAATGTCAGGATTCTCAGAGAGGAATTGTGTGGGATGTGCAGGCAACACGGAAGACTTGAGGGGTCTTTGGTCCTTGGAGGAAGAAGTCTGAGACTTGTATACACCAAGTGATGCATGGAAGACACCTCTACGGTCGTTTTCCACAGCAGGATGGAGGTCTGCTGAGGCATTGGTATGTGCATCTCCGTTCAAGGTATCATCTTCAAGGAATGAGACGGAATGTCCATGTGTGTATGCTTTCCGGGTGATGGGTTTGACAGCATTAGGATCCAGCTGATCATCTGGGAGCAATTCGCGTCATAATGATGCGACCACAATTTTCTTGCCTTCCGGGGGAAAATTCAGCCAACTCTTCATGTCTTGACGTGATAGAGCCTTCCATATGCCAGTGGGCAAGCGTGTGGTAGGGTCAGGTGAACGTCCAGCCTTGAATACCGTATAGTCTTGGTAGTCACCTTCGAATTCGATAGGAAGAGCATAGTCGTCATGGTTTTGGCCTTGTCCAGATGAGAAGTTGTGTACATGTGCACGTACTGTGGACTTAGGAGCCGACATTGCGGACTGAGAATCGAGTCGAGTTGCTTCGAGTAGGAGCGTGATTTTGAATTTGTGGATAGCAGCTGCCTCAGCGACTGCATCTGTCACGGTGCTATTTGTGCCACCTGGATCCTTGACATTGGCAAACTGTTCACTTAACTGAAAGCTGGAATAGCATGCCTGACATAATGCTGATTTTGCAGTATGGTACTCAAGGGGTTTGTTGGGAGGACGAAGCTTGTTGAGGTGATTCAATTCTTCAAACCAATGTGTGATAAACTTCACTTTAGATTCTTTCCAATTGCTGAGATTCAACTTCAGCAAAGCTTGCAATTGAGTCGAGTTGTCATATACTTTGGCTTTTGATTCGCTGTGAAGACTCACAAAATCAAAATATGCTTGACGTCCATTGCGTGTGATGGAATGGCTGTGAACGCATGACGCGGATAAGTCACTTTTGAAGACTTCCAACATTAGAACCCAGAAGAAGGCACACTGTTTGACGAAGAGGTCACGTGTATAGCCTTGTAGTGCAGCTGGAGGCCAAGTTTCATCAAGGAATGTTTTGGTGTCAATGCCGTATGCCTCGAGTTTAGCCTTGAAACCCACGAGCCAATGTTCGAATCTTGAGTTATTTGTGAGGGGTGTAAAGGACTTTTCATCCCGTGCTTTTTGACACCAAGATTCGTACTTCACTTGCTGAGGTGACTTTTTATTGGTTCCTGGTGGAGGAGCTGGGGGATTCAGGACAGATTCACTCTGAAGGCGCAGGGCGCGTTCCATATGGAAGGTTCTGAAATCTTCATACGTATATGACATTACCTCCTTCCAATTCTTCCCGTCCTTGCGTAGGTCATTCAAGAATTCCGCAAGTGCCTCTATGGTCCGTTGGATGTGTTGTTACTCTAAAAATCGACCAGATAGGTATAACAAATTGTTTAAATTTAAAGAGATGTGAGCTCAAAGAGACGCTCTTATTTTTACTGCATATTTCACTGTATCGGGGTTCTCTGCTGTATTTTACATGGTAGAGATCTTCCCCGGTCTTTTTCACTAGTATGAATTTCATTGTACCGATACTGCTGCTGCTGTATTAGCGTCGTGTTGGTCTTACTGTATTGGTCATTTGATGCTATTGGTCATTTTTGGGGTTAAGTAATCTGTTCGATGGGGCGTATGCTTGTTCACGGTATATATGCTAGATATGAGGCCCATCTGGAATCGGTATTGGTTTTCTTGATTGCAATAAGTAATTTCCTCACGGGATATCAAGTATATTCTTTTGAATGTACTTATGGATTCCAAGTGTTCACTTATTGGTCAGTTCTTTGGATATGTCTTGTTTCTAACCAATTACTGTCTTTTGTTTGTAGTCCTAAGTGATATCGTTTTTACCACATAGGGATTTTCATGTAGTGGAGGTGCGTTTGATTCTAAGACTCGATCATCAAAATAATTGCACCTCGGTCGTCGTTTCGTTTTGTCAGCTTTTTCGATCGAATTTGATGCCAACAACAGTCCGTATTTTTTCGCTGACAACACACCCCTTGATCCAATACTCTACTTGTGTTGCATTGGATTACTGTCGGAGTATATCATGTTGAATTGTACCGGTATACAAATCGAACGTCCGGATCAAGTCAAATCAAAGAATCGACTTGAGCAATTTTGATTGAATCAAGATCAATTGGAGGTGGTCATTGAATGGCCTAATCCGGTTGTCAATCGAATCGAATTGTAACGTGCAATTGATTTAACCTGGGTAGTGTCCCATGATATATCTTGCATGTCGGGCGTGCAATATCCATCCCAATGGTTTGGTTAGGTCATCAGCCGGATTGATAACTCCAGGAATATGAATCATCTTGATTTCACCATTTTCTTTCCAAGCTTGAATTGCAAAGAACCTGATCTTGATATGTGGTGTTCTTTCAGTTGGCTTCTGGGCATTGATGATCTCAATTGCTGATGCATTGTCTTCATAGATTGGAGTTGGACCAACTTGGGCGAATCCTAATTCCTTGAGTATAGACCTGAGATATCTGGCTGTTTTGGCTGCTGTGACGGCAGCAATGAACTCAGCTTCTGTAGAACTCTGTGCAGTAAGTGACTGAGCTTTGGATTGGTAAACAATGGTTCCACCAGCATAAGTGAAAACATATCCTGTGGTGGACCTACGATGTTTTGGGTCATTGCCATACGAGGCATCAACAAAACACATCAGTTTGGCTTGTTTGATATCTTCAGGGAATTTTGGGAGTGATGCATCTTGGACTACGTCGGTGTATGGTTCTCCTGATGGCAAAGATGGCTCAGCATTTGGTCTGTAGAACCTAATACCCCAAGATCTAGTTGTTCTGAGGTATCTAGCTATGTTCTTCAGACTGGAATAGTGGAATGCAGTGGGATTGGAGCTGTATTTTGACATCAGGGTCACTGCATACCCAATGTCAGGCCGGCAACTCACATATGCAAACATCATTTCACCTAAGAGTGTCCTGTATGAGAACCCAAAGGTGGTTTGTAATTCAGCATGTTCCTTGGTGCCTTCTAATGGTCCATCCGTATGTGATTGTAGTTGGCTCAGCACTTCAGTGGATAATGGCGCTGATGGCTTGGAGTGGGGTTTCATCTTAGAATCAGTTTCCCAACCATGGGATGTCATAATTCTGTCAATGTAATTTGCACAGGACAGTTCAACGTAGTCAGTTGTCTGTTTGAAGTCAATTCCATTGAAGTCTTCAAGCAAATTCATTTTTGTGAAGGGGATTACATCTTCTCTAGGAAGCTTCAGTTTCGCGCCTATAATGTCATAGATCTTGTCAGATATGGATTCTGATGCACAAGCCAGTGCAAAATCGTCAACCTGTCGCAGCATGTAGACTGTTTCACCTTCAAAAACTGTTGTGTATATTGTTCTGTCATGAGTGGTGGTCTTGAAGTTGAGGTCAGGGCCTTTCAAAATCTTGTTGATGTGGGTTTCCCATAATCTACCTGATTCCGGATGGCCTTGGAGTGCTCGAAGAACAGGAAGTACCAATCTTCTGTCTATGTCTTTGCCATGCTTGTGTCGGTACCATTCTGCATATGCATCATCAATAGTCATGTATGTAGGGATGTTGGGCCCTGGAGAATGGGCATAGGCGTCAGCAGCATCACCTCCATAGATTTTGAGATTGAGGCTTGCTGCAATGGCAAAGAACAATCTTTGGATGGGGTGTTCAACACATGATGAGTATGACATTGCTATGGCATGCAGGGTTGGCGCTGCGTATTTGCTTCCATTGCAACATTGTCTGGCTCTTCTGACACCATTCCTTTTTACACTGTATTGCCAATGAGGCCTGAGAATAATAGCGTCTGGGTCCTTAGGGTATTGAATTGGTGATCCGAACATTTCCAAGTCTTCAAACTGATCAAGCTGCTTTCGCTCCCCAGCTTCCCATTCAGCCCATGTTGATAATGACTTGAGATTCCTTTGAGTGAAGTGCCCTAGTGCTTGTTCTTCAGGTGTAGTTGCCTTGGAATTGATGGCCTTGATTAAGAGTTCAATTTCTTCAGTTGGTAGTGAATCTGCATCTAGGGGTAATGCGTGATTGCCTGCCTTATGAAGCTTGGTGATGGCTCGAAGTGATGCAATATCAATTGTGGGAATGACGACATCCATGTCATCCTCAATTGGTGCCAAGTGTCTTTGGATGGAGGCATGGAGGGCTTTAGTGTTGTCAACTTGGTTGATTCTGGATTGGATGATATTCTTGTATTTAGTGCCAATGTTCTTGATAGCCTTGATGGATGAAATCCGGTCCAAGAATGGTGGGTCTTCTTCATCAGTGGGTTCCTTCCAAGAAGTATTGGGGGCAAATAAACCATATTCATTCGAGTGTTTCCTGACTTCTTTCATAGACAATTTCTCTTCAAGTGCAAAAGTGATAGGAGTATCTATTGAATCCCTCACCCCTCGAGCGTGGGATTGGTGCAATGCGGTGGTAACATCAGCAGCAGTGAACACACGGTTGTGATTGATAGATACAATATAAGCGCCTCGGAGCTTGGAGATAGATTTCTTATGCGAGGAGAAAAGTTTGGAGGCAGGGCTATTTGGAAGGATAACTGTGATGTAAGCTCTGCCAAGCAGTGGGTCATTGGCATATCGAAGACCAAATGCTTGATCAGCACAAGATGGGGAGACAGTGAGTCGGAGATTTGTGAGATCTGCAAAGGGGGAGATGGAAAATTGAAAATCACTGGATGACACCTCACTGGGCTCTGCAGGAAGTGGAGTGTTGTCATCAGTCCTGAGCAGGTGCTTGACATTAGTGGGGAGGTCTGCAAGTGGGAGATCATTCATGCCTTCATCAAACCTGACGTGCGTGGCTATCTTGACGCGGTGTGTCTCAGTATCATACCAAAGGATGTTTCTGGTAGTATATGGGACAAAACCCAGGAAGATGCCTTTGCGGGCATTTGGTTTGAGCTTGATTGATCGCTTGCCTGGAGGTCGCACCCAAACTCTGCAACCAAAGGTGCGGAAATCAGCAAGATTTTCCTTATGGCCAGTTGCCAATTCTAAGGGTGAATGTGGCTGATTGCCTTCAGGGAAGGCGTTTGACAATCTCAGGGCATGATAGAAAGCAAACGGCCAGAACTTGATGGCCAGATTTGCACCACTGAGCATGGTCCGCATTGAGTTTGCCAGAGTGCGATGTGCTCTTTCAACGGTACCATTTTGGTGAGAAGCCTCAGCACCTGTTGGGAAAATGGAATATCCAAAAGCAGAGAAGAGGTTTCTGATGTCAGGGTTGTGATAGAGTTCTGCACCTTGATCTACTGAAACATACTTGTTTGCACAAGTTGGGTTGTGCTGAGAGAAGAAATGTTCTAGCCAATGAAGTGGTGCAGCTTTTGAAATCCTGGTGTCGCCATATTTCATACCGGTGAAGTGGTCTGTAATAAGAATCCAAGCTGTCTCACCATGAATGCCTTCATAGTCACGCTTGCGTTTGCTGTTGGAGGATCTGGCGCCAGAGAATGCAAAATCAATTGATAATCCTTGAAAAGGTTGTGTAGCCTTCCTTGTGGAATGTGAGCCAGCGGGTGTTTTAGTTTGCTTACATTGAATACAAGTTGGACATTGATCAAGGATACTGGTTTGCCGTTGGAACTTTGGTACGCCCAGGATGTGCCTGTGTGCGTTGTAGAGGAAGTCATCACATGGGTGTCCTAATCTTTGGTGCCATAGAAGTTTCAATGTCTTTGCTCTGATGGCTTGAATGGGGATGTGCTTGTCCACAACATGGGTGAAGAACAATTTGGCATCAAAAAAAGGAGTGTCGCTGGTAGCAGGTTGTGTTCTGGAAGCTTCAGTGCATTTCTGTAGTGCAACAAGATTCATGTAGGTATCACGCTGAAGAGTGCTAATGGCTTGTTCGGAGGCCAGTTCACAAGCTGTCTTGAACTGTATGTCGTTTGCCAAAGCATAGGCCGAGGATGTCGCGCAGTTGGCATATGGGGATGTAGAATCAATGTCTGGGATCAGTATTGGATGAGTGTAACATTGTCCATCGATAATGCTTCCATGCAGGATGATACTTTTGGCGGTGTTCTGTTTGTGGTGGCAAATGATGGTGAGGTTTCCATTTTGCTGAAGAGATGAGCCATGGTCGTCAGTGAAGACTTTGTGAATGGACTGTCCACTGAACTGATGTCTCATGCGAGATGTCATTCCACAGAGATCATTCTCACTCAGCAACGTCGTCGTCAGGGAGGGAGAATAATAGAAGAAGACTTTGAGATACCCTATGTGATTGGGTGCTGGGATATGCAAATATCCCGAGCCTTCAGGAATGCAGGTGGCTGCTTTTCCTCCTATTGCTGCCGTAAGCCTGACAGGACATTTCCTCAGCTTGGTGTAAGGTTTGTAACTGTGCAGGATATGCTTGAGATTTGTGCAGGAAGCTTTTGTACCGGTGTCGATCTGAGCTCTGACGCCATGTTGGAAGTAGGCTGTAGCTGCAATTGGATCTGGTGGGACCAGGGATTGCACGGTATTGGTATCAACTGATGTAGGGTTGTCCCTATCAAAGTTGGGATCCTCATTGATTTCCAGGTGTGATTCCAACGTAGGGGTCGTAGCCTCAAGTGATTCCATATCACAGTAGACATCAGTTGGGATTGAAGACTGTAGGCTGTCCCTAGGAAGGAGATTGACAGCACCAATTTTGACAGATTCATAGGAGCTGACACTGCTGGAGTCCAAGGAAGGGCATAAGCTGTTCACTTGGGGCGCTGTGACGTTGTCAAATCCTTGAGGATCATCTTGAGGTGATGTCATAGAATGGCTGCAAGAAAGACTTTCTATTCTTGGCCGTTGCAAAAATTTTGGTCTTCTGGTGCACAAATTGGGGAGGTCTCATTCTGCTCGTCATCTTCAATGTGGATTTGAGAGTTACGTTGGGTAGAATCCAAGAGCTTTTTGGTTTCCCTCATGTTTTTGCTGATATAAACGGCGGTGGCAATCCTATGTTTCCTAAGTGACTCAACATCTTGCAGTGCAGGACAGTTGTCAAAGTTATGTCCAGAGGTATGACAGACGATACACTGCCGTGAGGTGTCAAACAGACTAGGCTCTTTGTCAAATGCAGTGATGGCATTGCAGTATGCTTGATGGAGGAAGGGATTATCAGATTCTTCATCTATCTCTGGGTATCCAAGTGAATCAATCAGGCTGATTGAGTGAGAAGTCAAAGTAGAAGGCGTTCTGACAGTATTGTTGCCAGCGCGTTTCTGGAACCTGTCATTGCGACGGAGACCTGGTCTGATTCCTGTGACTGGTAGCTGTTTGGACAGGCTTGGTTTGGAGGTTTTGTTCTTGTACCTTTGTTCGGCTTTAATCTCTTGCTCATATGTTTGGAGGGTTTGTAGAAGCCTACCTGCCTTGTATTTGTCCCGTTTGAATTAGTCATCTGAGTCGCGTTCATCTTCTGTCTTTTTGAAGAGCTCTTCTGAGAGGGTGGTTCCTGCAATAAGGTTGCTGACCTCTTCTGTCGAACTGATAGTGCCAGGTTGGTTTTGGAGGAACACTCTAAGTCTCAAGTAATCCTTGTACCGGAAGTAGTACTCTTCAAGAGATTCACCTGCGTCCTGGTTTGGAGGATTTCGGACCATTCTGCTGGCATTGGATGGTCTTTTGGGGTTGGGATGTGTCTGAGCAATAACTGTGTATAGCGCTTCATATCCCTGTCCGCCTTCAAAGCTCTGAATGGTGGCCTTCATACTTGCACATGAATCTGGGATAATTTTGTCACTTCTGAGTGCGGTGTAAATGAGATTTCCCCATTCATTAATGGCCAGTTCATATCTTGAAGGTAGATCGTGTGGAAAGTTATCACCAATTGTAAAGCCTCTGAGGTGATCAGCTTCACGCCTGTAGAGGTAGTATGGGTGGACATAAAGATGGTGTTGCTGTGAATGAGCTGTGATTTCTCTGTACCATTTCCTAACCTGAGGGTCCGTTGCATCCTTTAGTTGTGGAAATCCTGAGAGGAACAGTTTGTCTCTAGCTGCTTCCTTGGACTTGTCAGAGGCTCTGGTCAGATCAAAACAGTCACCACTTCTGGTGATCAGGCGCTGGTCATTTCTCCCACTGCCTAGATTGTGTAGGTAGTAGTTTTGCCTGACAATTGTTTCATTTCCCGATGAGTCGGTGTAGGTGATTGGGAAGTCTTTTGTATCATCTCTGGTGAGGAATTCATCACGTCTATAGTATCGATCCTTCACTGGTGGTGGTAAGGTGGCTGGATTCCATGGAAGGTCAAGTGTTGCTTGATGGTTGGCACCAGCGTTGTTTGTTGTTGTTGTTGTTGCCGTTGTTGACCAATTGTTGGAGTAGGGTGGTCAATTCTTGCATATCGGTGCCTGCTGCCGGGGGCGCTTGGATTGGAGCTGTGGCACTTTCATCCTCAACGTCAGGTTGGATTTCACCTGTGTAAATTCCATTGAAGTAGTTGCCGGGGTTATTGGTCTTCCAGTTTCTTCTGAACTTCCATTGATTGATGTTGAAGATTACTGTGGCGAGTGGTTCTGGGTTATTGGTTGCTTCAGCTCATCTGACAGCCTCTCTTCCTGCAGAGTCAAACTCCTGTGGGTTTCTGATCCTTTGGTTTGGGGATCTAACAAATCGTACGGGGCATGAATCAAGGAGCTGGGCTATGTGTTCCTTTGCTAGTTCATCGATGTTAGCCATTTCCAAGGTGATGCTGTTGCAGAAGGCTTCCCTGAGTGCAGTGACTGGGGCCGGACCGAGGGTTCTGGGACCTTCGTCATTAGCGTCCAATGTGAAGAGAGTTGATATTTCAGGTGCTGTAAGTGGCACAGTCTCTGCATAGGAGCCATTGAGAGAGAGGACTTCTTGGGGGTTGTTGTCACTTTGGAATTTGAATGCAATCCCATAGACATTGGACCAATCGTATGCTTCTGGTGGAGGAACCATGATGGGTGTCGATATTTCGCGAATCGGCTTTCGGTGTGGCGGCAATGAGGATTAAACGTCGCCGTCGAAATAATCAACCGTCGTCGTCGTCGTCGTGGAAATTAATCCGATGTGAAGATTCTGGCGGAACGTTCGTCGTTGTCGGAATAACGAATAATCGTTGCCGGTGCCGTGATAATCGATCGATAACGAATGATCGTAGATGAGAGGCCAAGAAGATGCTTGCGGTGTGTCGGTGGCGGCGTCGGGGTTGGCGGCGGCGGCGGCGTTCTTCTTGTAACTTGGTGGTAGAATCGTTCGATCGTAATGGTCGAAACGAATCGTTGGTGATTAATCGTTGTCGAAACAGTCGGTAGATACACCCCTTGATACGTATGCTTGGTCGTGTATTACAGAAGAAAATTCTTGGTAGAAGGATCTGTATACACCCCTTGATACGTGAGTAAGGAGGAGAAGAAGAAGAAGAGATGGGGGGAGGCCGAAGTGTAGCACACGGATGGGCGTCACTACGATTCGTACTTCACTTGCTTAGGTGACTTTTTATTGGTTCCCGGTGGAGGAGCTGGGGGATTCAGGACAGATTCACTCTGAAGGCGCAGGGCGCGTTCCATATGGAAGGTTCTGAAATCTTCATACGTATATGACATTACCTCCTTCCAATTCTTCCCGTCCTTGCGTAGGTCATTCAAGAATTCCGCAAGTGCCTCTATGGTCCGTTGGATGTGTTGTTACTCTAAAAATCGACCAGATAGGTATAACAAATTGTTTAAATTTAAAGAGATGTGAGCTCAAAGAGACGCTCTTATTTTTACTGCATATTTCACTGTATCGGGGTTCTCTGCTGTATTTTACATGGTAGAGATCTTCCCCGGTCTTTTTCACTAGTATGAATTTCATTGTACCGATACTGCTGCTGCTGTATTAGCGTCGTGTTGGTCTTACTGTATTGGTCATTTGATGCTATTGGTCATTTTTGGGGTTAAGTAATCTGTTCGATGGGGCGTATGCTTGTTCACGGTATATATGCTAGATATGAGGCCCATCTGGAATCGGTATTGGTTTTCTTGATTGCAATAAGTAATTTCCTCACGGGATATCAAGTATATTCTTTTGAATGTACTTATGGATTCCAAGTGTTCACTTATTGGTCAGTTCTTTGGATATGTCTTGTTTCTAACCAATTACTGTCTTTTGTTTGTAGTCCTAAGTGATATCGTTTTTACCACATAGGGATTTTCATGTAGTGGAGGTGCGTTTGATTCTAAGACTCGATCATCGAAATAATCGCACCTCGGTCGCCGTTTCGTTTTGTCGGCTTTTTCGATCGAATTTGATGCCGACAACAGTCCGTATTTTTTCGCCGACAACAGGATGGACCGATGGAGATGGGTTGGTAGCCCACTTTGAGTGTAGGTAAGCTCGCAGGCAAAATCAGGCTCGATGAGTGCGTCGAGAAAGGTCGGCCACTCGCATAATCCTCCTTCTCAGAGAGCTACACACAGGTTGCTATCGGCTTCCTTTGTTAGGCGGAATATGGTTAGGAGTATCATCTTCATATCAGTATCAAAACTAGGAAAACTGTTTACAGTAGCGGCGATGCCATCCCCAGTGCTGTTCCCACCACCGAATGGATTGGCGGGCATGTTTGGTCTTGGTGATGATTCCGATTCGTCGGAGGAATCACGTGGTGAAAGGAAACTGCTCTGTAGACGATGTGCGATTGGCTATGCCAGCGTAGGGATTGTATTCAATTTCGTCCCTGTTCTTTGTGTGCAAGCCACCTTGGAGCTTGCGACTGTTAATCTATTATTTTCCTTCTGAATCCGATCCGTTGAGAGTTTGATTCAAAGGCTTCTGAAGAACAGCAACGCTGTGTTAGTGTGTTAGTAGACGAACGATTGTACTCTACGCGTGACAATTGTGGTTGGATACTTTCGGCAACGGATAATCAGACTACAGGCGAGACTATGGAAACGCCAGATCTCTTCTTACTGTGAACTTATTCAGATACAGCGAGACAGACCTTAGTAATGTAGATTACAGGTAGTTGGTAGCAACTAGTGTGAATTTTGGGATATAAATCAGTTGAATGTTAAAAGTATGAGATAAAGTGAAATGTTGCCGAAATGCAAGATATCTCTTTTATTGAGGTGAAATACGTTGCAACTGCTGTTGCGTAGTGATGAGATTACTTGCTGATTATTTCCGTACATGCATTGGTTGTTGACCGTATATATCTGTGTGTATATATATATATATATTGTGTGAGAATCACACGCCAACGGTTTTCTTCTCTTGTTCCGTTAGGAAGACTCCATGATATGTTTATCATTAAGATCAGGAATTGCTCCCATAGCTCGTGTGATACTTTATGAAATCAGAGTTTGCTCACCGAAGAACAATGGCAATATTATAAAACAGAGATTGCTCACCGTCAATGCGCAATGGGAATCGATGCTCCGTGGGAATCGATATGCCGTGGGAATCGATTACTTTGTTTGATACGGGACTCATTGATTCGTACAAATAGAATATCTACCATCGGGTAGCTTTGGTACTTCTGGGCACAAAAGGAATTTAATAGGTATAGACCCTCATGGAGGAAGTGACAGTTGCTGCGCGGACAAGGGTGAGCACCCCATTGTCGAAGTAACTGGCAAGCTTGAGGGAGGGACTGAAGGGAGAGCTGGAAGAGCAACAGCTTCAGAGATGAAGGACTTGGCTCGCACAGGCTGCAACGGGGCAGCATAGTGGGTCACCACTCCTGGCATGAGCCACCACTTCCTCTTTCTCCCCATTCTTCTGTGTGGTGAAAGTGAGGGTGGCAGAGGTAGCAGCTTGGAGCTCATGCGCAGGGCCATCAAGGTTGATGATTTTGGAGCCAAGGTAGAAGGAGACGTCCTTTGGGTGGAAGGCTTGGTCATCCGTGGTAGTACCGGTGTACTCACCAGGGCGTAGACAGAAAAAGAAGGCTATGCAGAACATGTTTGCAATGGCCTGTCTGGTGGGGGAAGGGGATTCGTGGTATGCAAAGTGGAGGGCATGCATGACCATGGTCATGGGAACCGGCTTGACCCGGGAGGGGGCCAGGTCAAGCTTGGCATAGGCCTTGAACTGGGCAGTTAGCCGGAACTCAAGACTGCCTGTTGAGTCAGTTTGAGGGTCTTTGGCCCCCAAGCGGGCGAGCGTCTGGCCCACTGACCTGAGGGTGTTCGATACTGTGCAAGATCGGATGGGCTTGTGGCTACGGGAGAGGTGGCCATCATGGAGGCGTTTGGCAAAGACTTGGAGGATGCGGATTGGATCCTGAATGGACTGGAGGCGCGGGTCAAAGCCTTAAGACAAACAGAAGTGAACCCATTGGTCCCAATGGGCATCCTTGCGCTTGTCATAGAGCTCAGTGACTGAAGCTTGCATGGCCGCCTGGACAGTGCCAAGGTCAGCGCGGAATGCATAGGCGGCCAAAGGTGGCATAAGGTCCAGGGCAAGTCCTGTCGATAGGTGGTGTTAAAGTGATGGAGCAAGGCAGTGTCAGAGAGGTCAGAGTGAGAGAGGAGGTCAGCAAGGTGATTGGCAGGGCCTGGGATGTAATCCCTGAGGGGGACATATTGGTAGAGGCGCTAGTGCAGGGACTGGATGCGGAGGAGGTAGGCAGCAGGTTCTGTGGTGGTGGTGGCGCCTTTCCTTTGCCAATAGACAGCTGCTGTGTTATCGTAGCAGTTGTGGGTGGTGCGGGCGTGGACACAAGCAGCCTGTGCCAGTATATCATTGTGGGCAATGGAACTAGCCAGCTCAAGGTCACTGTTGTTGATGGTGCCCACAGGGTTGTCAAAGGAGACAAGCTGGGTGGAAACCCACTTGGGGAAGGCATGCCTCCACATGCGGGGCTGCATGGCGCCATTGGACAGGGGGACAAAATGGATGCCCCCCATACCAATACCAGAGGCGTCACAAGCGCCTAGGGTGGATGGGAAGGTGTCCGGCACGAGTTCGGCAATGGAAGTAGGCCGGTTGGAGAGATCATTGGCGAGCCATTGGAAGTCTCGAAGGAAGCGGTGGACCCACTTGGTGAGCCGGAGGCGCTGCCTGCCGGGGTCTTGGTGCCGGAAGGCTTCTTGGAGGATGGAGAAGAGGCCAAGGGAGCCAGGGATGGCCAGCGCCATCAACCGGAGTTCCCCAAGGACTTGGTGCCATTGCTGGATGGGGACATGGCGCTGGTTGGATGAAATGGAGTGGAGAATCTCCTGTAGGCATTCCACTTGATGGGGAGGAAGGTGGATGGTTTTGGTGATGGAATCGATGAGCCAGCCAAGGATGACCTTCTGGGTGGTCCAAGTGGCGTCCCCTTTGAGCATCTTCTTCAGGGAAGCCGGCTCCTGTCGGAAGGGGGTGTCAGTGGCGTCCAGGGGCCAGAAGACTGTGTCCAGGGATTGGAAGAGAACCCTCTTGATGGCTTGGCGGGTCCATTGGTTGCCTTGGGCAAGGCCGCACAAGTCATCCACATAGACATCCCAGTAGCGAACCGGCGACTTGCTGGGAGTGGTGCTACTAGGAGGGGTCAGAGGAGGCGCCAGGGGGGCAGTAGCTGGAGGCATGGCCGGTGGGGCTGTTGGAGCGGAGGTAGGCGCGTTGGGAGTGGCTTCAGAAGGGAGATCCATACGATAGGGTGTGAGCCTGGCTTCTGCCAGCCCAGTGGAGAGGGTGTCATTGGCTAGGTTGGCAATGGTTTCCGTGAAGGTGCAGAAGTTTGGGGGGCTGAATTTCCACCCCATAGGGTTGGTGAGGGGGATGCCAATGAGCAGAGCTTTGCCGGGGCGAGAGGGGAACAGGACCCATAGCTTCATGGTGTCTTCTGGGTGCAACCGAACGCAGTAGAAGCCATCAGCGAGGTCAATCTTGGACATACACACTGAACCAAACCTGTTGTTAGCGCGGTGCAGCTTGGTGAAGAGTCGTGGGAGGGTCCGACCAAACTACATGGCTTCTGCAGGGGCAAGGGGGATGGTGTCTTGGTTGACGTCCAAGTAGGTGTATCGGAGATCATTCGGGGGCGCCGGCCGCGTTGTGGGACTAGGCCAAGAGGGCTCAGCCGGAGTCCGGGCAGGTCTTGGATGAGGCTGGCGAGGAGAACAGTCCATTGTTGTTTGTCCATCATGTTGGCATACTCCTCGAGGAGGAAGGCAATGCCGTGGTGGGAGGATTGGTGAGGACCCATTTGGAGGGCAGCTGCAATCCGAGGTTGGTCCCAAGGGGGCCCGGACAACGTGGCAGGGGTGGCGTCCTTGCCATAGCGGTCAAGGAGGCTCCCCGCTGGATGGGGGATGGTGGCTACATCAGGGTGGATGTCACCCGGGCCTCAGATGGTCCAGATGAAGCCCCCCCCAGCTCATGCTGTGATGGTAGGCAGTGACGGTGTGGGCGACGTGTGCATCCAGCCAGTCGGGAGGGTAGCTTGATGAAGGGGAAGGGGAAGGAACGCGGGGCTGGGACCGAGGTCTTGATGGGGTAGGGACGCGGGGCTTGGATCGAGGCCGTGTGGGAGGGGATTGGACGTGGGGCTTGGACCGAGGCCGTGTGGGGGTAGAAAGGGAAGGGGAAGGAACTCGGGGCTTGGACCGGGGCCTTGGAATCGATGTGGAGGGAGAGGGCAAATTGAAATGGGGCCGTGGCATCGATGACGTAGAGGGCAAATTGGATATAGGGGGCAAACCGAAGCGCACGCATTTGGGCTTACCTAGTTCAGGGGTGATTTGTAATGGTGATGGATTAGAGGAATGATTAGATGGAGGAGTAGGTAGTTGTCGTGAGGAATGATTAGATGGGGAAGTTTGTCATTTAGGTAGTCCCCCCCCCCCCCCCCCTTCCGTGGTGTAGAGGGTTAGGTCAAGGTGCTGAGGGGGCGCTTGCCAGTTGGTCAGACTCCAAAGGCGGCTTGGCACCAAGTCCAGACTTGGTCCTGTTCACTGCTAGTGATGGCACCATGGTCATGGATGTTCCTGCAGTTGGAGAAGCAGTTACCATGGAGGTGCCAGGCATGGCACCTGTCTCTGCCATCTGGGCAGGACAAGGGATTGGTACCTTTGTCTTTCATGGTAGCTATGACCTCCCTCAGCCGGGAGCGTTTGACTTTGTTGGCTACACCAGCCGCCTGTAGCCGGGGATCCAGGCTGGGGTTGGACACCCGGGGCCCCCCAGT
Source organism: Pseudo-nitzschia multiseries (assembly GCA_037355745.1). NCBI lineage: Eukaryota > Bacillariophyta > Bacillariophyceae > Bacillariales > Bacillariaceae > Pseudo-nitzschia > Pseudo-nitzschia multiseries. The sequence continues at coordinate 25,414,510 of CM074782.1, read as the reverse complement.
GGAGCCTTGGTTGGGCCTGGGGGTAGTCTTGCCTGGCTTGGTGGGGCCTGCTGTAGGGGGAGTAGGGCTTGCAGCGGGGGCAGCCACGGCGGCTGCGCGGCGGAGGTGCCGCAGGGCTGCCACATTGGTGACATTGGGGAGCCAGTGGAGGTTCTGGGGGGATTCTGAAGGCTTGGAAGTCCTTCCCAAAGTCAGGGGAAGGGACAGTGAAGGTTGATCCCCATTGTTCCTCTAGCCATCCTTGTACCCGGATCTGGAAGTAGTATACAACAATGGAGGGGGTGATGAGCTCCCCCAGTTCATCGGCAATTGCTCTGCGGAGGGGCATTTGCTGGAGCTTGAGCTTTGCGAGTCCATTCTGGTAGCCCTGCACGACTGGGTGGTGCATGCCTACAAGGGTGGCCAGGACGGCCAGATAGCTTTGCAGTTGGGTGGTAGCCTCAGTCCAGTCGATTGGTAGGTAGACCTTGGTCTTCTGGAGCTCCAGGGAATATTTCAAGGTGAGGGAGTTGCCTTCAGTGGAGATCATGGTGTCGTAGGCAGCCACCGTGGCTGCTGCTTCCTGTTCCCTCTTCAAGAAGGCCGCTGATCCACCGGGGGGCGTGAAGGCCAGAGGGAGGATGCCATCTGCCACATCAAATGGGTCAGTCCCATGAAAGTTGCCATCCTGGAACTTCTTGAGTGCAGCAGTGGTGACCAAGGGTGCTTGGATGAGGAACTTGGCGGCGCATGTGGCCACTTGGCTCTAGAAGATCATGTGGGTCTTCTCGTGCTTGCCTTTCTGGGCCCAGGCTTGGTAGATGGGGGGCAGGCCGGCTTCCTCGAGTTTGCCACATAGCAGCAGCAGGCGCTGGGTGTACAAGGGGCCCCAGGTGTTCTTGACAGTGGCTGGGGGGCCACATTGGTCGAGGCCCTCACTGAGCTTGAGCTGTTCCTTGGCTGGCAAGGGCGGTAAGGGTAGCTGCCAGCGTCAGATCTACCCCTGCTGGTTGGCCGGGTGCCGGCTGCTGCCCAGGATGGAAGGGTTGCTTCAGGCCAGGCAGGTCCTGGTATAATACCTGATTTTGCATGTACAAGGTCAGGCCAGGCTCCCCTCGAAAGGGGGTGCCGGGTGTGGCAAAGTGGACACCTCCATCTGCTATGGTGGGGTCGGTGCCTGCAGCTTGGAGGGTATTCAGCAGGGGGGTGCAGGTAAGTGCCAGGTTGAGTGTGTCGAGGTAGGGGTAGATGATGTTCAAGGCTTGGATTGGACTAAGGCCCTTGCCTAGGAGTAGGGGCACCAATTGAAAGGGGATGAAGCAGGCCTTGTAGGGGGTGATGACCTCCATGTGAGGGTCATCGCCTAGCACCATGGGGATCATGTGGGACTGGTGAGCATGTTTAATGACATCGAGGTGGCGGTCGAGGGAAAGCACCAGGGTCTCGGGCGCCTGCTTGAGCAGGGCAGCATCCACTAGCACTACTAGCTCTCCGGCATCGCCTTCGATGTCATCCAGGTAGCCAAAGGCCTTGCCCTTGTTGGTACTTGGCGCTGTTAAGGGCCCCGGGTACTTCCTGAGGCTGTGCACCAGTCGGAGTTGCGCCCTTCCAAAGGTGCCGGTCAGGAATATTCCTAGGGTTCCCACAGCTTCTGGCTCGAAGAGGTCCAAGAGCCGGCCTAGGAGTATGGGGGTGGCTGTTTCCTCAGCAAAGTAGTCGTAGATGGTTTGGTAGGCCAGGTCCCGGGCAGGTCCCACTCCAAGGGGACTGGTGGTGGTCTGGTAATACTCAGTGTAGGTCAGCATGTTGTGGCTGGTCAAAGCGGGTGCAGGGAAGGATTACAGCGTGGAAGCTTGGAGTGTCACTGGACGGAGTAGGATTGACTGCAAGCTTGGATCGAAGAGGTGCGGGAGGTGCGATGTGGAGACCAAAATCGAGTCGACTGGACGCTTGGAGGAGTAGTAGGTAGGGATACGTCTGGCCGCTTGAAGTGAAGAGGTGCGGTCACAATCACTGGAGGTGCAGACCGGTAACCAAAATTGATTCGCGGGTGAGGCGTCCGTATCTTTGGAGCTGAAGGGGGTGCGGATCAGTCGGAGTTGGAGTCGTCCGTATCTTGGAGGTGCGAGGAGGTGGGGATCTGTGGACCAAAATCGAGTTGACTGGACGCTTGGAGGAGTAGTCCGTACGGATACGTCAGGCCGCTTGAAGGTGAAGAGGCGGGGTCACAATCACTGGAGGTGTAGACAGATAACCAAAATTGATTCGTGGATGCTTGTGCGGTGCCGGATTGAAGAGGTGCAGACCGGTAACCAAAATCGATTTGCGGACGCTTGTATCTCAATCAAGGCTGTGCCTGCAGTGTGACAATAGGGAGCCGGGATGTGTGAGTGTTAAATTGACTGCTGTACGGGTACACTAGGCCAGGCTAGGGGACCAGGACAGGTAGACTGCTGTACGGGTACACTAAGCAAGAAGGCTAGGGGACCAGGACAGATAGGCTGTCGTACGGGTACAATAGGATAACTATTGGACCAGGATGCGTTACCTATTTATTTATTCTACTACTAATCGTTTAGGAGCAAAAGAGTGAGCTGTGGCCTTGGATTCTGCTGGGGGAATCCTCTGCAGGCTTGTTAGCGCTTAGCCTGTAATTTGCAGATCGATGCTTGCAAGATTTGATGCTTGCAGAATTCAATGCTTGCAGAATTTGTGAGCGTAAGATTTGTACTGTACCTACGGGGAATGTTCCGGGGATATGGTACGCACCGATGTTGCTGATTGCTGATACAGTGAGATCTTTCTTGTAGTACGTGCGCTGTATACTCAAGGTTGTTCCACGGTCTGGTCTGTACTTCACTACCATTCCTCTCATCCGGTTTGCTACATCAATTCCCAATATGCATTTGATGAGTCATGATAAATGTATTCATGGCTTGGACCAGATAGTACTTTTTTAGTCATTACCCAATAAGTCAGTTTGTGCCCTGGAATTGCTCCAAAAATACCCTCATATTTGCCATTTGGAGAGTCAAACCACAACATTTCCGGCATTCTGTGGGGCAAAGTTGTTCCCAATATGCATTTGATGAGTCATGATAAAGAATGTATTCATGGCTTGGACCGTATACTTTTGTAGCCATTACCCAATAAGTCAGTTTGTGCCCTGGAATTGCACCCAAAATACCCTCATGTTTGCCATTTGGATAGACAAACCACAACATTTCCAGCATTCTGTGGGGCAAAGTTGTTCCCAATATGTATTTGATGAGTCATGATAATGTATTCATGGCTTGGACTGGATACTTTAGGAGTCATTACCCAATAAGTCAGTTTGTGCCCAGGAATTGCACCAAAAATACCCACTTGTATGCCAGGGGGGAAAGAATTTGTGAGCATTGTGGACTGCTCACAAATTCTTTTCCCCCTGTACCATGTACACGGTAGTATACAGCTATCATAGAGATCTACGCAAATTCATTACCTTAAATTATCTAGTACAAAAACTGTGTAGAACAGTACTGCGGTAGATTTCTACGCAAATTCGTTACCAGAAATTATCTAGTACGCAAACTGTGTAGAAAACTACTGCTGTAGATATTGACGCAAATTCGTTACCAGAAAATATCTAGTATGAAAGTGGTGTAGAAAGCTACTGCCGTAGATATCTACGCAAATTCGTTACTAGAAATTATCTAGTACCAAAATGGTGTAGGAAGCTACTGATGTAGATTTCTGCGTAAATTCGTTACCAGAAAATATCTAGTACAAAAATGGTGAAAATCGTGTAAGTTTTTACTGGCGTAGAAACTTACGCTAATTCAATACCAGAAATTATCTATTACAAAAAGCATGTAGAAAGCTACTGTCATAGAATGCTACGCAAATTCAATACCAGTAATTATCTGGTATGAAAATCGTGTAGAAATCTACGCTCGTAGAAACCTACGCAAATTCAATACAAGGAATTATCTAGTAAAAAAATGTGTAGAAATCTACTGTCATAGAATGCTACGCAAATTCAATACCAGTAATTATTTGGTACAGAAATTGTGTAGAAGTCTACCCTCGTAGAAACCTACACGAATTCAATACCAGGAATTATCTAGTACAAAAAGCGTGTAGGAATCTACTGGCGTAGAATGCTACGCAAATTCAATACCAATAATTATTTGGTACAACAATCGTGTAGAAGTCTACCCTCGTAGAAACCTACACGGATTCAATACCAGGAACTATCTAGTACAACAAGCGTGTAGGAATCTACTGGCGTAGAAACCTACGTGGATTCAATACCAGGAACTATCTAGTACAAAAACGTGTAGATATCTACTGGAGTAGAAACCTACGCAAATTCAATACCAGGTACTATCTAGTACAAAAAACATGTAGATATCTACTGGAGTAGAAACCTACGCGAATTCAATACCAGGTACTATCTAGTACAAAAACGTGTAGATATCTATTAGAGTAGAAACCTACGCGAATTCAATATCATGTACTATCTAGTACAAAAAACGTGTAGAAATCTACACTAGTACAAAAAACGTGTAGAATTCTACAGAAGTTGAAGTATCCTCAATGGTATCGTATCGTTGGGATGATTTTTTTTTTTTCTACCTTGCGAAGAAAAAAAATCTCTCTCTCACACACACACAGTAATTGTTTTTCTACCTTGCCAAAAAAAAAAATCACTTCACAATCTTCTTACATCCAACTTATTTGACTAGGGTGTTGGTTCTTGCAATCAACACTCCGTCCGAGAACGTTTGATCTGAAACCTCTTTAACAGAGCCAGAGGATCTACTATCAGATATTTTAGTCCAAAATAACAGCCTTGTACTGGAAAAGAAGTAGTTAGCATTGGACGAGAAGGGGAATTGCTGGATAGATAGTAGCGTTCTTGGACTTGATCACCCAAACATATACGTCTTGAAAGCAATAAACCTGCATCCCTTGCCTCTATATCAACAGGAACAAGATACTGTTTTTCGTGACATAGGAGTAAGAAGTCTTCAAATCTACGGCAGCAGCAACGACGATCATCAGAACAACGTATCCGCAACAAACGGTACGAATCATCGGTAATCGGCAACAAGGAATAAATTTGCCGATGAGGTGCAAACGAATTTGAAACATTATTCTAAAAATGCCGTTCTGTTACTTTTCTTTTTTATCACAGCAAAAAGAGGTTAGAGTTCCCTTGAGGTGCGGCATTTTTCCTGGAGGATCGGAATGGAATGGTTCGGCAACGAAAACATCGGCCACAACGGCAACAAATTTTCAGCATCGAATTGATCCAACACAACAGAGCAAGCAACAGCAACAGCGAGAGCGGATTGCAACAACGGATCGGAAGAACAGATCAAAACAATGGATCGGAACAACAAATATTGTTCCTGTAGGTGTATGTAAATTATATTATTCTTTTGTTATCATTAACTCTACATCACTAGATACTCACCTCATTTTTCAGGGTCTGTTCATGTTGAGTCCGTTTCTTCTAATCCGCTCAATGGGTCAATACAAAACTTGGTTGACGTCTTCTCATAGGTGTAATACAGAGGCCCCTGCAATATCGTTGCCCTTGGTGCCGTCATTCCAGAGATATCTGCTGTCACCGTTATTTGGGTTGCTTCCTTGAAATACAACAAAATTTGTCACTCTGCGATGTTGAGTCCGTTCCTTCTAATCCGCTCAATGGATCAATACAAAACTTGGCGGGCGTCTCCTCATAGATGTAATGAAGAAGCTCCTGCAATATAGTTGCTGTTGGTGTCGTTGTTATAGAGATATCTGCTGTCGCCATTATTTGGGTTGCTCCCTTGAAATACAATCAAATTTGTCACTTTTCTATGTTGAGTCCATTCCTTCTAATCCGCTCAATGGATCAATACAAAACTTGGGGGGCGTCTCCTCGTAGATGTAATGAAGGGGACCCTGCAATATCGTTGCTGTTGGTGTTGTTGTTATAAAGATATCTGCTGTCGCTGTTATTTGGGTTGCTTCCTTGAAATACAACCAAATTTGTCACTCTGCTATGTTGAGTCCATTCCTTCTAATCCGCTCAATGGATCAATATGAAACTTGGCAGGCGTCTCCTCATAGGTGTAATGAAGGGGACCCTGCAATATCGTTGCTGATGGTGTCGTTGTTATAGAGATATCTGCTGTCGCTGTTATTTGGGTTGCTTCCTTGAAATACAACCAAATCTGTCACTTTTCTATGTTGAGTCTGTTCCTTCTAATCCGCTCAATGGATCTATACAAAACTTGGCAGGCGTCTCCTCGTAGATGTAATGAAGGGGACCCTGCAATATCGTTGCTGATGGTGTCGTTGTTATAGAGATATCTGCTGTTGCCATTATTTGGGTTGCTTCCTTGAAATACAACCAAATTTGTCACTCTGCTACTATGTTGAGTCCGTTCCTTCTAATCCGCTCAATGGATCAATATGAAACTTGGCAGGCGTCTCCTCATAGATGTAATGAAGAGGACTCTGCAATATCGTTGCTGTTGATGTCGTTGTTATAGAGATATCTGCTGTCGCCGTTATTTGGGTTGCTTCCTTGAAATACAACCAAATTTGTCACTCTGCTACTATGTTGAGTCCGTTCCTTCTAATCCGCTCAATGGATCAATACGAAACTTGCAGGCCTCGTCCTTCTTGATATCATGAAAAGATCCCTGCAATATTGTTGCCCTTGGTGCCTTCAGTATGGAGATATTACTATTCACCATTTTTTTTCCTTGTTTCCCTTCAAAAAGGACCTCATGTGTCCAAAGCTTTGCCAGTTAGATACTTCCAATCCACTCAATCAATCAATTTGAAACTTGTAGGCCTCGTCCTTCTTGATATAATGAAGAGATCCCTGCAATATCGTTGCCGTCGGTGACTCCAGTATGGAGATATCTGCTGTCACCGTTATTTGGAGTGTGTGTGTGTTTTCTGTGTTGAAAAAATGGATTTGGAGTTTCTGCTTGGCCCTCCCATCTGAATAGCCATCTGAATAGCCATCGGACAGCCCTTTGATTGCCATTCCCGGTCATCAAATCAGTAGAGTAACATGGTGGCGTTCAAACCTGGTAGGGTTCGTACATGTCTGCCTCCATTCTCTCCTCTATCGAAGGGGAAAAAGATGGGTTGAATTCTTCTTATCTTTGTCATTCGGATTCATTTTTTCCGTTTGAATACCCTTCCCGACCAAAACGTGCAGGTATTTCAGCTGGTGTCTTTTTGTACTATTTGTATGGTGGTGAACCTTCATGGTCTGTTCTAGTGAAGGAGAAACAGAAGGGTCATTGCAGGGTCGTCAAAATGGAAGTTAATGACATTGGTGATTTTGATGATCGGAATTCCTATCAAAAATAAATCATGTCTTTGAGGGTTTTTCTGCTGTGTTTGGAGGGTCTTTTCACTTGTTCTTTTTTTGAAGAGATTTCAGTGTACGGAGCACACACATGTCCATTACCTGTAGACTTGTAAATGGTTTTTGTGCTGTGTATTTATTGTGGTATTTTGTACACAGTGTGTTACTAAGTGCATTTAACAGCATGTTGCGAAGATGAGAGAAAATCATTTGTGCGTAAGAAGTTTGACACAAAATATTGTTCATCACGGCAACTTTATGATATCCCTAACCCTGAAAATGTTATTTAATTGATTATTTTTATTCCACCAAGTCGAGAGTGAGTTTTAGGTGATGATCCAGATAGGGATCGATGAGATATTGTCTGGAAAGGAGAAGGGCGCGACACGCGAGGGTTTTTTGTGAGCACGTAACCTAAAAAGATAGGAAATTTTAAATACTAGGGTCGAGAATTTTAAAAATACCGTGCAATAGCCCGCAAGGGGTAGAGAAACAGTTCTCGGACGGAGGTCACAGGATCGAGTTGTAGGTATGATCATACCTTTCATGGGTATTGTTGAAGTGGCAAAGTGTATGGCAAAAGTGTTCGAATGTACCAAAACAAGTGTGAAATTGACCCGGTACCTAGTTACTGCAGTACGAGTACGTACGGGACTCTTACGGAGCAGTTAGTTCCAAATTCGTGAAAGAGTGAAAAATCTTGGATCTTGAACTTGTTTTTGTTCTTGGGCCAAATTATTTGGTATTGGTGTTCGCTTTTTTTTAAAAGGGATCCAACTTGCACAAATACCTATACACAAGGTATGGGACCGAGCGCCGGGTGAAGTTAATCTCATGACTTTTTCAATACATGGACACGACAGGAGTTGACAAAGAGGGGACCAACTCGTACGATTCCGACCAGTTTGCTCATACATAGTGGCAGGCGGGCGCTGGACATGATGATGTCCACGATTTGCAACATACTGTTGCAAAAGTTACAGCAATTACACATTTACAAGCAGATACCAAGCAAATAGGCTAGCAGATTGCAAGCAAATGAGTGATTCCCACCAGATGAAAACGAATAAAATTAATAGAAAAACACATAAAAAGTATGTGTTTTCTACATAGATTTATTCATTTCTGAATAAAATTTGTCAGTCGACATGTGTCCGACTGACAGTTTTTATTCACTTTTTTAACACTAAATAGATTTCAACGGAATCTTAAAATCAAACATTTCAGTCTTAATCAATCGTGTGCACCTCTTGCACCTCCTTTGCCAGCATGCTTTTTTGGTGATCATCGCTAATTTTGCCGAGCCCAAAAATTTCGAACAAAAAATCAACGAAAAGAAAGTCCGGAAAGAAAGCAAACAAGCAACAACACTAACACTTGTCTCTCCAGCACAAAATCAGCAGAAATTCAACTTCAACACTTTCTTTCCATCGAGCTGACGCAGGGCAAGGGCAAGAATGTCCTTCTACCCCTTCACTACAATTGCTCTCGTTGCTCTCGCAAGTAGTTTATTAGATGATTCATTGGAAGATGAGTCGATTCGATCGCATCGATCAGAATGGATTCAATCGATGCGCTCACAAAAACAAATACCATCCATCATAACAATCAAATACAGAAAGAAGGACCTTGCGACCGAATTTCAGCCATCTGTACATAGGAGAAGCTGTTAATCCAAACGCTAGAGCAACTGCTCTTGCTGCTGATCCTCTGCTGGTTCGGAACCAGAATAAGACAAGACCAAGGCAGCCAGTCGCATCGAATTGGTTTGTTGTGGCACGGATCTTCTTCTGTCTAATAACTCCAGTGTTCTTATCGACAGTGTAGGAATTGTAGAGTGGCTCAAATAGATCTAAGAGCTCCCTGAATACTACATGATCGACGCCACAGCAGTTTAGAAGGGCTTGATCGTTGCCAGATTGGTACAGATAAATAAAAGGAGATTGAGTGTATCTCTTGATTGCAATTCTAGGAGTTCTACGATCCCTTCTTATCTTATCTTCCTCGCCAAGCAGTGGATTGTTGTAATCGAGGGTTAAGTAGTTATCCTCATAGTATTCTCCAATTAGTGCTAGTAACTCCAGGGCCATGGTGATTGTCGATTGTTAGGTTCGCGAAAGAGTGTTTCGCGAAAGAGGAGTGTTTGTTGTTGTTGCTTGCTGCTGGAGAACAATGTGAGTGTTTTAGCGAGGATAGTAGCTACTAGTAATTCTTTGCGATAGCTACTAGTAGAAATTCGTATCAGCAAAGCCAATCGATTGTACGGTACATAGAAAATTCTGAAAATTTCAACTGCCGGCCTGCCGGCCAAAATAGGCTGGTAGGTGGCGCGGGTAGTGATTAAACAGACAGTTACTGTCTCTTCTTTAGGGATTCCAAATTCCAAATTTGGCAGTTAATAAAAGTATTCGTCCATTGGGTGTGATAAAAAAGTATTCATTCTATATATTTTTTATTAACTTTCGATTCTATTAACTTTCATCTGGTGGGAATCACTCAATAGGCTACCGTGACGACAGCCAGTTACTACTCTAATTCATAATTTCTAATTTTTGCAACTTGCAAAACAAAATAATCTCCTTCCAACAAATATTACAATCGACCACCGCTCCAAACTATCGATGACACTCCAATCAGTAAGCAAAGAACAAATCGAATCCTCGGCCAAATCGTCCATGGTGATGATTCACAAATTGACTAATTCATAATTTCTATTCTTTTACACTTCGCTAAGCAAACAAATCGAAAATCCAACATTCTTCAGTGTTCTTTTTCAAGGCACTAATAGCTTCCTGATAGTGCCAGATACTCACAGTTAATAGTGTTTTTAAAGCCATTGGATTTTAATAAACGTTCTTATTTTAATTAATAAAATTTTATTACTAGGAGTATTCTTTATTCCTGTTTCGCGCCACGCGCGTTTATTTAATTAATGTTCTGAATTTAATTAAGAAAATCATGTTGAGGTTGAAGAATTATTCAGTGTTCTTTTTTCAGTTGTTAATAACTTCCTGATAGTGCCTTACACTCAAATTCAGAAGCTATTAATAATTAATTAAGCAACTACTTCAGAACGTTAATTAAAAAATACTTAAGCTATGTTGTAAGTACGAGTATGTGTGTTAATGACGAAGAGACAAAGTAGGGCTACGTAGAATTTGTACTGTAAGCAAAACCTTGAATTAACACTCATGATTTAAATAGGTCTCATGACTGATTCGGCACCTCTATCGGCTCGAAATTTCAGTTTTTTCTCTCTTTGTTTTCGATTCCGAATCGAAATTTCCGAGACGAAAAAAAACTCGAAACTCCTCCTCACTTCTTTCCTTCCTAATCCATCTAATTGCAACTACTTTAACAGCACTGAATAACAAACAAATAACAGATACTAAATTAACTAATTCAATTGCACCACACTGGGGGGGGGGGGGGGGGGGGGGGGATTCAACCATCGTGCCATCGTCGCCGTAGAGGGGGCGAAAGAACAAGAAAGGGCAAAACGCGGTGTCATCGACGGCGACGACAACGACGACGCCCCATTACACTGCTCTAAGGTCCAAATTGCGCGTTGGTTCCTGGTCCACCACTGTTGCTGCTTGCATCCTTCTAATGTATTCAATCTTTCCATCATCCAGGTCTGCTATTTCCAGCATTTCTGGCGTCACCTCCTTAATTGTTTCAACACACTTCTCTAATTTCTCTGCCATGGCCTTTCCCAAGAGTGTTTCTTTCATGGTGATCTCTGCTTTCTCCAGCCGCTGCAACTCAGCGATGTCCTCCTCGCGCCACTCGACGGCGCTGACCGGCAGATCATCCCTTGCTTTAACTAGAGCAGCAACTATTTGCTCTTTTTTCATTCCAGCAGCAACCCTCTTTCCAAACTTCCAATCATATATCACTTTCAAATCTTGCACCGCTAGTCTAGCAAATTCGCCCCCACACTTTGCAACTAAGGCCTCAGCTGCTCCCTTCTTCTTTGCAAAAGCAGCAGCGCGCGCCTTTGTAGTCTTCAGCCTCGCGATTTTTTTCATACGTTCCTTCAACACTTTTGCTTTCCAAATGTCCTTGGAGTTAGTGACGAATCCACCTGTGATGCGGAATTTCTGTCCTGCGGTATTTGCGTTGGCAATTTTCAATATTCGCTCGTTCGAACCTGGTTTAGTAGATGCAATCTTCTCTTTCTCGTTGTTTCGTGGCGCCTTTGCAGCAAACGCTTCCCCTTTCAAACCGTACTTGTTGAGATAGTTTACTGCGTTGCTGTTGCGAAGTTCGAGGTCAAGCAACTTTGCCGTCATTGGATCCGCTGTAAGGTCTATAGAACTATTCCGTAGCGTCACCTCGTGAGCTATATTGCGATTCCCTAGACAACTGCGTGTGAAAGGGACAATACCAATGTGGCGCCAGATAGCCTTTGATTTTTCCACAGAAAATGCGTCGTGAAATGCGCTGTGCAAAGTGACGTAACCTCCCTTCTCGTCCACCTCGCGTCCCCCAAATACAAGCGGCGGAATATCGTGAGCGCGCATGGTAAGCCGTCTTGCACAGCGCGAGTTGTTCAACATCGTCTTGTTTTGGCGAAACATGGTTTTAAATGGTCCGTAGTTCTGGTCTGTTGATTGCCAAATATGTGTTGTATTCGGAACTCCAGTAAGTAGGTAGAGGCCTTCAGGGGCTGTAATAATTTGCAACTCATCGTCCTCCCATCCTGGACCCGAATCAACCAACATCACTACTCGCTTTCCAGGTACGGGGGCCAGATCTGGAAATAATGGCATGTATGCATCCTTCACTACCTTTGTAAACTCAGTACCATCCATCCCCGCACTAGCATTACAATTAACTGTAGTCCACCGCTCGGTTGGTTCATTGAATCCCCATGTTCCAATGACTGAATGATGTTCGAGCTTCCAAAAACGAATCCTGAATCCGCTTGTTCAAATCATCTTTAGCCATACTTTTCAACTGAAAATGGGGGGGCATGGGATCTCCAGAAGCGCAACTACCACAGAGGAGTGTTATGCGGTGACTGCTTTTATTCGCACGTGGGAGATCCCTGCTGCTAGGTCCATACTGGGTGACGGGACGTCCACCAGACTTTGTTGTCGTCGTGTCCAGTGATAGCCCCGTTTCGTCCACATTCATTATCCGACGAAGTTGTTCAGGGGGGAAATACAGCTCTCCTTTGTGTCCCCCTGCAATCTCCTCCTTTGTTGGCAACCGTGCAAAGCCCATCTCAAGGAAAAATTCTTTTAGGGTTGTAAACCATTGATTAATATTTTTATGACTTCTGTACGTTGCACGGCGTTCCTCCATCTGTGAATTGAGATTAGATACTTCCACCCCATCTGTAAACCGTGGTTGAAGCCTTCTGAATAAAGAAACTGGATCAGTGAGTGGGGATGGGATTACACCGTTACTCAGGCACGCTGTGACCTTTTGTAGGAGCATCTGACGATCCAGTTTGTCCTTCATCTGTGCTGCAGTCAATGCAACCAATGTTGTGAGCGCTTCGGCAAGCGCATCCTCCACCATTTTTGGAAGGATTGGTGGACGTCCCTTGCGTGGTGGACCCGTGAGTCCGTCCCGAACATGGTTTCGCAATGTATTTGAATTGATGTTTGTACCGTATGTTGTATTTACGGTGTCACAGATAACCGTTGCTGGGATGCGTGACACTCCCTTTTGATTTGCTGGGAGTTGGAGCTGCTGCACCAAGGTTTCATATGCTTCCCTCCAGGCATGCTCAAATCGAACCCTGATAGCTTGCTCATTCGCGGCAGCACATAAGACTTGGTGTGGAGTTCGTTTTGTTTGTTTCAGAGGCAACAACGAAGTTGGTAGAGTGAGTTTCTTCTTTTTGCAAGGTGGGGGGGTGGAGTTTTCCTTTTCCAAAAACGCTGCTGTACTCGCTGCTGTGCTTGCTGCTGGCGCTGCTCCTGTTGCCGTCGTCATCGTCGATGATGTGCTTCCATTGGTGTTGCTTGAGGCTGCATGGGCTCTTTTGTTGTTGTTGTTGTTGTTCTGTTTTGGGGTGGGGGGATCCAACAGTCCACTTGGATTGGTTACAGTCGAAACGCTGGTACCATTCGATCCACCAGCAACAACAGCAGGGGGGGTGGTGGCGGTGGTGGGGGGGGAGTGGGGGCAGCCTTCTTGTTTTGTTGGTCTTCCAAGAGTTTGGCCTTTGTGCGCAATACTCTCTTCTGTAGGGACCGATTTTTGCTCTCCTCCTGTGTAAATCCCGCTATTAACATTGCAGTCGCTGTAGTGATAGTACCACTTTGTGAATGGTTTAGAATAACAGCAGCGTTACTTGTTAACTTGCAAGGGGGAAGGGCGGTGCCTCTTGCCACAGCGCCAATTGTGTGTGTTGTTGTTGCTGGTGTAGGGGGATTTTTTTTACCCTGTGGGGGGGTTGTTGTTGCTGCAGTTGTTTTTTTCGAAACGGCCGGGAGGATCGATCTGCAACTTGGGGGGCATCTTCTACTTGATAAGTATCGATTTACCCTGTAGTGGGGCTTGCTTGTTGTTGCCGCGAGTAGGGGGATCCTTGTTGCTGCTATGGGGGGATTTTTGACGCTGTTTTTTGGGCCCTTGGGGGTGTCAGTGTGGCTGTGGCTGTTTTTTTCAAAACGACTGGGCGGATCAAGTCGCAACTTGGGGGTTGCCTTCTCCTTGATAAGTATCGATTTACCCTGTAGTGGGGCTTGCTTGTTGTTGGCGCAAGCAGAGGGATCCTTGTTGCTGCTATGGGAGGATTTTGGGAGTTTTCGCAGTTTTTTGCCCTGCCTCGTCGATCCGTTGTTGCTGTTGTTAAAGCTCTTTTCTCCTGTAGGACTCGTCCAATCGATCCGAAACTTGCAGGTCTTCTTGGACTTGGTACAAGGAAGGGAACCGCCCAAATGCGGGCGCCTCTAATGCTATGGTTAAGGAATGGGTTGGTTGAGACCACTTGGTATTCTGATGGTTGTGGTAATGGAGTGTTTCATAATTTTTCGTGATTTTCTTGACCGGAAGAATCATAAAGTCCGAAGGGGTTCCGGCGCACGCAACCCCTACAAATTGGGTATCTATGGAACGCTTTTGCTCTTGCCAATTCTGGCGCGGTGATTACTTTGGTCAAGAAGTTCCAGCTGGAGAGTAAGATCAATAAGACTAACAGGACCCAAATCGATGGGTGTAGGAGGGGATCAAAAAAAAAGTTGTCTCAAAATGGTCACCCTACTTTACACACATACTCGTACTGAATTTGCCAACGCGAATGCCCAGTCACTCAGCAGCCATCGTACGTACGGTACGATACCGTACGCGGGCGTACGTATCGTACCGTACGGTATTCATGGCGACAAGGATTTTTTGAAAATAACTGTAACCAGATTTCACCTTCGCGCCTTCGCAATCGGGTTCCCTCTTGTACACAACAGAACGCTGCTTGTTGGTGTCAAATTTTGCAAGTCTGCGATCTGCGACCCCTGATTGGAACGGCAAGAGTTGTTACCACGGATTGATTCGGACCCAACAAACACTACAGACAACGAGAAAGCCGCATCGCATCGCATCGCTTCACCATTGACCACAATGCCCAGCGACGACGACGACGACGACGACGAATTTGGAGACTCCTCGTTTCTGGACGATTTCGACGTCGACGCAGCGGTTGCCGCGGGATCGTCGTCAGCACCAACTCCCCAAAACCACAAACGACCCCCCAACGACGAATCCGGGGATTCCTTGTTTCGAACGGACTTGGATGACGACGCAGTGGTTGCGGGAGGGAGCCCCGCCGGCGGCAGCAAGCGACCCAGGGTTTCCCCCGAAGGACAGCGGGGTTGTGGCCACGAGAACAAGTCGACATCGATAGCCAGCATTCCGAGGGAGCAATTGGAGGCCTGTGCCAAACACTATTATGGCTTCTCCTCGTTCAAGAGTGGCCAGCTCGACGCCATTCAGGCGGTGTTGCGAGGGCAGGACGTCACGGTCTTTTGGGCGACCGGTTCGGGAAAGTCTCTTTGTTACCAAATCCCCGCCTTGTACTCGAAACAGACGGCGGTCGTGATCAGTCCGCTCATTTCTCTCATGAAGGACCAGGTCCTGCGCCTGAATGGTCTGTCGAACGAAGCGCTGGCAACATATCTGGGCTCGGGTCAAGCCGATGACGCGGAGGAGCAACGGGCTCTGCGGGGAGACTATCGATTGGTGTACATCACGCCCGAAAAGCTCATGTCGAGCGGGTTTCTCGACCGATTGGCGCACCTGGACCTCTGCTGCGTGGCGGTAGACGAAGCCCATTGCGTCAGCCAGTGGGGTCACGACTTTCGCAAGGACTATCTGGGCGCGGGTAAAGCCCTCCGAACCCATCCGCAGCTGCGTACGGTTCCCATAATTGCCCTGACGGCAACCGCCGTCCCGCGCATCCAGGACGACATCGCCCGGAACCTCCGGCTCCGGTCCCCACACACGAACAAACAATCCTTCGACCGGACCAACCTTTCCATCCGGGTCACCTTGAAAGAACGGAGCAGTCCACTGGCGTCGGCAATGGAGCCCCTGATTCGGTCTCTGATCCGTGAAGAAGAAAAAAGAGGCCAGGCCGGCAGCACCATCGTCTACGCCGCGACACGAAACGCCACGGAAGAAGTCGCTTCGTACCTTGGGCAGCGGCTTGCGTCGCACCACAGCGCCGTGGACGTTCGGGCCTACCACGCGGGCATGACGACGGACCGGCGAACCGAAACCCATGTACGGTTTCTGACGGGAAAGACCGCCGTCGTTGTCGCAACGGTCGCCTTTGGAATGGGGATCGACAAACCCGATACCCGGCGCGTCATCCACTGGGGTCCGCCCAAGAGCGTGGAAGAATACTACCAGCAGATCGGTCGTGCCGGTCGCGACGGCCTTCCCGCGGAGTGCATGCTCTACGCATCTCCCGGCGAATTCGACAAGTATCTGGACGACTTCTACATCGGTGATCTCAAAGGAGAGGCGCGAAAGGCCTCTATTGAGAGCACCCGGGCGCTCAAATCGTTTGCCCTGGACAAGGAGGGCTGCCGGCGGAAGGGCTTATTGGATTTCTTCGGAGAGGTGCCGGCATTCGGCGAACGATGCGGAACGTGCGACACGTGTCTCGGGGCGAAGCGATACGGCGACGATACCGTTCGAGATTTTGGACCCGAGGCTCGGCTCGTACTGTTGGCGGTCGCTGGACTGAGGGAGGGGTCCATGGGAGTCATCGAGAAGGTTCTCCGGGGAACGATCGTCGAACACTACCGATACGCACACACCACGAGCCCCGAACTTCTGCAATCATCGATTGCGGACCAGAGGAAGGCTCTTCCCCGAGCGACAACCTCGATCCAATTTCTGAAAGAAATTCTAACGACCCTGTCGCAAAAAGGATTCCTGACCGAATCCACGAAATCCGCAAACGTGGGCGGCGGCAATTACAAGAGATCCTGGACCGTCTATCACGTCAGCAAGACCGGGAGAAATCACCTGCACGGAACCCAAGCGATCCTGCTGCCGGTACCGGAGTCGCTACGGGAAGTCGAACGCCAAGAACGGGCCAGGAAAGAGATGGTCCTCAAGCGACTGGAGGAGAGGGGAGTTTCGCGCGACAAGCTCCCGTCCGAAGAACTGGAAGCCGGCGATGGCGAGGTCATCCGGGCCTATTCCAAATGGAACGACTATGTGTCGAAACAAGAGAAACTTGGAAGGGACGACCGGTGCGCACAACTGGAAGAATTGTTGTCGCTCGTTCAGGAATGGCGATCTCACGCCGCGATCCGAAACACCATGGCCCCGGCATCGGTGTTGCCGGAGCATATCATGCTATCCATTTCGTATGCCGTTGCAACCTATCCACCCGGGGTGAAGGTATCCAAGGACGATCTGATTGCCGCGGGAGCCAGAACGCGAGAGCTCGAGTCGCTGGTGGATATTCTCAACGGCTGGATCGAGCGCTATTGCACCACCACCGAAACAACCCGATCGGAACACGATTCCAAACCCGGCACCGCGGAGGCTGATCTTCCCATGACATTTCCCGGAGGCGGCTCGACACAAGGAAAGAAATGGGAATTTGCGGTCTACAAACCCCAAAAGAAAACGGGCAAGGCAACGTGGGAGTCGTCCTACGAACGATTCCAGAATGGTGAATCGCCACAGGCTATATCGATGGCTCCGGCAAACGGCCGGCCGATCCAGGTGATGACCGTGGTGGGTCACATACAGGACGCCTTCTTGCACGGGAGACCCGTGGATTTGCACCGCCTTTCGTCGCTGTCGCGACCACCGTCCAGGAACCAATGGGCGGAACTCGAACACGCCGGGGAGGTATCCGGCATGGATCCGGCGGGAGATCCTTCCTGTTCGGGTGTCGGCGGAGCGTCCTTCACTATGACCGAGTTTTTGCGTCCGATCATGGGCGACGAATTCATCGACGCTCCCCGAGAGGAGCGATCCGAAATCGACAAAGAGAAATTCGGAGACTGGTGCAACGCACTGAAGTGGTATCTCTTCATGAAACGAGGCGGCGTCGAGCCGGTGTTTGGAACGTGACAATCTTCCATACTGCTCCGACTACGCTGTCAAAATTTACTCTGTTCCAATATTACTTTTTTAATAGCATATCAGAACTACTTCTACTTCGAATCGTATATTACTTTTGGGAAACGAGAACGTTATGTTCTTTGTCTCATCTGGTCCTTCCCTCTCAACCCCTGGGGAATATTTTCTAAAGCAGTGCGATCGAATTGGAAACCCCCACCTAACCTAAGCATTGTTCATCATTGCCGTCGCAATCCCGGAAAGCGTCATCAGTGGAGACAAAAGCCGAGTCTTCGGCGGCGATTGTGACGACTCCACTCCCGTATCGTTGCTGCTTGTTGCGCTCGCTATGCTTTCGGAACTCTCGCTTATTGTAACCGTCGGAGTTCTTCCCGCAAGAACGAGACTATCCGAGAGATCGGTGTCGAGGTACCGTCCCCGCGTATCACATCCCATCGGTTGGAAATCAGATACAGGAGAATCGGTTAGATCGGTGTCAAAGTACTTGGCCTTCGTCTGACTGGAAGCTGTATTTGTAGCAGAAGTACTGGGAGCAACAGCAGGAGCAACAGCAGGAGCAACAGCAGGAGCAACATCAACAACAGGGGCAGGAGAAGGCACGGCGTGATTACTGCTACTACTACCACTAGCTTGATCGGGAGTACCGCGAGAACCACTCCGAGCGATATGCATTTGATTCGCCAATGCAGATAGCGCTTGATAGGATAGTGCGAGGCTGTTTATTCTCTGTTGGTAATCCGTTTCCATTTTCGCCGACATCGCTTGCAATTGGTGATCGAATCGGTTCGAGAGGAGAACAATTTCCTCCTTGAGTTCGAAAATGTCGTCCTTCAGGGACTTCATCTCCGACGACGTGGGTTCCTGCGACTTTGTCACGCGCGTGATTTTGTGCAGCAGATCGGGTTGGCCCCTCCGGAAGTGTTCGTGGGCAAACCGCACCGCACTGGATTTGCTGCTGTTCCGCGAAATCGGGGGCGGCCACTCACCACCACCACCACCACCAACACTACCGATGGAACTCCGATCGTCGGTTTCTGCCCGAAGCTTTCGGAACGAATAGAAGTTGAGCTGCCTGACAAACGAGGCAAACTTGGAATGTTTGAAATACAGGGGCAGGACGTTCTGTGACATTCAAATCAACGCAGTTCGAGAAGAAAGACGAAAACAATTGTAGAAAGAGCACCTGATAAGTGATCCCGAATGCACCCAACAAAAAGACATATCCTGTTTCTTGCAGGATCATTTGATCGAAAGTATCAATGATAGGATTGCTCTTGTTCCTTCGACAATACTAATCGACCTACCTTGGCAAAGTAATCAACATCTCTAATCAAAAACGAGTTTCCGTCATCGGACCAGCACGCAACTGACGGATCGCATTTTTCAATCATGTGAAATGTTTCTATGGTTACGCACCCGAAGGAATTGATTAAAAACCACTTATTTTAGTACTGCACTTCGTTCCAACATATATCCGACACAGAGGATACAAAGCCACCACAAACGATGGTGCATCCGGCACTTACTCGTCAGAAACTTGTTCAAAAGCGCATTTTTCTTATTTTTCAGAAAGGAATCCTTGTTGTCGTCCGATCTTTTCCTGAACTGCTTCATCGTGCACCACGCCCTCTCCTCCATCCGGTGCAGGCTGGATTCACAGATTGCTTTTGCTTTGCAATTCCAACTCTGCTATGTCCAGGTCGGTCTGTGGCAATCGCTTTTCGGATTATTCATCGGATTTCCGATGCAAAACTTTTCACGAATCGTTCCAAAACGTTCCAAAACGAAGAAGACGATGACATTAGTCCTTCTGAACATAATATTTTTTCCCAAAAGCGCAAGGTGAAGGTGATGTACATCCGTTCGTAATTTTTTCGTAGACCCTTTGGGCAAGTGTCGCGAAGACATATCCGAAAGTTAACCTTTGAGAATTCCGTGGTGTTCCGTCTGGCCACAGAAATTTCGAAGAACATCACGTACGTGTTAAAGTGAAAAGGGATCCCGCGCGAAATGCTTCGACTATTTTTTGTTTTGGGGGATCAGCGCGCGGCAAAGAAGTATGCGCTGTCAACTCGTGCGTCAAATAGATTGCGGGGTGCACATGCATTCACTTCGCCTACAGTACGATACTCGTACTATCGTATGGTACAGGTACGAACCGGTACGACGGCTCATCCAGCCATCTACCACTCACCACCCATCACTCTGCGACATCTTCCTCAGAGCTTCATACGAATTCTTGTTTTTTATTTTCGTCGTGTATGGATACGATACTCGTACCGTACGGCAGCATCAAACAACACAACCATCACGACGCACTTTGTTTAGTTCACTGCCCTGTGCGAACGTTCCAAGTTATAGCTACATCTCTAGAATTGCGTCGAGAGTCTGGCGGTGAAGCTGCGATACAACAACTTCGAACCAGGAGGCAGGAGTGTCGTTGAAATTTCTTTTCGAATTGTATGAATCATGCTATTGAGAAGTTCTCTGAATATCTACAACAATCGTCTCTGTCTTTGTCGCCTTTCCTGCACGTGAGAGGCAAAATGATGTCTCTTCGAGATTTCACAATCTGTTTGGTGCGACAGAGACGGATGGCGTGGATGTTGTTGCTATCCATTCTTTACACAACGGTAGTCTGGTCGTGGACTAGCCAACGGATAATATCGGTCCCGCTCGCGGCAAGGGCATCGACGAGCGTGAAAAAATCCGCAGCAGAAAAAGTCAGTCATTACAGCCGCGATCCTATAATACGAATGCACCGATCGATTCGATTGTCCAATTCGGCTCACTTCCGACCCACATCCACGGCCTCTTTCAGCAAGAGTAGCTTGCTGTTTTCGGATCAAGAGGATCAGGAGATACCCAGCTTGGAAGTGAACGATTCCGAACTCATTAACTCCCTGATCCGAGCCCGTACCACAAGGGAAGTCGAAATAACGTTAAAGAAATCCTTGCCAACCAGTCCCGAAGACTTTATGGATTTCCACTCGACAAGTTTTGATGGGGTAAAGCAAAACACGGTCTACTCCGACGACAACGGAAGCGATACTGGGGGTATTTCATTCTCTCGTCTTAGTCTGAATGCAACAGCGGCGACTCTGCGCCGGATGGCGCACATATCGGTATTTGAAGCTCGCGCAGAGCTCTTGAACGGTAACGAATACAATATTGGAAGCGAGGCCTTGGACGGAACACCAGCAAGCCGTTCACAATTACAAAAGAAAATCATAGCAAGCCTCTTGGAGGCCATCGGAATAAAGCTCATGTCGCATCGATCGTCCCTATCACCATCGAAATCGACATCGCAGGAGATTCACGACCCACAAGAACGCCCCGGAGTGTATCCGTTATCGGATGTTCTACAAGCTTTGGCGGTCCTTGCTCCGGACGACTACACGAAGGGAAAGATGAAACCATTTGCTATTCTCATCGTAGGATTCTTGAATACGCACGAGAAAGCAGAACTCTACAAACTCGGACCGATTCGACTTGTTCAATGCCTTCAAGCCATGGCCAAACTCGAGATCGACCACCCATCACTCTACAACAAAATCTGCCAGCGCCTTCTCAAACCAGATGCGGTTTCTAAGATACCGGCTCGGTTCCTTTCACACGGTCTATCGGCTCTTGCGGCATTTCAAACAACAAAATCACAGGAAAATGCATCCACTTCGACGACGACAGAATGGGATATTGGTGAACTTGGTGGTGACAACAAAAGCAATGACGAAAGCAAGAATGCTATCCACAAGGATACTATGCGCCTTTCGCGAGCCTTTATGAGACGCATGCGCAAACAAAAGGTCGCCGAAGAGGCTAGTGTCGACGACATGTGTCGCGCTCTGGTAGCGACTCGCGACCTGCTGGATCTTGGAGCTATGGAGAACATGGAAGACGAGGCGGCAATGTTTGGATTCACGGGTCTTCGTACCATTCTGGAAACGTGCAAATCTTCGCAGGACACAAATCTGTTGAATCCGACTCAGGTAACAAATATGATAACGTCTTGGGCAAGTTTGAGTGATCAAAGCCGAGAAGACACAGTTATTGAGGATTTGTTGCAGATTTGCATTGACGATGTGATCATCAAAGGATGCAGCGTTGCACAATTGGAACGAATCATACGATCAATACGAAAGTTGAACGTGGCGAATCATGCCGAAGTGACAAGATGCGTCGGAGAGCGACTTCTGACATTGGTCGAGGAAAACGAATCTTCTAACTTTGACGACTTTTATCCATCTACTATCAGCGAAATCTTGCGTTGGCCAGTTCTTGCTCATAGGAGGAATAAAGCAGTGATGGAACCCTTCATTATGGCTGCATCTATTCTCTTTACCCGAAAGTCATTTTTGGAACGAACTTCTGTGAAAGAAATGGCCAATTTTCTTTGGTTTCTATCCATAGCGCGACGCTTCGACGAGGGCATTCTGTTGAATATCGGTCACTGTCTGATGGAAGACGAGATGGTAGACTCGTGCTCTCCGAAGATCGCCAGCCGAATTCTTGCCACATTTACCTCTCTGGTGGTCTTGAAGGAACAGTACAAGTCGGAGCCACTAATGGAGCTGAAGCAAGATCTATTCTACAGCTATGGCGGGCATCTGTTGTCATCTAATTTGTCTCCAGCAGAAACTTCCTCTGCGTTGTACGCATATGCGAAAGCAAACTATGTCCAGGACAAAGGGGTTTTCGACCACTTGGTCAATCTTTTGGCGTCATCGAGACATGATTGTTCCTCCAGGCAACTGTCACAAACGCTATGGTCGTGTGGAAAAATGATTGCTTGGGAAAAACAGGAGATGCAATTGCTAGACGAAGAAAGTGGCGAAATACAGGATCCTCCATATCTCAAGAGCGCTTTGAGCATTGCGAAAGAACTCTCTGAAAGGGGTGACGAGCTGTCTCCTGCAGATGTTGCTCAAATCTTTTGGGGAATCGGAAGGTTAGAAATCCACGACGAAGATATTATGCCGGCCTTTGCAAATCGTACTCTGGAAATATGTTCGTCGATGAATTCTGTTGAGGTTTCTAACATCCTATGGGGGTTAGCCAAAATTCAATACACTGACGGGAAACTTATTGGCTGCTTAACGGAGCGGTTGACCGAAGACAGCACGAGCATCAAATCCCCTCGAGTGGCAGCCAGTATTCTATTTTCTCTCGGTAGGCTGAGATGGAAAGACGAAATCTTGTTCCGAAAGTTATCTAGAACCATGATCACT
The DNA here is from genome assembly GCA_037355745.1 of Pseudo-nitzschia multiseries. NCBI lineage: Eukaryota > Bacillariophyta > Bacillariophyceae > Bacillariales > Bacillariaceae > Pseudo-nitzschia > Pseudo-nitzschia multiseries. The sequence goes on along the minus strand of CM074782.1, from coordinate 25,391,368 downwards.
CAGATCGAGAACGTCAACGCTCAGAGCATTGCGAACACTATGTGGGCGTTCCGAGCTGTTCGCATGAGACCTCCCCGAGAACTATTGGATACTTGGGCCATTACAAGGCTCGGAATCGTACCGGTGATTGAACAACCGGAGACAGATTGAAGTTGTCTGATCGAGCACATTGAAATTGACTCTGATACAATGTATCAGCAGCAGACGCTCAAATTGAAACAGCGTCTCATTTTGGAATGCGCATTTGGTGCGCTCTTTTTTAATTTTTGATGAAAGATGCTGGAGAGATTGAAAAACGGCGGCCCGACTTTCGACTGACTTCAAGATCGAAAATGCCCTTCATTTGGTCCGATAAATAATCTGGTTCATTTTGGATGTTTGCTTGTGGCATGTCTGCGTTGTTTGTCACTCCGTCTTCACCCCCATTCCAAGCAAGAAAAGCTCTTTCATATTGTTTTAATCTGATGAGACTTGTCCTACGGTACAACGCTAGACTGCCACTACGGAGATGCTAATGAAAACAATACAATAAATCACTACAAATTGCCCTGCAAGACATTGACTGCTTTATTCTTAGGCTTGTGTTTGCTGGAAGTATTTGAAAAGCACACTGAACAGAGCGCCTTGTAGTGCATTGGTCAGTAGACGGGTCTTAAGCCCACGTCCGAAGAGTCCAGCGAGGCCGTCCTGTTCAATGATCATTTTTACGATTTCCACATACGACAAGTCGTCGTCAGGCTTTGTGCTGGTGCTTGTGCTTGTGCTTGTCGTTGTGATTGTTTTCTCATTTCCAATGCCATCGTTTTCACTGTCGCTTCCTCCACCCAACCGTGCCGTTTGTTTCGTCGTCTTGATGACACGGAGACTGTTGGACGTGACGTCAGAAACGGAAGAGGCACAGAGCCCGAGAAAGGCCGATCGCACCAGTGATAGCAATAAGTCGTCCGATGCCGATACGACCGGCAACAACTGGTCGACGTAGTTATAGGTCAAAAACCACGGGAAATGCCCCGCTGCAGTAGCCGCGGCCTGGGCGACGGCGCCATTGTAGAGTGGGGCCGGGCCTTCCGATTTGACGAGTGCCAGCAATTCTTTCAAACCATCTTCTCCTTCCACCTGCATGGCGGTTTTCGACGAGTCGATGGGCATCAGAAAAATTCGCCACAACCCGGCAGAAATGGATCCCAGCCCTGTTTTGACCGGGAGTGGAAGTGTTTGTGTTTCGGGAATCGACTCCAACAGTGCCAGGATCCCAACGTTCGCTGCCGTGTCCCCGAAACGGGTTAAAGGCCCCTGCACCAGTGCAAAGGGCAGTCCCTGATACAGGCGAGGGATCCCACCTTCGTTCCACAATTCCTTGAGGCTGGATCCGAGATCGCCACCGTACCGATACTGGCGATTCATGGATGTGCGAAGCCACATGAAGCTCAACACCTGAATAACAGCAGCAGAAGCTCCCGCCTTGCCTCCTCCAAGGGCCCGCTTCGATGCCTTTTGAAAAATAGAATTCCAATCTACCGCAGCTGCATCCGATAGCTCCAGCGTAGATTCCACTGTTGACTCGTCTGTGATAGGACGCCCGGAAGGAGACATTGGTTCAATAGCCGTTACTGTCTCCGGAGTCGTCCCAAGAACCGCCGAGCCGATGCCAGCGGCGACGAGGCCGAGAAATATCCTCCGCGTTTCGAAATCGACACCATCACCATCGCCCGAAAAAATTTCCTTTCTATTTTCGGAACGGATTGCGTTCGGAATCCTTTCCTCAATACCGTATTCTGCTTCGGCGTTGGGAGGGCCGAGGACTGCGTGCCGTTGTTGGATGCCGGAGGTGCCGATGGTGCTAAAGCTCGTGCTCGTGCTCGTGCTAGTGCTCGCCAATGGTTTGGAAGATGGCGTCGGTTTTGCCGTGAATGATTGCACCGATGTCAAAACGTGAACGCTGGTCAATGAAACTATCAACAGGATCACGACAAATCGCAGCGGCGACGAGAGTGGCGCCACAAGAAACAGTCTCTTTGCAGAACAGTTCGGCATGGTCTTGGTCGAAAGCAAAGATCTCGTTGTTGTATTTCGTTGAGCGGTAGGGTGTGTGAAACCGTCTCTTCCGTCAAAATCAATTCGAAGGTTCGAAAGTAACTGCTGTTTTCGTCGTGGTGTCACGTAGTATGCCGATGGGAGTTCTTCGTGTACCTAGAGGAAGCAGTTCAGATGGATAAGCTGCAATGGAATCACAATCCTGCATCACGAGTAAGAATGCTTTTCCATCTTCTGCTACCGGTACCAATATGTAACCCCGTACCACCATTATTTTTCCACATCATTCATGACGAGACCCATTTTTCAAAAAAAGCATGACAACGTACCTGGGGCTCATCCTTGGTTTCCGTGGTTGCAAGCGTATCTACATATCTACGATAGATATCTTGAATGAAATGCAAGTGTTGCCTTCACCCTCCACTTCAGCCTGATTCGCCAGATAGCAAGCGTACCGTGAGAGTACACAAAAAAACGCAACTTAAAATGCAACAGTACACAAACCATGTAGAAGTCTACAGAGGTAATGTTTGGTGAGCACTCCGCACCTTTTTGTGTAACACTCTAAGTAACACACTAAGTATCGAAAAAAAATCGTCGGAACGTTGAAAACTCACTAAGACAAGAGTGCTCACAAGACAGATCAAAAATCAACCATTCTCTTTCCGAGTCAAGGTACAAGAAGATGGAACAAGTAAATGTGTACAAATAATACTGTTATCTATTACTTACATGTTACACGACCCTGACATCGACTTAGACAGGTGATTGATCGAACCCGCCGCACCTTCAATACTCAACAAGACCAGCAACAAGACCGGCAACAAGACACAAGACCGGCAACAAGACAGTTCCAAAAATCAACCATTCACTTTCCAACCTGAGGTACAAGAAGATGGAAGTAAATGTGTAGAAATAATACTGTTATCTATTACTGACATGTTATACGACACTAACATCGACATAGACAGGTGATGGATCGAACCCGCCCGTGATTACAGCACATGAGACGCATGCAACAAAGAACATGAAAAAACTTGAACCAAAAAACAGAGCTTATCAACAACAGCAGGGGGGATTCCCTATCCAACAAGCTACTCCTCTCCTCCATCGATCGATTGATTGAATCGATCAGACCAACCATCGAACCAACAACAACAATCGAACACCAATGAATCGGTCGAACGAATCAATCGAATGATCCCCGTTCAATCGAATGGAGGATAGATCAAATGAATCCATCCAGCAGCAATTGCTGCTCATTGAAGTGCCGGATTACCATCACGGCGTTCATCTGCCCTCATTGCCTTGATTAGCTTTGTGATGGACACGTCACCATAAGCACGCTTGATCTTGCTGATGGCAGTGTTCACATCGTTGCCACGATTCAAGAGCCTCTCCATACAACTCCACATGACTTTCCTGTTGGAATACTTGAACTTCACTTCCCCGCACTCAGCTGCAGTGAACTCCCTTGCTGGCTTCCTCCCTCCTATTCCATTTTGGTACTCATCCCACAAGGCTTGGATGGTTCTTGGAGTAGCATACAAGGTTGCAGGTCGCTGCCCCTCTGGAAGCCCGGGCGCGGCATCCACTACAGCCGGTCCTCTCCCTCATCCGCCTCCACCAAATCGACGCGCCGGCGCCATTGCAATCCCCCTACAGATCTGTTGCAACTGCTTCACCTGTCTCTTCATCTCTGCTATCTCTGCAATGTTATGGTTCCTGAGCTCTGCAACATGGTTCTGGGCGGTACACATCTTGGCATATATAGCATTCTTCCATTGATGTCCATGCCCTCTCACTTCCCTTGCAATCTCATCATCTGTGGTAGGAATTTCATCCAAGAACACGATTCCATCATTATTTGAAGCAATCACTCGAACCTTTTCCATAGGATTTGCTTCTTCATCCTCCATCCGGCCCTTCAACAGGCGATATCGATTAAGAATCTGAGCCTTCAACCCAGCTGGAACCATATCAACTGCTGCTGCATCAAAGCAAGCCCAAAGCAAGGGCTTTGCAAGGATGGCGCCAACTGTAGGGCCAAACTTGGCTCTAATTGCTGGCGTGACTGCATTGCAAAGCCAATTGGATGTAATGCCACTACCATCTTTCTCTTTGTACTGACAGATACCCTTGTAACAAAGCTTACTAGCTGCATTAATATCCGGCCAATCCAACTGTACATCCAGATAGTCTTCTTGCATGCCTCTAGTCTTCCATCTAGCTCTGTAGTTGACATTGTCCCTAGTAGCTCCTGCTCTGCGCGACATCGTAGTACCCCACTTCTTAACAGAGTGAGTGCCAAGCTTCCTATCAGTAACAGGTTCAAACTCTGGATCCTCAATGATTCTCCTGAGGGCATTCTGATAGGTGGTCTTGCAAGAATTTGCTTCTGCATCTTGCACCTTTACAGAGGAATCAAACACAGTATGTCCTTCTGCAAACAACCACTGACTCAACCGGCCGGCGCCAGTGCTTAGTCACACCTCCAAATAGATTGCAAGCCCAAGCAGAACACAGTATGGATGATCCATAGCCCCCATTAGCAGCTGCAGTGGACAGTCACCTTCATCCTGGACATTCTTTGACCATCTCATCTGCGCTGTAATGTAACCAGTATAGTTTAGGCTGGCTTCCAAGTTAACCTTCTTCATATGGGATGTATTGTCACCCCTACCAATCATATGAAGCTGGAACTTTAACATTGCTTGGTGTTGAAGCTGAACAATGCTGTGTCCCTTTGCTAGATCAAGCACTTGCAGGAACTCTTCATTTGTGAAGCACCGATCAGCTCGGCTCTCCTTTCCTAGGCGCCGAGTCTCTTTCTTCTTCACTGCTTTAATAAGGTTATTAATGCAGCGTGACTTTGTGGGATTTCCTATGCGTGTGGCTTCATTCCAGGCGGCATGGCTTGGCATGAAGTATGAAATAGCCTTTTTCCAGTACATCAGAGTACTTGATCGACCAAGTCTTGGATTATCGTTTGTTCCAGGGTCAACTTTCCCATACACCTTGAAACACATCCATCTGTAGATATCCTCGGGTGTAATGACAGCAAGCTCCTCCGTAGTGAACATCTTTTCCGTGGGATATTTGCATTCATGCAAGAAATCCATCAGCATCAGCAATGACTTGTGGTATCTTAATACTTGGGTGGGAGCATTCACATTGTTTGGTAGGACAGGTGTTGGTCCTGCAACTTGGCCCCCTTGACGGCGAGGTGTGGCTGTCATATCATTGTCGTCATCCTCCGCATTCACATCCACATCCGCGTCCTCGTTTGATGCTGCTGTTGCTTCATCATCAGATTCAAGGGGTTCTTGTTGGTCTTCTTGTTGGTCTCCTTCAGCACCAAGTCGAGCACGAGCCCTTTCAAGTGTTGCCAATCGGCCACGTTGGCTTGTTTCCAAACGTTGAATTATTCTTGCTGTTCTTGTTCCGGCAGGACAATGAGGAGGGGGGGGGGGGGGGAGGAGGGCGAGTACTACTAGGAGATCCGGGTGCTGATCCACCAGCAGTGCTATTCCGGAAATCTAGAAGGGATGTAGCATTCCGGATTTCTTCCAAACTCCAGCCAGCTGGAAGGGGGAAGGCTGATTCAAATGCTGCGGTGTTGGCAGCAGCAGCGCGGGCTGCCGCACGCCGTTTCCTGGCTCTAACAGCCCTTGGATTGGTACTGAGTACGCAGGGCATACAAGTAGCTTGGTGTTTGTTCTTGCTGTCACGTGTTTTTGATGAATTTGGATATAAATGTGAGCAAATCGATGCGTTGAATTGAATCGATGCGTTGAACGGCAAAAGAAATGAAGTTAGAAACGAAGTTAGAAACGAAGCGGAGTCTTATTGAGTGTCGCCAAAAACAAGTTAAATAATGGGCCAGTACTCAAGGGTGTGGGTTGCATAAGTTGCGCACCTCGTGTTAAAATACGCAGCAATAAAAAGCAACTAAAAATGCAACCCTCTTAAGGTTGAATATGCAACCTGTACTGTCCGGTGCTAGTACAAAAAACGTTACCGCACCTTTGTTTTTGGAGGGTGCGGAATGGGGTATCTCAGTCTACAAAATGTGCAGTACAAAGTTGCACGCAGCAAGGAAAATTCAACCCGGGTTGCATTTTATGTGTATCGTGAGGGTGCACAATATAAATACAACCCAAAATACAACAGTACAAAAACCATGTAGAACTCTACGTGAGTAGATTAAGCGCGCGCAAATATTCAGCAAGAGAAGCTACACGATCAGCGAGAGATGCTACACATCAGCGAGGCACAAACTCCGCTGAATTGTGCATAAAAAAAAATTCCAAGTCTGATCACTGCAAATAACACGTGAAAAATGCAAACACAGAAATAATTTTGGTTCATATCATGACAGAAATTGTTCATCGATTACATGTAACATCTAATCGCTAATACAACAAGCAATCGATCGATTGATCGATTGATCATTCCCTCGAGGCACAAAGCCTGCTGGGATGTGTGTCAAAGAAAATTCCAAGTCAGATCACTGCAAATAACACGCCAACATACAGAAACAGAAATAATTTTGATTCATATCACGACAGAGATTGTTCATCGATGATAGATCGGATCAATCGATCAATCGCCGATCCGATCGATCGATCCGATCCGATTGATCAACCAATCGAGGAGGCACAAAGCCCACTGGGATGTGCATCAAAGACAATTCCAAGTCAGATCACTGCAAATAACACGTCAACATACAGAAACAGAAATAATTTTGATTCATATCACGACAGAGATTGTTCATCGACGACATCATCGAATACATGTAAGCAACATCTAATCGCTAATACAGTTAGAGACCAATACGATCGATCGATCATATCCTACACTCGGTACATGAAAACTTGAACTTCGAAACACACTGCTATCAGCAACAACAGGGGGGGGATCCCCTATCCAATAGCAACACGCTCACCTCCACTCCACTTGACAATCCACCAATCGAATGCCGCCGCCGCCGCCACTCAACGAAGCTGGAAATTTCCTCCCCGCCTCTCATCTGGGCGCATCTTCCAAATCAGCTGAGTCATAGTACAGTCTCCATAGCACCTCTTGATCTTGGCAATGGCTGTGTTCACATCATTCCCCTGGTCTAGGAGGCGCTCCATACATCCCCAAAGAACCTTCCGATTGCAATACTTGTACTTCACTCAACCTCGTTCCACAGCAGTGAACTCCCTTGCCGGCTTCCTCCCTCCAATGCCATTCTGATACTCATCCCACAATGCTTGGATAGTTTGTGGTCTATCCAACAGGAGTGCTGGCCTTTCTACGACAGGAGCTCCTTGACGCGGATTTGTAGATGGTCTTGCTCCTACTCCTCCTACTCTTCAAGCTGGTGCTAGTGTCAACCCGCAAACCATCTGGGTAAGGATCTTAACCTGTTGTTTGAGCTCAGCAAGCTCTGAGATCTGATGGTTCCTCATCTCTGCTACATTGGTTTGAGTGGTGGATAGCTTGGCATAGATAGCGTTTCTCCACGGCTGTCCCCCTCTACCAAACGCCCCTCCACCATCTCCTTCTTCACCCTCAGGGATCTCATCCAGCCACACAATGCCATCGATATTGGAAGCAACAACTTCAGCTCTACGAATAGGATTCACCCCATCCTCAAGTCTCCCTTGCAACAGCTCATATCGCCGTACAATCTGTTGCTTCAGTCCAAGGGGGATATAATCTGCAACAGCAGGATCAAAGCAAGCCCAAAGCAAGGGCTTTGCTAGGATAGCAGCGACATCATCCCCAAAGGCTCCTCGAATTGCAGGAGCTACTGAAGCACAAAGCCAGTCATCTGTTAGGCCACTGTCATCCTTCTCCTTGTACAAGCAAATCCCACGATGGGAAAGCTTGCTACCAGCATTGATATCCGGCCAGTCCAACTGCACATCCAAGTACCAATCTTGAATACTCTTAGTCTTCCATCTAGCTCTATAGTTAACATCATCGCGAGTCACGCCTCGCCTCCTCTCCTAGCCATAGTTGTAGCCCACTTCTTAACTGAATGAGTCCCTAGCCGTTGCTGCCTTCCAAGGGGCCTAAACTGATCACCTTCTATGATAGCCTTCAGAGCCTTTTGGTATGCCGGCTTGCACTTGTTGGCTTCCTTGTTCTGGGCTTTCAGTGGGGACCTGGAGTCTGTATCTCCCTCAGCAAACAGCCATTGACTCAACCGGCCAGCACGACTACCAAGCCATGCCTCCAGGTAGATAGCAAGGCCAATTAGTACACAGTATCTGTGATCCATAGCGCCCATCACGAGTTGTAATGGACAATTTCCCTCGTCATGGACATTCTTCCACCACCTCATCTGAATCGTAAGATAGCCAGAGTATGTAGTACTAACCTGCAAGTTGGCCTTCTTCATGTGTGACGTGTCATCCTCTCTTGCAATCAAGTGCAGTTGGACTCGGAGCATCGTCATGTGCCAGAGGCTTTGAAGGCTGTCTCCAATGGCTGTGAGGTCAAGCATTTGAGCAAACTCTTCATGTGTGAAAGCCCTATCAGCAGACGTTTCAACACCAAGCTGCCGGGTTTCCTTCTTAGCCACAGCTTTGATCAGCCAATTGATCTTGATAGATCTAGTAGGATTGCCGGTCTTGTTTGTTTCATCTCAAGCTGCAGTGTTAGTCATGAAGTAGGAGAGAGCTTTTTTCCAATATCTCAAAGTGCTAGAATGGCCGCCAACTGGATTATCGTCTACTCCTGGATCCTCCATCCCACACACCTTCAAACACATCCATTTGTAGATGTGATCTGGCGTAACAGTGTTGAGCTCTTTCTGGTTGAACACCCGGTTGGTGGCATATTCATGCCCTCCAGCAATACTATGAGACATCAACTCCAACAAAATCCGGTGGTATCTTAAGAGCTGAGTGGGGGCATTCACATCATTGGGTAGAATTGGATCCGGTCCCCTTCGGGCCGGTCCTCTTGTTCGACGGGGGATTGTTGGCGCTCTTCTTCTTGTTGCTGGGGTCGGCGTTGTTGTTGTTGTTGTTGTTGTTGTTGTTGCTGGTGGGGCCGTCGGCGCATCTTCATCGTCCTTGTCCTCGGCGTCATCTAGGACTTCATCGTCATCATCAGCAGCTAACGCTAAGGCAGCTAGCTCCCCTAGGCCATTATCTTCAGCTTCATTCTCCTCCTCCTGCTTGTAGTCCTCCTCCTCCTCCTCCTCCTCGTAGTCCTCCTCCTAGTCATCCTCGTCGTCATCCTCCTCTGGAGGCTCCGGTTCGTCATTGTCAGAGTCACCAGCATCTTTTGCTTCTGCAGCTGATGCAGCTCTTTGCATGACAGCGCGTGCACGCCGGATTGCCCCAAGGTCCTTTGCTTGCTGCAAAACTCTTGCCTCCTCCCTTGGTGTTCTTGCTGCAGGATCCATGGCAGCTAAAGCTGCTGCTGCTTGGGCTCGAGCACGGCATTCGCGGGCTCGTTCCATTGCCCGAATGTTCTTCAGATCCATGCTCAGCTGACGCGGCATCTTGCTTGTTGTTGTTCCTTGCTTGTTGCTTGTTGCTTGTTGCTTGGTGTTGCTTGCTTAGCTTCGATCAATTTGCAATTAGATCGATCGATTGAAAAAAGTGAGTAATCGTCGATCAAAAATCAAGTGATCTAATCTAATCGGAGTGGATTCGATTTGCATGTGGATGAGAATTAAGAGAGCTAAAGCACATAAAATTATTTCCTTGTGACTCGCTATTCGGGAGTTGCATATAAGCGAGTCACTTGCTATCCGTGAGTTTCATAAGTTGCGCACCTCTGTGGGAAAATGCAGGGCTACAAATCAACCAGTAGTGGTGCAACTATGCTAAAATTGAAAATGCAACCTGTACTCTACTCTTAGTAGTACAAAAAAATTGTGTACCCCGCCACATGGTGGGGTACCAAACATAATACTAGTGCCTACGTAGAATCGTGTAGCCGGTTGTACTAGCCCAGGTTAAATGCAACCCGGGTTGCATTGGTGCGACATCGTACAAGTACGCCTGACGTACGTAACGTACATTGCTTAATGTCATTTTGCAGGTCAAAAAATAGCATGTGCGTATCTAATACGGTAGGAATATGGCTCCCCATCTTACTGTTATCCCGAGTATTGGTACGAGTTTAAGTGTTAATCGGAGCGGTCAATTTGAGACAGCTTTTTTTTACGACCCCCTCCTACACCCATCAATTTTGGTCCTGTTAGTCTTATTGATCTTACTCTCCAGCTGGAACTTCTCGACCAGAGTAATCACCGCGCCAGAATTGGCAAGAGCAAGAGCTTTCCATAGATACCCAATTTGCAGGGGTTGCGCGCGCGGGAACCCCTTCCAACTTTATGATTCTTCTGGTCAAGAAAATCACGAAAAGTTGAAAAAACTCCATTAACACACCCATCACAATACCAAGCTGTCTCAACCCAACCATTCCTTAACCATACCACCTCGGCCGCTCGCTACTCAGGGCTACCTTCCTTATACCAAGTACAAGGATCCCCCCAAGTTGCGGATCGATCGGCTGAGTGGTTTAGAAGAAAAGAGCTTTAACAACAGCAAAGGGCAACAAAAATCCACATCGCCGTCACCGTCACCGTCGTCAAAGCGCTTGCTCCCCCCGCCGCCCTACGTGGCAACAACCGGTGACGCTACAGTGTAATTCAATTAGTTTAATGGTGTTATCTATTTGTTATTCATTGCTGTTAAAGTAGTTGCAATTAGATGGAGTAGGAAGAAGCAAAGAAGTGACACCAAGTCAAGTTTCGCAATGAGGCTCAATAGAGGTTCGCAATAGAGGTTCGACGCAGCACTTCGTAATAAAGAGAGAAAAAACGTCTCGTGAACTCAGTCATGAGACCAATTTAGATCATGAGTGTTAATTCAAGGTTTTGCTTACAGTACAACAAATTCTACGTAGCCCTACTTTGTCTCTTCGTCATTCGCACCTAAACTCGTAGTCCGGCCTGCGTGTGAATACTCCGTTGAGTGATTGAAATTGATGATAGCATAGTACGGAAGGTGCACGAATGCGCTCCTCTCACTTTTCATCTGCACACTCTAGTTCCACACGATACCTTCGGTACTCATAAGATTACTACGGAGTCATAGGTACGATACTATAGGTAACACCCGTCCACTTTACTAGAGCCTTCGATATTTTTTCCAATCCAATACCTACGGGCATATATAGTAGCGCGCCGTAGGATAATACTACCAAAAGGAGTTTGGTGGAGCGCCATACCGGAAAAGTCATTCATGCTAGATGTTTTGACGGTAAAATTCTTGTTCGCTATCACGCGCTACGTTTGTGATAGCTTCAGTAGCTAACCTACTTGTAGTAATGGATGTGACATGCTTGTAGTTCATTGGTGTGTTGGTGGGTTAAGCAGGGCTAGAGGGGGATTCGGAACTCTGGTTTGCCCAGAGGCCGGTCCCTTAGTTTGCTTTGCCCACACACACTGGCGTACAGTCGGGCTTAACAGCTTGGGCGTTTAAGCCTCTGGCTGTTAAGCCTTTTCTGCGGGCGGGCGTGGCGGGCTATTTATTTACTTATTCTACTACTAATCGGTTTAGGAGCAAAAGAGTGAGCTGTGGGCTTGTTTTCTGCTGGGGAAATCCTTTACAGGCTTGTTAGCGCTTAGCCTGTATTTGCAGAGATTTGCTTGCGCTTAGCCTGTATTTGCAGAGATTCGCTTGCAGAATTCGCTTGCAGAATTCGCTTGCAGAATTTGTGTAAGCGTTGTACTGTACCTACAGGGAACGTTCCGGGGATATGGTACGCACCAATGTTGCTGATTGCTGATACAGTGAGATCTTTCGCGAAGTACGTGCACTGTATACTCAAGGTGCTGGTTCCCCGGTCTGCCGGTCTGTACTTCACTACCATTCCCCTCATCCGGTTTGCTACATCAACTATCACGCGCTACGTTTGTGATAGCTTCAGTAGCTAACCTACTTGTAGTAATGGATGTGACATGCTTGTAGTTCATTGGTGTGTTGGTGGGTTAAGCAGGGCTAGAGAGGGATTCGGAACTCTGGTTTGCCCAGAGGCCGGTCCCTTAGTTTGCTTTGCCCACACACACTGGCGTACAGTCGGGCTTAACAGCTTGGGCGTTTAAGCCTCTGGCTGTTAAGCCTTTTCTGCCATTGGGCCATAAGGCACCGGGTGGGAACGGCGTGGAGAGCGTGAGCGAGAGCGTGAGCGCGCGCGTGAGCTTGGAGCAGAGTGAGGGAGGGAAGAGGCGCCAGGGTGCCTCAAAGAGAGCTGCCCGCAGGAGTGGGGTCCGCAGCCGGAACCCATTCCTCGGGCAGGAAGGAGTATGTTCCATTGTTGAACATAACAGAGGCAAGATTCTTGAAGATGGGGAGGGATTGCTGATGTAAGTAGCGCATCATGCAGTCACTGTGCCATCTGGCAAGGAGCTTGATGACATTAGAGTCGCATTTGCCCTGGAGCAGGGCCATAGCCCCTCCCGCGCGAAGGGAGCGAGCAGAGATGGCTGCAGGGGCAATGCCAGTGGTAGGGTAGAGGGTCTGGGCATAGACTCTCAGGGAGGAAGTGACAGTGGCGGCGCGAACAAGGGTAAGGACCCCATTATCGAAGTAACTGGCAAGCGTGAGGGAGGGACCGAAGGGAGCGCTGGAAGAGCAACAGCTTCGGAGGTGAAGGACTTGGCGCGCACAGGCGGCAACGGGGCAGCATAGTGAGTCACCACTCCTGGCATGCGCCACTACTTCCCCTTTGTCGCCATTCTTCTGGGTGGTGAAGGTGAGCGTGACCGAGGTAGCAGCCTGGAGCTCATGCGCAGGGCCATCGTGGTGGACGATGCGGGAGTCAAGGTAGAAGGAGACGTCCTGTAGGTGGAAGGCTTGGTCATCCGTGGTAGTACCAGTGTACTCACCAGGTCGGAGACAGAAAAAGAAGGCGATGCAGATCATGTTTGCAATGGCCTGTCGGGTGGGGGAAGGGGACTCGTGGTATGCAAAGTGGAGGGCATGCATCACGAGGGTGATGGGGACCGGTTTGACCCGGGAGGGGGCTGGGTCCAACTTGGCATATGCCTTGAACTGGGCAGTTAGCCGGAAGTCAAGACTGCCTGTGGAGTCGGTTCGAGGGTCTTTGGACCCCAGGCGGGCGAGCGTCTGGCCCACTGACCGGATGGTGTCCGATACTGTGCGAGATCGGATGGGCTTGTGGCTACGTGAGAGGTTGCCATCATGGAGTCGTTTGGCAAAGACTTGGAGGATGGGGATTGGATCCTGAATGGACTGGAGGCGCGGGTCAAAGCCTTGAGACAAACAGAATTGAACCCATTGGTTCCAATGGGCATCCTTGCGCTTGGCATAGAGCTCAGTGACTGAGGCGCGCATGGTCTTCTGGACAGCGCTAAGGTCAGCGCGGAATGCATGGGCGGCCGAAGGTGGCATAAGGTCCAGGGCAAGTCCTGTGGGTAGGTCGTGTTAAAGTGATGGAGCAAGGCAGTGTCAGAGAGTTCAGATCGAGAGAGGAGGTCCGCCAGGTGGTTAGCGGGGCCCGGGATGTAATCCCTAAGGGGGACATATTGAAAGAGGCGCTGGTGCAGAGACTGGAGCCGGAGGAGGTAGGCTGCAGGGCCTGTGGTGGTAGTGGCGCCTTTGCGTTGCCAATAGACAGCGGCGGTGTTGTCATAGCAGTTGTGGGTGGTGCGGGCGTGGACACAAGCAGCCTGAGCCAGAACATCATTGTGGGCAATGGAACCGGCGAGCTCAAGGTCACTGTTGGTGATGGAGCCCTCAGGATTGTCGAAGGAGACGAGCTGGGCTGAGATCCACGGGGGGAACGCATGCCGCCACATGACGGGCTGCACGGCGCCCGTGGGAAGGGGGACAAAATGGAGGCCCCCCATGCCAAAACCCGAAGCATCGCAGGCGCCCAAGGTGGCCGGGAAGGTGTCCGGCACGAGTTCGGCAATGGAGGTAGGCCGGTTGGAGAGATCATTGACAAGCCATTGGAAGTCGCGAAGGAAGCTGTGGACGCGCTTGGTGAGCCGGAGGCGCTGCCTGCTTGGCTCCTGGTGGCGGAAGGCTTCTTGGAGAATGGAGAAGAGGCCAATGGAGCCTGGAATGGCCAGTGCCATTGACCGGAGCTCCCCCAGGACTTGGTGCCATTGCTTGATGGGGACGTGGCGCTGGGTGGGTGAGATGGAGTGGAGAATCTCCTGTAGGCGGGCCACCCGATGGGGAGGAAGGCTGATGGTTTTGTTGACGGAATCGATGAGCCAGCCGAGGATGACTTTCTTGGTGGTCCAAGTGGCGTCCCCTTGGAGCATTTTCTTGAGGGAAGCCGGTTCCTGCCGGAAGGGAGTGTCAGAGGCATCGAGGGGCCGGAAGACTGTGTCAAGGGATTGGAAGAGAACGCGCTTGATGGCGCGGCGTGTCCATTGGTTGCCCTGGGCAAGGCCACAGAAGTCATCCACATAGACATCCCAGTAGCGAACCGGCGACTTGTTGGGAGTGGTGCTACTAGGGGGGGTGAGGGGCGGCGTGGAGGCCGTAGGGGGAGGAGGAGGCGGCGCCGTGGGGGGTGGAGCGGGTGGCTCAATGGGAGGCGCGCTGGGGGTGGTTTCAGAGGGGAGATCCAACCGATGGGGGGTGAGCCGGGCCGCGGCAAGCCCGGTGGCAAGAGTGGCATTGGCCAAGTCCGCAACGGTTTCAGTGAAGGCACAGAAGTTGGGAGGACTGGATTTCCACCCCATAGGGTTGGTGAGTGGGATGCCAATGAGTTGAGCTTCCCCAGGGCGAGAGGGGAACAGGACGCCGAGCTTCATGGTGTCTTCTGGGTGCAATCGGATGCGGTAGAAGCCATCGGCAAGGTCAATCTTCGACATATACACTGGACCAAATCTGTGGTTGGCGCGGTGCAGTTTGGTGAGGAGTCGCGGGAGGGTCCGGCCAAACTGCATGGCGTCCGCAGGGGCAAGAGGGACGGTGTCTTGGTTGACGTCCGAGTAGGTGTAATCGGATATCATGCGTGGGCGGCGGCCTCGTTGGGGGACTAAGCCAAGGGGGCTCAGTCGGAGTCCGGGGAGGTCCTGGATGAGGCTGGCGGGGAGAA
Source organism: Pseudo-nitzschia multiseries (assembly GCA_037355745.1). NCBI lineage: Eukaryota > Bacillariophyta > Bacillariophyceae > Bacillariales > Bacillariaceae > Pseudo-nitzschia > Pseudo-nitzschia multiseries. Next base: position 25,376,233 of record CM074782.1, on the reverse strand, counting down.
CAGTCCATTGTTGCTTGTCCATCATGTCGGCATACTCCTCGCGAAGGAAGTCAATGCCCTGGTGTGAGGATTGGTGCGGACCCCGGTGGAGGGCAGCTGCAATGCGAGGTGGATCCCACGAGGGTCCAGACATCAAGGCGGGGGTGCCGTCCTTGCCATAGCGGGCAAGGAGGCTCCCCGCGGGGTGGGGGATGGAGGCGACGTCAGGATGGATGTCACCCCGTCCTCGGATGGTCCGGATAAAGTCCGCCCAGCTGGTGCTGTTGTTGTAGACAGTGACAGCCCGGTGGATGTGCACATTGAGCTGGTCGACGGGGTAGAGGGAGGGAGTGATGGGGGGGACCGAGAGTGGGGCCGGGCGGAGGGTCTCTGACGTAGGCGTCGGCGGGGGGGGGGGGGCTAAGCAATGGGTTGGTGGGGTTGACGAGGAGCTCGGGCCTAGGCAACGGGGGGGGCAGTGACGAGGAGCTCTGTCCTAGGCAATGGGGGGGTGGGAAGGACTAGGCGCTTGGGCCTAGGCAACTTGGCAGTGACGAGGAGCTCGGGCCTAGGCAAGGACAAGGTGGGCGGGGAGGAAGGGAGGGATGCCGAAGCCGTAGGAGGGACTAGGGATGCGGGAGGAGATGGGGGGGAGGTCGTTGAACCTGTAGAACGTTTGGGAGGCACATACACGGCGAGAGGAGTACATGCGCGCGCGCGCGGGTCGTGCTTACCTAATTCCGGTGTGATTTGTAATGGCGGAGAGGGAGGCATAGGGAGTCGTCGGGAGGAAGGCAGAGCCCCCCTTGGTGAGTTAGAGGGCAGGGTCAACGCGCCAAAGGGGCGCTTGCCATTCGGTCAGACATTAAAAGCGGCTTGGCACCAAGCCCAGACTTGGTCCTGTTCACTGCTAGTGATGGCGCCATGGTCCTGGATGTTCCTGCAGTTGGTGAAGCAGGTTCCTCGAAGGTGATAGGAATGGCAGCGCTCGTTGCCATCTGGACGAGACAAGGGAATGGTACCTTTTTCTTTCATGGTAGCCATGACTTCCCTCAGTCGGGCGCATAGGACTTTGTTGGCTACCCCCGCCGTTTGTAGCCGGGGATCCAGGTTGGGGTTGGAGACGCGGGCACCGCCGGCGGAGCCTTGGTTGGGGCTGGGGGTAGTCTTGCCGGGCGTGGGGGTGCCTGGGATTGCAGCAGGGGCAGCCACGGCGGCTACGCGACGTAGGTGCCTCAGAGCCGGCACATTGGTGACATTGGGGAGCCAGTAGAGGTTCTGGGTGATACGGAAGGCTTGGAAGTCCTTTCCAAAGTCGGGGGAGGGGACAGTGAATGTTGATCCCCATTGTTCCTCAAGCCAACCCCGCACCCGGATTTGGAAGTAGTATACCACAATGGAGGGAGTGATGAGCTCCCCTAGTTCATCGGCAATTGCTCGGCGGAGGGGCATTTGCTGGAGCTTGAGCTTGGCGAGTCCATTCTGGTAGCCCTGCACGACAGGGTGATGCATGCCTAGAATGGTGGCCAGGACGGCGAGATAGCTTTCCAGTTGGGTGGTAGCTTCAGTCCAGTCGATGGGTAGGTAGGCCTTGGTCTTCTGGAGTTCGAGGGAGTCCTTCAAGGTGAGGGAGTTGCCTTCGGTGGAGATCATGGTGTCGTAGGCCGCCACAGTGGCTGCAGCTTCCTGTTCCCGCTTCAAGGAGGCGGCGGATCCACCGGGGGGAGTGAAAGCTAAAGGGAGTATGCCGTCCGCCACGTCAAAGGGGTCAGTCCCATGAAAGTTGCCATCTTGGAACTTCTTGAGTGCCGCCGTGGTGACCAAGGGTGCCTGGATGAGGAACTCGGCGGCGCATGTGGCTACCTGGCTCTGGAAGATCATATGGGTCTTCTCGTGTTTGCCTTTCTGTGCCCAGGCTTGGTATATGGGGGGTAGGTCGGCTTCCTCAAGCTTGCCACACAGCAGCAGCAAGCGCTGGGTGTACAAGGGGCCCCAGGTGTTCTTGACCGTGGCAGGGGGGCGACGTTGGTCTAGGCCCTCACTGAGCTTGAGCTGTTGGTTGGCGAGGGCGGTGAGGGTAGCTGCCAGCGTGGGATCTACCCCGGCTGGTTGGCCGGGTGCCAGCGGCTGCCCCGGATGGGAGGGTTTCTTCAATCCCGGGAGGTCCCGGTATAGTACCTGATTGCGCATGTACAAGGTTAGACCTGGCTCCCCTCGGAAGGGGGTGCCGGGTGTGGCAAAGTGGACACCTCCATCAGCAATGGTGGGGTCGGTACCAGCAGCTTGGAGGGTATTCAGTAGGGGGGCGCAAGTGAGTGCCAGGTTGAGTGTGTCAAGGTAGGGGTAGATGATGTTCAAGGCGTGGATTGGACTAAGGCCCTTGCCTAGGAGTAAGGGCACCAATTGGAAGGGGATGAAGCAGGCCTTGAAGGGGGTGATGACTTCCATGTGAGGATCATCGCCTAGCACCATGGGGATCATGTGGGAATGGTGAGCATGCTTGATGACGTCGAGGTGGCGGTCGAGGGACAGCACCAAGGTCTCGGGCGCCTGCTCGAGGAGGGCAGCATCCACTAGCACTAGCTCTCCTGCATCGCCTTCGATGTCGTCCAGGTAGCCAAAGGCCTTGCCCTTGTTGGTACTTGGCGCGGTCAAGGGCCCCGGGTACTTCCGAAGGCCATGCACCAATCGGAGGCGCGCCTTTCCAAAGGTGTCGGTCAGGAATATTCCTAGGGCCCCCACAGGTTCTGGTTCGAAGAGGTCCAAGAGCCGGCCCAGGAGTACGGGGGTGGCTGTTTCCTCAGCAAAGTAGTCATAGATGGTTTGGTAGGCCAGGTCCCGGGCAGGTCCCACTCCAAGGGGACTGGTGGTGGTCTGGTAATACTCGGTGTAGGTCAGCATGTTGTAACTGCGCTTGGAGATGGATGGAAGAAGGGAAGCGAATGGCTACTTCTTGGGCGGCTTGTTGAATCTTTGGAGGAGGGTTGTCGTGCGGTATGGAGGTGCAAGCTTGGAGGCGCAGAGAGACGTCGGAGTCGCCGGTCTGGAGGATTGTCGGCAGCTTGAGATGCGTGCGGGTTGTCGGCAGCTTGAGTTGGTATCTTAGGAATCTGCTAATCGATCTGAATCAACTGGTGGTGCAACCTAGGAAGGGCGCTTGGCCAAATCGATTGGCGGGAGGTGCAGCCGGTGACCAAAATCGCCACTTAAAGGTGCGTATCTTGGTGAATCGCTCGGGATCAACTGAATCGGATAGTTCGTATCTTGGTAAATTGATCGAAATCCACTGGAGGTGCAACCTCGGAAGGGCGCTTGGCCAAAACTCGGTTGACTGGAGGTGCCGCGGGGGAAGCAAATCGATCGGAATCGACTGGAGGTGCAACCTCGGAAGGGCGCTTGGCCAAAACTCGGTTGACTGGAGGTGCCGCGGAGGAATCGAATCGATCGGAATCAACTGGAGGTGCAACCTCGGAAGGGCGTTTGGCCAACCTCGGTTGACTGGAGGTGCCGCGGAGGAATCAACCGGAGGTGCAGGTTCAATCGATTTTGGACGCTTGGAGGCTTGGGTAGTCACCGGATGCTGTAATAAGGAGACGAGGATGTGTGAGTAGTTAAGAGCCTGACTGCTGCATGGGTACACTAGGCCAGGCTAGGGGACCAAGACAGGTAGACTGCTGTACGGGTACACTAGGCGAGAAGGCTAGGGGACCAGGCCAGATAGTAGGCTTGTCATACGGGGACAATAGGATAACTATTGGACCAGGACGCGTTACCTATTTATTTACTTATTCTACTACTAATCGGTTTAGGAGCAAAAGAGTGAGCTGTGGGCTTGTTTTCTGCTGGGGAAATCCTTTACAGGCTTGTTAGCGCTTAGCCTGTATTTGCAGAGATTTGCTTGCGCTTAGCCTGTATTTGCAGAGATTCGCTTGCAGAATTCGCTTGCAGAATTCGCTTGCAGAATTCGTGTAAGCGTTGTACTGTACCTACAGGGAACGTTCCGGGGATATGGTACGCACCAATGTTGCTGATTGCTGATACAGTGAGATCTTTCGCGAAGTACGTGCGCTGTATACTCAAGGTGCTGGTTCCCCGGTCTGCCGGTCTGTACTTCACTACCATTCCCCTCATCCGGTTTGCTACATCAATACCGGTGCCTCGATGGGTGCCGGGGGTCATAATTTTCAAGGGTTATGCCACCCCGCGCGCACGCTGTAGAAAATACGAAACAAAAATGACCCATGTACCGGTATGATCGAACCTTCTCTCGATGATGGATAATCTTACTGGTCACTGGTAATTACGGTTCGAGTATGGGTAACACTTTGAAATCGATAGTAACCGCAACAAAGAAGAGCCTCCGACTCTTCGTAGGAATCCAGAATATTATTGTTGCGCCACATGCTCTCCCTACCATACCATATCGCGATTTGTTTCCAACCGGAATCCGCGAGTAACACTACGCTGGAAGTAGCAAGACCAGCCGCATAGCCGCCCATCCGTGAACACAGAATGAAAATGGGGGGGCTTCATCAATTCCTCTTTGTCGTCGTTGCGACTTCCACATTCCTGGCGATATTTACCGTGCTGACAACGTTGAATTCGCTCGAAGCACCAAAGGATGGCGATGGAGAAGTTGATCTGTATCACTTGTTGGAAAAACATAGCGCGGGGGATCCGACTAGAAGTACCAAAAAAACAGGTCCCATCAGTTTGGCGAGGGTGGAGAGGAAGCTTCCTGATTTGGACAACAAAGACGATGACGACTTCGAAAACGACGCAGATCCCGAAGAAACGAGCAACAACTCCGACGAAGAAGAAGAAAACCAGTTTGTTCCTGCGACTATTCAAAAAGCTTTGGTTTTTTTGAACACCAATGATCCCGTAAAAACGAGAAACGACGACGACGACGACGTCAATTATAAATCGATTCTCAAAAAATGGGAGATGCCAAATGGCGCGATTCGGATCCTGAGAAAAATACGTCACAGACCGATCGCTTTTGACTATGACCGAGAAAAGGACATTTTAGCGTTGCGACACCCACTCAAGACGGGAGGAACTTCCTTCTCCAATATGCTGAGAAAAATCTTCACCACAAAAAAAGTCTTTCCGGGATCCGGTGAATCGCAGTGGTTCAAGCCCGACGTCCTGGAAAATGCCATTGCGATTCACCCACCGGACAAGAATAAGCAATATTGGCGCGACTTAAAAACCCTTTACACCCACACCCACTTGCGGAGCCACAACAAAAAGCAACCCTTTTTGGACCATCTGCGTGAAAAGGTGCCCGTGTTGAAAGAGAAGCGTTTTCGATTGATGACGATTGTTCGCAGACCCCTCGATTTGGCGGCTTCGAGATTTTATGAAACGAGGTGTCGCATAGGAACGTATTCGGGACAGAGGGGCGTGAAAAACATAACGGAGTGTCCCCAAGTAAATTTGGCAAGCATCAAGCTCGAAATGCAGAAGGGAAAAGAAGAATGTGATGCGGGGACAAGAACACACATGTGTCATTTTCTAAATTTAAAATCACAGAAAGATATCGAAATATGTGGCTCGGTCGACAAATTCGTACAAAGTTATTGGTCGTACAATCAAATGCACAGAGATTTGATGGGGTCACTTCCAACACCACCTGGATTGAAGAACAGCAGGACACCGACACTGAACGACGTCGCATTCTATACGATTCGAGACTTGGGGGGCATGATTGATGCGCACCCGGAGTACAAGGAAGATTTCATCTTTTTTTTGATCACCGAAAGAATGAAAGAAAGCCTCTGCCTGTTCCATTATCACTTCCAGATTGAACCGGTCGAAGAACGGCATTCTCTGTAAGTACTTGTCCGCGGTTTTTGTTTCTCGCGCTTGGATACCCTTTTCCGTGCAAATACCGTTTCTTACCGAACACTTTGCTCGATTGATTCTTTGCTGTTTGCGATGACGATGTAGTTACAAACATTGTCGTCCATTGGATTTCTGGACTGAGAGACAAAAACAAGATCTCGAAGAACGGAATCCATTCGATTATACGGTGTGGCGTGCTGCAAATGCTGTCATGGACGTAAGACTTGCCGCCATGAGGTTGGAGATCAAGGCTCGTCTCGATGCTGGGGAAACCCTTGACCAAATTCCTTTCTTAAAAGCTGGTTGCTACAATGAAACAGAAATATAATACACATTTTCTATGAAACAAAATTTTATTCATAAGTGTACCTCTCAAATTGATCAATCAAACCCTTGCGAACCTCCTTGGCAACCCCTTTCATACATTTAAATGTTATCAAAGTGGTATGTCTTGATAGACAACCGCCTCCTTCCGGTCAGTCAGGCCTCCGTACGCGTTTGTTAAAATTTATCTGAGATCTACGGGCAGTCCCATCTTGTCCAGCCTGTCCTCCAGGGCGGTTCTCTGTTTCATTCCGTACCTGCGTTCGTCCCCGGGTAACAATTGTCCCAAAGTGCTTCCTTCGGCGCGGTCTAGATCCACCTCGTCGAGCCCCGACTTTCGGATTTGGTTTTCCAACGCGGCAATGGTACGCTTCAACAACCGCTTCTCGTTTCGCCGGTGACGGATGGCCATGCGTTGATTGTACGAGAGGGTTCGAAACAAACCCTTGTCCTTGATCAAAGCGGCGTCGTCTTCTTCGGAGTTCGGGTACTTATCCAATTGCCGTTTGACGGCTTCGATCACCGACGTTAGTACTGCGGCCTCGTTTGCCAAGGATATTGATCGTGCGTAATCGAAATCCTTCAGGGGCTTTCCACGGGTGTCATCGGGAGTCATTTGCATCAGCCGAAGATATTCTAGCAGTTCCACGGGGTAGCGATCAGCGTAACACGGGAAATCAACCATGCTCTCTCTACCTACCGACTCCAAGAATGCGAGCTTTTCGTCCGCCAGTGGGTCGACAGTGATGCTATCGTCTCCCAACTCTTGCACAAAGGACTTCGTTAATGGGGATATCGCTACGGTCACATCCACAGAGTTGTAAGGGTTTCTTTCGACGGCAAATCCATACAGAAGCAAGAGTTCAGCATTCGATTTCTGGCCGTAGGAGATGTAAATTTGTTCCATTCGGCGGTAGCCTCTGTCGGCGTACAAAATCACTTCCTCCTCACCGCTGGAGAAGAGCCAATCACCACCTTCTCTAGCATCGATGAACGCTTGCGAGAACGGCGAGTGATTAATCAGATCAGCGTAGGGAACCATTGCGAGTGCCTCTCCATCCATGAGACTGCGCAATCGGATTGCGCGGGAGAACAGCATGGTAAACGCCCAAACCCAGTTTTCGTATGTGAAATGCTATACGGGGTATTGTCAAGTTAAGAGCATTGTCTGAGTGTTTGTCGTACAAGTTGAAACCAATTCGCTCATTACTACAATGGCTTTCTGGTCTTCTATCCAACCGCTCACAAAAATTTCAAAAAGCACTCACCTCTTCAGGAAATCGGTCGGGATATTTGTTAATGAGACCATCTTGACCTCCGAGCAATGCGTCGTACTCGCGTTTGAGCTTCATCTGCAGTGATTTGGTGGCCGCGATGATTGGGGAACCGTTCAAAAACGCGAGATCTTCGTCACTCCAGGTGAAAGTAGGGTTGACTTCTTCGGTTTCGGGAAGAACATCAATGTAAGGTTTCCAGAAAGACTTTTCTCCCAAAACATACCGTTCATGAATCAATTGACAAGCAATCGCCAAATATTCATTAATTTCTCTCGGAAGGACATCCTTTCCGAGCGCTTTTCTAGCCGATTTCTTCGTTACGCACAATTTCAGTGGCACCTTCAAGAGGTTATCTCCGTCGTTAATGTCACGGCGCGCTAACAAACCTCTTCCCGACGATTCATTTGTAATCTCGTCCTTCGTTTCCGTCGAAATCGCCATGGGATGGGGTGCTTCTCCCCACGAAGATTCTTCGCTCAGGTACATGTCCCCCTCTTCGGTCAGCCAGTTTACCAGCCTAGCGTTCGCACTGAGCTTTGGGTTTGAATCGCTCTTTTTTCCCAACAGGCCCTTCATTTTCATTTCGTCTTCGAAAGCGCCAGGAACCGGGGCTGTGGATTCCAGGAGGGCCTTGACCCATTCGCTTTCTCCCCCCTCACCGCCTGCCATCCATTGTTGCGTTGGCGTTGCTTTTGCTGTTGCTGTAGCAGCATGGTTCAGATTCGAAATACTTGTGGGAACAAAAGCCTCCGATCCGAACACTAACAGTGACCCAGAAGCGAGCAACAGAGAAAAGGAACTCGACGACAGAATCATTCTTGCTCCGAAATGTTTGTGGGAATTGTTCAGTGCAGTAATGTTTGCAGTTGTCTTTTGTCTTTCGGCCCGGACTTCTGTGAACAGACTGGGACAATTTTTGTTATTCGTATCGTTAGGGACACCGTGGATCTGGACAAGTCGGAAAGACTTCAACAGAACGATAATGAGTTGAAATCCAGACCTTGCATATTATGGTAAACCGAATTGTATCACTGATGTGTTCACTTTTGTTCATTATTTTTTGGTCAGCTTTTTCCTTCTTTCTCATCGATGCCTCGGCCATCCGCGTTAATCGAACATGCTGAATTTACTTCGAAAACGCACACTTCCACGTGTGTTTGGGTCTCACGAGAATTCTATTTTTTTAAAGAAGAATTATTTTTGTATTATGACCCTGCTGCCGCCTGCTGCCTCCAACCCGCCTCGTTGTCGATCCTGTAACCGGTATCGGTATTCGTACGAGAATGTACGGCCATGTACCGTACCGTATCCATACTCGTACCGGTAAGATTGAAACAACAGGAGGGAACTAAAAAACAAACCCCCCAATAGATCCACTTTTTCAAACACGGTCAACAACACTCGAAAGATTCACTAACAGTAATACCGCTAAGTTTTACGTGCTACAATCGTCATTTTCCACCCAGATCTTGTCGTCCCAATGAAGATACAGAATTCAGAAAACTCGGTTCCTACCGGTACGTACCGGTACGATATCACATCATTATTATTCAATAATGATGCATGTACAAGCTGCCCGCTGTATTAGATCACAGCAACGTTCTCCATTGTTCGTCAAGACAAAGACATTTTGTTCTCACCTTCCTTGCCATCGACTATCATTTCGAACGAATTTAGGTACGCACGCATACAGTATTCGATTTCTCTTCCTCGTCGATGAACGGCAGCACAAATTGTGCGTACGCATGACGTGTGCCGCAGCTTGATTCGCAGTGGGATAGGCGCAAGGGTAAACTCCTGTCCGCTGGATTCTAACTGACCAGCCCCCTCGTTTCTCCCATCGACCCGTCACAAAACATTGCTCTCTCGGGATCTCCGATCATGATCCAACAGCAAGGACGATGGGCAACAATAGTTTGGACGAATCGACCGAGGAGCCATGTACTCGATACAACGGTCCGGATCCAAAGGACATGAACCCCAAACAAAAGGAAATCTACGACTACATACTCAAATCTCGACCCAGGACCGGATTGAGTGGGCCCTTTGGCCCCTGGCTGGCGGTTCCGGAAATCGCCGAACCAGCCTCACAATTAGGCAAAGCCTGTCGTTACGATACATCTCTTTCCTTTCGGGAATCCGAGTTGGTGATTTTGTTGACCGGCGCCAGAGCAAGATCGTCGACCGAGTTCACCATACATACCGGAGAGGCTCTCAAGGCTGGGATTAGCAAGGAAGTAATCGAAAGCATTCCTCGCGACGAGGAGTTTTCCATCGAGGCCGTTCAGAAAAAGCTCGTTCCTCTGCTCGAAACAAATCGAGAAAAGGCCATGGCGACCTTTGCGGCCGAGCTGCTGCATACGAGCACCGTCTCGGATGAGACTTACGAAACAACAAAGGCGGCTGTGGAGGGCAAGGACAGTGTCCTGGTCGAAATAACGAGCATCGTGGGATACTACACCTATGTTTCCTACACGTTGAATGTGTTTCGGATCCCTGCGAAAACGTAGCGACCCTTTTGGCAGCCGATGGATGTGGGAGCAGATCACGCCGTACGGACACGTATTGCACAAAAACCTGCGAAATAGAGGAACAAATTGACGATTCATTCGAGCATCCTCATGATGTCCATGTCGCCCCATCTTGCAAAAAGCGTCGGTCTCAATTGTTGTCGGATTCGTAATCAGGGATACTGCCGGAGGGACGCAGTTTCTAATCTACCGGTACCGTACCGTACGAACCTCCCGAAGTAAAACTCGAACTTCGATGAGATACTTTCGTGCCAGTATTTCCCCCGATTTAAAATTCCCAAAATGAACTTTTACAATATCCCCCTTTTCAACATGACTCGAATGAATCGAATCATGAACTCGTCGTCTTTGCTTTATTTTTTCATCGGTTGGTGGGCGTCGTTGTTGATGCTTTTTATTAAATTCCTTTCGTGTCTAGGTTGGTAGAGGTACGAGATCGAAAATAATGAGACCTCGAAAATTACCGGACAAGAGAAGAATCGATCGTCACTCCACAAAATCGATCGTCACTCCAATTTGATACTTAAGTATGCACACTAGAGGTTCGCACATGCAATCTCTTGTTAAGTGTGCTGTTTTCAAGAAAAGACAGCAGAGGTTCGAAGTGCTGCTCACGAACTTGTTTATCTGCTGTGTAAAAATACGTGTTGTATTAGCGGCAACACGGTATTCCAACGTATAATTGTAACATCGTGCTGTATTAGCGGCAGTACGACCTTTAAAGCGCTATCTTGCTCTCCAGCAAGCTGAAGCGCATACTTTTAGATTATTTGATTATTCAACCTTAAACCTTGCATCGGACGTACTTGCGTCCTACTGTAGAACTACAAGCCTAAGATCTATCTGATTGCGTCGGTACCGATAGTCAGAATAGATCTGATTGGATAGCATCATCCGGTCGTAGTGGATATCAGAGAAACATTAGACGGCACCTCAACCGGCCTGCAGCCTCAGCTACCGTTGATCTTCTTTGCCTTTGGACTGAGTCAGCTCAACAGCCAGTTTCGAAAGGAAATTAACAGATTAACAGTCGCAAGCTTGTTGGAGCTTGCAAAAGAAGACGACAACAACGGAACCAATCCGACAGCAGATTATCGATCGACTCGACTACGGACGACGATTGATTGTTCTCTGATACGCGGAAAGCAACCTATCTCCATCCAAGGACTACAGGTTCCCTGGATTATATTTTGCGAACAACTCGACAGAAGATTATCGAACGACGACGACAGGCGACGATCGATATTTCTCTGATAGACATCAAACGATAGCCCTTCGATCACACGACAAAGACAATACACTGGACACGCTAGTAGCATTCCAGTCAGTCAAGACCCAACACCTCACTGGGCCCATTCTCTCATGCCCGGCATACCTGTCGCCGCCAGAACGCGAAGCAGGTCGACAGGTCGAAGCAGGTCCACCGGGTTCCAAACACTCCAACCTGGGAGCGCTGCAACCACATCCTTACTGCCTGCGACCGACATGGTTGACCCACAGGGCAGTCCAACACGTCAGGATAATGAAGAAGAGAACACACCAATCGAAGACCTCTTCCCATCGTTTGACCAACCACTAGCCACCTTCTTGCATGAATCCTTCGATGTATCAAAGGAACAAAACGACACCCTGTGCGAGGCGCTCATTGCCGGTCGGTACAGGACATGGTTAGACTTCTTGTACATCGAAAACATTGGTGATCTAGCATTCCTTGAAAGAGGAACAAGAACACCCCTTTACCGACATGTACAGATGACTCTACAAAGAGTCATCGATTTTGGACAACATCTCACAGAACAAGGACTGGATTGGGAAGATAGAACCCACTATACCAAGGCCGCCTTTAAGAGCTACTGTCGCGGGATTATCAGAGCCAGAAGAGAATCTGGGAATGACGTTGAAACAACAGCGCGCACTATCACCGGCACACCTCAACGACAACAGGAGAGATCCTCCAAACCAATCGAACAGCTCAGATATGAGTCATGGACCAAGAAATCACGGGATGAAACCACATTCCCAACCCTGAAGAATGATGCAACCTTTGAACGTTGGCTTGTCAAATTCAAGGCTAAACTGGAAACATCCGACATAGATACGCGCACATTTCTCGATCCAAGCTGGCCTGATATACCACTCATCGGGTACGAGAAGGCCCTTCATGACAAGCAGTGTGCATTCTTCTGGACTCTTGTTCTACATGCCCTCCAGAGTGACCTCTCCTACTCCTGTGTGCTCAGCCATACCACTTCTAGAGACGGCAGACAGGCCTTCTTTGACTTTGTCGCATTGCATGATAGGTCCAAATCCAAAGTGTATGACACCTCCATTGTGATGCAACACCTATTGGACATTGACTTACGAACATGGAAGGACACCAAAGTCAAGTTCATCACCCAATGGTTCGCTCAGCTAGACCATCTCAACACACTACACGACCCGCAGAGGCCACTTGATTTTGATACCGTTAAAACACACCTTTGCAAGGCCTGCAGTAGCAGCTTCCAACTCAGTGAACAGTTCTGCAAGGTTGATGATCCACCTGCAGCACAGGATTTGACCAAGTTTAGACAGCATGAAGCCGCTGCTATCAGTGAATTGAAAAATACCCTCCTCCTTGAAGCCACCAGACTGGACTCCCAGGCCTCCCTGTCGCAACCTCGAAGTCGGCTGTCTGTCAAAGCCAATACTCATGATTTGTCTTCTATGACACAGTCCACATATTCTGCTATCACTGATGACTCAGCCTCATATTTACCTCCTATTGATTTTGATGGTGACTACCAGGACTACGCTGTTTACAAGGCTGGCAGAACACCAGATCCAACCACAAGACTACCATCTGCAGTTTGGAAAACTCTCTCTAAACAGGGTATGAAGCACTGGCTTGGCTTCTCAGCTGACGACAAGAAGCGACTAGTTGCCTGCCTACGATCTGAGCTCCTTGATGTTGCATCACCACCGGATCCCAATTCTAGCAAACCGATCACACGTCGGATCTATGAACACCACACTGATCAGCAGGTCCCCTCACCTGATATTGAACAGATCCTCTCACCTGCTGAGGAAAGCGCAGCCAGATCTGCATTCCATGCATCCCTTGGTGTATATCAGGCATCTTCTCAATCCGATAACAGACCGCTCAAGTCTTCTGTTTCTCCCGCACATCCAGCTCGTTTCCTCGCAGATAATCCTGATATTCTTTACAAGAAAGAAGGCAATGTCTATGTCCCTGTTGAACAGACTTCACGGTCTGTAAAATTCCACTATTGGGCATCACCGGACTGTGAATCTCTTGTTTCACCAGCAAACCCCGCCGCTACTTACCACTCTAGCAAAACTACTGTATCCACACCCGGTTATGCCATGGTTGACAGGGGTGCGAATGGATGTATCATAGGAAATGATGCATGCCTTATCTCTAAGGACATCCCACCTAGATTTGTCAATGTAACTGGTATCAACAATCACCAAATCCAAAACATCCCTATTGCAACGTGTGGCGCCTACTCTGTTTCCAACAGAGGTCCGGTCATTATCATCTTTCATGAATGTGCCTACACTGGACAACACCCATCTATCTTGTCCTCTCCTCAGATGGAAGCATACCACTCGATTGTGGATGATACCTCTCTCAAGACCGGTGGAACCCAAGTCATTACCACTACTGATGGCCATGTCTTTCCACTCAGTATATGCCATGGCTTACCTTATCTTGCCATGCGCAAGTATACCCGTGCAGAATTTGCTCATCTACCTCACGTCGTGATGACAAGTGATCTGCATTGGGACCCATCTGTGCTAGATACCGCATATACCCCCCAGGATGATACCTTCATTCAGAAATACCCGCCTGTTTCCACATCACTTCCATATCAAGATTATGATGAATTTGGCGCGCTTCGGGATATCAACATTGGCACCTCCTCTACAGTCACCTCATTCTTGTCCAACGGCAATACTACCTCCTCCCTACAGGCTTTGGATGTTTCTGATACTTCATTTTGGCTTAGCCCCACTGATTACATCCATCAAGACATCCTTAGTAGGTGCTCTAATCAATCTCCTTCCACCTTTCTCACTGCTGCAGCCCATGTTCAATCGCCCACTGATATCGATTACCTGTCCCTGAAACCCTTCTTTGGATGGATCTCCCTTGACCGTATCAAGGCCACCTTCAACAATTCCACACAGTATGGCTCATTGTCACTTAGTCCCGATGGTAACATCTTCAAAAGGTTCCAATCACCACAGCCTGCCATGAATGTAAGGCCTCTCAATGATGATGTCCTCTCTGATGTCATCTATTCAGACACCCCTGCTATCAATGGTGGTTCCAAGATTGCTCAAGTTTTCTTTGGTCGCAAATCTCATATCATCCATGTTGAAGAAATGAGGACTACTGCTGATTTTCTTCCTTGTCTCCAAAATTTTGTTCGACAATGGGGTAGACCACTCAGATTGCTCTGTGATCATGGATCTTATCAGTCCAGCAAATCTGTTCTTGACTACCTCAAGATGATGTGGATTGGCTTATGGCAAAGTGAACCATACCATCAACACCAAAATCTTTTTGAACGGCGATACCAGACCTTCAAACGCATTGTCAATAGAATCATGGATCGCACGGGCACTCCACCACACCTCTGGCTTCTTTGCATGCGATATGTTGGACGCCTCATGAATCATTTGTCTGATCCCACTCTCTCTGACAAACAGCCTTTCTTTATTGCCACTGGTACCATTGGTGATATCAGTCCCTACCTTAGTTTCTTCTGGTTTGAGCCCGTATACTACAAGACTCCAGATACACAGTTTGGCTCTCAGACCACTGAATGCCTTGGCCACTTTGTCGGCATTGCTGAACATGTTGGCAATAGCTTATGTTTCACCATCTGGGATCCCATCACCAATAAGCTCCTTGACCGCTCTGGTGTACGCAGTGCTTTAACTCCCGAGCATCGCAACAAGCGTGCTGGCTTGTTCACTGATGATGGCTTTCTTGCATGGCGCAAGGCCAAAGATGCTTCCATCACTCCTAAGTCTTCTGGTGATAGTCCCTCCTTTCGACATCCTTCATCCCCCAGTCCGGTACCAGCATCATCTCCTCTGCGCCTCCCAAAGCCATCCTTGCCTACCTTCCTTTATTCCAAGGTTCCTAATACACGAAGCTATGTACCTTCTCCACTCCCTAACAACTATGGGGAGATTCTTGATGGTCCTCCAACCTCTCACATCTTCAGCACGACCCCTACCGGCGTACCTGTCACTGAAGATGATTTCGGTCCCCCTGAGCTAGCATATTTTGATGTCAGTGATGCAACACCTCCACCTATCAATCCTGCTACCCCATCGGTTGGCCCATCTAAAGTAGTTGTCACTGATGAAGAAGGCAACGCCCAATTTGTCGATGATGGCACACCCATCACCATCCCTGCTATCCCTGTTGCCGACTTGCAAGGTCGCTCTTTTCTCATGGCTCTCCCTAATGGCACACAGAAAAGAATGACAGTTGTTGACATTGAAAACAGTCTTGAGCAAAACAAGGACTTCATCAAATTCAAGTGCAAGCATACAGATGATGAACTTGAAGATATCATAGCATACAATGACGTCATGAACTACATCCACAGGGATGTAACTCAAGAAGATGGCAAACTTTGGTCCTTTTGACGCATACTCGGTCATCAAGGTCCCCTTGACAACAAGCACCCCCAATACAAAGGTTCCAAATACAACCTATGGATTGAGTGGGAAAACATGGAGCGCACCTATGAACCTCTCTCCAATGTAGCTGCAGACGACCCTGTTACTGTAGCCAAATATGCAAAGGACAACAACATGCTTGATCAACCTGGGTGGAAACATCTCAAACGCATTGTTTCCCTTGCCAGAAGAACCAAGAAGCTAGACAGGCTAATCCACCAAGCCAAACTTCGCTCCTTTCGCACTGCCCCACAGTATCAGTATGGATTCAAGGTACCTCGCAATCATGACGAAGCCATCCAATTTGACACAGCCAATGGCAATACCAAATGGCAGGATGCCATAGCGCTGGAAATGTCACAGCTTCAAGAATATGACACCTTTATTGACAAAGGTATCTACAAGGCTAGCAACATACCCATTGGCTTCCAACAAATCAAGGTCCACATGATTTATGCAGTCAAGCACGATGGCCGCCACAAAGCCCGGCTAGTTGCAAATGGTAATCTCACTGAAGCTCCCATTCACAGTGTGTATGCAGGAGTTGTTTCACTTAGAGGCTTGCGCATGTGCCTATTCCTTGCTGAGCTGAATAGCTTAGAAGCATGGGGAACCGACATTGGGAATGCATACCTAGAAGCTGTTACCTGTGAGAAAGTATGCATCAAGGCTGGTGCTGAATTTGGATCACTAGAGGGTCACCTACTAGTGATTTACAAGGCTCTATATGGACTTCGATCATCTGGCAAGTGTTTTGGTGATATGCTCGCTGCCTGCCTCATTGAACTAGGTTTTGAAAGATCCAAGGCAGAGCCTGAAATCTTTATCAAACCTGGCAACAACAAACATGGGGAGCCAGTATACGAGCTGATATGCACATATGTTGACGACCTTTGCTTATGTATGGCCAATCCTGAAACCTTTCTGGTCATCCTACAGTCTGAACCTTACAATTTCAAATTAAAGGGCTCTGGTCCAATGAACTTTCATTTGGGATGTGGTTTCGAAAGAGATGAACATGGTGTGCTCTGCATGAACCCCATCAAGTTCATTGAGAAAATGGAGGCCTCCTATGAACAAATGTTTGGCTGCAAACCCACCACTAGGTTCCATTCACCCCTTGCTGAGAATGATCATCCAGAGCTAGATTCATCATCATTCCTAGGTGATACTGATATCCAAAAGTACCAAAGCATGGTGGGCTCACTCCAGTGGGTCATTGCCATTGGACGTTTCGATGTGCAGACTGCTGTCATGACCTTATCAAGCTTTCGTGTGCAACCTAGGGAAGGCCATCTCAACAGAGCCAAACGAATCTATGGATATATTTCCAAGTTTCGTCATTTCAAAATCAGATTCAGAGTGGGCATACCAGACTTTGTACTCACTCAAGGCAACAGTACAGACTGGTCCAATACCGTATATGGGGAGCATTCTGAAGACCTACCAAGCGATGCCCCTAAACCCCTAGGTAAGGTAGTTGTATTGTCTCATTTCTATGATGCAAAGTTAATGCATGACATCCTAAGTGGTAAAGCTGTCACTGGTATCCTGCACTTTGCAAACAAGACCCCCATCATGTGGTTCTCCAAGAAGCAAGCAACCTCTGAAACAGCAACCTTTGGCGCCGAATTTGTGTCTGCTAGAACCTGCATTGAGCAAATTGTTGACATTCGACAGTCATTCAGGTATCTAGGTACTAGCGTACACGACACATCCTACACATGGGGAGACAATGAAAAGATGATCCAAACCTCTACATTCCCATATGCGAGGCTCCACAAGAGGCATCACATTCTATCATATCACTATGTTAGAAGCATGATCGCAAGAGGTTTCATCCTCATGCAACATCTTGCAGGTAAGGATAACTGCGCTGACATCCTCACCAAGCATTGGGGACACTCAGTAGTGTATCCTTTACTCAAGCCCATCTTTCACTACTGTGGAAACACCGGTGATCTGTTGCAGGATGACTGCACCAGATACTAGAGGATGCTTTCATATGGACACATGGGGAGTATTAAATTCCTTTCGTGTCTAGGTTGGTAGAGGTACGAGATCGAAAATAATGAGACCTCGAAAATTACCGGACAAGAGAAGAATCGATCGTCACTCCACAAAATCGATCGTCACTCCAATTTGATACTTAAGTATGCACACTAGAGGTTCGCACATGCAATCTCTTGTTAAGTGTGCTGTTTTCAAGAAAAGACAGCAGAGGTTCGAAGTGCTGCTCACGAACTTGTTTATCTGCTGTGTAAAAATACGTGTTGTATTAGCGGCAACACGGTATTCCAACGTATAATTGTAACATCGTGCTGTATTAGCGGCAGTACGACCTTTAAAGCGCTATCTTGCTCTCCAGCAAGCTGAAGCGCATACTTTTAGATTATTTGATTATTCAACCTTAAACCTTGCATCGGACGTACTTGCGTCCTACTGTAGAACTACAAGCCTAAGATCTATCTGATTGCGTCGGTACCGATAGTCAGAATAGATCTGATTGGATAGCATCATCCGGTCGTAGTGGATATCAGAGAAACATTAGACGGCACCTCAACCGGCCTGCAGCCTCAGCTACCGTTGATCTTCTTTGCCTTTGGACTGAGTCAGCTCAACAGCCAGTTTCGAAAGGAAATTAACACTTTTCACGGACTGTTGATCTCACGTTCCGTCCACTCCTGTAATGTCAAAGTTTTTGGTGTTCACTCCTGTGCTGTCGTCATCAGAATCTGGGGTGAGAGAGCAGAATCATCATCTTCGACAGGGATATCGGTTGTTGTGTCAGCAGTTGGGAGAAAATTGTCATCATCGTCATCCTCGTCGTTGTCAGTGTCGTAGATAGTGGTCACCAAATGTGAGACCTGTACAGCTCCGGCGTGCCAGGCATTTGACACGTTTGATGGCATTGAGAGGCATGGGTAGGATTTTGTAGTCCTTTTTGTGTCGATCAATGTATTCTCCAGTGAGGAGACTGTAGAATCAAACTCCACCTCGTAAACTAGTTACCAGTGGGTCCAAGAGCAATTGCCCCAACAGTTCGCTCTTTCATCGTGTTGTCGGTTCCTTTGTACGTCTGTGCATATTCACCGAATATTACTGGAAAGTGGATCTCATGGTCCAGTACAATTCCTCTGATAATGGTAGTGGGAGAAAGTTCCTGAGAGGCCCCATCAGGCCACGGAAATGCATTTAGGTAGAAAACCACATACGGCACCAGGGCAACAACCATTTTCTTTGGCAACCTGGTAAAAGGGAGCATTGCATGTGTGCAACGGCATCATTCCTTCACAACACGTATAAAATGTTCGATTTCTGGGACATGTTCGTCCTTAGACACAAAATTTATATGCACGTTGGACACATCCAGTTTGGTTTGAAGACCATTGAATTGTAGGTCAAGGAGAATGGCTTTCACTGTGAAACCTTGCATGCCATACGCTTTGACTACTGACTGCAAAGATGATGCAAGGTCAGCATGATGTTGCATAGATGACAATGGTGTACTGATTCAATAGTGAATTCCTCTTGAAATTGTGACCAAAGCGGGACACTGGTTGATGTGCATGACATCATCAGCAAGAGTAAGCTCACAATAGTGCTCTTTGATTGTTTGTGGGATGGGAAGCAAGTCATATGTGTTGACATGGTCTTCTCGTCTATATGTACGCTTTCCTTTGATAGCATATATACTTGGTCCAAGAATCTTGCCCGCAATCTATACATCACGCGGAACAAACGGCGAGTTCTTGATGATGCATTTTGTTGCCATGTCCACCAGGGTCTTGTCACTTGGGTGACCAGCTATGTGTTGGAAACGTCATAATGCTTCGGCTCGGAGAACTTCACGCTTGATGAATTGTGTTTTGTTTCCTTCAACACTCTCGATATGATGTTCTTGGCAGGAAACTGTCTTGATAGACGATGCAGTCAGGCTTGACTCTGTGTTGATGATGTTGTCTCCAAACACATGATTTGGTTTTCCGGCCCCGAAGTATTGGTGATAGTCAAGGCAATATAGACCTCTCCCGTCAGACTTGAAAGTACATTTGATCTGATTGGGTACTTTGACATGGAACGCTTTCTGATTGGTTCCACTGGGTCCTGCCACGCTTGGATACTTGACAGAGAATTTTTTGATGTCTTGAATTAGGTCAAACGAAAGGATATTGGCGATTCCCTCACGGTGTAGCCATATGGTTCCCACTCCTGAGAGCTTGTCAATTTTGTTTATGATGATGCTCCTGGCATTCGTGTGCAGTTCCAGATTCTTTGTGGTCTTGCAAACATTGAGTAAAAACATCTCCTTACAGAATATATGTACCGTCAACTGGTTATCAAGTAGGATCCAGAAATCGTCAAGTCGTCCTCTTATATGGTTTCTGGTCATGTTGGCTGTGCACATATCCGGTAGCAATTGCTGAATGAATGCATATGCTGTGGCATAGTCATCTTGGTCAAGCTCATCTTCGAAATCAAAATCATCACTGCTTTGCACAAGTGTGATGCCGGAATTTGCATTGTCTTCTTGTTGTTCCAGCTGAAGTGTTTTCTTGTCATTTATTTGTCTACCATCCTTTTTGGTGGTGTATGGGCATTTAGGTGATATGTGGTTATCAAGATCGCATCGGTAGCATACGATTCTTTTTGACATTTGTTGTATTTTGTTGTGCTGCTCTCCGCCAGGTGCAGTGGCAGCAGATGCTGCAACTAAGGGAAATTTTGCTTGCCTTGGTTGGTGGTCTTCCTGGATTGTGCAAAGTTTAATCCTGGGGTTTGCACCTTGGAATTATCGAACAGCCCATTGTCATTTTTATTGCTCTGATTGTTGAGGCCGTTTTGGTTCTTTCCTCTACCAGGCTTGAATTGGTTCTGGATGAACTTTTCACTCCCTTCGTAGTTGACTAGGAGGGTATATGCATCTTCCACCAATTTTTGCATGTGATCGGTTCCTTTGGTGTAGTCATTGTTCAGCTCATGTTGGCATTCTTTGAAACGTTCACCTGCTTGCTTGAGGAAGATGAGGGTGTACATCAGATCATTGGTCTGTTCCTTAATTTTCAATTCGTAGTCTCGATATCCACTTGTCTTCATTCCTCCTTGTCCTAGTTCCTTCGCCTTCTGTGCCAGGAGATGTACTTCTAGGTCACCGCATCTGAAGTGAAAGCTGATGTGTTTTAGGCACTTGCCCCAATTGTTGGAATGTTCAAGGTAGTCTGATAGCGTCATTGAATTTCCGCTGAGATTCATGATTCCGAAGATTGTATCGATGACGCTGGTGGGATAGTGGTCAGTAGTGCTGATTTGTGAGCACACTTGTCCAAGGAGCTTGTATAGTTTTATGGAGTCTTTTGATTGCTTGATCAACTTGAAATAGTGTTCCGCTTTCATCTTGTTCTTGAGGGTCGTTGTCAGTTGTCCCCAGATGATGGCATAGCACGACGATAGATTTCGCTTCACTGTGCTGTGTGTCTCATTGTATCGCTTGAGGTCAAGTTTCCACATTTCTTTTTCCCAGAAAAGAAGCTTCTTGAATTCGTCTTCGGTGTGCATCTCAGGATGGGTCATCCCATCTACAATCAATTTTGCATTCTTGAGTGATGCGACTTCACTCATGGTGTATTTCTTTCCAATGTAGTTGAGTAGCGCTTCTTTGGAGGTGATCAACTTTGATCGCATTCCTTTGCCATAGTAGAATATGTGTTCCTCCAATCCTGTAGTTCCGCCTTGGAACTTTTTCTTGCTTGTGGTGTTGTTCAAGTTTCCATTGAATTGTTTGTTCTTGTTCCAGTTTGTCTTCTTTTTTGCGGACTGGCCATTGTTTGGGTTGTTTGTATTACCACTCCCTGTGGTGTCATTGCCTTTTGGCGCTTCTTGGTTGATAGCCGATGGTTTGGTATCCGCCATTTTAGATGATTTGCTTCTTCTTTTGATTCCTTACTGAATAGAGTGCTTCTTCTTTCTTTTTGTTATTCTTGCCTTTTCTAGAATTTATGTTGATCTCACATTCCGCTGCTATCACTTCACTAATTGATGAATAGTAGGTAGATAGAGGGAAGTAGAGAGGATATTGTTAGTTTGGTGTTGTCTAAATTGTTTGATGTTGAGTAAATTCTAGAAAAGTGAGAATGATCTCTAAAGGTTTGAATTGTTTATTCCTGATGAGTTTTGTTGTTGTCAATCGTGTTGACACATTCTGTTGTCCTTTTCTTCTGGCTTTGGGATTTCGTGGGATTGCCAGTTGGTGCGATATTCATGGGTTTGAATTTCACCGTTAAACCGTCTGTCCGTATTCCGTCCAACACGGACCCACCGCAGTCTCTGACAATTACTGCAACATCGAACTACCGGTACGAGTACTCGTACTCGTACCTAACCTAGGGACATCACCATTCGTCTACCCATACGGAGGTGTCCAATTGAGTCCTTACTATTTTGTGTTCGTCGCGCTGACCGAAGCAACATGATGAATGCAGAGGGAACTTCCGCGAACGCTTCCATGGACGGCTTCGCACCGCAACAATCTGCTGATCCAGCTGCTGCGCCCAACTTTGAGGCTCCCGTTGCAATGATTGCCGAGGACCCACTGCCGAGAGCACCGGAGCTGTTGTTTGCGAACAGCACAGAGGATAAAAAGTTGTATTGGGACAGATCGCACTATGATTCTCCCGAGTCCCAGATGAAAGCCCTGGCCAAATCGAGCACCTTGTACATCGGTAACATGGCATTTTCGACACGTTCCTACAACGTGCATTCCCATTTTTCTCAAATCGGTCCCGTTCGAAGAGTCGTCATGGGAATGGATCGATTTCAAAAGACGCCATGTGGCTTTGGATTTGTCGAATATGTCCACAGGGAGGATGCTTTGCTGGCTATTTCAAACCTGACTTCGACCAAACTCGACGGTCGCTTTATTCGTGTCGAATTGGATGCCGGGTTTCAACCGGGACGCCAGTACGGTCGCGGGGCTAGTGGGGGACAAGTTCGTGACGACAAACGCAGGGGTCGAATCGATCCGGCGAGAAACAATCCCAACAAGCGAAATAAAAATCTGAACTGGACACCGGCAGACCAAGTCCAACAAGAACAGCAACAGCAACATCAACAACAGCACATGGCAAGCCAACCAGTGGGAGGTAACGTGATGGCGGGACCCGACGGCACCGGAGTCGGTGGAAGAGGCGAGGGCACTGCACAACAAGCGGGAGATGCAGACATGGGAGAACAAGAAAACACTTCGAGATTCCGGGACGAATAAATTGTTATCATTGATTTGAAAGGTTACGTGTAATCTATGCAGAATTACTTATTAATGCTCGCTCTGGCCTATCACTGACCTTTCCCAGGGTTGTGGGAACGACATCATCGTCATTTGTGACCATTAGGTTGATTGTAAATCAAAACGTCTGGCCTCCTGTGGAATTTTGTTTGCACGCCAACGCAGACTGTCAGTCCAGGATCGTTGTGTTTTCTGAAAAGGAAGAAAGCAAACAAGCATGTGAGGTACTGAAGTTTTTTTCATAAAGTGCAACATGATTGTGGACATTAAAAAATAGAGATATAGAGAGAGCTTGGAATAGGATTCTTACTCTAGGAATATAGAATAGTTACAGAAAGTTTATTTCCCATCCGGATTTCTGTTCCACAAGTACATGCAATAGGCACAAGAAGAAACCAAACTTTTCCGTAAAATCAAAATACATATTTCAAGTGATTGGGAACTTGTTGCCTTTAATATGCAGAGATTCACCATACTCCCAAAAAGCAAGCTCAGTTTTGAAATGCATTTGATGGCATTGTCAACCCAAGTTATAGTAATGGGAGCTTAGTGAAGATGTAAGTAGATCAGAGAGGATAAGTTTGAGGCAAAATTTAGAGATGATCCACACCCAAATTTTTTTTCAAGCATATAACTGATGTGCCTTTGGATTGAGGTTTCCTCTGAAACGATAAGTAATGTAAGATAATTATTGGTTGCACAATATTTAGAGCAAGGGAAACCCATGTTGGACCAGATTGTTCAGATGAGGATGTGGCCAAACATGACCATCTGTGGCACTGAACAGCTCTGGATGATAATACAGTCTGGTTTTTTCATTTTGGAAGATATGGAAAAATGCCATTAGAAAGAAACCTTATGCTACAATTGTTTGTGAAGATAATCCCCAATCACTACTGGTGAATGAGCTCATTATTCATTACAAACAAAAATATCACACAATGCAGAGTCTAATATTACATACAAAGTGCAACATTTGCACTAACTTGCTGGCCAATAGGTAGTAGTCAAACACAACATAGTGAAACCAATACCCCAAAGTCAGATCTTTCTTTGGTAAGACTTACTTTGGAACAGGGACCATGATAACAAAGGGTGTGCCACAAACACGCACACAATGTAAAAATCTCTATTAACAAAATTACTTATGGGTGGTACAAATAGCAAAACCTTCCCTGATTTTTTCCCCCCAAACTCAATTTTTATGCGCAAACACTAGTTAACCTACCCAACTTTTGGTTGATAGCAACTCCATCAATTTTCAACCCTTTTCTACATTTCAAGTAGGTGCACTAAGGTTTAAACTGTTCAGTACTAGAATAAGAATGTTCAATTTGATCTGGGTTTTGACAGTCAGTAAGACCCTCTATGACTAACACAAAGTAAAAAAAGTTGGCTTACTACCTTGTGTTTGTGATAGAGGGACTTAAAAATTATCAAAACCCAGCTTCAATTCAATAATCTTATGGGCCGAACTCCATCGGTCCCCTTTTGTAATTTCATCCAATTTTTTGAAATTAATGTCAAACTCATAATATTTTTATGCGCAGTATATCTTCCTACCCCACTGGCAACTGTTTCCAATCTGGTGGCCTGGAACTGAATTTGATGCCTGAAACAAATAGTGCATGGTCACAATTTCTCAATATCAATCGGTTCCTCCTTTCTATCATTACTGGCTACTACTTACAAGGGTCACAGCACCTAAATATCAGGTTTATTGTAAATGGTGCTACTTGTACTCACCTCTGATTACTACCAGTTACGGAAAGAAGAAGGTCACCAAGAAGAAGAAGCCCCCTTGTTTACAGCAAGACAAAGAAAGAATACAGGAGTAATTGTTTGCCATATTTCACAAAACAAATCATGCCATTCTTATTACTACCTATGTTTGGGGATAGATGATTTTACATCTTCCATATTCATCAGAAAATTGAAGAAGCAGGAGGATGCTAGTCAACAATTAGGTCTAAGGAACACCCCTAATGGTCCACTGAGTAGTGGCCTAGTACCAGAGGTGCTCAACAATCAAGTTATGTATGACCATTATGTCAAACCAATGGAGCGTGCTTTGATTGGTTGGGAATTAAACAACACTGACAATGACTCTGTTTTTGATGATAATTGTTTCACTCCTAATAATGAGGATGAGGAAGAAGAAATTGACAGCAAAGTCCCCCTTCTTTGAGTGTCGATAGAGAAGTCAACAACATGCCTGTTCATGATTCCCCTACTGATTCAAACATAGCAATTATGACACCCAATGCTGGAAGGCATGTATCCAATGAACTGAAGGTGAAGATCAAGTTAATGAAAATCATACAGAATCATAGCATACCTTTAGTTGCAGAAAAGAAATTGTATGAATGGGCTATCAAATCCAAGTGGCTTCATTTATTTTGATGGACAAAAGGAAATCTCATAAAGACAAGGTCAAGAGTTCTGAGCGATATTTCCTCTGCAACTGTGCCTGAAATAGAAGGTGATGAGTTTGAACCTCATCTTATTGACTGGTGTTATAAGAAATTGATCAGTGCTGGTGACGGTGCTGGTCATACACAAATCTATGTCCGGTCCTTCCAAAAAGCACTCCATTCCCTATTGACAAATGTCACATTGGTAAAGCAAGAAAATCTGTCTTTCCCCCATGCTGAAGACCCAACATTACCGGTCCGCCATCCAGAACTACAAGGTAACATTGATATAGATGAACTCTGTCATGGTAAATGGTGGATTGATACTTGGGAAAAGAGGTGCAACAAAGAAAGAAATGTAGTTTTGGTTTCTATAATTCTCTAGATGGATGGAATTGCAATTGATAATAGTGGTCAAACCACTCTTAGCCCACTGAACATGACACTTGGCATATTCAACACCTTAACTCAGAACTCTTGGCCAGATGCATGGGAGACTATGTATTTTCACCCCACAGGTACACATGATAAAGGTGACAAATCAATTGACAATGTGAACAATCTTCACTCTGGCCTTTGTGAGGCCCTTTCATCTTTGAAAGATGCCTATATCGGTAACCTAACGGATGATATCAAATGGTCTAATTTGCCGTGGAACAAGAAGAAATGGTCTGTTTGAATGAAATTTACGGTCACTTATTTCATAGGTGATACTCCCCAACACAACCAACTTTGTGGACATTATCAAACGACCAATACAAAGATGATCTGTAGACATTGCAATTGTCCAAGAGCACTTGGTACTAACACTCATGTGAATGTTCTGAAGGTTCCCATTCAATTAAAAGTGGGAAGATGAAGGTGTCCAAGGACAATAATGGGGAAGAGTATCATTCTGTCCGTCTATGGAAGATGTCCAATTTTACTGCTCCACCGGTGGAGGAAGGAGTGAATGTTGAACAGTATTTCAAAAATGTCTCCTACCACCATGTACATAATGGTAATGCATTTTATGATCTCAATTTTGGAGAAAACACACGTAATATCCATCTAGCTTCAATGGGAGAGAGACTCCATCTGCACCAACTTGGTTGCGCAAAGCAAGCACCAGAGACGTTCCGTGAGGATTTTTGAAGAAATAACACGTGGCTACTTGGTGACATGGACCGGATAGCCAGTTACTATGGTGCTGCTGTTCAGAGGAAATGCAATTGCAACATTCTGCAAACCATTTTTTTGGAATGAATACATACATCAAAGAAGGAGGGGAACCAGTACATCAGCATGCTTTACATTCAGATGCTAGCACTTCTGTCCGCTGAACGCCGTCAATTGTTGGTGTCACAAAGAACAACAACCAATCTTGAGAACAGGAGCAGAAAGTGTGAGGAAGAAATCAACAGATATATTTACGCCCTTGAGTTGTTATTGGGTATGGAAGAGTTCCTCAAACAAGCTGGAACATTTGATCAGGTTTTGAAACGAGACAAGAAGGGTGTTTTGAATCTTGACAAGATGGTTGTTCATTTCATTAACTGTATAAATAACAATTTACAACAAAGTAAGGGAGAGGGGAACAATCTGATGAAGAATCGCGTGTATTTTCATTTATCACAGTACATGACATTATTTTGTCCTCCAACTGGATGGGACTCTGCAGCAAGTGGGAGCAACCATAAAAGTGAAGTGAAGGCTCCTGCAAAGAGAACCCAACGAATCAAATCCACACTAATCAAACAAACATGCAAGAAATTAATCGAGCATTGTACCATTGATCAACTTGACCATGAATATGATTTATTTCAACATAAATCTAAGACAGGAACAAATAATCCTACAGAGGGTAGTTGGTCAGCTGGGTCAAAGTTTTTGATTGGAATTTTGGATGGTTTGCCTTACATGAAGTGGGGCAAGAAGAAAAACACAAGTGTACCTTAGTTTCCATCGGATGTTCTCAAATTTTATTGCAAAGTGGTCCTTCCGGTTGTGAGCACCAGCAGGCTTCAAGGATCCAAGGAGCACAAGAGATGTGACAATTATCATTGGATAAAGTTACTTTTTTGTGTCCATCCATTGTTTAATTCTGATTCTGGACAAGAGACACATTTATGGTACGACTGGGAAAATTTTCAACTAGACCTCCTTGACAGACGTGGACTGCAAGCTTATCCATGTCAGATTCTATGCTTGCTTCATCTTCAAGGCCCTTCCCCCCCCTGGAAGTTCTGTGAGCTGGTTTGAATTAGTACACGATGGTTACTACACCATTGCTTGTTACTCTGTTTCTGTTGACCCAATATTGAGCAAGATGGAGAAAGGGAAAAATCATTGCCATGTGTTGGTGAAGCAAGAAGGGGAGTTGTGAAACAAACTATACTTGTTTGACTGCAATGCCATTGAGTCTGAAGTTGCCGTGGTCGGAAACCTTGGTAGCAAAGATCAATACTTTGTCCTTGGAAACTGGGAACAATGGTTGTTTAACTTCTGCAACACAATGGTTGGGTTGGAAACAAAAAAATTGAATTGATAGTGAAAGCCAGCAAAGCCAGTAGTGATCTTTAATCCTTCCTATAATGGCGTTGCAGGTAAGTGAACTTCCTCTATTGCTGCAACTCTGTTCCATGTTGACATGATTGATTTTAACATGGTTGATTGTCATTCACCTTTTTAAAATCCTGAAATGGTGTATTAGAAGTACGGTTTTCAGTACCATGCAATTTTGATGATTTGTATTGGCAGAAGTTTGGTCAATTTCCAGTCTGTTGTTTGGAACTTTGTTTTGAAATTCATTGTCTGGAATGGCATTGCAGGGTTAAGGGTCTACAATGGCATTGTAGATTGAATTTTCTGGAACAGAGATCATGACTTCTGGATTTGTAGTGAATAATATTTCACCCTACATAATTATTTATACTTCCATTTTTAAGTACGTGGCAAATATAAACTACTAAGTAGTGACAAGTTTTGCAAGTATGGTTATTAGTAGTGTTTTACATGTCCATATGCGCCATGAGGAATGGGATAGTTGTTGTACTCCTCCAAATCTTCTTGTGAATTCCAACGTTTCTCATAAAGATGTAGCCAGTGCTGAATTTTCCTCTTGTTTCCATCTTCTTCCTCCTTTTCTCTTTGTTCTTTAATTCTTTCAGTTTCTGATTTTTAGTCTTTGATTGTTTTCTCAATTTTTTCATGAATGAATCCCATTGCTCTTTCGTACATTTTCTTTCCGTGTCTTTGTGCATGACCTTTACCTCATCTGCTTGTTCTGTGTTGGTTGTATACTCCTCTGTCAATCAAATTGTTGTCAGTCAGGGACAGTTCCCTGGATGATAATGGATACATCCTTTCATGTGCTTTTTCACTGGCTGTGTCAGCTGGCATCATTGCTTTGCTGGAAAACTATGTCCATCCATTTCCATTTTGCTTTGTTGTTGCAACAAGTCTGCTTTTGGTCCAATGCCAATTGTGTCATAACAGTGGACGTCTGCCTTTTCGTTCAGTGCGGGATAACCACATAGAAGGTAGGAATGAATGATACCCAGGCACCAAATGTGGTTTGTGGCATAAGTGTTGCCTTTCTCATGGTCCAGGAATAATTTGTAGTGGACATAATCCAGTGCCTCTATCCAAATCAAGGAAGCTTCTGCCTCCTCAAATCTTCCTTTTCTGCTGTTTAGCATTGTTCTTACAATATTGGTCAGCTTGCATCCATCCAGGATTGTGAGTTCAAAATGTCCATTTCTGTTGCATAGAGAGTCATATTCTGTTTCAAAATGGTAGAAAAAAGGATCCAGGTCTTCCCTTTGTACTTCATCCATACGTTTATTGTAGCAATCTTCTTTTACAGAAAACCTTTTGTCTGTGGAGTAAAACCCAGTAATGTCCAGTGAGTAGCCAACCCATTCCAATTGATCCTTTTCCATGATTGCCTCTTCAGTCTATGCACAGCATTTGTTCGACCAAATCATTGTCAGACAGGGAGGGTTCCCAGGGTTAAAATGTATACATTATTTTGTGTGCTTTATTGCCTCCGGCGTCAGATTACACCATTCCTTTGCTGAGAAAGTATGACCATCTCATTCCAGTCTCTCTCATTCTCCGGATTGTACTTCTCATCCAATGCCCATGTTGTTGCAACACTTTATGTCCTCTGTTCCTTTCAATGCAGGATAATCGCATAAAAGGTACAATAGAATGATACCCATAGCCCACACATGGTCAATACTGTCAGTGTCCCCCTCCTCGTAGTTGGGAAATACTTCCTCAGTGACGTACTTGAAGCATTCTTCCCAAATCTCCAAAGCTTCATCTTTGTCAAATTGTCCTTTTTTGCTGTTGAGTCTTGTCCTCACATTGTTGATATGCTTGCATCCCTCAAGGATTGTGCGTACCAAGTGTCCATTTTGGGCACATAGCGCATCAAACCCGGTTTTTAAATGATATAAAAAATGATTTAGCTTGTTGCTTAGGTCTTCATGTTGGAGCTCTTTCATCCGTTTTGTGTACTTCGCAAAAAAAAGGAAACCCGGGCATCTTTTTTGGTCCTCTTGTTTGCTGATTCTGGTTTGTTTTCCATCTTCCTGTTATTTGTAAGTTCAGACGGTTGGCAAGTAATTGTCATAATCAAACCCAGAATCATAAAGTTGTTGGAACGTGCCTGCCATGTATGCTGACTTTTGTGCTGTGGATACTTCTTCACAAACACACCGAGTACCGGTACATACCAGCGGCACCACGGGACACAGCAATTATGTGATTCAAACACAGACAGACATTAAATAGTGTAACTTTCCTTGCATGGGGACTAATGGTTGATATTGATGACACTGAGGCCAGTGGATTTAGTTTTCCATCCTTGGTGACAGTGTCCAATCGAAAAAGGATAGACTATCACGTATGTGATACCGTACATACTCCCAGTACCTTTTTTTCTCCTATTCATATCCAGGGTCCTGGATGAATGAAAAATTCATAACCCCTAGAGTATCAGTGATTTTTATACCATTTTTCTTCGATAGTCCATCCCATCCATATTATGAACAATGTTGATGGTGAAATTTCAAAGAATGTACTCTGTTTACACTGAAAAACGGACTAGCAGCTAGCTCTTACTATTTGTGACTATGATGTCCAGGCTCTTGAATGAACTAAAAATTGAAAACGCCTAAACCAAGAGTGATTTTCACACAATTTTTCTTCCAGTGTCCATCCCATCCATAGTATGAACAATGTTCATGCTGGAATTTGAGGGAATGTATTAGGTTTACAGTTCTACAACTTGGGGCTTAAACTCTCTTCGATTGAGGCGACGTTAAAGTCTGGATACAGACTGAGTAGTTTAGATCCACCTTTGGTGGTTAAAGTTACTTAAATACGTATATTAATTAATGAAATAAATCCAGAACTGATTTTTGGCGACATGCTAAATATTGTTGGGTTCTTTCATGTCATTCTTTTTTCATAGTGTATCTTATGCATAATATGAAAAGGACTGACACTAGAATATTAAACAATTAAATATTTTTGCACTAAAAAATGAATCTTAGTGGGTATGGTTGGTCCAAATACAGACCCCAATGCACCAAATGTCACAGTAATTGTTATACTTTTGTCATTCCCTGCTGATCTGCTGGTCTTTTCCTATTGATTTCATGTATTGCAAATAAGAGCAGGAATATTTCCATATTGTTGAACAAGAAGTAAGGAAGCAATATAAATTCTACTACATCACATTCTTATTGATGGTGTTGTTGTAGTACATATCAATGTTTATGTGAAATATTGGTTGAAAGTAGAGCAAGAACAATGAGATGAGTAAGGACAAACATCTTTTTAGAATACTCTTCAATGGTTGTGACATTGAATCACTCCAAGAACTTACACTTTGAACTTTTATTATCATTAGTACGTGATGTTTTCTAACATTGACACAAGAAGAAGAGGATGATTCTGGATAATGTTCTTTATAAATGTTAAATAAGTGGTGCAATGTTGATCAAAATGGATACGACATTCTTTATTTACTAGTATGTGAATTTTGCGGGCACTTGCGTTTGGTTCATAAGATCAGCCATACTATGGGGAGTAGTAGGATCAGTTTGCCATTTCATCATTGTTTGTGTTCTTGTCTGACACTTGTGCATTAGGCAATGCATCCTTCCAATTGAATAAATTGAACAATGTGGTGTACTGCGGTGTATTCATCACGATACGGTCATACGGGAACCAGGTTGCGCGGGAGACCTGTGTGCTATCCAATTTTATCTTGTACACCATGTATCCTGGATAGGAAGCAAAATTGCCCTTCTTTTTATATGCATAACTCTTGGCTACCCCCCTTCCAGGGGGGAGCATATCTGTGATTGTAACCTTGCTATCAATTGCAAAACAAGGAGACTTGATTGGGGGATCAACGTCTGACAACAACACCTTGAGATTACCAGACAACTGTTTCATTACACTGGTGGGTAGGGGACGGGGAACTTGCATAAGGTATCCTAGATTTACAACATGGCCCAGGTTTGGAGAAACCTTCCTCTCCTTGTGCTTGTCACATAGATCTTGGTAAGCATTCGAAGATGCCGGTGGGAATTCAACAGAATGAACGTAGCACCAAAGAAGGCTTAAATATACTTTCATGCACTTCAGTATGGTTTTGTAGTTAACCACATTGGTTGACCAAACAGCATACAATTTTCCTTCAGGTACTTTGCCTTCTCCTTTGACGTGGGTGCACTCTGTTATACCTGTACTATAATTGGTGTGGATAACGGAGTTCAGCACTCTCTGAAAGGCGTGCCATTTATCTTTCATGCTGTAGTCTTTGAAATGAGTTGTCAGTTCATTTGCATCCAAGATACGGACCTTTCTTATAAACTGTGCACCAGAGTCACACAGGAAACGATTTACCACCATGTCAAAGACACTTGGTATAGGACTCAATACCAATGATGCATTCTCATCCATCTCCATCTGGCTGAAGTCAGGACGGATTCCCAAAGAAAAGAGTTTGGCGAGGATGTAAACCTTATTCATCAACTAGCTGAAGACCGATTCAATGTCCTGACTTACGGCAGTGATCAATTTGCCAGTCAAAATATCAGAGAAGCCGTCGGCACCCTGGTTTTGAAGGCAAGCTTTGACACGTCTTTTCATTGCCTCTTTGTGTACCTTGTATTGTGAGTCATCCTCAAAAATGTCAGACAGTAAAGTAGAATGGCATGCACCAGGTGAAGTTATCGCTTCTGTTAGAGCTGCACCATTTTGTGCTTCACCTCCATGAGGCGGCGTAGCTTTGGATGCGGACGCAGCTCCATGTGCTGGTGCACGGACCAGTTTCTTGGCTACAGATGTGAGTGTCACTGGTGTTCAAGGCACGACATGTAGTAGTACATCTAGAGTTCCAGGAGCAGCGGCGTGTGCAAGTGCGGGTACATTGGCTGTTCAAATAATGTCATTGGGTATGGATGCAGGTGGATCTGCATCTGCATCTGCTGGTGGAATAGTGTTGTTTTGTCCACCCACTCAATGGAGAGGTGGAACTTTTTGAGACGAACTTCGTGTCTTTCTTTTCGTTCTTTCTGGAATTTTTTGATAACAATCTATAGAACACCAAAAAGTTAGTTGTGTCAAAGCAATCTAAGTTGCTACAATTTGGTAACAGTAACTTGGCACATAACAAATCAGATAACACATCAAAACAGACATAGGAAGACATCCCAAACTGATGAAACAAAAATGTATTGGAGCCAACTTTAAGCCACAAAATCTGAAATACCGTTCCAGCATAAAAGTTGGAAAAATACAAAAATAAAACAGACAACAACTGAACATCACGCAACAATGTCAAAAGGTTTTGAGAATTTCCATCCACTCTGACCGGCTGTAAAATGTAAAACCTGCAACGCCGTTCCAAAACAAAAGTTTAAAACAGACCAAAACAAAGCATACTAACGGAATGAAACGCTGATGCACAATTTTGAGATTCAGTGCACAATTTTGAGATTTTCCATTGGCAAATTTGAACAAGTCTCAAACAGAAAGCCTGCAACAGTGTTCCATCACTATACTTCTGCAACGCTGTTCCATGATTGTTGTGATAAAATGTACAGAAATGGATTCACCCCTCCAACATAAGTTCTTACTGTCATACATTACTACTTTCATCATACATCCGGACTCACAAGATATTACTATCTTTGGGCTAAGACTATGGGTGGAACATACTATGATTGATGAGGTGGGGTACACAATAATATTGTGCTTTGCGTGAGGATTTTGGTACGCGTCAGGATTTTCTGGAAACCACATTCCAGATTGCCAGGGCATGTGCGGACAAAGGATAGGCAGGCGTCAGTACAACACCCCTCACAAGTGCAACAATACAAAAAAATAGTAGTGATACAGTGCTCCTCAGGACACAGTAAGTCAAGCACTACAACAACTAATAATTTTAGCACGGTATGACAGTGTCAATTAAAATCCGCATACTCCAAAACAATTCAACTACCATAAAACTAATGCACCAAAACACTGAAAAGCAAACTTGGTAAGTTTCTATTTGCAATTTAATGAAGAAATAATGGCACAACAAATTTGCAGACCGCCAGTTCCGGGTACAATGATTGATGCATATACAACAAACAGCCCAGCAAGCATTGTATCAGGAAGTGATATTAAATTCCTTTCGTGTCTGGTGTAGTGGAGGTACGAATCGAGAATAATGAGACCTTAGCAGGTTATGTATTATCCGTACGTATGATGCAAGGCTCATCTTTACGATCGAAGTGGCTCATTCTTGTGAACAGAGCGACTCATTCTTACGATCAAGATTTGATACTTAACAAATTATGGAGAATCGATCGTCACACATACAATCGAAGTTTTGATACTTAGTGATCAAAGAAAGAACATACACCAGAGGTTAGCATATGCTACTTCTTGTTAAGTGTGCTGTTTTCAAGAAAGAACAGCAGAGGTTCGTAGCGCTGCTCACGAACTTGTTTATCTGCTGTGATCACACGATATATCGTGTTGTATTAGCGGCAACACGATATACCTTGGTATAAAATACTCGAACTATATCGTGCTGTATTAGCGGCAGCACGCTCTAAAGCGGTAACTTGCTCTCTGGCAAGCCGACACTTTTATACTTTTAGATTATTTGATTATTCAACCTTAAACCTTTCACGGTTGCCCTGCAACCTCCTGTAGAACTACAAGCCTAAGATCTAACTGACTGCGTCGGATACTGATAGTTAGAATAAATCTGATTGTGTGTTGCAAACCAGAATACGCTTTCATAGTGGAAATCAGAGAAATATTAGAACAAACAGACCGGCACCTCAGCCGGCCTGAAGCTACGGCTACTGTCATCCTTACCTGCCTTCAGACTTATAATTCAGCTCAACAGCCAATTTCAGAAGGAAATTAACAAGGGAGCTGACAAACATGAATGATAACCAAACAGATACAATTAATAGCAGTATCAAAAGTGATGCAATACAGGCAACAAAAGAGTGCACTGACAAAAACATTAAAAATTACATCACCGTGGATGTCAAGGAAAAAACGTTCAGGAAGATCAAATTTCCAATAATTACCGACCAAGGTTTAAAACACATAAAGATGACAATTAACAAAATTGTAAAATTGAATAATGAAAACAAAATACCAACAGCAATGAACATCCATGCACCAAAGTGCAATGGAACTTTCTGCAGAGGAATCACTACATGTAGGCACAACACTCAGACTCTAGCCAGGAAAAACTATAAAGGTAAGAACCAAAAACATCATAGTTGCCAGTATACACATTTTCATCATTTCTAACCATACCAACTTATTAACACTGACGCCTAGACAATAAAAGGAACAAACAGATACCAGATAGTTTCCCAGGAGCAGTTCTAATCACAGAAAACAAAAACACAAACTCCAAAAATTAGTACAAATTACATGAGGATTATTGACAAAAAAATACACCAGAATTCCAATACTTCTTCAAAAGAATTCTTGGAGCAGTGTCACCAAAACAGACAGACTTTGAAAGAAAATCATCACAAACAACAATCAGTAACATTTTCACCTCAAGCAATGAAGCGTTTGCGCTGCTTTTCCTTTACAATGACTATGAATGGTGGCTAAATACAACAAAGGGCACAAGGAAGAGAAAGAAATTCACTGACACCAGTAAGTCAGGAAATAAGGTGGGATGGAGTGACGAGGGGCAAGAACTTTACGCATATGTCAAAAGTGAAATAGAAAAACAAACAGAGGAACAACAGACAAAAGATTCAGAGATTGGACTACTTGAAACATACCAACAACAAAATAGCTATCATACACAACGGCATAAGGAGGACAAAGAAAATAGAAAGGAGCAAAGACGGAAGCAAAAATATGACATGATGGAGACTCTTGACAAGGAGGACCAGGAGGACTAGTACAAATATTATATTGAAAACGTAGACAATTTGTAAAACTAAATGGCGGTAACAACACTATAGTAGTCCGGTTAGTTTATTATTATTTTATGCCGGTTGGCACAAGAATATGTTTGTCTTCAATTAAAATTAAATTCTATGAATAAGATTATTGCAAAAGCTGATAATATACTTTCATGTTTGTACAAAAATATGTTTGTCGGCTTTTGGTATTCAATATTCGTAGTGTGAATATTGTGAAATGGACATAACATAATAGATAGCCAGTTTTCAAGAAACTAATACAATTGTGAAGAAATTTGTAATAACGCTACAACAAGCAATATCATTGCACATAGAGGATAATACTACAAAAGATGAGTGTCATGAGGGAAAAACAAAGACCAAGTGGAGAATAAATTGTTATTGGGGTAAACATGAAATGAAGTTATGCCAGTAAAAAATTGTGAAGCAACCTTAATACTAAGGCCGTTTCTATGAGTGCAAAAATAGTCCTCTTTGAAATTGGTGCGTCCAAAAATTCTTTTTCATGTGCGCAACAATTTTCAAAATCGCATGAATTTGACGCTAGCATTGTTAAAGTGACGAGTGTTTGTGTGTAAAAACTCAATTTAAAAAAAATAAAGACATGGTTTTTCTATTTTTTTGCGGATCATACGTGTTGTTTGAACGTGAAATCGGTACGAAATTACGTCAAGTCTGAAAGAATACAGAAATACAAATAATCCTATTGACTAGATTAATTAAAAAGTATGATTTGATTTCATATCTTGGTTGATTAAACTCCAACATCATGTCTTTCTGCCATGCTGGTTGGATGACCTACCTCAATTTCACTTAGGTTCCCTCCGTTTCGGGAATGGCAATTTTTGCAGGAGTTGATCTCAAGAACCAGACATCGCCTGGTAATTCTGAAAATATCCCCAAACAGCTGAAAGTCTCTATTGTTACGAGTTTGCTTCAGAATGACCATGCAATGTCTGGTTCTCCAGATCAACTCCTGCAAAAAAAAGAGGCTTATCTAAACACCCCCAAAAAAACTTTGGAGAACCAGATGTTTTTAATGTAATTAAAATAACAGCTTTTTACCTGATTCTTCTGGCTATGCCTGCGCGCGCACGCGCGCGCATGCCAGCCGCGGATAAGGGACATACCATAAAAACAGAAAAGGGGTAAAGGACGGACCAAAAAAACGGAAAAAGGACAGACCATAAAAACGGAAAAAGGACAGACCATCAAGTACATGCCAAGCAGTACAAGTACTACTACAGGTACTACTACCAGTAGTAATACAAGTACCACATAGACAGTACACACTAATTTGCAATTAAAAATTAGAAAATCGGATATTTTGTGTGATTGAACCATGAATATTGTTCCTGTTATGGATGAGATGAATCATGAAAGAAACAGAAGTGAGTTATCTGTCATAGTTTGTGTGTCACCACCTAATTAGTGCACTGGTGTACTGGATTTGGAGGAAAAATACACACTAATTTGCAATTAAAAATTAGAAAATCAGATATTTTGTGTGATTGAACCATGAATATTGTTCCTGTTGTGGATGAGATGAATCATGAAAGAAACAGAAGTGAGTTATCTGTCATAGTTTGTGTGTCACCACCTAATTAGTGCACTGGTGTACTGGATTTGGAGGAAAAATACACACTAATTTGCAATTAAAAATTAGAGAATCAGATATTTTGTGTGATTGAACCATGAATATTGTTCCTGTTGTGGATGAGATGAATCATGAAAGAAACATGTTAACAATGACTGTTGACATTCTTACAGAGTTTCCGGATTCGATGGAGTCAGCAACAATTTCTGCTTCGATGCTATCCAAAGCAATGATAGGAGGCCTTCCAGTTGTACTGTAGTTTCCTTTACCACTATAGAAGATGCCGTTGTCTTGACAATACAAAACATCAGTACAAACTTGAATGACTGTATCTCGAAATGCCCTTCTGTCATTCTTGAAACGATCACAGATGAATGAAATTGTATTGAGCTCTTTCCAATCCTCTGCTGGTGGAGTTTCAAGTGCATTCTCAAAGATCAAAGCAATTGATTGCCTAATGCGCTTGTAGGAGGTAGCTACTTGAACTGGCGGCGACTCAGTGTATACTTCTGGATCCACATAAGCATACTCTTCTTCATCATCAGTTGGTACTTCTTCATAGTTCACTCGGGGTACAGCTGGTGGTGAAGGTCTACTAGTTTCATCATCTTCCTGGTGAATCACAGCGGCCTCTCTGCTTTGTTCCCGTGCAAGCAAGGTTTTCTTCCTGTTTTTATTGGTCTGGGCCTTCCGTGTACCACCAGCGGTTCTTCTTTTCTTCGGCATGGTACCGGTAGTAGGTTGATTGTTGAAAATGTTTGGCGGTTTGATAGTATTTCCAATCGGGCTTTTCCAGAGAAGTACAGAATGTACACAGGGTCGTTGGAACTGAAAAACTTGGTGGGGGGCGGTTTTTGGTTGCTCTTTGTTTCGCTCGACCGAAGTTCAGTAGAATTTCCAATCCAACTTCTGCAGAATGGTACGATTTGTACACAGCGACGTTGGAACTGAAAAACTTGCGACAGTCGGCCTATTTCGATTGCTCGTTCCGATTGCTCGTTTCGCTTGACTGAAGTTTCTTGATAGTATTTCCAATCCAACTTCTCGTTAATGGTAGGATTTGTACACAGCGACGTTGGAACTGAAAAACTTGTGACAGTCGGTTGCTCTTTGTTTCGCTCAACCGAAGTTCAGTAGAATTTCCAATCCAACTTCTGCAGAATGGTACGATTTGTACACAGCGACGTTGGAACTGAAAAACTTGCGACAGTTGGCCTATTTTGATTGCTCGTTCCAATTGCTTGTTTCGCTTGACCAAAGTTTGATAGTATTTCCAATCCAACTTCTCGTTAATGGTAGGATTTGTACACAGCGACGTTGGAACTGAAAAACTTGTGACAGTTGGTTGCTCTTTGTTTCGCTCGACCGAAGTTCAGTAGAATTTCCAATCCAACTTCTTCAGAATGGTACGATTTGTACACAGCGACGTTGGAACTGAAAAACTTGCGACAGTTGGCCTATTTTGATTGCTCGTTCCGATTGCTTGTTTCGCTTGACCGAAGTTTGATAGTATTTCCAATCCAACTTCTCGTTAATGGTAGGATTTGTACACAGCGACGTTGGAACTGAAAAACTTGTGACAGTTGGTTGCTCTTTGTTTCGCTCGACCGAAGTTCAGTAGAATTTCCAATCCAACTTCTTCAGAATGGTACGATTTGTACACAGCGACGTTGGAACTGAAAAACTTGCGACAGTCGGCCTATTTCGATTGCTCGTTCCGATTGCTTGTTTCGCTTGACCGAAGTTTGATAGTATTTCCAATCCAACTTCTCGTTAATGGTAGAATTTGTACACAGCGACGTTGGAACTGAAAAACTTGTGACAGTTGGTCCAATTGCTGGCTTGCTTCTGAAAAACTTGTGACTGTTTCGCTTGACCGGAATCTTGATAGTATTTCAAATCCGACTTGTGGTAAATAGTAGGATTTGTACACAGCGGCGTCGGAAGTGAATTACTTGTGACAGTCACCGTTTCTGCCTTGGACACTACCGGTAGCTCGACTGGAAGTTCGATAGTATTTCCAATCGGGCTTTTGCTGAGTAGTACAGAATGTACAGAAACAAGCCGGAAAAGAAATACTTGTGACAGTCGGTTCCTGCTACCGGTACGGTAGCCGTTTCGGTTGCATGTTGTTCTGAAGTCTTTCAGATCGGACTTGCCGTTATTAG
Organism: Pseudo-nitzschia multiseries; assembly: GCA_037355745.1. Lineage (NCBI taxonomy): Eukaryota > Bacillariophyta > Bacillariophyceae > Bacillariales > Bacillariaceae > Pseudo-nitzschia > Pseudo-nitzschia multiseries. The sequence goes on along the minus strand of CM074782.1, from coordinate 25,336,636 downwards.
TAGGGATTCCACACGAGACAGTCAGAACAGACTAACTCCAGATGATCATCGGGTTCGATTGAATTACTCCTAAGTGGTATCATACCATTCCTAGATACAGCAATATGGATAGACGATTTGAATTGATATTTGAATTGATATTACTTACACGTGGAGTATTTTTTTAACGGTTTAACGGCTTCTGAGTGGCTGGGCGTGCGCGCTGTCACTGCGCGGAGTCTCCAAATTGTTGAAAATAGAACATAAAGAACATGAAAACTCTCATTATTTTTTTATATTCATATTCAGTAATGAAGATAAAGTTTTTTATATATCGAGTCACTAAGACTTCAAAAGAAACAGAAACAAACAGCAGATTCGTATTCCTCTTTAAATAAGCTTTCCAACGGTATATAGGTTAATAGGGGTTGCACACGTTCTTCAAAATGTGGATTCCCGTACGGAGGGACCCGAGGTGTTATTTTGAGTTCCTCAGAATATGTCCCCCAAAAGATTTTCTTCAACGATCACACATCCACCCATCATATATATATTGTATGTTCGTACATTTGTGTGCACGCTGTTTCTCAACAAACTCCCATTAGTTACAGTGAATTACGGCATTCGGTTTAATGGTGAACCCAGCAGGTGATTGCTATCGTGCGAGCCTGCCTATTTAGTTATTGGCCGCTGGCGTGTTTACCTGAGCAATGCCCTTAGACATGGTGCGCGCCTACCTTGCCTGCAAGTATGCGTTACGGTATGCCGTATACGCACTGTTATCAGTAATTCCCATAATGGTGTTCCTAAACTTTCAGAAAAGGCATCCCTGTAGCAGTTTGGTGAAGTAATCTGCAATCATCTCCTTTGTTGGACAGTACTCAATGGTCACTTCCCCTTTGGCCACCCTGTCAGTGATAAAGAAGTATCTAATGTTGATGTGTCTGGTTCTCTTGGTGCTGGAGGCCTTCCCGTTGCGCTCGAGTTGGATGGAGCTCTTGTTGTCCTGATAGAGAATGTTCTCATTTGCGAGTGGCGTGCTGGTAAGTTGTCCTGTGGATGCAATCACGTGCTGTCCTTGAGCAAGTAGGAAGTATCTGGCCCAACATACGAATGGCATATTGTTGTCTACTCCCACCACCTCGGCTTCTGTTGAGCTCTTCGTGTTGATCTTTTGCTTCATGGAGTTACCTATGATAGCTCCTTGCCCCATGGATAGCATGCCTCCAGAGTGACTCCTCATGTCATTATGCACTGCAAACACGGCGTCAACATACCAGTACAGGTTGCCTGTGTCATCATGCCCTAGCACAAGTGGAAGGAATTGTGTTTCCTTGAGGTATGACAGGACCCGCTTTAATTTCTTCTGGTCATCGACATTGGGCCCCTTTACACGCGTACACAGGAATGCAATGGCTGTTTGGATGTCAGGCCTTGCCCTTTTGGATGCAAAGAGTAGCTTGGCGACGTAATGGTGGAAGACTTCAGCGTCATGTTGGTTCAACTTGTCGGATGATTTGTTTACCTGGAACAAATGATCAGCCGCTGGGGTGACTGCCTCACATCCATCAAGTTCCTTTGGTAATCCTTGAAGTATGTCCTCGATGTAATCGAACATGGTGAATTTTACCTTGCCTGTTTTGGTGTAGTCAATCGTCATCCCAACGTAGTCATGAATCTTCCCTCTTGTCTCAGTGAGTGGAGATATTTTTCCAAATTCTTTGTTGAGGTCTGCAATCACTTGTGTCACCACCTCCGGATCCTTGTGAGAGATCTTGAGATTGTCTACATGCCACACAATGGTGCATTGTTGGCCGTTGATCATCTTGTTCACTCTACACTGATCATATGGGTTGGGTTCATATCCTTGTCCAATCAGTTCCCCGGAGAGTTTCTTCCAGAACAATAGA